>JARDYJ010000003.1:7640000-8840000 GCA_029215755.1 Spea hammondii | reverse complement strand
TAGATGTTCCCACTTCACAATAATAGCACTCCTTGGCAAATTCTGCTCGACAGAAACTTCACAGACTGGCTTGTGGCAAAGGTGACATCATATGGCAGCGCCACATTTAAAAGTCACTGAAGTCTTCAGTATGATCCATTCTATTGCCAATGATTGGCTGCCTATGTACCTGATTGCATACACATTTTAGCAATGGTTATGGCTGAAACACCTAAACTCAACAATTAGGAGAGGTGTCCACATATTCTTGTTCTTAAAGTGTAATAAAGTACATTCTGGTCCCATCAGAAGTGTATATTACTCCCTTGAATGTGTTTCATGGACCTAATATTACGATAAGGCAGGTATCAGAGTTCCACATTTAACCTCTTTATTTTACTTTTTAAAAAATCAAAATGTTACTAGGGGTGCAGAGAAATTGGGAGAATGAAAAGATGAAAGTGGAATGCAAGTTAAAAGGAAGAGAGAGAATTAGATTTAAGAAAGTTAAAGAGATAGGGAGGGAGAGAGAAAAAATAGAGAAAAAAATAGAATACATTAAAAAAACAGGGAGGAATCTTTGTTTTTTTTGCTTACAAAAAAATAACCTAGTATGAAAATACCACAAATACCAAAGACCATTTACTTTTTTTCTAAATACCAAAATGCACCAACATAAAAAAAAATTGAAAATATATTTTTAAAGGAAATTTTAAAGTACAATTTGTATTTTGTTTAAAAAGTCCAGTATACACAGTGTATCTACTTAAATATTAAATTATGTCATAATGTAATAATTGTGTTATTAAGATATGTTATTAAGTATGTCATCAGACATTACATTGATGGGACTGGACTCGTTTAATTCCTTTGAATTGGTAAATCAGAAAACATACCTTGCAGGTGTTCCAATACTTCTTAACCAGCCAATTAACCGCGTAACCGTGATCAATACATGAAAATGAAATAGAGAAACGCTCTGAGGAAATCTACTCCATTTGCACAAAAGTTCACTCACATTTGTAACCCACAGAGAAGGAATGGTAGATTTAATACTGAGAAATACTTGCAATAATTGTTCGCCATGTTTTTTTGAACAGTGGGACCTATACGTGACCCGTGCCCTTGTTAAATCCCGTGGGACCAATTTAAGGAGTAATCGGGATAACAGTCACACTGACCTAACGCTTAATATCAGAATACAGTTTAGGATATTCTTTATTATTCCAGCAGGATTATTACAAATAACAGAAAACAATATGCTTTGCACATAATTTGGTGCCCCTAGGAAGGTTCTAAAATGTGCAATATTGGGTATTATAAAAAGTAAATATATGATTTATAAGGGTGTCATAGAATAAGAAAAACTGTAATTGTATGTAATATACAACCAGTTTTTTAAATGAAGAAAATATTGCAGAATGGTAAAGCCATTGCAGAAAAGTATGTTCGGAATACCCGGGAACGCTCTGGGTTTGGCCCTAAGTCTCCAGATGAAGCCCCAGTTCCCCAGATTTCTGGGTAAGTTTCTTCGTTTTAAATATATAATTTTAAAATATTGCTTAATTTTTTTTTAAAAATGTGGGATCAGGGATGCGTATCATTGCAAGTATTAAGACAATAAAACAATAAAAACAGAAAGATTTAGAATATTGCTGTTTTATTGATATGTTATTTCAAGACAGCTCTGATCACTGATGTCAATTAATTTAATAACGTAAGTCAACATGTTCGTTTCTCATATAAAGTCTAAAAATTTCCGGTGATTCGTATTTAATCAGCGACATTTCATGAAAATATTGCTTTACGAATTCCCTAACTTTTTTTTTTTTTTTTTTTTACTGTTACTTCCTCTTTGGCAGAGAAAGGGTTAAAGAGATGTTCCAACGTACAAATAGATACATTGATACAATGTACAATGTACAAATAGATACAATAGTCTGCTGTTTCCATAGGAATTAAATAAGTGCCCCTTCTGACAGTGAAAGGGTTAACTCCGAAAACCTAGATAAACGGTCAAATTAGAGAATTTTTTTTTTTTTGCTTTTAGGCTCTTTTAGAGTTGACATATAATTGTTATTCCTTGCCTGCGATAATATTCATCTGTGAAATACTGTAAATGATTCAGTTTAAAGGCACCATAAATAAAATCTTTTTTTTTTTTTTCTTCCCCCCACTAGAGAATTTCGAAATTAATGAGCTTCAATTGAAAGAGCAAAATCCCACCCACCTCCAGCTCATCCGTACACCCTTCAAACGCTTCTCTCAAGAGGAAAACAGAGCAATTTCTACTGACGAGCTACAAAGTATTTTCAAATTGCCTAAGGGGTAAAAATTTGCTTTGCACTGCAGGCCCCAAGAGGAAGCAAAGTTATAACCATTCCTAAAAAATCTCTCTCTGAACAATAGCTATATATCTGTACAACATCTGCAGGCATAGTATGATTAAAAGAGCGCATATAAATGGATTTACGCTTACACTATAAAGATAGCAAACTTTGGGCGACTAACTACGCTGTTTACAAAAAAAAAAGGAAAGCGGAGCATTTCTCATATTAATTGCGTTTTCATGGGTTTTTACGGGGTGAGGCGACTTAAATAGCAATACGTGATGTCATCACGCGAGCTAACTTTGTTAAAAAAAAATCTTACTTAAGGGAAAGTAATTTGTATATTTTTTATTCATATCAAAACTCATTTTGTATGATGCTTCTCACTGAGTTGTAAAATGAATGTTTGAGGGGTTAATTAATTAGGTAGACCTCTCGTTTCGGTAGTATGTGAATAAATTAGAATGTTGGGTATAATCTAGCAGAGCCCCCTCTTCCCTGGCCCGGGCTAGCGACACAGAGGGATGGTCTTTCCATATTCTATCAAAAAGATGGTAGGGTAGATCTTCGCAGGGCAAGATACTATTCCCCCATCGAAGGTTAAATAGCTGCCTACACGGTTGTGATACTCACTGTTTGTGAGTTTCCAGGCATGCAAATGGTCTGTAGGTAACATGAGAGAACGTGGCAACTTACTGCACTGAGCTTGCACCAAATACCCTCATAATTACACAGATAAGGGAACACGTTCCTCGATAGGGAGTATCGTTAATATCGTGACACCATGAAGACTCCATGTCTATGGAATACGAATATACTTATGTCAGTATGGACATGTACGAAGACACACGGTGTGTGACTTTTTCATTCTTCATCCATAGTTAAATGGACTCCCTCGTCTTCCACCAAATGACTAAATTCTGATACTAATTGTTGTAGAAAATCACCCTTAAGTGCCATAAATAAGCTAACAGTAGAGCTAGGATATGAGGTCATAGCCTAAAATTAGAGGGTTGGATGTTCTGATGTAATATAACAACACACTGGTGGAGAAGTGAAACAATGTTTCAGCAGGAGAGGTTAATACAGTAAAGCAGGTATCTGGAACAGACAAGAATATGACAAGACCAAGGACCAACGTAAGGTACCTTATTCCAAGTAGAAAAAAAAAAAAGACTGAATGGGCCAAAAAGCTCCCACTTTCTGTTAAATTATTTGCTCATCTGCAAAAAATGCTTTTCAGCAGACGTATCATGGGCCACTTAGATGTTCTTGCTGTCCGGATGAAGTAACCGGTCTGCCCGGACCACTGGGATGGCATAATTAGGACAATGAAAGAAAAATAGTTGGGAAGTAGATGATGAGGAGAAGATATGTCATAAGAGGTGGACATCACCTCTTCTATTAGACAAGGGATAAGAATGAATATCGCGTGTTCATCTTTGTGTGTATCATACAATAGCACATATATATCATCCGCAGTGACTGTGACATTCATATTATGCAACATTAAAAAATGAACACTATAGTAAAAATAAAAAATAGCTCTGGGTACAGAGACTTGATGCAAACGCAAAGCCCTTTGAATTATACACATTTCAATTATGACTAATTGGTTTAATTCCGTCATTAATATTTAGCCTAACAGAACAATTATAAGAACTCCATACAAACACGTTTCACGCTAGTGTCTCCTCGACTAGCTGCGTCGGGGATCCAGATTAAAATGGAATTCAGTGAACCTGCTTTAATTGGTGAAGTAAATCTAGTATTTCTGCGAACAGATCATATTCCAAATGTAAAATATTTTAGATACAATGCCGTACTGTATAAGTCCTAAGTGTTTCCAACATACCACCTGGTAGATGGGAACCAAACCTCATCCTCACAATAGGTTTCATTAGGTTCGAGTTCCATGTCAAATGTTTTTTTTATTTTTTTTACATATTTTGTTGTATTGTGAAGTGTGCTTTTTAGTTTTTTATTTATTTGTTGTATTTTCTGTTTGGAGCCGAATGATGCAGACTGTGCCAATACCTTACTTGTGTGTTATTTGGGTATATATATAGTATATATTTGGGTGTACTTTTTTTTTAAATCCTCTTTCCACTTTTCTCCCAGCCAGATGCCAAAGGGAATAAATAAGGGATGCCTTAAAATACTAGTTTTAAGCGCTTCTTAAATGATCGTAACTGGGGAAAAAAACAGGTTTAACCCAGAGTTTTGCTCGTTCATCCAGTAGAGCGTTTGTGAGGTGAGGCACTGATGTTGGACGAGACGCCCGGCCCGCAATCTCCATTCCACTTTATCCCAAAGGTGTTGGATGGGGTTGACGTCAGGGCTCTGTGCGGGCAGTAAAGTTCTTCCACCCCAAACTCATCCAACCATGTCTTTAAGGAGATTGCTTTTTGCGCAATGTCTTCAAAATCCCTGTTGGTGTAATAGTCAGGTGCCCAAGACATACTATATATATAGTATGTATGTATATATATATATATATATATACGTGTGTGTGTCGCATATAAGTGTAATCATACTCCCCCAATCTCACAGAAAAGCAGAGGCTTAAATGTTACCCCAAGTTTGTTCAAAACAGTTTTATTGAAATTTCCACAAAAAGAGCGGCAAGGACCCCACGTACAGCAACATTTTTTAAATGATCTCATTATACAAAATATAGCCTCTCTAACTGCCTCTCAGTACAGTAAAACTTCGTTACAAGCGTTGAATACGAACTTCGATCCGGTACCTCCTACGCCTTTTAATGTATTTCCAGGTTAACGTATAACCAACTTTGCCCCAACAGCTCCCCCTAGAGGAATATCACTTCCTATACCTGCCCTACGTGATATGTATTTAAGAAACAACATGTGATTTCACATCGCTCACTGACCTAGAAAGAGTCTGGTAATTTAACCCTTCAATGCAATACAGTAGTTGAGCATCTTGGAGGAAAGCAGGTTAATCCTCAGTGATACAGATGCTCAACTTTGTACCATTGTGTCAATAAATAAAAAAAAAACAAAAAAAACATTTTGTTTGGATTTAAACAAAAAAATGAGCATTTCTTGTTGAAATGAGAGATGCTTTTTCAGGGATCGTGTTAGTTGAACATGGTCCAAGGAGCAAGAGAATAAAACTATTACGTGTGGACACAAAAGCAACAGGGTCGATGGCTTTGGCTTCCAATTAAAATCTACGGGGCGAAGAGTGTTGCATATTCTAACCATTCATGAATAATTTGCAGGCCTCCTAACTGCATGAAATCCCATTGTATTAACCCGCATTTGTAAATAATTCAGGTGCAGGTCCCGTCTTTTTTTTTATGACTTATATTTCACATATGCCAGCTCTGCGGAGATGGTAAATAGTGATCATTTTTGCCAGTACCAGAGAAAACAAAGAAAATTAATTGAAATTCTAGTTTCCTTAGTAACATAGCAGTGCAAATATGGATATTTCAACTCTTATTTTTTTTTTAAGCGATAGTAATTTATTTTGTCAGCTGTTGACATGATTTATCACAGCCTCTGAAAGTTTTCCAGGAGTAAAAAAAAAATAAAAAAATACAAAATTACAGAAAACTATTAAAACAATATTAGAGATTATTACAGTTTCACTGCATTTTGCTAATTTTTGCGCTCGCATATAAGTGAAGCAAAAGTCCATTCTCCTCTTCTGGCCTGGTTTAGGACTGAATCTAGCATGGCCAGTTGTTGCCATGGGCACAGTTGCCCGCCAAACAGACTAATGAATGAGATCATGGGAAGGGCCAAGCAGTCCCGAAAAAAGTTTCACACGGAAATTATACATAGCATGTAGAGGCTGGGGGACTTCTGTATCTTGGTGAAAAGGTGACAGCTATTCCTTTAAAAGGTCTACTCAGTTTTTGTCACATGTCCATACGCCACTTTATGTAGGAATAGCTGGCACCAATGTCATCCTTAAAACCTCACTTTCCTCCCAGCTCCCTGGATTCCAGTAAAAGTGTGGCCCTTTGGCTCTAAACAAGTACAGCACGAGTGCTACCCTGGATCTCACCCAACGGTGGTGAGGAGCAATCGGACTGGACTGAGAGATCAGCAAGAACAGGAGACTAAAGATCCGCTAGTGTGTATGGCAAAGAGAAAGATTATAGAGGGCAATAACAAGCTGATTGATGGAATAAGGGCAGACAGTGAGGACCCTGAGACCTAATATTCTACGGGCTGCATGAAGGCTCAGCCTTATAGACCAGCATGAAAACCAAGGTGGGACAGGGCTCAAGTCTTGTGAGCTGAAGATGTCGACCGTCAACTTAAAGACCAACTTGCCTCCCATACCATCTTCTTGAGATACATTGATGTAGAAGGCTTGTTGGCAAGATTGTAATGTCGTATGAGCAAGGCGCTCCTCACCTCCTCTTTCTGTAAATCCAAATTCTTATGTGATGCACTATTAACCCATTGTGCAGGGCTGTGGAATATGAATTAATAAATAATAAGAAGAATAACATTATATCAAAGGAGCACAGGAGAAAGAAGAGTTCCTGACAGCTGGAAAAAGAGTGTTCGCTGGTCTTTTGATAGGTATTCACTATTAAATTGCCTATATTATACTCAGGTATAAATAACTACTTAACCTTCTGTATTTCTCTTTATAATCCATGTATACCTTTTATGCAGTTATGCAACCAAATATAATCCAAAATGTACCGGATTATATTAATATAATAAATATCTTTCTAAAAACAGCTACGTTATGAGCACATTAAAGCTCTTTCCATTTTGCGACAGATAAGCCATTACTTAATGTTATTTAATTTAAACAAATCTCTACCAGCCGATAATTTGTTGAAACACAATGCAATAAAACACAATTACACCTTAAATGAACGCAATTAATTTGATCCCTTTAATGTTTTGAATCACTTCCTACTAAAGAACTGTTTTTTAATGCCTGGCTGAATTAAGAACAAGTATTTTCATCCCTAAGAGGGTCTTTTATGCATAAAAAAATAGACATGCAAATACATAAGGGAAATACATATGGAATGCACTAATACTTACTAATATGGGCTTACACAAATGCCCCAGAACAGAGGTGATCCAGTCATGGAGGAACTGCTATCATATTCTTCACACATGGCATTGCTAGCACCCCAAACCCTTTAATACATTCTAAGTTAAGCATTACCCCACTTCCCCTTCTTTTTTAGGTAATGACACATTAAAACCCTAAGTAATGAAATGATTACATTGTGCAAATTCGTAAATTGTACCAATATAACTCCTTGTCGTGATTCCAGACATCTTACCCGCTGTGTTCTTCAGATTAGTTGTGTGTGCCTGACCACTCATAATAGACACAAACATGTAACTGGCGTGTGCCCAGTCATCAGCGCTACGGAATTTGATGGCGCTATATAAAACAATAAATAATAATAATACAATATTCAACATAATGACACAAGCTCATGTTGACATCCCCCAAGATGCAAATAGTGTAAGCTGTGCCCCATATACTTTGAGCTTCAACCTTTCAGAACAAAAACCCTTAGGTGGAACTGTGTGAGGCTGTGAAGTTCTGGTGGATTTGGTTTAGAGATCTGGCGTTCTTTAATTTCATAATTTTATTAACTTGTTTCATGAACTTTGCTTGTGTTGCCTGTGATTCCAACCTTTGGCTTGTTCTTGGGTTCTGCCCATTCCATTATCCCTTTTGTACCTCCGTTTCTATGAATTACCTGCATGTGGGAACCTCATCTTAGCCTAACGCTGTTCTAGAACCCTAAAGTTTGTTTTAGGAAACGTGGAAGTGGAGTAAGAAAAATAGTAGCCTAGCGGAAGTTGAATGGGGGACCAGTTACCGAGTTGCCTTTCTAAGAAATCCCAGAAAATTGTATGTATTTCCTACATTTATTGGAATTGCTTAGATATCCAAAGTGTATTCGGTTGGACCGATGGCTGGATTTATACCACTGTGAACAAATGTTTTGGGATCGTTTTCATTTCATTAGAATCTAACGGAAAAAGGAAGCAAGTCAGATATTGGAAAGCTTTGGGTTTATTCCTTTTAATTCAACACAGGCAAGTATACGATCTATGATAAATCTGTACAATTATTCATTAAATGACATTCCGTTTGGACAAACTAGGTAAACTAAGTCATTTAGAGTAGACCTTGGCAATAAGTTGCACCTAATTGAAAAACGGACACTTTTTCTCATTCAACAGATGGCCTTCCACAAGACGGAACCATACAGATTTGTTTTGGAATCTTGGTTTTAGGTTCATTAGACATAACACTTCAACCGTAAATGTCTTGAATTTTTAGATCTCCTGATCCAACTCAGTTCATCCAACCCAACCCAATACAAGCCTCTGCACCTCTTGGATTATGACCTCTTGTGTCGTTTCTTCGAGCATCTAAATACCATCAACATACGACTTACATACAAACCGAGCTTGTTGTGTGCATGGAAAATCCAGAATGTTTCTACAATATAGAATTTGAAGCTACCTCTGACCTCTGTATTTTAGTGCATCCATGGTAGATTTGACTACTTCTTCTCACAACGAAGAAAGAGATCCATCAACCTTTAGTGATTGTCAAAGCAATAGGAACTATAATGAGTGGATTGTCAACCACGGTGATTAATTCAAATTGTTAATGCAATTAGTTTTTTAATTAGAATTAATGAATGTTTGCAACATACTGCTAACAGTAGCAGGCTTTCCTTGGCATAGGTACCGCTTATGTCTAATGTAGGCCATTAATTTATAATATTTTACGGTCTAATCTTTTCTCATAAAAGTAAAGCCTCTCTCATCCATTTTTTTTTTTTTGGTAGACTTTATACTAAAAATTAGTCCCTTCATTTATTTTACTTGTCATTTGATCAAAAATGCTAGTTTAGCTTTACAATTGCGGGGAGTAACAAAAAAAAAATACATTAAAAAGATATATAGCTTTTTTCTAATCACGGAGAGCCATATTGTAAAGGTGGACGTTAAAATAAAGAGAATGCTGGATTAATGGCGTTTGTCTTTCATTTTTCTTTATTAGTTACTAAAAGGTAAAAATGAGAGTCGTAAATAGGTCTGGTATTTGCCACGGCTAAGGAAATTCACATGAAGGGTTAACTTGGAGGTTAAAATGTAAGTTGGATGATCGAGGACCTCTCTCGCCAGTATTAGGTGCCATCAGCCACCAGGCACTAAAAGAATTGGGGAGGAATAATAATATGAAAGGACTGCTATGCTATTCAGATTATGAGGTTCGGGCACCCATGATAAGTAAAGGCCCTGGTCAGGACGGGGTATGGAGAGGGTGACTGTCCTATTTGAAAAATTTGAGCCACTTCCAGAAAAATAACTAAAAATCTTACTTGAAAATTCACCTATTGCCTTCATGGTGCCTAGATTTACAGAGATTGAAGGCCGCACTTCCCATCCTGACTGGATCTGTTCTATGCTTGCTTCATATGCTTTCTTTATGACATTTAGGGCAGTTCTTCCTGGAAGGGTCTAATTTACGTAGAAGGGTGCTGACCACCGCCCTGCAGCATGTGAAGATGTATAATCTCACGGCAGGAAAGCAATTACCTACCCAAGCGTATGCATCCCCCATAATGTTTAATAGGTGGTCCTCAGCAACAAAATCGTCAATATGGCGGCACTGATTGTGTTGTGTTTCGGTCATCATATTAGAAGAATCCCTAAGTCTGAAGTCTGACGGCACCTGGTCTCTGACGCACCAAGTCGTCTCTGCCCCGATCTGGATTTCACAGAAAATTCTAGAAAATTCACAACTTTTGGCAGCGACAAACTTTTTTAACTTAACCGTCTAAAATATGGTAATTTACTCACACTTTTATCTTCTAAACATAGAATTTAATGATGGCGGATAAGACCCGTTCACAAATCTAGTCTTTTCCTGCTGTATAGACTTAATTGGTCCTCGGTCTCGCCTTAAATTCCCGTCCAGATCCCATCTATCTAATATATTTGTTTAAGTGAGCAGAAATTGATTTACTTAATGAATAGCTAACATATTGGTAATAAATAAATCACTCCGAGTGACTATTACTTTGGAAAAGAAAAAAAAAATCTTACTAACTGCTCTTTAATTAAGTACTTTTAATGACCTTAAGGGGATTGGTAGTCTTGTCTGGTAATCAATAAGTATGGTTGGATTACAGGACCCCAAGCAGAAAATTCATCTGCCCAGATTTCATTGGTTTATTTGCTTCAGAAAATGTTAAAAAAATAAATGTTCCGTTTCCATGTATTTTCACAATTACTGGGTTTGGACTGCATATTGTATGGTATTTGGTAATAAATCGTTCCCATTAAAGCTCAGTCTTTAAACAGACTGAAAACGTCTAAAAAAAACCATAGAATGTCGGCCATTATTTCTTCCTTCTACATTTTCATCATTTAATTCCCTTCTGATATTTAAGTATCTTGTATTCTACTAAATTCATAAAATACATCTTGTGAGAAACCAGATTTGAACATTAAAGGTTGGCACGAAGCTCTGTCACAACGCTTTGAAAATAAGAATTTCCCTTGATTTTTAAAAGAAAAAAACAACAACAAAAAAACATGTAAGTTTAAAATGTATACGGAAAGCTATATTTAATGAGCGATATTTTAATAACAACAAATGAAATATCATGCAATTTATTTCTTTTCTAGACAGGCAATTCATATGATTAAAGTTAATTATTGGTCACATTTATTTTTCCAGGTGATGGATGCAGAAATTTTGTTATGAATTATTGGACACAAAACATTTATATTTTGTTGGACTTTGATATTTCTGACGTTTTTATTTTTTATTAATCACCGCGGTTAAGTGAGTTTTATTCATATGAGTGCTCATTGCTATTGGTTCGATTCAGGTTATGTTATGGTGGGACAATGAGTTTGGTTCCTTAAAGAAGGAGCGGTTGAGTTTTTAGTAATAATAGTTTTTTGGGGTGTTTTTTGGGGTTACCCCAGTGAGAAAAGCTCTGTAGTTTGCTTCATTGGTCATTGAGAAATAGAATCGAGTCGGAATGCCTATAGAGTTGCATTCCTAATGGGGGCAGTTTTGTTTTGCGTCAGAAGCTTTCTAGGTTTGACCCTCTAGGAACTCTCAGGGTTTGGCCCAGAGGCTACAGGACCAAGAAGAGGCAGTTTGGCCCCTTCTCACCCCATGCAGGTCCTAGCTATTCTACATTAGTCACTTAAGGATAGCCCTGTCTTTGTGCACAATTAGCTCCGCCATCTTTTCTCCATCACACTAGAATCCAATACATTGTGGAAGAGGAGGGGATCCGAAGGAACAGCCGCGCACGTTTCACCAGTGTGTGCATAAGTCGGAGAATTGATATGTTTACCTCACCTGCACAGGTATGGTTTAGTGAACACAGTTATGGTTTAGTGAACTTGATGATGCTGTTAAACCTATAGGACGCAACCAATATATGTTCAGCAGCTACATTGTGTTTTATATATGAAAAGCTGTTCCTAATTACTAATAACGAGTCCCATGAAGGCATCTTCACATGATGATGTTTTTCCTCCTGGTCCGCTTATTATAGCAAAGATACTGTAACGGATCTCGGTACGCCGAATGGGTATATCCGCTAAAGTTGGCTAGCTCCGCTAACTCTGACGCTAAACTCCCGCTTATTATCGGCCACGCTATTGCCTTCCCCTCAAGAAACATCAGCCGCAACTAGATGCGTGAGGGTAAAATCATGAACTGAGTTTAATGAGAAACACAAGGGTATTTAAACAGTACAAGGGGGTAATTTACATACAATAGCAACAGCCAAACACATAGTTCTCAATCAGACCCTCCTTTGCACGCGGCTCAGTATTTGGACTCGACCCACCTCAGCCCAGTTGGGGGTCACTGCTGTAGTCTGTGGGGAGGATGGTAAACCCGGGTAACTTCTGGCCGAAGGCTGGATATCAGATATCAGATCCTGGCCATAGAGGTCTCTGTCCTGTAAGTCCTCACCCGATGGAGAGTAACACCACACATCAACCCCCTCCCAAAATGCAGGTGTCCCAAATCTGTGTCTCAGCTCCAAAGTATTGGGATAATGGGGAAATTTAGCACTCTGTACCAGGGGCAAGAAGTAGGCCCAATGGAGCCCCCTGTACCCACCTCCCCAAAAACAGAACCCCTTCACCCCTTCCAAAGCCAGGGCCCATAGTCTGTAGGGAGGAGGCTGACTCCCAACCTCCTGCCAGCCGTTGGTTATATTACACCCCAGACATTTATTTCACAGTATGCAATAAAAAAAAAACACTCTTTATTTGTTGCTTTCGAATTTGAGTCTTTATTAAACTACGTTATGACCTCGCTCATTTACAGTATCGCATATTGCACAAGTTATTTGTTAATAAAATAGGATATAACGACGAGAAGAATGCATTTAAACGGCATTTACAACGTTGGCTGATGTGCAAGCTGCAAACGGCTCGTACATTACCCAAAGAAAAGTAACATAATGCGTTATCTGAGCAAATATAAAGGCAACTTTTACCTTCATTAAAAGTATCAAGCAAGAAGCATTCTGCGAAACGATTTTGTAATGAAGAAAGAAACGGCATAGTTGACTGTCTTTACCCACCCTGGTAATATTTGACACAAAAACGGCTGGATATCTGGTTTATTTGTCTGAAGCAGATGCATGGTGGAGTAACGGAACAGATGGTTTCAATTACCTTGAATATTGCATTGAAGAGTTGCATACTTATTGTCTTGAATGTTGGTAATTCAATCATAGATATCTATCAGGAGATGAGATAGTTAAGCACGTATTGTCCATAGATTTCTACAAATATTAATTAGAATGTCAGGGTGACTTCTTCAGGTCCTCTCTTCCATTGAACCATTTTGACTGCAGCAAACAACGATGGCGGTTTATTAAACTCCGGGTTAAAGGAATACATTTTTAAGACATGTCCGCATGACGGGGGAGACTAGGTCCACGGATACACTGGGCTCCTCTGCTCTGTTTTCCCTGCATTTGCTAAAAATAGTAAGGACTTGAAACCTAAGGTCCAACTTTTCCCCTGCAAATACGTAGCGTAATGTGGAAACATTTATCGATTAGGTCAATGAAGACACTGAGGCTTTGTCGAAAGCAGACGAGGCACGCATTACACATTTAGGCACTTAAGTAAACATTATCTAAAAGCTCTAACGCGCTATGGAAACTACAATTTAAGGATTTCGTTGTTAAAGGGAGAACTTTCACTTTTCCAAGATCCCAGATTTCACTTTCCACTACATTAAATGAATCCGGGGAATAGCACTTAATGTTCAAAAAGGATATGTGTTAATTTGTCATCTTTATTTCCGGATCTCAGAAATATTCCCATTACTGTAATGAAAAATGTTCAGTATTGGAGAAATGAAGGAAGCCCTGCACATGGCGCAGAGTGACCAAAACCTCCCAGACTCGCACGTACCTGGTGGGATGCCTCAGTCGCCGCCCCAATGGGAAAAGAATGACCCCCAAATTCCCCACTGGGGATGCTCAATTATCCAGTGATAAGCCGGATAATCTGAAAATAGGACACTGGCACCAGTGTCATAATCACCATCCATAACCCTATATCCATTTGGTCCCAGGCTATGGCAGGGTGGACCGCTAACCTCTGGCTGAATTGTTCATCATACCGCCACCAACACAGACCTCCGATTACTCTACAGGTGTTCTAGATAAGGTCCTGGTAACAAAATAGGGGTGAGCATTCACTGGTGGGTGTAGGTATTCCATAAGAAGAAGGGAAAAATGTCCAGGAATTTTCTCTACTTCCTGTTTCAAAGGCCCAAAGGGCGCTGCACTGTCAGGGGAAACAGTAACCATCGTTATGGGGGAAGCAGGCACAAAGCCCTATCCCATTTGCCTCCCTAACCCATCCCCCACTTGTAGAGGTTCCCACCTCCAGGCTGCTCTTTGCTGCCCAACCCATACCTGACTGTCAACAGCGGAGGAACCTGGAGGGGGGGGTAAACCCTAAAGCTACGCTCCAAGTGCTCCAAAATGCTGTCTATCAAAGTGCCCCATTCCTGACTCTGAGGTAACCCAATTCCCCCCAACACTGTTCCTCGTAGCTACCACCCAACCAACATACTCATCAGTCTGCGCAAGAGGCTGCTACAGCGTGGGGGAGAAGCTGGGTATCACCGCTTCAGATGCAGCAGGAGAAACTTCATCCCCATTGAAGGTGGCAGCGCCCCCTTATATGACCTGCTGGACAGGACTGCTCCACCTTTCCTGTCACTCCAACGTCCCCATCCCCTGCACTTCCCCACCCTCACACATGGCCGTTGTCCGCCCAGCTTCGTCTTCCCCCCAAGGATCCGATGAAGGGTTCCCCTATTTGTAACATTTTACTAGATTTCTTTTATCGGAATAAATCTCCCTCGGCAAGCCTTGCGTCTTCGCTGTTTTTGATTAAAGGCCTTCCCTGTTTTTGTTAACGCACAGAAAATGTTCTCTGAGAGCTCTTTAATGTATACTTTAATATTTATTTGAAATTCTCTGTATTTATCGGCTATTGAATTGCATTGTTCCAACTTGTGTCTATTTTTTAAACATGAATCAACACCTTTTTTTTTTTTTTGGAATCTCGCAGAAAACAGAGCCGACAAGAAATTCTCTACTCAGCCAACATATTTCAAGCATGGCTGCATTTTTTCCCAAGGCTAGAGCAAGATTTACTGTTATTGTAATTGGTAAAAAATAGTAGTGTTTCTTTACTTCAGGTAATTACACAGGCCTCTTTTAGTGCGTTGTTCTGTACTTGTGAAAAGAACATTTATCTGGCTCGCTGTCGAGAATTGACAATGCGTGTTTCTAAAGTGTATTGTATTGACAGATTGTGTGTGTGTGTGTATGTGTTTAACATTTATGGGCTTTAAACTGTCCCTGACAGCCCCACTAAAGAATAATACATAGAAAAGTACTTAGTAATTTAATATGTATTTATTAAAAACCAAACAATAAAACCACTTGCCTTAAGTAGAAGCTGCAGCTCTGGAGCTGCAGCTCTGGATTGGCAGATAGCTGCTTGAAGCAGTTAATCATTGATAGGAAAGCCCTGCCGGTGAAATCAATGGGCGTGCTTTTTGTGCATGCACGTGGGGGGGGTCTCAATTAACCCTTGCCCACAGCGCCTAAGCTGACAAACGTTAACTATGTTGCTTAAATCACTCCGCCAAACACCTGTCTTTGTGATGTAATAGCTAGGGGTGGGCAAAAGGGGCAAATGAATATGGAGGTATTTACAAGGGGGACATCCCAGAAATTATATATTTTAAATTAAAGTGAATATGATGTCCTGAGTGTCCCCTTAAGCTATTTCATTTTTAGAATAAGTAATTTTTTTTAGAATAAGTAATAAATTTGTTTTATTACATATCAGGATTATATTCTGGAGATAAATTTATCACAGGCAATTGGCTAGCAATCATTCGATATGATGCAATGGGAAAAAAAGAAACTCCAGTGATACATTGAATCTGGCCCTATATACATATATATATACATATAATGTATATATAATAATATATGTATATAATATACTGTATCATAATTATATATATATATATAATGTTATCATTCAGACCGATGTTTCATTTTGTCAGCGTAGTAAAGATCTACCCAACAAGGATCTCTGATGAACAAGCTGTTGTTATTTAGGAAAGCAGGGCTGCAGTCACCTGTTTCTTGATCACTGTGAGATCTTCAAAGAATGTCAGCGTGTGAATAGGGAGGAGAGATACTTTTTTAAAATGTCGCTGCAAATATATATTGTGTTATATGTATGAATGTGGTTTCACAAGAAAGCACCTTTTGCCCTGCAAAATATATAACGTATGGGTCCACTAAACACAAAAAGAGTAAAAACAATTGAAGAACCCTATGATAAAAATTTGGGGCATAAGCTGTTTTCATGAAAAACAAGAACATTTCTAGCTGTAACATAATCGCAAAAGGGTTTCTAACCATCAGTTAGCCTTTTAGACTTAAACTTGGATGAGCAAACTCAACGTGCCATTGGAACACAGGAGTGATGGGAGTGATAAAGGGCCATTGGAACACAGGAGTGATGGGAGTGATAAAGGGCCATTGGAACACAGGAGTGATGGGAGTGATAAAGGGCCATTGGAACACAGGAGTGATGGGAGTGAAAAAAGGGCCATTGGAACACAGGAGTGATGGGAGTGATAAAGGGCCATTGGAACACAGGAGTGATGGGAGTGATAAAGGGCCATTGGGACACAGGAGTGATGGGAGTGATAAAGGGCCTCTGTATGCCTATGAAAAGATTCCATTCAAAATCAGCCGTTTCCAGCTACAATAGTCATTTACAACATTAACCCCGTCTGCACTGGATTTCATGATACTTAAATGGATAAAATTTGCGTTTCTTTGAAAAACAAGGAAATTACTAAGTGACCCCAAACCTTTGAACGGTAGTGAATATATATTATATACATACAGTATATATCCACTGTAACAGAGAAGGTTCATTCACAGTAATAAGGGCAACATGTTTTTTAAGGTCCCGGTAGATATTCTCTTTAAATGGGTTTTATTGACTTTATTTTCCACGCTCGTCCTCTGTGGACGTTCTTCCTTGAGCTGTGAAACGACTGAGTAACCTGATAAAGCGAATAGTGCAAGACGAGAGATTGTCAGAAATATCAGAAATCCTAGGAATCCTCGTCGTAATTGCACATAAAGCAGAACCTTCGTACTGTCAGCTACTAACCATCTGTTTATTATGGTTTTATTTACTTTTATTATACATATAACGGTGTCGTTAATCAGCAACTATTCGAATATTGCCTAAATATTGACATATTTATATAAAGCAAATAATTATTTATATATTTTTTAGTAATCATTACTTTCATTTTTACACTTACTTTTTTTAGTTATCATTTTTTTTTATGTGTCAAAAAGGAATTAGCTGCCAACAGTTTGAAATTTTGCAGGACAGTCCCAACAGCTTGGCTTATGTCCCAGCTGCTGGCTGTCCCAGGCGGTATCTTCATTATCAGGACAGTTGGCAGATCCAGATGTATCAATCGTAGAGGCAGCAGCTTCCATGGCCGGAAATTCTTTTAAAGGGACAGTCTAATGTCCCTGACAGGCCCAATAAAGTACTTTATGAGTACCTTAATATGCATTCCTCAAAAGAAAAATAAATAAATATATATATATATAAATAAATATATATACATATAAAAAAATCACTTACCTTAGGTAGAAGCTGCAGCTGCCCTCCCACTCTGCGCTCCAACGACTCTTGAAGCAGCCAATCAGTGGCATAACTATAGGCACGGGTGTCTAAACAGACCCACCGGCAGTGTTTGCTGATTGGCGGTAAGCATATCACATGCATGGAGGTATGTCTGGCTGATGGTCACTAGTATTAGTTTAAATCACTCTTTTGTGTTTTTTTAAGCCCTTTTAACACATTTAAAAACAAAAAAATGTTATAAACACATTCTTTTTCCTGATGATTGCATCAAAGTAAGTACTCCCCTGCAGACATGACCTCATAAATGTGACCTGTGCTCAGGCCCGGACTGGGACAAAAAATAGGCCCGGGCATTTAAGCCTGAGCAGCCCATATTTATTTATTTATTTATTGTTAAAGCCCACCCTTCATGTACCATCTTTGCATTTAATCATTCACACAAATCATTAACACATTCATTAATGCAGTCTCATAAATCATTCAAGCAATTCATCCACACATGAATTCATTAATTGTCATACGCATTCACACAATTCATCCACACATTTATTCATTCATTCTCATACGCATTCACACTACCCCCTCTCATCATCTTATCTGCCCCTTCTCACTATGTTCCCCCTTTTCACTATGTAACCCCCTTCCCCACTTCTCAATATGTACCGCCTCTATCTATCCCCTCTCCCCCTTTCTCACTACCTAACCCCCCTCTGCCCCTTCTCACTGCAGCCCCTTCCCTCACCCTATTTACCTTGTTGCCAGAGCAAGCAGCAACTGCGACCGCGCCTGTGGCAGGGCAGGATTGACTTAGGGGCTGATGGAGCTGCAGCTCCAGGCTCCTACCTTAAAATAGGCCCAGTCAGGACCGGACTGACTGGGCCTATATGGCCGCATTAAGGCAGAGCCCCTTAAGCCCGCCGCAACTGCAACCGGGTCCGCCACTCTAAGGCAGAGCCGGCCTTAGGTGTTCTGGCGCCCTGTGCGGACTACTCCTCTGGTGCCCCCCATCCCAAAAAAAGAAAGGAATAAAAACTTGTAACAAAACTCCCCTTTCTCACTATCTATCCCCCTGTATCACTATCTACCACCTCTGCCTCTTCTCACTGTTATCATTATATACTGAGGCAGACATTGACGGTGGTACAGCATAATACTTATCACTATATACTGAGGCAGACATTGACGGTGGTACAGCATAATACTTATTACTATATACTGAGGCAGAAATTGACGGTGGTACAGCATAACACCTACCACTATATACTGAGGCAGACAATGACGGTGGTACAGCATAACACCTATCACTATATACTGAGGCACACATTGACAGTGGTACAGCGTAATCCCTATCACTATACATTGAGCCAGACATTGACAATAGTGCAGCATAACCCCAATCACTATATACTACGCTAAACATTGTTGTGGTGTAGGCCTACCACTTCATTGTCTGGCTTAGTAGTAGGGATGCACCGAAACGAATTCTGGACTGAAACCGAAAATGCAGCATTTACCTGTCCGAAACCGAATATGACCCCCCCACACCATAAAAAAAACCCTTTTATTTAAAGTAAGTAACACACCAAAATAGGACAAAACTATTAAAAAACAATATTATATGTATATATATATGATTGTTAACAGCAATCACATTCCTATCATGCCCAGGCATACCCAGATTCCAGGATGTACTCGCAGACTTGGCATGATAGGAGTATGATTGCCCTATCTACCCCTTCTCACTCCCTTCTGCCCCATCTACCCCTTCTCACTCCCTTCTCCCCTATCTACCCCCTTTCCCCCGTCTCACGCCCTTCTCCCTATCTACCCCCTCCTAACTATCTACCCTCTCCCTCTTTGAAGTTCACTTACCTTTCAGGAGTCCTGCGGTGAGGGTGCAAGGCCTCTGCCTCCCAGCTCTGCCACTGTATGGAACAGTATAGAGTGATGGGAGTTATGATGTACTTTTAGAGCATAATTAGATCATGAAAAAGACATTGGAAATGGTACAGCATAACACCCATCACTCTCACACACTTACCAATCCACACCTATATACCAATCCACACGTATATACCAATCCACACGTATATATACCAATCCACACATATATACCAATCCACACATATATACCAATCCACACATATATACCAATCTACACATATATACCAATCCACACATATACACCAATCCACACATATATACTAATCCACTCTCACTGAATATTTTCCTACCTTTCCTCTTTTCTCCTTACAGCTCCTTTTCCTCCTCTTCGCTCCTCTTCTTCAGTTCTTCTGTCTTCTCTGTCTTCTTCCGGGTCAGAGGGCACGGACAGCGGTGGGCGCGGCTTCAGTGTTGTGCGCCGGGATCTAACAACAAACCCCGGCGCACAGCAGCTGTTGCCGCGCGGATCACAAGGGAGCGATATCGGAGGTCTTTAGCAGACCTCCGGCTCCCTTGAGTGATTTTAAGCCGGGTTGAACCCGGCTTAAAATCACTCAAGGGAACCGGAGGTCTGTTAAAGACCTCCGATACCGCTCCCTTGCGAGCCTGCTCCTCCAGCGGCGGACATTACTGTCCGTCTCTGGAGGGGTGCCGGGTGCCGCAAGTTGGCACCCCCTGATGAGCGGCACCCGGTGCGGACCGCCCCCTAGAGTGTGACGCCCTGTGCGGTCGCACACCCCAAAGGCCGGTCCTGCTCTAAGGGGCCGGGAAGCCCCCACCAGGGCCGGCCTTAGGGGTTTGCGGCCGCACACGGTTTAAATTAAAACATCGGGGGGGGGGTTTCAACTTTATTTAACATCCTCCATGTTAAATAAAGATAAAATAAACTTTATTTAACATGGAGGATGTTAAATAAAGTTAAAAAAACCCCGATGTTTTTGACAGCCCCTAAGTCAATGCGGCCCTGCCGTGGCCCGGCCCACCGGGCAAACGCCCGGTGTGCCCGATGGCCAGTCCGGGCCTGCCTGTGCTCTTCTGTTTAGATCATTCCATAGATATGTTCAACCTTTGAGTACGCAGTTGTGCCTTTCACGTATATTTGACCTCTGTTTAAGATGCCTATAGAAGCAAGATCATAAACTATGCAGAGGTTATAAAAACAAAGCAAAATAGTACAAGGTACAGTATTACGGTACACTGCATAATATCTCCATGAATAAAACTGTTTTTTCCTTGATATTGACACTTTACACAGGCATTAGAAGCAGGGCCGGACTGGGACTGAAAAGCAGCCCTGGAAAAATTTGGAGACCAGCCCCATATAGTTTATCTCACGGTGAAGCTCTTATACCCACACGCACCCCTTATACACACCCGAGTCACACTATGTGCAATTCTTTTTATCTCATTATTTGTATTAAAATGCCAGAAAGCAAAAGTGTTAAAAGGCCCTAATAAATTAAATACATTACACATAATAGGATCAAAACATTTACTACTGCGAACATTGTTAGATGAAAGAGTTCCATTTTATTTAGTGGAACAAAACACTGATCACATTATTCTTCACGATATTCTGGTAAGAAACTTTTATTTCTTTATTAATTTATGTAGACTATTTTTTTCCATATTTAATAAAAGCTATGATTGAGACATATTTGGTTTTTATTTCCTTTCATTTGACAACCTACCCCCGAGTTATGCACCTCTGCCCCCAGGCTTGCCACTCTGCCCCCCTGATATGCCTTCTAACCCCCTATATGCCACTCTGCCTCCAGAAATGCCTTATACCCCCTATATGCCACTCTGTCCCATGATATGCCTTCTAACCCCCTATATGCCACTCTGCCATATAGGGGGTTAAAAGGCATATCATGGGGCACTCTGCCTCCAGAAAAGCCTTATGCCCCACTATATGCCACTCTGCCTCCCTGATATGCTTTATACCCTCTCTTTATACCCTCACTCTGCATCCAGAAATGCCTTATACCCCTATATGCCACTCTGTCCCATGATATGCCTTCTAACCCCCTATATGCCACTCTGCCATATAGGGGGTTAAAAGGCATATCATGGGACAGAGTGGCATATAGGGGGTATAAGGCCTTTCTGGAGGCAGAGTGGCATGAAGGGGGTTAAAAGGCATATCATGGGGCACTCTGCCTCCAGAAAAGCCTTATGCCCCCTATATGCCACTCTGCCTCCCCGATATGCTTTATACCCTCCTATATGCTCCTCTGCCCCATGATATACCTTTTAACCCCCTTTATCCCACTCTGCCTCCAGATATGCCTTTTGACCCCCTATATGTCACTCTGCATCCAGAAATGCCTTATACCCCTATATGCAACTCTGGCATATAGGGGGTTAAAAGGCATATCATGGGACAGAGTGGCATATAGGGGGGTATAAGGCATTTCTGGAGGCAGAGTGGCATATAGGGGGACACACTTACATACACACACATGCCGATTTTTTTTGTTTTTAACAAATACAAAAAACATTATACAGTACAAAAAATACATTATTTTACTCACCTTCTACTTCTCTTGACTTCCTGGTAGCTGCACACTGTTCTCCTCTATGCTGACAGGATGCCACTGACCTGACATCCGGTGCTGCAGCAGTCTGAGTGCGAGGGGGCGGAGCTTCCACCTCACGCTGCTCCCATCACTATGCAGCCATCAGACTGCTGGGAATGTAATCTGAACGGCCGGTGCGTGCTGATGCCGCCGGCCGGAGCTACTTTAACACTTTTTTTTTTATTTATATGGTAAGCTGGATCGGCTTGCCATATAAAGTAAAAAAAAAGTATTAAAGCAGAGCCGGCCGGCGGCATCAGCACGCACCGGCCGTTCAGATTACATTCCCAGCAATCTGATGGCCGCATAGTGATGGGAGCAGCGTGAGGGGTGAAAGGTCAGTGCGAGGGGGCGGAGCTTTCACCCCTCACACTGCTCCCATCACTAGACGGCCATCGCACACGGCTGCTGGGTGCTGATGCCGGCCGGCCGCATCAGCACCCAGCGGCCGCTTTGGTTAGATTTCGGGAAGCCTGGGGGGCAATTGCCCCCCTGCCCAGCCCGCCCCTGGCACCGAGGGAGGCGTTCATTGCCATTTGCAGCCGCTCAGCGGCTGTCTTCATGGTAAGTCTGCCGGCCGCCCAGCCCACGGACCTTCCGGCCCACCGGGAAATTTCCCGGTATCCCGGTGGGCCAGTCCGGCCCTGATTAGAAGTGTGCAAATGTTGCACTTACGATTTGTGACCACCTACCCAAACTTAAAATGTATTTATAAAATGTATATTTTTGAAATAACTAATATTAATATTAGAATCCATCAATCCAATCATTTTTATTAGAACTTCTCGGCTTAAGGTTCTGTTTTTTCCCCATAATTAATGAAACAATTAATGACTTAGCACATTCTATAGATTAGCATCGCCATTAACATTTTTATTTTTTTTTTGCCTACAGTGTAACGGCATATAGATTTTTTTTTATTTTTTTTTTCTGAAGCCATAAAAAGTAGTTTGCAATCTTAGCTTTCAATTCCAGATTCGTATCTGAAATGCACTCTAGAGCCTCAATAATGTGCCCGTGAATTTAATTTAAAAGAAACAAGCAAAACAAATCTCCGAGGAAAGAATGTGAAAATAATGAAATATTTTCCCAGCAGGTGAGCTCCGGCAATTGTATTTGTTGCCATAGGAAATCACGTTCCGGGAGGTCATTACCATTATAACGAGCCTTTTGGCCAACTGTCATGGACATGGAACATTGAACTGGTGTTGGGCACATTATATCTTGGATTTTCAACTTCACGGATAATTACGAAATATGTTAGATTTTTTTTTTTTAGTTAATAATATTGTTTACTTGACATCCCATTTAAAATTTATTTTTATCCTGATTTTGAACAGCGTTGTATTTACAATTCAAATACCCATCAGGGATAGCAAGATTTTCCTGTCTGCGCACCGAGGGCAAGTGGTGAGAACCAGTAAATGTTTCCATTGCCTTAGGAAGTATGGCTCGAGGTTGACAAATTTGTCTCTTTTGACTTGTTTCTTTAATTTAATAGGACAATTTCTTAAAAACTAAAAAAGTATGATTAAAGAAGAGATGTATTTTTGCCCAAATCTTAAATTTTTTCTATTCTGTATATAGTTAAGCCATGTCCATCATAAATACATAAAGGGCTTTAACAAAGTACGGGAGGGGGGTTCATTTCAAAGGAGGATAAACTTTAAAACAAAAGACCATAATCTAAAAGTCGAGGGTCAGAGGCTTCAATGTAATGTAACGAAGTATTACTATTATAAGTTGAACAACCTTCCAGCAGATGTGGTAGAGGCTAATGCAGTAAGGTAATTTAAACATGGATAGCATAGGCATATGGCTCCTGAATCTTAAACAAGACCAAGGACTCATTAAGGTTTGGACATTTACATCAGGAAAAATGGGCAGAATACATGGGCCGGATCGGTGTTATTATTCTATGCTTCTATACTTCAAAGTGCCCATATCTGTTAATCTATTTCCAAATATTGTCCCAAAGAAGTCACAAAAAATCCTTGAGTCCAAAGGTTTTTGTTTGCACTCACTTCCTCTCGGGGTAATATGACGGCGCTTGTGGTGACGTCCTCTCCCCTGATTGAAGGATCGCTGCAATTGCCACTAGTTTAACGGAGGTTTACGCTGGGTTATGTCCACAGAGGTGCGGACGAAGATAGCAGATTGAAGATTGAAAATAGAAGAGAATGAAGAACATAGAAGATGAAGAAGATGCAGAAGAAAATTTTCGGCCGAACCAAATGGACAGGGAACGTTATGTCTTTGCCCAAAAACTTATGGGCCAAAAATGAATTAAAAAAAAAATCCAAATGACTTTTACGCATTTCTAAAATATATATATATATACATATGGGTTAGATAGATAGATACTTTGGCCAATGGAACCATATACATATATAAGTTAGCAATTTCTCCACCGTCTCCACCGTGGCTGTTTTTTATATTCGGTCTTGTAACTAAATTATTGGATTCTGAGTAACTTGGTTGATCTGCTCTTTTGCTCATTGAATTAACATAAACCTTTCACAACAAGATGAGTAGCGGAGAGGGCGTGTATGCGCATTAATAAGCATATTTTGCAAGGATCCAGTCAAATTTGCATTCTTGATCACAAGCTCTTTGGCAGTCATGTGCTGTAATGTATCTAATTAAATCAATACATGAAAAACATTTTAAATACGGTTTAAGTTAACTGTTTGTGTGTCAGGAGAGCGATCAATGGATTCTTGGGAATCTCTATGGTTAAAGCCAATGGATTCTGGCTAGATTCTGATATTTAAATTATTACTATCATGTATACTTCACTGTGTCATTTTTTTTTGTTTATTGTTTAAAAATAAATAAATATATATATATATATATATATATATATATATATATATAAATCCTTTACAATGTACTGACTTTTTTTCACGAGGTTGTTAAAATAAAGTTTTATTCCACTTTAACAATCATTTTGCATTTACAATATCGGAGATCCCCGGTTACATACTTTTTAACTTTTTCTACGAACAGACATGTCAACAGTTCGCTTTATATTAATTTATTTCAATAGAAAATAAAAAAAGAGAAATGGCAACTAAACTTATTACCGGATTGGTAACTGCGAATTGCAGAAAAACAAGAATCAGAGTTAACTAATTACACAACTGAATGTGACAGATATGTTGGCTTTATTCAAAATACCTCTTATCGAAATCTCTGTACGCATAAAAAAAATCTAAACGGCATACTGCTTGGTCGGCTTGGGGTGTTGGGATTTAAAGCCTCACTGCATTTGTATAAAGCACCAATCCCTAAAGCCGTTAAATTAACGAACTTTGCAATGATAAAACTCTATATACAATACACGGGCTAACATTATTTAACCCCGATTTCTGTTTTGTTTTAAAGTCTAAGTTAAATGCAAGTAAATCCCATATTTTAAGTATATATATAAAATTTCAGTAATTTTACGCCTTTTTTTATAGAATTTTGTTTTCCGAGCTTCCAGTCCCTGGCTACCGTTTAGCATGGTAGTCTGTGTGTCATCACCCTAATACACTGGAGAATTTTCCTCTACCAGAGGTGAGAAGTATGTTGAAAAATGGGAATCCAAATACTCTAAATACAGCTAAAAAGCACATTAGCACTTTTTGATGGGTCCATAAGGTTTCACTACAAACATAAAGAGACCCCAAGCACAAGTGCTAACTTTCCAAACACAATTCACACACGTTCTCTGAACTTAACCAAGTATGGTTTTACTATACGGAAAAATAAAAATGATCTGTTCATATGTGTCTCCTACCTGGATCTATACAAGATGGAAAGATATTTTAAATCTTGAAAAATGCAATTTTATTAATGTGTTAAAAATCAGTAGTGTGGCGTTTTGTATACATTTAGCTTTTTCAATAAAGTTCTAAAGGTTAAAAAAAGAAACAAAATGACTTAAAGTGTTTCCAGTGTTCGAATTTTCCAAATTGAAATGAAATATTTATAAGTTTTTGTTTACGTAGGAGTCCTACGCTTTAAGAGCATGTCTGGATGATACCAGAAGGTAAGTATAGTTAAAAAAACTATTAATGTGAATTATTACGAATGTTCTATTAATAATAATAAAAAAAATGTAAATATTAAAATAGGTTTTTTTTACTTATTCGTTTTTCCTTTTTAGGGAAATGAGTCTTTGCAATGCATATCTAATATCCCATAATCATACCTGGGAACTCTCCGGATTTGGCCCAGAGAACTCTGGGAGAAATGTCGCTTCTCTAGTTCAACACCCGAATCCTCCGGATTGTGGGGTCCTGACACGCCCCACTCCTATTTACCCTTTAACTGGGGGTGTATGGTGATGTCGGCGGGAACGCCCACTGATTTCGGCAGGAGCGCCCATTGACGGCAGCGGGTCCTCTCTCTGACATCAGTGGGCAGTCCTGGCCGCGTCCAGCAAGGGTAGGCTCTGGGTAGCCGGAGCTCACAAGTTCCCAGGTATGCATATAATTCACTGGGGATTATTGGCTTTTTCATTTTTTTTACATATTTTTTTTTTATTGGAATACAACAGATTCATTATATATCAATGTTAAAAATATATCTTTTGTATGGAAACTTCAGCTGTGGTGTCATTACTTTCTGCTCTAACTCTTTATAAAAAATATTTAGTGCATTTTCATAGAATGTAAACATATAATTGAGAATTTATATTAAAAAATATTGTTGACTGGTATTAGGTGTAAGAATTTGTGTTCTCTTGTGCCTGTGTGGATATTTTGTATATTAAATCGATCAACCCGACCATAAGTTTTTTCCAAATAATTTTAATTCCATTTAATAATTTTCACATGTATAGCATATTTTTAAATGACCGTAAGTGGAGGCCGTTTATGGGACCCTTTTTTATGCACCGTCCTTTAAGTCTACATTTTACTGCAGAACAGCTCTACATACTTATAAATCAATATGTAATAATTGTTGTCATTATGTAAATCTATTTTACGCATCAGCTGTTCTTAAAGTTAATTCTAAATTGTATAATTCACCGCATAATTCTAATTGCAACCATAGCAGCATAGTATATATTTTCTTTTTAATTAACAGTTCCGTTGTAAGTAAGAGAGCCTACCCAGGACTAAGGTTCAGTGGATTACAGGGTCTTGGATCATTCAAGAGAAGTCTTTGTTATTTATTCGCAATCCAAATGCACCCCAAAGACTCTCGGCAATGTTGTACTTTTTAGGCCATGTGTAAGCAGTCTGAAGGGTCTTCACGTGAGAAACCCAGAGACTCGGTGGCGCCAACAGAAGAGCTGTCCCCCCATCGCCGCGTGATCCGCGCACACTCGCTATCTGCCGTAGCCTTCGGGAGGCTTGCCACATAGCAACAGCTAGAGGGAGATGGCAAGACCCCCCAAAGACTTCAATCCTGAAGATCAAATAAAGATGTTGGCAATGAAATAGCTAAAGATTCTATTTTGGACCAATATTGTAAAACTAGTTTTTTTTTTTGTTTTTTTTTTAATATCAAGCCCTCAAGTCCTTCTCCGAAACCCCAGAGTGCCCCATAAATATGAGCATATGTCAGTTAGTAAATAAAATAAACAAGTTAATGCATGATCCATTTGATTCAAATACTTAAAAAAAGACACCGAAAAACAATCAAAAAGTGGAAGCTTTTTTTTTTTTTTAATATTGCTCTACCATCATCCCGAAAGGCATAATAATTTGACTTACACATCTGAACTGATTGAAGTTACAGAGTCATGTCTCCTTTTTGCATTTAACAATATATACAATATAAAATAAATACATTTACACAAATGGACATATTTCTGGAGCACATGGTATGATACACATCACAAAAATATACAGTTGATTGCTTTACAGATGTGAAGCACATCTACAGCTATAGGCATGGCTTTATATTTTAGTTCTGGCAATGTTGCAACTCCTGGATTTAGCTTTTTCTTCAGTAAATTTTGATCACATCATATTTATGTATTTATTTTGTCCTATACTTGATCTTTTGCATCATAAGTCTGCCACGAGCTGTTTCCGCAGGCAGGTAAACAAAGACCTTTCAATAATTAAAATACAATCACCGACACCCATTTTCTCTTCTATAAGAAAAATAGCAGTTTTAAATTTTTTATATCTTTTTTGATATCATTTAAATGCAAAATAGTGGAATAAATACAATTTTCCAATCTGATTGAGACACACAATCACGTAACCTTAAATAAGAAAATAATAATAATAATAATTTAAAACAAATCAAAATTATAAATAATATTTTTAAATTATATACCATTTAAGATTTTTTAAACCCCATGCTATTCCACAGAAACTAAAATTAACTCCCATCGTGCAAGGTTTAATAAGTATAATGCTTGTTTATTTCCTATTCCATTTCATTTTTGTATAATAAACTCTGAAATATTATCACAATGGTGACATTGTTGGATTAAACAGGTCTATATGCTAAATGCATTGGAACCGATATTCAGTAGCTCTCGCGGTATAGAATGTAATGTATGCGTACTGATGACTCTGATGTAACATAAACCTTGCAACACCTTCTAGAAATAATATATAAAAGGATATTTAATATCAGCACCTTTTTAAAAAAAAATCCTAGGAGTTGTGAGCTTTTTGATCTCGTCTGATTTTGTCTGAAATTAATGGGTGTTCCGATCTTTGAATACCTGTCCATTCTAATATATCAAGGTATTCAGTGAATGAATGAATTGCTAATGATGATTTGTCTAGAAACACTATAGTCACTTCTCTACTGAGAAACCACACTCTACAATGTACAGTACTCCTTATATACTAATGAGAGATACACAGTATTTATAGAACCCGGCTGATGTGTCACCAGTCCACTGGATTCTGTTTAAAGCACAAAGAGAAGTTATAGTCTTGGGACGCGACAACGGAAAAGAAGAACATGGGAAAAGAAAATCAACGTAGAGCGAGGTCAAGGTTTGACATGGTTCTGTAGAAGCTCTATTTACAGCAGTTCAAAATTAGTCTTATATAACAGGTCAAAGTAGAAGATTTCTTAATGAGATACATTGTGTTCTCTTAAAGAACTCTTTTTGAACTATTTCGGAAAAAAAAAAAAATCATACATTTTTTTTCCTCCAATGTGTACTTTCAATAGAATTTTCAGTCTGATGGTGAATATTAGGAAGAACCGTCGTTAACCAGGAAGGACCATATCGACAGTGCCGTCAGGCTCCTGAAGATTTATACAACCAGTGGGATTTCTGGTTCTACCCTGTATCAAAAAAAAAAGTTTGCACCACGGGATATGGACACCACAAGATGAACAAGACGACACTGAACGCAACCAAAAGTTCTGGAGTAAGCAAGCAGGAAAAAGGCTGAACTACAGTTCTCTTTGTCTGTTAGGATTACAATTTTAATTACGTTTGTGTACATATTAAAAGGGTGTTCATATGATACAGGGAGCAACTATTAACACTCGTATGTTGGCATAGCATCAATGTAGATCATTGTAAATTGGTTAATTACCGCCTGTAAGGGAATGAAGGGAGGGTTGGCTTTGTACACCACTAACAGTCTAGAACCCAAACAGTTTTCATGCTGCAACGATATGGGTTGAAAAAATCACACAGACTGCCGTAGCCGTTTGTATAAAATTTGCCATAAAAAAATTTAAATTAATTCATTTTTACAATTATATATTTTTTTTTACGTGGTCTAAACAGAGATATACATAAGAGACATTTTTTTTTTTTTGGCCTTTTGCCTTATTGCCTGTAGCGTAATTTTTCAACCGTTTCTTTTGTTTCTTTTTTAAATAGTTTTAAAGTTGAAAGTTGAAAGAATTTTTTTTTTTTCTTCCAAGAAAAAAAAAAAAAAGAAACGAAGAAATTTGCAAGCTTCTTCTCGAGTGGGAGTGCTAAGCACGTCAGACTACATTTATATATTTATATATATATATATACAGTATATATATACATTGCAGGTACAATTTAACATTTCCAAATAGAACAGGTCTTAATAAATTGAATTCCAGATCTTACTGGCACATAACATAAATTGCATCCGTGTTAATACGCACCATTCTTTCAACTATTGCTTGAATAAATACCCACATTAATAAATGGCCGAAAAGTGGTATAAAATAATCTCCGTTTATAACAAGAAAACATTTAAAAACAAAAAAAACACTAAGGATTTTTCTATAGATATATATCCTTCATTATTGTTCATTGTTGCTCGAGCCAACATTGCTATGCAGGTTTTTTTATTTATTTTATTACATTTTTTTTTATTATTATTTATTAGTATTGCATGGATGGATAAAGCTTAGAAATTATCCCTGAAAAAAGTTACATTGTTACTTAACCAAGAAAAATCTGGAAGACTCGAAAAAACAATTACGGAATCAAATGTCGCCAGTGATCTAAAGGAAAAATGGAAGTCGAATGGATTAAAGCGGCGAACGCTAAGTCTTTTTAGGTTTCTTAAGTCTGCTCTGCGAAATTCCGTGTAATACTGCATTCAGTCTTTGTACTTTCCTGTATGCAAGATATGGTGGTTTTTAGTTGGTTTTTTGTGTGTTTTTTTTTCTTTCTCACTTTGACTTCTTCTGTCATTTGGGGACATTATAGTTTATTTTAAATTCAATGGTATCCTTACTAAGGATTTTTTTGTCCTTTGGCAGGCCTGGCTTCCATCTCTCTAAATTAATGATTTTTTTTTTTTAAAGTTCTGCAACAAAAAAAAACAATAACAAAAATGGGAAGAGATCTGCGCCATTACAGGGAGCAGAATAAAAGGTCAGAAGCTGCTTCATTCTTGCTGCTAAATATCAGTGCAGTCACTTGCTTTAAATTCAGTACTAAGGTGATTTCTCGTGGTAATTATACTGCGTATCTTTTTTTTTTTCCCTTATTCTACGAATATTTGCACTCGAGGGGACGCCTAAGGTGCTTTTAGTCACACCTTGGCCTCGAGCATTTCCAGAAACAGTTTGTGCATAGGGACTTTTCCTTCCAGTTTGATGTTATAGAAGTGTTGCACGGCCTTGGTGGACGTTTGCCGTAAAAGAGGCAACGTCATCAGCAGCTTGCCGGCTCTACGCGGATCTTCGATGTGCTGCCCGGCTTCGTAATCCTGCAGAGCCTCATGTAAGACATCTTGAAGCTTCTGGACAGCTTCTACATCTTCTATATGCATGGAGTCTACAAGAAAAAATAATATCCGATTATCATACCCACTAACGACGCGTGTGGTTTCATTGATGTGGTATAGAGTTAATTATTATTTTCCAAATGTTTTATGAATTAATAAGTTTCAAGACATGTTATATGGTTTTATAGACTCCTTCTGAATACTTATTGTGAGTAGGCTAAAGTTAAAGTAGAGTAAGTTAACGTTTCCACATTTGCAAGCTTGCCGCTGATGGCAAAAAAAATTAAAAATAAGATAATCGCTGCGACTAATTAAAAATTCCAAACTTTACCCGCTGCATTGTTGCTGCGAAAAACAAATTCTCGACAAATTCCGTTTATAGCCCCAGCAACAATATTGTAGATGAGCCGTTAATTACAAAATCAATTAAAAAAAATATTTCTGAAAAACAGTCACGCATCCTCTCTCAGGGGGGCAATTTGGGCAGAAGGTCTCATCTCACTAAAGCCGTGCCAAATCACAAGTCCTCATCCGCAAGTAAGCAAAAGCAATCTGGTTTTTCATTTTTCAGCGCGGCTGAGCTCGGTCTGAGATTGATCGTTGCATATGGCCCCAGAAAACAAACTGTCAATAACGTGAATGCTCTAGAATCTGAACAAATAGCTGTCTGCCCATTCAAGCCACTCATTGCATCCCATTTAACTGATTTTATTGACAGTTTCCTTCTTGTAATTAAAGGGAAAACTACTGGCCAGCCACCAAGATAAAGTTCAAAGAACGGGTCAAAACAAAGGCAGATGGAGGGGCATCGTGTGACTGTCATCGGAACGCAGCGTCAGAGCACATTATTGACACATGGGTATCTAGTGATCAGCGGGTTATTAAACACAAAGCTGTCCTCAACTATATGCAAATGCTAAAAGAGGCTTAAGGAGCAGAGAGGAAGAATTAGGGTTACAACAAGAAGACGCCAACAAAGTCCGAACGATTTTTACTTATCTGATGTTGTTCCCTGCTTCAGCGCTTTTAAGTTTTCATGCGCGCTAAATGCTTCTTAACCCTTCCCAGAAAACATGCAGCCACTATTGACGCACTTAAAAAAAATCTATACGCCTAATTTTTCTTTCTTTTGATTAATTTAGGTGGATATATAACTATTTCGGTGCCAGAGAAGAGATTGTTCATCAAATTGCCATTTAAAAGGCTACATTTCAGTAACACCGGTATAGGAGCCGGATGGTCTTTCCTACGCCATGTGGACAGCATGGTGGAAAAACGTATCTTCTGTCTTATCTTCTAATAGTTTTACATTTTAGCCGCTTTGTTTATTTATTGCCAGTTTAATAGAGACTTGAACACCTTCTGTGCTTCAGGTAACAAACAAATATTTCCTCTCCCCTCCCCCACCGGTGGAATTTATTGACTAGGGGCTGACATGTAAATGTGTGTGTGTGTGTTCAATCGATATTGAATATTCAGATCTCTACTTACCCGAATTAGCAAGTGCTATAGCTTTCAGGGTTACAAATTCTTCCTTTTCAAGTTTCATGCTTTTATACTTTTTCACAAGTTGCAAGATGGCGTTGTTCAGTTCGAGAAGACCGGCCAACTTTGATTGATCTTCATCCATGATGTAGTCTTCAGCGTAGACTAGCTCATCCTCGAAGGTCAAGGACCGGTAGACAATCCCCAGGATGAGAATCTCCATCCATGCACTCTGCAGGAGACTCATCTGATCTGCGAGCGACAAAGTGGAGAATCCTGAAAAGACAGAGAACGGTATAAGTTAAATCAAATGAAAACTTTTTTAAGATTAATGTGTACAGATGTTGGGCAAATTCTTAACAATGAACACCAAAGCATTCTAAATTCCGAGTTCATTGTGTATAACATTGCCACTCCTTCATAAATAAATATTCTATTTGAAAGGAGCTTTTTTGAGAGCACACAACATTAACGATCGAGGATTGGAACCAAATCTGAATTCTATTCAAATCTAAAAAGAATGCCGAAATAACCAATTGCTAAATCGTTACAATGGTCAGGGGAGATACGCAACCTCCAGAGCGTCAGAGACCTGTACAATGTTGGCGCTCTGGGGGTGCTGAGAAGTAAACAAGCTTCCTTCTCCGGTACTAAAGGGGTCAGTAGCTCTTAATAGACGCTATTCAACTATGTACAGTAGGACGTACGTAAGTTTGCCAGTTGGCACAGACAATGACAAGGACTTAATGAAGTCATCAAAGGGGATTAGTGCAGCTTTTCTTAAGGGGGTCTTAAGACGTGTCTGGAGCTTACACTGACTTGTCTATGACAATGCTTATCTGTCTATTGTATAGAGTTTTGTTACAATAAATGTGTTGATTTATGGCTATCCTCTAACTTTCGTGTTCCTACTACCAGCAGCAGACAAATAATTCCGTGTAAATTGCATCACAACGTCTTATCTAAAAATACAATATCAAAAAACACAATGAGCAGATAACACAACAAGAATGTACATTTTCGTTAATAAATTCAGGTTCATTAAATGCTGGGGTTTTTAACCCTTCCCCTATAGAACGTCCTCGATTTTCTTTGTTTTCAGTGTAAAGTTTAAATAATATTCCATGCTGGAAGCAAAGCGCATTATGCACCTTTGTAACGGAATGTAAATCATTGTATTATTTCTTGTTTTAGCGGAGAATGCGGTTACGAGACAGGGAAGAATAAATAAATAAATATATATTTATATGCAGTTACATTGTTTCAATAAAATAAAATTAGATTTGATATGATTCCCTCAAGAATAGCCAGATGCATTTACTATAATAGAGTCTAAGGGCAACGGGTTCAAAAAAGTCTACAGAAGACTTTGCCACAAATCATACCGGCTATGATGATTTGCTTTCTTTTTTTTTTTTTTTTCCCTCCAAGAAATAATAATTTTAGGATCCTGCAGACGGAAACCCGTGGTTTCAATTAGCAACGACTACTTTGAAGAAGCCGTAGTATATATATATATTTTTTTCCCCGTTTGTTTCTAGGCAGTAACAGATGGACACAGAATATACCCCGAAGCACCTTTCTGTGACAGCCTCGTCCTCCCTCCCAGACACCGCTGTTAGTAAATAATTAGATTTACACATTCTCCAATCTCCACACATCTCTCTACCACATAATTAAAAGTGGGATGATTAGTTTATTGAGTGGAAGGAGGAACTTTTTTTTTTTTTTTTTTTATTGAGGTCCATTCACGATTTTATCAGGGCAAGCACTTTTATGGTTGTCACGAGGGTCCAGGCATCCAATTTTTCTTATCTGCCTGATTAATACAAACGCTGTTTCAGGACGCATTAATTAACAGATACAAATCTACGTTCTCATGGAAGGATCAATACGGAGAAGAAAAGAGGCATCAATGAGAATTTACTGCTGATGATGGAGAAGACACTATATTGACATTTACGTGCGCAGAAACTTTAACTTTTTTTTTTCTCCTGTGGCCCCTTTTGTCCCTGTGATTTACAAATCAACATTTTCCCCCCATACCTTACAATGCTTCTGGAACCTCGGAGGGGTTTAATTAAGCAAGGGACGATAAATTCAACTCGATGTAGCAAGAAATCCGGAACTATTATTATATATTAAAAGGGAATATTAGCTTTTCTTCAGCCCCCCCCCCAAAAAACTTTTTAGAGCTAAAAATGATTAACGTACAGTAACCCAAGTACAGACCTGGTAAAACAGAAAACTAACGTGTTAAAAAAAATACATTTATTTATCTTCAAAAAAGCAGCAGAGATCATGTAGAGTATGATCTGAAATGACAAGTTTAACCCTTTGGGTACATATCTTTTATAAAGCAAAAAAATGAAAAAAAAGGACAGAATACAGTGCAGAAATTGCTATTTTTTTTATCTTAAAATTTTATGTATTAACATAGATCTGACCATATTAGATGTACGGTATGTTAACTTATAAGTAGTTCTTTTATATATACATCTATTTTTATATATATATTTGTCCATTATGCAGTATTCTAGAGCAAAAACAGTCAGACATTTATAAGAAGCTTTTTAACCCTTGGTGATAATAGTTTATATTTTATATATATATATATATATATATATAAAAACCATTGATAAGAAGACAATATAAAGCCCTTTCTGAGTAAATGTTCACCCCACAAACAGAAACAATGATAACCAGAGGCCACATATTGTGATTAGAGGGGCCAAAATCTCATGTCAAACAGTGAAAGACTTTCTTTGCAGTAAGGGCCCTAAAGCTCCGGAATGCACCACCCTTGGAGGCCATCAACTATTAACGTGATTCCTTTTATTGGCAATAAAGAGTATTGAGGAGAGCATTTTATTATTTTAAAAAATCTTATTGCCCGTGGAATCACAAAGAATGTTTTTTCCTTGTTCCAGGAATAATGGGCATTTGGGTAAAATTATTGTCTTTTTATTCATCAATGCAATTAGGGATATCTCAGATTGAATCCCTGCTACCTAACTATATAAGATAAGGTTATAGTATCTTGTTCCATACCCCCACGAAGCTCGATATAGATCAGTACTGTGCTCAGATGAATGTGTCTCTGGATATTGTTTTGTACACGAAGAGGTCAGTAATATATCTGCAGTAATTTTAATGAATTACCAAATATACATATATATCAATTCGAAAGAATCAGAGTTAATCAATATAAACTTACTGAAAAAGCTTAATCAATATCACTGCCATACCCCGGATTATCTTCCAGTTTTCATCTCCATCCTTAATAGGGCTGTTTGTGTCAGCCCTTAAACCGAGGCAATACAATGTTCTCTTTGATTAATAATTTAACCGTCGGCCTCGCATTTCTTAATCAGTAATGTTTACATGTATAATTTGATGGGATCTTCTCTTCAGCTGTCGTGTATCTTAATATGCCGATACTCGGTGTTCCTGTCTGGTAAATGAAGACGTTTTGAGTGTACCTAGGAACCCTCATCCAGACGCTCCAGAAATCAGATCTCATTAGCTAGCCTCTTGGTCTTTACTCCTTAGCTCAACGTTTTAACTCTGTTGCACGCTACTACGACCACCTTTACCCCCCATAGATTATTCAAGAATAAACTCAAAAGCCTTAAGAATAATGATTAAAAAAAGCCATGTCCAAGGTTTTTCTGTAATAAATCAACAATTTCTCATGGGCTTCTAGGACAGAAACATAGAATCTGAGGGCAGAGAAGAACCTTTCAGCCCATCTCGTCTGACCATGTGAAGACCTCAAATCTTAGTAGTTCTTTGGTCTTGCCTTATATTCGAAATAGCCTTATGCCTATACCAAGCATGTTTAAGTTGCCTCGTTGGGAATCTATCCACAACCCTCTCTAAGCCGAGAAAAATACATTATCTGGAAACCAAGCAAAGAGCCTGGAATAAACTCATAGAGGAGTTAGCGAAATAACGTGGACGTCAATGCTTCCTGGTCTCCTGACAGTGAAGATGGGGTGATGATGGGCCAAGCATGTGGTATGGCAGCCCTCCTGCCTTTTTGCACTGAGATCTCATGTGTTTGACAATTGTGCCGTGGGCACATGTCACCTACTTTTGCTTCCCCCCTGGTTTTTTTTGTGTGGTTTTTTTTGGTGTCCAAACGAACCGATGCACTTTGCAGTCAACTTAACAAAAAAGGCTAAGCATCGGGAAAGTGTGAAGGGCAAAAAACATCTGACGGCTAGTCTTCAAAAAATACACTTTCACTTCACAAGCCATAAATGTTTGTTTTCGCAGCCGAGTGTTGACAGAAATAGGCTACATTGAAGGCATTTGAATTTAACCCCTCCTAGGCTTTCCCCGGCCGTCCTCTGGAGCTATATCCGGCTTTCGGGCGTTAGCTGCGTGCCGGGATGCCTGGCTCGATCACTAAAGTAGGGCATTGACGGCTATGTTTTGATGGTTTGCCGGCTGTTTGTGTGTCTGCGAACTGACACATTAGACGTTCCTCAAACAGCGAGCATCACGGCAGAATGTTAATTATTCTGTAATCACGCACGGTGCCCGAGTATCAACATTGCATACCTGGCAAGCAAAAAAAATCAAAATAAAATAAAAAAATGCATGTTTTTCCAATTTGCTTTTGTACTTTCATTAGAAAGAACGTACGCCTATTTGCAATCATTATTTGAGCTACGGCACAACAGAAATAAACCGAATCCCGCTGTCATTTATGTGTAACATGACAAGTATTTTTACTTGTCAAGCGCAAACCAGGCAATAATTCTCTATTTAGAAAACACTTCTTCGGGGTATAAAATTGTATTTGTGTCATGAAGTAGGTTATGGAGCTTTACAAGCAGAGGCTGATTATTAAAGATGGGGAAAAAAACCTTTTTTATACAGTGAACATACAGTAGGCATAATAAACCCACAGACTAGCGCTCGGAATCCCGTCTAAATGACATACGTATGATGTCATACATAGGTCTGATCTTTTCATTTGAGTGTATATGATACATTGGAGCTGAGCAACACAATTATTCATATTTAAAACATAATTAATGTACTAGAAAAAACGTAATCAAACGTAGTATAGCAACAGAGTCTGGTAGATAAATGGAACAGCCTTCCAGCAAACGTGGTAGAGATTAATAGAGAGAAGGAATTTAAACAGGTATAGGATAGGTATACGGCTCCTGAATCTAAGACGAGACCAACGACTGATAAAGGTTTGAGTCTTTACAGCAGGAAAAACAAGCAGTCCAGATGGGGCCGAATGGGGCCGATCCACCGTCACATTCTATGTTAGTAAGTAGAATATATATGCTTTATATCCTCAGATACAATAAATTCCAGCCTGGACGGAACGAGGTGGCACATTTAACGGCCGTGGGCAGAATAGCGCTCTTCTGCTTTTAGCGAAACACGGCTTTCATCTCACAGAAACAAGAAAACAGAGCCGGCGTGGCTTTAAAATCCATTCACAGTGCGTGTCCATCTCAATCCATTAAGGACAATAGATTCCCACTAAACAAATATTCACTTGTCAGGAGTAGTTGAGGCACAAGATTCATTCAGCAATACTAAGCGTGTTCTGCAACAATTTAAAAGCCGTAAATTGGGCATTTACAAACAGGGAAGATGTTGCTCGCCTCTTACGAGTTGTGACCTTTCGCTCGAGCTATTTCACAAAGCGTTAATGAAACAGAGAGCGCGCACGGGATAATTGGGAATGCCACTTATTGTACAAATACCTTTTAACGACTTTTACCGGGTATCCAATCAAATAAACCGTTTAAAAAGAAAAAAAAAGGTACTTATTGACCGAGAACAACATGGATCCATTTACAAATGCTTATCATTTGCATATCATTTCTTGCCCTCCCGAACCGCAGCTATTTTTCAACGAGCAAAACACTTCGTCGGCGTTGCATACGTTACGGGAATAATTACGGGACGGAAAATATTACAACATTCAATCTATAAATTGGGTTGGTTTTTTTTTTGGTTAACTTTTCATTAAGAAAGGAAATCAGAATTAGAAGCTTTTAGTGGTGAACTGGGTGAAGTCGATACAAATATAACACCAAATAAATAAATATATATATATATATAAATGTTATTTACTTTTTATTTTATGGCAAATTTTAAAGGGGGGGTTGCAATTTATCAGCTACTGATATGAACAAAAACTGTAATGTTTAAAAAGTGGATTTGCCAAAAATATGAATTAAGAACCTAAATGTTTCCAAGAGCATCAAACGATTCTTTCACGTGTAGGTATCAAGGATATTGTGAAAACTTTGTAACTCAGGAAACTGGATGGCTGGCAAATGGAATCTTTGTATCTGGAGTTAACTGGGAAGATTAAGCAGAGCCAGGAAAGAGACCCAGCACCCAGATAGGGTCTTGACGATAGGACCCCGTTCCGCACCATGATTAGAGGGGCGCTCCAGCCATCAGATACTCTTTAATGCATATAATGGCCAAAGTCCACTTCAAATGATCATCTTCTCCCTCTTTCAAATACATGGAAGGACTTAGCAGAATCACCCCATCTGGTACAATAGAAAAAAACTCCAGTTGCCTTCAGATGACAATTCTTTCTTCATTATGCTCTCTGCAGGATTAAGGGTTACAGGAATTGGTAAAAATGGGGAAGTTTTATCATTGAGGATTTACCTCTAGACTTTGAGACCGATAACTAACCCTAAATCGCTTCTTAATACAGTGGTATTGTAAGGATTTGGCAGGCGCGTGATCAGAAGTAAAACGTAATGTCTGGTGGAAGGGGTGCTATAACCATGTGGGTCTAACAATCCGTTTAACAGGACGTTTTACTCACACTGAGAAGGTGGTGGATAAGTGGAAAAGCCTTCCAGTAGAAGTGATAGAGGCTAATACAGTAAGGGACTTTAAACATGCATGAAATAGACATATGGCTATGCTCGGTTCTAAGAGGAGACCAATGGCTGATTAAGGTCTACAGAAAATAGGCAGACTATGAATGAATGGGAGCGACAATGAGAAAAAGAAAGAGAGAAAGGGATTGAAGGATAAAGAGAAGCTGTAATACCTTACTCCTTCTCTTAGTCAGTTGACGCACCTACCCAAGCTTATAGATATACATCTCAATTGTATTCCTACTTCTCTGGCAGCGTCAGGGTTAAGACCACCACTGGCGAAAGAATTAAGCCAGAACCAGTCAAAAAAAAAAAAAAGCAAAGAATAAAGAGAAAAGGCTGTGTGATTGTAATACACCTAATTAGCCATGGGCAGACTCCTAATTGCATACATTAGGATGATTCCATAGTGGAGATTAATTCTAAATATACCCCAGCAGCTGGTTAAGATTCCATGGATTACAGTGTGAACTGTACTTTTCCACTTAATTAGATATCAAAATTAAGCAGCAACAAGCATTTCGACATAACGGAGATCAAGCCGCCGCTTGCCATCCCTCAGCTGCTCTAAAGTGACCACTAAACAGAGCGGCACAGATGGAGAGATATTAAATGCCGCACTGGAAAGTAATTTCAAATAATAAAATATCAATATTTACATTTTAATTACCCCTACTGAGAGGAACGCTGTCATTTTCACTACTGCCGACGCAGCAAGGGGTGGTGGAATGACATAGCAGCTGGAACCGCATTGACGATTTTGTTTCCATTAAAGAGTGACAAGTGTTTCAAAGGCAGTGACACACAGTGTGCGAACAAGACAGGCAGGGGATCACAAAACTCCTATTAAGGGAATATATTTTGCGAGGAAAAAAGACAGAAAATTGACTTTACAAAACTAAATCCCCTTTTAACGCATTTTTCTTGGCTTTTTTATGTATTTTTTTTTATGGTCAAAAGGTTAAGGTTTCGTAGAAATGGGCAGATGGAATCTTCGCTGGGTTCTTTTGATACTTGGAAACAAAAAGTTCCAGTTTTGTAACAGGGTCGCCAAGTACGGAAATCATGAGCTTTAAGTTTGGACGGTGCTTTCAGAGCTTTGGTGACCCGCTTCTTGCACCTAAACGGGCAATGAAGATCATATCGCGAACCGGAAGACCAGATCGCTGTAACAGTCCTTAAGAGTTTGCTCTTCCTGAAGAAAGCAGCCACCATGCTTTCTCGTTATATCCCTTACCTGACAATTATTACTGCAGCCGACAAGTTTTTCCACCCGAAAAGACTGTTGGGGCAGATCCTTCTCCAACATTACTGCTTTGTAAAGCCTCTAAATCCTAAAGTTTTGTTAGGTTTGTTATTGTAACACAGCTTAATATTGGTATTAGAGTTTTGCGCAAAGATAGGAATCTCCGACTTACTCTACTCAACATTCTATGGAAGATCTCCATGACATAGTCCCCGGGAATATTTCGTCTCTATCAATAATGTAGGTAATGGCATAGCGTTCTACCGTAGTTGGCCGCAGAAAGAACAAAGAGCAAATTTAATAAAGAGAGGATACCCTTTATGGGCTAACTGAAGCCTCTTCAGGCGTATTATCATAGTCTGAAAGACAGTACTTCTCCTTTTGATTAATTTTGCAGTCAAACTGTGAAAAATTTCAACCCGGATATCAACATTCATCTGATTAGACTATATGATTTATAGAGACAGCTAGATCTTGATTGAAACAGAGCCTACTGTATGCAAACTATAGCGATTGTCCATTCATGATATGCAGGGTTAGGCAGACCTTTGCTAGAACAGTTGCTGTTGACTCCATCTTGGGAGTTGTTCTCTGTAACTGAACGTCCGACTTTATCCGCTGCTTATTTCTTTTAAAGAGTGCTTTCTCTAGAGGTGACGATCGTATAATTATCTTTGGTCAACTGCAGGAAGACTGTAATTAAAGGGGTTGCATGGCCAGAGAAGACAAGTCCCTGGGGCGGTGGTTCCCCCAAAAGTGTTCGAGCACGTTGAGTGCCATCTTCACGGTCCACACGCTGACCTCAGAATTACCTATTTTAAATGATTATTATATATATAATATATTATATAATTATAATGATACATCTTTACATTGTCATAACAGATGCTGTAAATGTTGCCTTTGTATAGTTAAATATTTATTTAATCAGTGACCCCCACGGGGACCCTAAAACTAGCACGCCCTTCTTTCCCAGTCTGATCATTTATAAATGAGTGATATAAAAAGAAAATGGAAAAAAAAAAAGAAATAAATAAAGAAACTCTCAACAAAACATATAGATGTTATCAAACATGTATTCATAAAAATTGGCAGTACAGAATACCCGACATCATATATTCAGAAAGGCAGAAAGCAGGCAATAACTCTTTCTTTGAGATGTCTGTCGATGTGTCAGGATCATAAATGAATTTATTGCCCTTTAGCTGTAGTAAGATGAAATTCTACTGTCAGAACTCGCTACGTAGACACAAACACATCACTCTGTTATTATCGAGCTACGGCCGCGTTACCCTGTAAAGGAAGAGGTGCGAGGCACTTCCGAGGCGCTCTTAATGCTTTCCGAAAGAGACCCTTCCCCATTTTCAGCCGCTCGTACCTTTTAATTTCTGAAACAGCCTTGCTTGAAAATCTTAATTAATTGTTCCATACTGCTTCAGGATCATTATGCAATGTAATAAAGGCTGTGTAATTATGGAATTTTACAGCTATTACCACAGGCTGATGGCTCGTATTTCATCATCAGCTGGACCCAATGGCTTTGAGCCACTCGGCCCCATCCCCCCCCCCTTTGATGAACTAAAGACAGATCTATCAGAAGCAAACAATATCCAGGCGAGGCGGTTATAATAGCTACCTACAGATGAAACCATAGATAAAGATAAACTATAAATCTTTGGGCAAGAATGCAGGCTCGTTGCCCGAGAATGACAGAGGAGGAAAGGATGAGACGGCTCAGAGAGCCAGCCGTATGTGAGAGAAGGTTTCGCAGCTCTTCCCAGTCCCCGATTTAAGTGTTTTGTCTCGGAAAGGAGGCAGAACCCCAGCTGAAGGTCTCAACCATTGCTCAACATCAAAAAAAATCAAAGGAAAGAAGATCGATGATGTTGTCTTGTGACTGAGAGATAGGAGACATAGCATTATTCTTCCGCCTACAGCGTCTTGAATAAAAGAAGCACATATATGTCCATTAATAACGCTCGGTCTGTCTAAGTCTTAAAAATGAAGCTCTGAATGTTTACAGTTTATGACCCAGCTTCACATTCGTATTGACAAGTATGGCCGCTTTTCACGTCTGGACCACTTTCTGCGTTTGGGCCCCGAAATGTCATCACGTTTGGAAAACTTACCGCTACGCTGAATACTGTCCAGTATTGTTCATTCCCATAATTAAAACACGCTTAAATACTACATATGAAAAAACTGGAGCACAAAATAATAATAATAATAATAATAATAATATGGGAAACAGAACTAAGGATATAATTGTATACAGATTTATGAAACTTGGAAAGCTCAGAGGCACGGTGTTGTGTCTGTATATGTAAAAGTGTACTTGTAATGTATTTGTGAAGCACCCCATATTTAAATTGTACAGCAGAATATATTAGCGATTAATAAATAATAATAATAATAATTTTATGGGAATATCCATCACTTAAGGTGGAAGTCTAATAAGTCAGTACAGGTCACATAAGTGTACCACCATACCTGGGAGTGACTCGACACATGGAAACCCTGACTTGTCATTATTTAAAGATACACTTAGTTGAGTCACCTGCATTCAAGCAGGGATATGGACCATAACATACTGGGCACAAAAGCATCAACTGGGGGTCTTATATGTGATCGCAACAGTGTAGAAAAGGAGTGAGTTCCAGACTGTGTGACCCTGAGAATCTGCCCCTTCACCCTGAGATTGGGGCAAAAACCCTGAGAGGGTCAAACTACCACATACGCGCCTGCCCCATTGCTGATCGTTTGATCTATACATTTTTATGTTGTCTGGCTACTATTGAGTAGTTTAGAGAAGTTATTCTTACACAGATAGAGGCTCGTAACACTGCAGACAGACAGACCTTCAATACATGGACATTTACTTTAAAAAAACCAAAATCTATATATTTATATGTCATCAGTCAATTGCATTATTAGTTTTTAGATTTTTTTTTCACACATACTCCCACGAGCCTATTTAGCCATCTCCTCAGGCCTATACCACTCAATGTGACTAATCAAGGATATTGTTAGTCTCTGCAGGTCGATAATCGGCAATTGCGTTAAAAAGCCCTGTGAAAAAAAAAGTCAACAGGCCTGGTTTGGGGGGTTTGCTGAGGTGTGCACTGACACCGAATCATTACAATAATAGAATTTATCTGTGCAGTCCATGAATATCTTTTATAATAATAAATAATTCAACATTCAGAACATAGAAGAACACTTCTATATCACTGGGGCAACAGATACAATGTATATATATATATATATATATATACATACATATATATATATATATAGTGAGGCTTTACCCCATTTCTTGGAAATTCTTTAAATTATTCATTTCCCTTACCCCCTTTTTTTGTGACACTAAACTGAGAAACTGGTGCGACGGCATGGTGACTAGCTGCAAACTACCCATATCCACGCTTTTCTTTAAAAACGCCAACATTCTTTAAATAAACATGGTATTACATTTTTATTTTTTATTTTTGTACGAAATTGCTTTTTGACCCAATCCTATTAATACCAGATCAGATATATGGGCAGAACACATATTTTAATAGGGTTACGACATATTTTATATATTAAACCTATTCAATTATATACATATATATATATATATATATATATATATAAAGATAGATATTTAGATATAAATAATTATGGCTCCATACCATACTATTCCATAAATATACCTTACTACAATTCCATGATGCATTTCCCCTCTGATGTCTTTACTTTTTTAACGTTAAATGAAGGAATTCTCCTTTTTTTTTTTTTTTAAGACGCTTCAGCTAATAGGAAAGATATGGCTTGTTGGCTATGTATTCTTCCAAGTTTAATTAATTAAGCCAGGAGTTCCCCGTGGAATATTGTAGGGTATCTACAGCTCTCAAACAGAACAGATATACAGATGGAGAGGTAATTGTTACCTATACAATGTTTCGGGCCCCTTTAGCTACAAATGTTCAAACCAAGTGCTTGTTATCGTCTGAGCAAAAAGGAGACAAGAAAGAAAAGAGACGTTGATTAACATCTCCCATCTATTGATGGTTTAATTGTAGTTTTTAATCTATGAAATTAAATATTGAGGTCGGAGCTTATTTCTTTTGCAGACAAGACAAAAGGATGCGGAAAGGTACATCAAGGTACGCAAGCGCACGTTGGCCTCGATAGCTCGCAGGTTTGCCGCGCTGCCATCAATAGACTGATTAGTGATAAACTAGGCAGACCTAAGAGACTTCGGTTCCAAAGCAAACTACAAAAGGCATACTCAGATCCCGAACAACCGAACATGCTAAGGGATCATTTCTAAAGGTATCACCTGTCTGGTTGACCTATGTTGTAGGACCATCTCTGATCCCAACGGTTTCCACCTTATTCTACTATCCTACACAATGCATCTAAATTTGGGGTAAAACAAACAAAAAAAAGAACATTTCCGGATGCAATACTATTTTCTGTAACGCCATCAGTATGATGGGATATCTTAGGGGCTGTCCGAAAACCTCCGGATTTATACCTTCCGACGAACAAGATGCCCCAATTATGTCATTTGTTAAAGTTTGGGTCGTGGTGGGGACAAAAAAAAATGCGATGTCCATTTGAGGTTTGTCTGTGAACTTTACGTGAACCTCCAGAAATAATGTAGAGTGATGACAAGCCAGTTATACCTTCCACTAAATTTGCTGTCTGGAATGAACTGAAATAGTGTTTGGTTTGTGTAATTACGATCATCTATCTTTATATTCCAGAGGCATATCGCAAATTGAAAATACTAAAAATTGACTGTTGGTTCTGATATTTAACGATTGCCAAAGACAAGAGGGTGATTTATTGGTTACTTACCGATGTGACACATTTGCATCTTATTAGACGGAGATTACAATTCCTTGAAATGCGGACCGGGCGCTGATCATGTCTGATGGATTGATTTGATTTGCAAATGTAATCAAACTAATAAGAGGGAAAAAATGAGCAATAATGCCTTGTTTTTCAACTGGCAATCACTCCCCTGCCAACAAGGATGATATCCCTGACTAAGCAGCCTTTACACAGTATTCCTGTCTTCTTCAATAAACAAAGAGCAGCGGAGAGCCTTGATAAGAGGATAACAAGCCTATGGATACACATGAAGATTATACCCCTATCTACTGGTCCCGCTGACATGACAGCCCTTCCTTCCCAATAATATGTCGGCCCCTGTTTCTGTGCTTTTGAATTAATGTCATCATTGCCTGGAGGAGCCGCGAATGGATTGTAAGCCTTTACATCAATAAATTCTTCTGATACATAATTATTTTGAAGGGAAAAAAAAAGACAAGACTGAGATGCATTAGAGACTTAAATGGGTTTAAAGTTATTGTTTTCACGATCCGTGGCCATGCGTCTGGTCGTTGATGTGTCTGTGTGAGCGTGTGTCTGAGTAGATGAGGCTATGCAGACAATGGGGATTCTGGAACCCTAATGCAACAAAGACCACATGTATCAAAGAAAATGTGAGATGTGGCAATAAAACCTAGCCTGGCACTCATGACAAAGTTTAATGGATAAATATGGGTCAGCCATGGCCCCCATACCATAGCCATAGCCATGGCTGTATGGCCGAACCAAGAATGGCTGAGTGGTGTACATGAGATAACATGGCGGACACATACGCGGTTTACATGCAGGTTCAATGAGTGCTGCAGGGGTTGGGAGGGCAGCGTGTATAGATGGATTTTATGTACAGTGCCATCGACTCGATTAGAATGAGTTATTGGTTTCTGTAAATAGCCTGTGAGTTTTCGTGTGTGATTTGGGTACAGAGTAGCATGAGGGGTGTAACGATATCGTAGGTGGCCCAGTGTTCTAAATATTTGGTGGCTCACAGCTTTCACTTATCCATCAGACACAAGGGCCGCAAGGAGGAGATGGACTTGCCTGGTTGCACGTGCCCCCGGCTAGCCCTGTTAGAACAACGAGGGCGGTACATGTAGTCTGAAAGTGAGGATTAAAATGAATTAATGTCTGAGGAACAGAATCAAGCGATGTAGATTCAAATTTAGACAACTGAATAGTTGGGTGATGGTAAAAACAAAATAAAACACAAAATTACCGCATCTAGTGAACACGTTATAATGGCAATGTGTTCACTAGACGAAACAGAGACAGCCGTAGACTTTTAAGATATGCTGACTGTCCTATCTGAATGCCATTTTGACCCACTTGCCCTTTCTTTCCCCCCGACACACCGTATACCTCCGGGGTCAGTGTTTGATTCTGCGTGAAACGTGCTGACTGGCCGAAGGGTCTTTTTGTATTCAAGTAATTAATCCTTTTTCCAATGTAGGTCAAGCAGGTGTGACACTTACTCCAGAAATATAATAATAATTTCCACCCGGCCAAAGAATTAAAACACCAGCACACAAGCCTTCATTAGCACTCATATACACCTTACTATCTTTTTTTTAATAAAAAGACAATAGGATACATATATTTGTTGATATATACATTGATATTTTTTTTTTATATTTGTTGATATATGCATTTTTTTTTTATATTTGTTGATATAAGTTTTTTCTTTTTTTTTCTTTTTACATAGGTGGCTTTACAAAGAGCTAGCCACGTTGAAGACATATTGGAAAATGCTGTGGCCCCCCACACACCCCATGTTCAGGAGCCCCGATCTCCATGTACACCCTGTTCTCAGAACATGTATGCAATCGGTATTCAGTTATTTTTTATATTACGGAGTCTCTGTGAGTTCTGCTTGGCTTTTGCAGTTGCATTTAGCTTGGACACACAAGCGAATCCTGAGCTGGGGCGAATCTTCTAAGTGACATCTCTAAGTGAGGAGTTACAAGCAAAGAAGGAGTTAAAAAGCAAGAAGGAGGGTAAAGTATAAATCCTTGTGATTCCATATATTTATATATATATATATATATATATATATATATATATTGCACCTTACTGTCTGTTTTTGCCAGTTATTTGAGCTATCCCCATTGCCAAGATGTCCTCCATGTTTGACAATGCTGTCAGGTGTACATCTTGCTCAATGTATGCAATCCTTGATCAGTGCTTCGAGGGTGCATATTGCTGTGCGAGATGTGTGCAGGTTGCTCATTTGGAAGCACAAATCCTGAGTCTAGAGGAGCAACTGGCAACACTGAGATCTATTGACAACTTGGAGAGGAGTCTGCTGCTCACTGAGCAAGCTCTCTCGGGGGTAGAGGTGGGGGAGGATAGCGGGATGGAGGTACAGGACAGTCAGGCAGCTAGCTGGGTTACAGTTAGAAGGCGGGGTAGGGGGAAAAGCGCCAGGGAGGCTAGTCCTGATCTAGCACACCCCAACAAGTTTGCCCGGTTGGCAGATGAGGGGGATGTTAGTTCAGAGTTAGCAGTACTGCAGCAAGTCACTGCCTCTGACCACCAGAGGGGTGTCTGCTCCAGTAAGGAGGGAAGGAGGAGCGCAGGGCAGGCCAGACAGGTGCTGGTTGTGGGGGACTCAATTATTAGGGGGACAGACAGGGCGATCTGTCACAAAGACCGGGATCGCCGAACAGTGTGTTGTCTGCCTGGCGCTCGCGTTCGGCACATCGCGGATCGGGTTGACAGATTACTGGGGGGGGCTGGAGAAGACCCAGCAGTCATGGTGCACATTGGCACCAATGACAAAGTGAGAGGTAGGCGGAGTGTCCTTAAAAATGATTTCAGGGACTTAGGTAGCAAGCTTAAGGCAAGGACCTCCAAGGTAGTATTTTCTGAAATATTACCTGTACCACGTGCCACACCAGAGAGGCAGCGGGAGATTAGGGAGCTAAACAAGTGGCTCAGAAGCTGGTGTAGGAAGGAGGGGTTTGGGTTCATGGAGAACTGGGCCGACTTCTCTGTCGGATACAGGCTCTACGGTAGGGACGGGCTGCACCTCAATGGGGAGGGTGCAGCTGTGCTCGGGGAGAAGATGGCCAGAAGGGTGGAGGAGTGTTTAAACTAGGTAAAGGGGGGGAGGGAAACTACAATATAGAAGGGGAAGATGGTGTAGATAGAAAGCTGGGGCTTATAAATGTACCTGGGGGTGGAGCGGAGGGAGGGGTTAGAATAGTCAATAGGGATAGGCTTCATAGGGAAAAAAAACATACACCTCTAAATTGTATGCTTACTAATGCCAGAAGTCTGACCAATAAAACTGACGAACTGGAGTTAATAATGTCTGAAGAAAACTATGACATAGTGGGTATAACAGAGACATGGTTGGATGATAGCTATGACTGGGCGGTTAACATACAGGGTTATAGTCTATTCAGGAAGGATCGAAAAAAACGAAAAGGGGGAGGAGTTTGCCTTTATGTAAAGTCCAGCCTAAAGGCCACACTGCGGGAGAATATATGTGAGGGAAATGATAATGTGGAGTCATTATGGGTAGAAATATATGGAAAGAAAAATAATAAAATACTGATCGGGGTTTGCTATAAGCCACCAAATATAATGGAAGCAGCAGAAGATCAATTATTAAAGCAAATAAACAAGGCAGCAAATCACAATGAGGTGGTTATTATGGGGGACTTTAACTATCCCGACATAAACTGGGAAACGGAGACCTGTGAATCTCATAAAGGAAACCGGTTTCTGACTATAAGTAAGGATAATTATTTGTCCCAAATGGTACAGGACCCGACCAGAGGGGGCGCCCTACTGGACTTAATATTGACCAACAGACCTGACAGAGTAACTAATGTGCAGGTCAGGGGGCATCTAGGAAATAGTGATCACAATATGATACATTATAACTTGTCCTTCAATATGGGAACTCTTAGAGGAGCCACAAGAACCATGAACTTTAGGAAGGCAAAGTTTGATCAACTAAGAGAAGCCCTTAACACTGTAAATTGGGAAAATGTCCTCAAAAACAAGAGTACAGACACTCAATGGGAGATTTTTAAGGATATCTTAAATTCTCAATGTGAAAGGTACATACCGTATGGGAATAAAAGAGTCAGGAACAAGAGAAAACCAATGTGGATAAATAAAAATGTAAAGGGGGTAATAAATGGCAAAAAAAGGCATTTAAGCTACTAAAACAGGAAGGCAGTGAGGAAGCACTAAAAAGCTATCGGGAAAAAAATAAAATATGTAAAAATCAGATAAAAGCAGCAAAAGTGGAGACAGAAAGACTCATTGCCAAAGAGAGTAAGACAAACCCCAAAATGTTCTTTAACTATATAAATAGTAAAAAGGTTAAAAATGAAAGCGTTGGCCCCTTAAAAAGTAATGAGGAAGAAGGAGAAGTTATAGACGGGGATCAGGAAAAAGCTAATCTATTAAATATATTCTTCTCTGCTGTATTCACAGAGGAAAATGAAATGCCAGGTAATATACAGCAGGATGAGATAACTGCCCCAGTACATGTCGCCTGTCTAACCCAGGAAGAAGTGCAGTGCCGCCTAAAAAAAATCAAAATAGACAAATCACCAGGTCCAGATGGCATTCACCCCCGCGTTCTAAGGGAGTTAAGTAATGTAATAGACAGACCCCTATTTCTAATATTCAAGGACTCTATAGTGACAGGGTCTGTTCCCCAGGACTGGCGCATAGCAAATGTTGTGCCAATATTCAAAAAGGGGACAAAAAGTGACCCGGGGAATTATAGGCCTGTTAGTTTAACTTCTGTTGTGTGTAAACTGTTTGAGGGTTTCCTAAGAGATGCTATTTTGGAGTATCTCAATGAAAATAAGTGTATGACTCCATATCAGCATGGGTTTACAAGGGATCGGTCCTGTCAAACTAACCTGATCAGCTTTTATGAGGAGGTGAGCTCAAGACTGGATCGGGGTGAATCGCTGGATGTCGTATATCTTGATTTTTCCAAAGCATTTGATACGGTGCCACATAAAAGGCTGGTACATAAAATGAGAATGCTTGGGCTGGGGGAGAATGTGTGTATGTGGGTAAGTAACTGGCTCAGTGATAGGAAACAGAGGGTGGTTATTAATGGTACATACTCTGAGTGGGTTACTGTTGCTAGTGGGGTACCACAGGGGTCAGTTTTGGGTCCTATTCTTTTTAATATATTTATTAATGACCTTGTAGAGGGATTGTATAGTAAAGTATCAATCTTTGCAGACGATACTAAGCTCTGTAACGTGGTTAACACAATAGAGGACAGTGCACGATTACAAATGGATCTGCATAGGTTGGAGGCTTGGGCTGGGATGTGGCAGATGAGGTTCAACACAGATAAATGTAAGGTTATGCACATGGGGAAGAAAAATCCAGGCTGGGAATATGTATTAAATGGGAAAACACTGGGGACGACTGACATGGAAAAGGACTTAGGAGTTTTAGTTAACAGTAAATTTACCTGTAGCAACCAGTGTCAGGCAGCTGCTGCTAAGGCAAATAAAATCATGGGGTGCATCAAAAGGGGCATAGATGCCCACGACAAGGAAATAATTCTACCACTGTACAAGTCACTAGTCAGACCACACATGGAATACTGTGTACAGTACTGGGCACCAGTGTACAAGAAAGATATAGTGGAGCTGGAGAGGGTTCAAAGACGGGCAACCAGAGTAATAAGGGGAATGGGAGGACTACAGTACCCAGAAAGATTATCAGAATTAGGGTTATTTAGTTTGGAAAAAAGACGGTTTAGGGGGGATTTAATAACTATGTATAAATATATAAGGGGACAGTACAGAGATCACTCCCAGGACCTATTTATACCCAGGACTGTATCTATAACAAGGGGACATCCTCTACGGTTGGAGGAAAGAAGGTTTCTACACCAGCACAGACGGGGGTTCTTTACAGTAAGAGCGGTGAGATTATGGAACTCTCTGCCAGAGGAAGTGGTTATGGCAAACTCAATAAAAGAGTTCAAAAGGAGCCTGGACGTGTTTCTTGAAAGCAATAATATTACAAGTTATGGATATTAGATTAATAGGGACAGAACGTTGATCCAGGGATTTATTCTGATTGCCATATTTGGAGTCTGGAAGGAATTTTCCCCCTGGTATGGGGCAATTGGCATCTGCTTCATAAGGGTTTTTTTGCCTTCCTCTGGATCAACACAGTAGGGACACAATATGTATATAGGTTGAACTTGATGGACTTTGGTCTTTTTTCAACCTTATGAACTATGTTACTATGTTACATACAGTAAAAAAACTTTCGTTTTTTGCCCAAAAAATAAGCCAATGACGATTAACAACATTAGAGTTAGTGGTAAATATTGTTACTGCCAGCTTTACGGGGCCACTTGTGGACCAAGACGCAGGGTCCCTCCCAGTAACCCCAAGGGCTGGGTAGTCCCAATACCTTGATGTCTGGCCTTTTCTCATAGTTTTTTTGGCATATGCTGAAATATATATCTTCTTATGTATTTATCATTACGCGCCCGTAACATCCCTTCTCATGAACGGATAGCTCTGCATAATACGTGTTTTCTGTCACATTCATCATGTATTTTTGGCCATTTAGTGATGTTTCTCTATGTGACTGCTTGGAGTCGGAGTGTCCCTGGGAATTACTCGTAAGGAATGGCAGACTCCTGTATTAAAAGCCTCACCGAAAGACATGTAGCCTCCCAGCATGGCAAAAATGATTAAAATAACAAATCCTATAGCACCTAGGCCCCGCGGCCATTATTTTATGATCATATTGCCACCTGCGGGGTCGTGGACGGTGAGAGGAGAGAGTGGTTTAACCTACGTTGACTCTCACTCATGGCTCGCAGGAACACCGCCTTCTCCGACAGAAACCATTAACGCAAATTCTAGACTTCACCTCGCATAAAAATCTGTCACCTAAACAAGCACCTGGTTTCCTGACGCTGCTAGGCCTGCCCTGTCAACAGACATTTGTTAAGCCCGCAGCATATGTTTGCTGTTGCTTGTTACTTGCATTATTACCTCGATGGTGCGGTAGGGATGTTCCGTAAATGAGCATGTCTCCGTACATGTGTTTCACATTAAATTCGGGGGGGGTTTTGCAGCCCTGGGAGAATCGATCCAATCCTTAGCTCAAACTTATTCGCTTGTTTTTATTACAGACAGCGTTTCTTTGCTAAGACAATAGACCATGTGGCGCTTTCCGAAACAAGTTTTGTTCTCGGCTTCGGATTCAATAAAACCTTTAATTTGTACCGTTCTAAAAATGGAATGTTCTGAGGGAGAGTTACACTCTCGTCATTGATATGGAAAACGGTAATAAAATGGAATGTGAAAGATCTGGCAAAGTCAAATTGGAATCATTTCTCATATAGATGAAATCGGTATGGACGTCTTTTTTTTACGTAAATGGTTCTTGCTTAATTCTTTAATGTGTGGAACCTCATAAACATGCCTGCAAACTCCCAAGAGCTGCCTCTCTTAGGGTTCTTAGGCGGCAGAGGACCTGGATGAGTTAAGAAGGTGAGACAAATATGTTTCCCATTTAATGTGGACTTCATACAATCATTAGGCCATGTTTATTGGTAACCCTAAAGCCCTGAAGAAGACTCTGGATATGGGTTCCTCAAACACTAGAACCCTAGTTCCCCTTACGATATGCCCTCTTTTGCCTCTCCGCACTTCCAACCATTTGCCTCGTCCTCCATTCAATCTGACATCAAAGCAAGCCGCCGAGGGCTCCTGTGAAGCGCTTGGGCAATGAGCAGCTGCTTATCTGTCCATCTTAAAGATGGTCCTGACCTTTGAAGCTACTCTACCTGTCAATAAAGAACAGCTCACCCCATTAAAATGGGTATCCATATAAAGCCCAAGCCATAATTGAGTCTTCAGTAGAAGCTGAAAGCTTTTGCTAGACTTCAGAGATCTTTTCTTCGTCTGACTCGCCAATAATAAAATGTTGGACACCGCAAACATAGTACATGGAGGAAGTGCCTTCAACGTGAAGTAAAATGATTCAAAAAGACAACCTTCTTCATAAGAGCGTGCATTCCCGTTTACTCAAGCATGCTCGATGACGTTCCACACACACATGTGCTTACGTGCCTAATCTAGGGCTCGCAAGCAATTTCTCTATATCGCTCCCTCTCTGCTTCCCTACCATCAACCGTTTCCCTTAGTGTCAAAGTCAATTTAGTGCATTACACTTTGCTGAATAAATGAGAGGTGAATTCTTTGCTAAAAGTGAAAATTTGATTTGCTAAAAGGAGCTTCGGGCATCTATTAATCAATATCTCCAGAGTGTCAGAGCTAAGACCATGATAGACATACATTTGGAGATTGTCTGGGAAAGATAGGGGGGGGGAGGGCAAAGGGGTGGAATAAACTGACTGTTGGGGGCTTGTTCTGCGACACAATTAAGCAAGAACAGATCAAACAGTTCAGGGAGGTTCTGTATATAGAAGTAACCCTGCCATGTCCCTTCACATCACTAAATCACAAGCTTTATTGTTTAAGGGGGGATATATCTAGGTTACACTGATATGAAAAGTGCATTGGATAACCTAGACAAGGTTTAATGTTCTTATGTCACAGTAGAACATGATATTTCATCAACATTTTTCATGTTCTGCCAGATTTGATATCAGAAAATCCAATGTATCATACGTCTAGAAGATCAATGTCCCCAACTTTATTAAAGGAAAATCCACGTCAATGCTTTTTTTTTTGGTGGAATGTTGCTTTATTACTGATCTAACAATCCCCAGCCTCCCTCTTCCTTGCAGAATGTTTCTGTATGAAACGCCCTGCAGGGAACCTACCGTTTTGGGGGGAGCGCACGCTCCAGTCAAACACCCAAGTGAAATATTGCTTGCGTTTGCTTAGGGAAAGTATCAGAGCCTCACTGATACATGGGGGGGGGGGGAACTAGGAATTAAATATCCGTTAACAGCACAATAATTGAAACAATGACATCACAATGTTCTGTAACATCTCGGCTATAATGCGCCATTCACATACGCAATTTAGAACTAAAGTTCCCGTTAAACTTTACATAGAGGTCGCTTAACAGAACCCATTTTCAACCAATCTACTGAAAGGATAATGGAATGTTCTTATCTTATTCCAAAGTCAATTTTGTATAGGTAAATACAGCCAATATTATTATTATTATTAATATCTTTTATTTATATAGCGCCAACAAGTTCTGTTCAAAGGGTCTGACAAAACTAGAACTGTCCGACTAAGACGCACTGATACATTAGGTAAAGAGGGCTCGGGTCGCATGCTTACAACCTAATAATATTTTATCATTATTCTAATTTTACATAATATTATCCCATTAAATAAAATAGAGGATATGACATGAAAATGGCGAGCCAGATATTAATGATATATATTCAAGTCCCAGGTCGTGCGCAGAATGAGTTGGGTTTCAATGAATTTATGAAGAATAACTTTTGTTTCCTTAAAGAAAGTATCCGCTGTCTGAAGCCCGAAGACCTCATTAACATATACGTTGATGGATGTAATCAAAACAGACAGTTTTCCTATTGATTAAAAAACGTGTGAGGACATTTTCTTGGAAAACATAAATAACGAAGCAAATGCCGTGGTTGGTTTACTAATGAAAAGGAAATTCATCAGTAAAGGACTAATGAATATATGATGGAGGCAGCCTGTGACAAAGGGGGAAAAAAATAAAAATAAAATAAATAAATTAAAAAAAAAATATATATATATTATACACTTTGACTATTTATCCATCTGTAAGGATTTGTATATTAATGATGTAGCTACATATGACATCATCATGTCACCAATTCTGAATGTAATTTCCATATACGGTAAATTAAGGTGTTTATGGGTGTGGTTAAAGGCGTGGCTAAGGGTGGGGCTTTACCAGCACCCTTTTAAAAAACTCTGAGCCTTGTTGATAGCTCTTTACATAAGAATAGTATTGAGAAGAAGGTTATTGCATCATAGTTACACAAATAATCTACATACACATTATTGTGACTTTTAGGGATGTAGAACACTGTCATACCCTCATACCCAACAAACCTGCCGAGCTCCTGGGGAAAGAGGGGCAACAGAGAAAGCTAGAGGGTTCAAACGAGGAAGGGAAATATTGCTTTGAATATTTTTTTTATATTGTATTTTGAAAAAAAATGTTCTGTACATTATTTAAAAATCTTGACTTTAATTCAGAATCTTGGACAGGTTCCATACCAAAATGCAGCTTTTGTTTAATAAAGATATAATTTATTCAGCCGTGTCTTTTTTTTAAGGATTTGTTAATTCTAGTGAAGAACGGCATTTTTAGGAAACTGACAAGGTGCTCATTTCGGGCTGGATTTATTTCAATTAATGTTTTACGAGATTTTCCGTCTCGAAAGAAGGAAAAAGTTGATTTCAGGAGCTTGGTGAGTATTCTTTTTTTTTCTCCATGCGTTTCAGAGAACATTTTATTCCTTTATCATCCTGCTACGAACATCTATAAGGGTTTAATGCTTCCTTCCTCCATTTAGGACCAGGGGACATCACACATATCTCTGAATGTCAATTAGACACTTACATTACAGGAATGGCGTTAAAGTCATTCCAAAAATTGTCTGATGTGGCCTCGATCACATCATCCTTTCAGCTAAAGAACATCATATGTTATTTAGTGCAGCCAAACTTCTGTTAACCCTTTAGACGCTGCACTAAAAATCAGATGGAGGACCGAGGATTATCCAAACATTAAGCAACTCGGCAGTTATTGGAACCACTTGGTTACCGCCATCAGACGCTCATTACTAAAATCTCAGTGTTTGCTTATTTGAAGTGTGTCTTATAAACTACAAAGGATGACAATTAAACGTTATGTGGTTGGCAAGTGGAGCAGCCTCCCAGCTGAAGTGGTAGAGGCTAATACAGTGAGAGGATTTAAATAAGCATGGGATAGGCATATGGCTCCAGAATGTAAGACAAGACCAACGACTGATTAAGGTTTGAGTCTTTAGAGCAGGGAAAAATTAGCAGTCCAGGCGGGCCGAAAGGTACTTTTCGGCTGTCAAATACTTCCCTCCCATTTTCTTATTTAGGGGAGTTGTGTACGCACGGTAGAGGGACGCAGGCTGCCACATGCTGATGCTCGTGGAGCTTGTACACGCGGCACAGACATAAATAGGTCAGCCTAGGTGGATTACTAAATGCCCGTCACAGCTAGAGAGAGCGACGAGTTTCAATAACTGACTAAGCACTTTCTGCATTTCTGCTAACGAAGTTACATCCAAATATTTTAATCTGATATAAATAACAGCAACAGATCTGCTCGCTAGGCCGGTAATCTCCTTATCACGCCCCGTGAAACCCAGCTCCAACCTTTCACGGAGTCTCTGCTAGGGCTAAATTCCCATGCACTAATATATATATATATATATATATATATATATATATATATATATATATATATACATATATTATTGACCTTATTTACATGTGCCTACCCAGAATCCCTTGAGGGAAAAACAAGCCTTCTGGCTTGTCTGGTGTCTGTAGATGAGTGTGTAATAATGCTTCGACTACCCCCTTAATTTTAGCGGAAAGGTTTTCCATCACCTTTACCCATCATAACTTATCTAATGGTATATATATATATATATATATATATATATATATATATATATATATATATGCAGCAGAGGCAAGGGAGAACTAAGTAGTGTGTTCCACTTCCTCTGTATCTACATAAAAGAGATTAGAGGTGACAGCATTCCATTTTACAGCTCAATCATATCGTGTTAGCATGCGCTTATCCGAGCGCGGACAAAATTGAAAGAGAAATAAAAAAGACACAGGCAGATAGGAACCAGAAACGCGAGGCATGAACAATTTTCAAGGATATAAAAGGATGCTAATGGTAGGGTGCTGTCATTCTTAAACAGGACTATTAGAGCTCCATCATCAGTTCTTGTGTCCTTACGCTTCTCTTGCTAAAGTCAAGCATTTCCCTAATACCGTTGTGATCCTCCGCGTCCCGTAGATAAGACATTCCCATACTTCACAACAGAATACTTTCCATTTATTTGATTTATAAAAGCCGCTAGACTAATTCTATTTACTGATAAAGGTGGTTTTATATGTATTTTTCTTTCCGCGTTTCCCCTTTTCTATTCTTTTTGCTTTAGCAAAAAAAAACAAAAAAAACCCGACAACTTTCAAGCGGTAAGTGGTTACCCGACAGATTTTATCATCTGCTTAATCTTCAAACTGAGTTTTGAGGAAGTACAGAAAAAAATCATTTGTCCGTACAAATAAATATTTTGAGTGTTCCATATTAAACAGCACTGTTTTATCGTTGGCGTGGGAATCCGCAGCTAGTTGCTGTTGTTCGTTAATGAAAATGGTTGCGGTTGGTTCCATTCCATTGTACAACGCCGCGGAATAGGATGGCGCTATATCAATCAATAACTCTGTAACGTTACTTATTCTTTTATGTTGGTCCAATAAAAGGATTGCACTTGTACTAAAGACTGTTTTCACTCGGGCTAACGCGGCTATACCCATTGTTAAGCATAATATCGCTCGTGTTTGATCCATACATATTCCTGGGTACATATCTATCAGCGTCAATCATCGGCTTGCCCTTTGTATGCTTGGTTCAGCCGGGGTTGCCTGTCACTCACAAACACACTCCAATTCCGGTGGCATTGTGCATCACATTTGGCCTTTAGCATGCTGAATCCTCTCTGCAATTTGATTTTTGTCATCTGTGGCTAAATAGTGCAAAGCGCAGATTATATCACTGACCTTCCCTTATCGAAAAGCGCAGAAAGGGATTGTTCTCTTTCTCTGTTTAGTCTCTTAACATAAATGGGGTCAGATGGGCAGAAGCAGTTTCCAAGGCTACACTTGGATGGTGGAAATCGCTTCTCCCTGTGTAGAAGAGGTAGACATCTGAATCATCCTCGGCTTATACAGATATTGTGAATTATAGAATGTCTACGAAGAGATGTTTACATATTGGATGAACTCAACGCACATTCATCGGGGTTTCGTAATTCAAAGATGAAACGTGGTCAACGCTGTGGCTGTCCTTTTGGACAATAGCTGAAGTTTCTAGTCCTTATACTTATTATTATTATTAACGGAATGTGGTAGTCTATAATTGGGGATTTGTTTTGTAACCTTTTTTCATCCCAAGGTTTTTTTTCTGCTAGTTGAAAGATGTGTTAATCTATGTTCAATTATGGGGGGGTGGGGGGGTTAATTAAAACATAAAAACCTTCCCAAATAAAGAAAATATGTTTGAAAAATACTATAAAAACATTTAAAGGACTCAAAGAAAAAAAACAAGACCTTCTTAAAAGATTCCATCTTCAGGAGAAACATGTGAAGGACAGGTCTTTCTATATGGTCCTGCATTGGTTAATAGTGACATCAGACAGATTGCAGATGGGGTACAGAGATCTAGAGATTTTTATTTATTTATTTTTTGGAAAAAAGTCATTACTAGTCTTTGTGGATAGTTAGGGAGGTGGGACATTTCAAGGGCAAGAGTCATTCACTATATTATTACAAAGCACCAACGTATTAGGTTAGAGTAGCGCTTGATGTGTTCTCAGATGTCAATTATTGGTGTAAATTGTGACGATCTTTAAGAATCAAAAATAAATATCTGCAAAAAAAACCCTCTAATACATGTAAATACAGTTCCAGCCATCTATTCAATATTTCAGAGCTTTTTTTTTCATTGGGCAGGGGGGGAAGCATTTAATTGCTGCACTCTTCACTTACGGTAAAGGAAGTGCTCTTAAGAGCAAGTACAGAAGTTCAAGCCTCCCCAATCAGTTACAGGAAGCTCTCTACATAACACTTTATTAATGTATAACAACTTTTTTTCCCCGTGTATTTGGGGGTATACAAAAGAGAAACACTCATCAAATATCTGCCATTGTTTGTATTTTCTACATAGAAATAATTTAATAATATTTATGTTTCTTTTTTAGGATGTGTTTTTTTCCCAAAGGAAAAAGGTCTGTTTTACCCAAAGTTTCCCTTTAAAACTTTATTATTTGTTGTCTTGTTGGGATTTCAGCAAGAAAAGCAGTGTTTACAAGAATAGAATTTCTTAGATTTCTTATTTTTCTTTTTTTTTTTTTAACAAAAGAGAAAAAAATATAAGAGGGGATTTCACTACAGAATGCAAATAACCGGGCAAAAGTGAGAACTCAGCAGATAAATATTTATTAAGTCAGACATCGTGTCTGAAAATATACATCTCCGAACATTACGTGCCTGGGCTGCAGCGTTCGGGTTTAAATAAAAACGTTGTGACTGACCAAAAGTAAACTAATGGTTTTCTGTGCTCAAAAGCCCAGGCAGCCGATTCCGACTGTTTTCCACGAGCCGGTTTCCTTTTTTTGTCATTGTATATCAGAACTGCACAAACTAATCAAAGTGAAAGCGGGTTCTGGGCTTCTTCGATGTGTCTGACTTTCGGCTTTATCGCTCCATTTAAATTTGCCTGATGTTAGGTACCGTTAGCTTGCAAAAGATAAAACTCCAACTCACCTACTTAACCATCTTTGACTTAATTTGGATCCTTTATTAGAGAACGGTGTACGCTAAAGTAGCTGGTGTGCTTTAATACAGAGTGATGTTTAAATTAGTTTACAATTTGCCTGAGCCCATCTCGTCCTGACTCCGAACAAAGCCATTCCGAAATGTCAGCTGCTCCCCTAACCACCGTAACAAATTGTTACCCGTACGCTGCACACCTAATGACTTCAAATTAGCTCCACTGCGATACTGCGTGACAGTTCGTTACGACTGTTAGCAACATAGCTGGCGTATCATAACCAATAAATTGGTTTCAGTTGGGGCTGGGAAAGGGACCTCCATCAATTTGATTAAAGAAATTACTGTAGCATTCAAAGCATAAAGACAAACTGGTTTAGGGAGACAGACAGAAGCTAACCGCAGCAGAAACACATTGCTCATACTACGGAAGGCACGCACTGTGCGAACGCCTACCATCCGAATTTTATTTGGGCTAGAATTGGAATATTTCATGAGCGAAGAACTGGTTTATTTCAGCCAGAGCTGTTGGCTCCATGATTATAGTTATCGCCTACGAGGCAGACCTCTTAAACAATCGTGCTCTATGTTCTATGGTTGCTTTCTATTCTTTGTTCTCACTTTTAACGTCTGTTTTGTTAGATTGATTTGCTCAGCCCCTGATAAGTTCAATGTTAGTGTATAAAGAGCTGCTGAATTGGGTTGGGTAGGACTTTGCTGTGAAGACCTGTCACTATGAACTCGTATGACCTCATCATTTTAAAGAGTTCCAAAGTCTGCGTGTAATAATTCCTCCCAAAAAAGTGCATGAATTACAAAGAAAAGCCCTGTCCTGTGCGCTCACTATTTATTGTGTGGATGGAGAGCCAGTATTACTTCACAAAACATGTTTCACCTCCCAAATCCCAATAAACTTTTTATTTCCTCAACTCCCTCATGATTGCTTAAAAGGAGTGAGGATGAGCAAGTGATAGATTTGTGGTGTTATATAGGAATTATGGAGATCCCAGAGCTGCTTGTGAAAATATTAATGCGAAAAAGTAATACAGCATTACGTTATAGCAGGACTAGGTGTAATCAGGCAGCAGAGCTGTTGTGTTCTAACATAGTTTATCCTTATTGGCTGCCAGATGGGATTTTTATTAAAATAAATTAATTTTATTAAAGAAACATCTATTACGTATAGATGCCCCCAGTGGCTATTTATGGAATTGCATGAAGAAATTAAGGTGACTCTCACACTGCTTGCATCAGTATTATGTCATAGAGTTACGTTAACGCCTTGTATTAATTGTATCTGTTTCTCATTAAATAAGGTATAATCATGAATAATAAAGTATTCCTGCTATATGGCAGATTTTCTTTCTTTTTTAATCAATGATGTTATTTGCTCCATTTACTTATTTTTTTGCTTTGGTTTTGGGAGCTGAAGAGTTACACTGCACAGTTTTATCACGGCATCGAGTCACTGCTGGGAAATGTGTACATAGTCTCTCTTCATTTGATAAATTATTGACATTTCCAAATAGACTATGGAAAGAAAATAGTGATTCATGATTCATTGCTGATGTTTTAAGCAGTTATTTTTCATAGCAAAATGTATTTAGTAAATGCAAACGGGATTCTTGCAACAATGTGGGACGTGAGACACTGAAAGCGGGCGGTGGGGGGGGGATTAATTTGTCCTCATTAGGGAAAATAAGTTAAGGGAAGTCTTTGAGCATAAACCCCAATACTGGATACAGTAATAACCCCTAGCACTGTATACAGTAATAACCCCCAGCGCTGTATACAGTACTAATAACCCCCAGAGCTGTATACAGTAATAAGCCCCAGCGCTGTATTCAGTAATAACCCCCAGCGCTGTATACAGTACTAATAACCCCCAGAGCTGTATACAGTAATAAGCCCCAGCGCTGTATTCAGTAATAACCCCCAGTGCTGTATACAGTACTAATAACCCCCAGCGCTGTATACCGTAATAACCCCCAGCACTGTATACAGTAATAACCCCCAGCGCTGTATACAGTACTAATAACCCCCATCGCTGTATACGGTAATAACCCCCAGCACTGTATACAGTAATAACCCCCAGTGCTGTATACAGTACTAATAACCCCCAGGCTGTATACAGTAATAACCCCCAGCGCTGTATTCAGTAATAACCCCCAGTGCTGTATACAGTACTAATAACCCCCAGCGCTGTATACAGTACTAATAACCCCCAGCGCTGTATACAGTAATAGCCCCCAGCGCTGTATTCAGTAATGTAGGTTACAATTGACATAAACCTGGTTTTATCTAATTTTGTTTCAATAATTTCCCTTCATCTGGAGGCCGCCATTTTTGTCAGTCATGTGATACTTTGGGTGACTTTCCCTGCTAAAACACCACACTGAGCTGATGCTTTATGGCAACGCTAATGAAGTCTGTTCTTCCATAGACTTTCATTAGGGTCCAGCTGGGTTATTAAGACTGAGCCATTCCATTGTTTACCACAGGCAGTATGATAAGGAATAAGGGTTTTGTCTAGTAGATTGGGGCTCCGGGGCTCAGATAACAGAGCGAGGACTCATACAAATGGCTAATATACATCTGGCTGAAAACATTAAAGCGTTAACTCTGAGACTCTCCATACCTGGAATATGTTTGGCCCATCCAATGATCACGACTAGTTCTCTGTCAGCCAGATCACAAAGGGTTGTGAGGGCTTTGATGTCGCTGTCGGGAATTGTGGGGTCTGGCATGGCATAGATCTTCTCCGGTTCAGCCACCAGCAAATGTGAGACAATCTTGTTATCTGAAAGAATAGACCACAGAGCTGCACAATCAATAGCAGGATCTCTCCAGTTTCCAAAATGACAGAAATCATTTATATATCACCATGTTTGGGACCCTCAGATTAATAAAAGTAGGAATCATGTCTTAAAATGAAGAATTTGCCTTGGAATGGCCCTGAATTTCTGGGTCTGTCCCTACATTTTGACCACTAGATTTCGGAATAAGTTCCAGTCTTTAAATCTCTGTTAATTTTCTTAAACACAGAACTGTATACGTTATACATTCTCCTACCCATCGCCGCACACTGATGTATTAAAATGGATGGTTTGCATTTCAGAATCTTTTTTTTTCTTCCCCCCCCTGACAGAACGCTCAAAATATAGATAGAAGTAAAGACAGATAATGAAGCGGAACCTACAAAATTGTAATAAATCTTCATTTTGTAGACACGAGAAAAAAGAGAATGAAATAATTATGATGATTCAGAACATTTCTTGCTAAGTTGAGCTTAAAATAATCAAACGGTCTTTTAAGGGGAGTTTCTCTTTTATAAGGATGCTGAACAAAAATGTAAAGGGAAATTTTACCAAGACAAACACAGCTCCTTACTCCAAAGGAACGACGGCTTTAAAGATCGGTCATGGATGAGAGACTGAAAATAGTAATGGGTCCTTCGTTTGAAGGCCAGTTGGTACTTTGAAGAAATGAAGTAGGAAGACTTAAAATCGCGAGCCCTGTCAGACAGAGGAAGGAATCCCACTATCATCCATACCCCGTACCCCGTCTTACCATAAATCTATCCTCGGTATAAATAATGCATAGTTGCAAACTGTCCTGGAGCTTAAGGTCGACAGGCAGAGGGGGGGGGGATTTAAGACTGGGAGGTCAATTAGTTGGACTTAAGGCTTGCAGAGGTGGTGGCAGCAGCAGGGCTTAAGTCCAGGCAGAGCAAGGTGAGTGTGTGGATGAATTATAGCCTGGACACCACCAATTCCATCCACAAATCTCATTTTTTGGGGTTCCTTATGGTTAAAGTGGGTAGGGCCTGGATACTTTGGTGGAGCTTCCATACAACAACAACTAGGTTAGGGCATGAGATTAAAGTGGGTGGCAGTCCCCCCCTGCCACAAAACCAAACCAAGGTACAAAACACCCTCTGGAGTGATAAGGCTCCCCATTTCACAGCCGTCTAACGGGCCAGTAACAAGGGAGATCAGGGAGAGAGAGTGTGTTGGCGTGTGGCTTGTATGAAAATATTCACTAGCACTTTTTCCAAATTCTATATATCTCTTGGGCTCAACAATTACATAATAAAAAAAATCTGATCTATTTTTTTCTTGTAGCTCTTGTTTTATTATATATATATATATATGTATTTAGTGGTTATTTATAAAATTATATTATTATAAAATTTGTTACAGAAAAATAAACTGTGTTCATTTTTGTTCCAAACAAATGCATAGCCTGTATTATTCTGACAATACAACGATGCCTCCAGGCAGCAAACAGAAAGCATCCATTAAAATGGACCGGCCACGAAAAGCAAAAATGTCCTTTCTAAACCCCTATTCTTACCCTTCATATTACCCATCAGAAAAAATGCAAACTGGTTCCGTAAAAAAAAAAAGGCTGATGGAATTTTCTGTGCCTTTTAAAAGCACTAGACTTAAGGAAATTGAATAGCCATAAGCAGTATTCCCAGGTAAATCTTATTTAATGTTTCCCTAATTGGAATCAATACGGACCAATTTTCTGTCGCTCCTCTTTTGTGAATAAACAATCGTGGAAGGCAGAGAAAAAAAATTATAATCTTAAAACACATAAAAGGAAAATTTAAAAGAAAATAATATAAAAAAAATATTTTTTTGGTTTTGTTTTGTTTTGACAGGTTTAGAAAATTCGATTTTACAAATAATTAGTGCTAATGAAAACAAGTTAATTATGCGTGCGCGAGTAAATCAGCGCAGAAAAATAAAATCCTTTAGTCGTTGAGTAATGATTCCAGAAGGTTTGGTTTATCTCCGACTATAGAAGGCTTACTGAAATTGGTGTGGTTATCTTCTTAAAAGCTATCGTAACACACCATTCTAGAACAGAGACGTCCGGACGCCATTAACCTACATCTCTTTTAATGGCTTTTCAGTAAGTGACACTGTCAACAATGACAAAATGAAATGAATGAAAATCGGGTAATCTCTGCATCACGAAATCCAACAAAATTAAACATCCTAATGAAATTAACCGTTAAAGTTTATTAAATTTTATGGTATTATCGGAAAGTTTGCATTAGAATGCATCAAATCTGCTTAATGCAACGCTAAAATGTATTTACCGACTGGTGGAACAGCTTACTCGAACTGAGTCGCTCCTGCCAGATTGGACAATTGAAGGTATAATCAGCATAATGTTTTTTGGAAAGGCAAAAGGAAACTATGCCATATGTTCACTTAAGCCTTAATTTTATGTAAAACGGGTTGTTTTTCCTTTGATAAAGCTAAAATGTCCTTTTGCGAGCAGTTTAAAATCTGTTCTATTTTGGATGGTGGGACCTCGTGCCGTCTCCGTATTTATAGCCAATTCATACAAACTCAGTAGTGACTCCTGTTGGCCAAAGTAAGGATTACACGTTTCTGATACACTTCTCTATCCAGAGTGCAATCTGCAATTACCGGTACTTTTTGTCGATGCATTTTTCATTAATATTATTAATATTATTACATATGTATACATGTAATACATGTGATGCATGCACCAAGAAGTAGCACATACCATTCTATATAGACCACATAAAATATATATTTTTGGGCGTTTTCGTTGATATTTTTGTTTAAAGATCCCATCCTCTCCAGTATTTGTAGTAGACTTAGCAACCACAATCCTGTTCCTCTTGGAACTTCAACTCATCTCTGCAAATTCCAAATTCTCCTGTCCATATGTTACTTAGACCTGTTACTCCCAATCTTCCTATCTCTCCTGAGTCTGGACGCTTTCATTCTCTCGCCTCGTCCCCATACCTTATTATTTCCCCTCTTTGTCCTCGTCCAATTCTACATCAACTCCCTGTTAGCCACCTACTGTACCCCTTCAGAAAACACCTACTTCACCTTCAATCCGCTACCTCCCCATACCCCCTAACATACCAAATGGCAAAGAGGGGCACTTGGTTTTTATGGGGTATACTTAGAGACGTGACTATGGGGCAGGGCTTCACTGAGAAGCTTTTGTTTGTGACTTTATGACCTACTGATGACTATGTATATGATTAATACATTTAGAAGAAGAATACTGTAGTATATTTATATTTATACATATTCCCTGCTGTTTCTTTACACATTAGTATGGTTTTTAAGGTCTGAAGGACCCTTATTCCCAGCAAACATTCCAACCTCCTGGAAAAGAAGGACATCAGGGAAGGAAAGAAGGGTTTGGGTCCAAAAACAGGGACTATTACTCCTAAACAGGGACAGTTGGCAGGCTTGATCCACAGCAGAATTTTATCATCCTAGGAATACTCGTCATAAAAGCGAGACCAATTTGTAAGGCCCAGCACAATGCGCTAATAAAGAATGAATGGTTACCCCTAATGACTCTTCAGATAATCTAGCTAGCTTTGCCATCGTTTTTTGTGTGCTGTTGTATTTAATGCAGAGAAATCCCAGGTATTGTTCACCTTCCGTGCTTATAAATTAATGGGGCTCCTAATGTATTTTCGTTGGGAGGTTGAGTAGTCAAACTCATTTAGTTAGTAGAAGAAAGAAAGAAAAAAAAAAACTATAGAAAGCACTTTCTTGTGAAATCGGAAACGAAAAGCTCCAATGAGCTAATGATTATAGCGCGGACGGCTTTACGCACTTCAGAATACAGAGATAACAGCTGTAATATTTGTTCTGTATAAATCAAAGCTGAGTAGGCATTGCTTCCAAATTAGGCTTTATTACTGCGGGAACGGATTAACCCTTTAAAGTATCGAACAGGGTAGCTAAGCAATGCAAAGCTATATGTTACCTGGTCCCTGGCACCATTCAAAGAAAGAGATACAAGGAACATTAATAAATATATGTTAAAGGTGCTTCCGATTCCGCTGGCACCGTCATGAGAGCAGCTGATGATATATTTGATGCTGTAATGTTCCTGTAAAGTGTAGCCATTTTTTCTTTTTTTTTTTGTGTGTGAATTTTGGGTAATTTACATTGTAAAAAGGTAAATTTTAACTTTTTGTTTTTATGTGTATTAGGAAAGTTGCATTAATCTGAGATAACGTGATATGGAATTGGCTCCTTCATACCTTTAATCAGAACTATTTTTCATATAAAATAAAGTATCTATAGCAATTAGATTTAACGGTTTGGGGGTTTTTTTTTCCTTTGGGAAAAGGGGTGTTTAGCTTCATGAATGATCTCTGGCAATCCATGGCACTTTATCCAACCCTTACAAAGGCTGCCTGAACCAATCAGCAACGATCAGCAACTTAACAAGAGGGCAGAGATACGCCAAAAGGGAGATATAACAATGGAGATCCTGGTGGCTGCTCCCACGGTGTACCCATAAGATGGTTTCGTAATAGTTGTACATAATGATATTAATCTGTAAACCCCCTTACATAGATTTTTTGTAGTGTCCTGGGCTAGAATAATGTAGGATTAGGGAAGCATGGCTACATGTGCTTTGATGTAACCTGACATCCCGGTACTTACATGGCTTTTTAGCGGGCTGCACGAGCTGGGGATTCAGATACGGGCTGTTCTCTGCATCTATCCTGCGCTTGTACTTCTGTCGGCCACCGCGCACCCGGTCCAGACGCACCCCTGAAAAAAAGGTAAAGGTTTCCTGGTTACTATACACGCTTGAAACAGATCAGCATTAAGCAACGGAAAGCATTTGCACATCACAGCCTTTACTGTTAAAAAATGAGGAAATGCAATAAAAAAGGGAAGATAATTAAACGGGCGGGGGGGGGATTGTGTTATTTCTGGCTGTAGGGAGGGCTTAAAGAGAAAGAACATAAAAGCCTACAGCGGCATAAGCCATGCGGGTATGAGGGATCATACCCAAGGCAAAATGTATAAAAAATAAAAAAGATTGGGAGAAAAGTGACCTGGAGACCCGGAGTAGTAGCACTTCCCCTGGAGACTCCGGGTTAAACCTTGGGACTTCCTAGGTATGCAGAGCGTACTTATTAATATTAATGCCACATACATGTATAATATTACATTTTTATTAGAGAATAACATAATGCAATAACATTTTACCTATATACTTTTAGGCTATATAAAATACACGCATAATTAAGTGTATAATTACAAATAACAGGACTAATTAATTTAAACTTAATTTTAAGGACAAGTTTTCAAGAGTCGACCATGTCAAAACACACATATTTATATATATATATATATATATATATATCTTGTCATGGACCCTAAGATAGGTTCGAAAGGCACATTAAATGTTGTTTTGCAGAAATAGATCCAAAGAGGATATTTGCCGCAAATCAAAAGATGAAAAGTTGAACTATGGAAAGTCTGCTCGGCATTTTAATAGCAATGAGGAGAAAATGAACTCTGCATAATTCAGGTGCCATCATCCCGCCTATTTGGTTCTTGATTTCATGGGTGCTAAAAAGATGGATTGCGCAGAAAAGCAGTGTGTTTAATCAAATAGTAATGGGACTGCAGTCTAAATTTAAATAATATAAATCTGTTCTAATCAATCATTTTATTTGCCTGCACTTCAACCAAGGATCTGTGCATAAATTCAGCCCTCTGAATACAAAGTGCAAAAGCGCTCGAGATGAATTCCACGCGACGGAATCTCAATGTTCCTTTGAGCCAACGATAAAGATTTAACGGCAGGCAAGCCGCCGTCTTGGGCTAATGGGGATTGCTACTCCCATCATGCATAGCATGTCTTTTTATTATGCAATAGAAAAGAAATGTCAACATGTCGAAGCGTGGTAACCGTCTACCAAAGGTGCCATGAAAGTCTACTGGCTTAGTTAAGAGTTCTCTAATTAGAGTTAATTAATATATATATATATATATATATATATATATATAACTGGTTGAGAGTTCCCTAATTAGAGTTAATTAAAGAAAATATATCATAAAAACCTTGGAGGCCCTGGCATAATTCACACATTACGCTTTTTTTTGGTTGAAATGGATTATATTGTTTTAATAATAAATAATAAAATCTATTTTAACTTAAAGAGTACCAAGTTGGTCAGGAAAGTCCCACCAAAGCGGCAGAGACAGGGCTCAATCAAACAGATTCCCCAATAATTTAAGGGTAGCTTGGGGGAGGAAAAAATTCTGCAGATCCTGCGAATACGGAGTTCAACTTTTTAACCCCCCAAATCACTAGCTCCCTGTTGATTTTTGTTTCCCCCCCAATTCATTTTGCATTCTGTGTAAAATGCGTCCCTCCTCCTGGTCGGCAGTAATTCTCTTCTGCTAATTCTCCGTTCGTTGTTAAGTGGTGTCCGTTACTAAACTTGTTGTTTGCTGTGGCTGATCTGCCAACTGTCTCGGGGTGAAAGCAGAACGCTCTGACTTCTAGGCTCGGTGACAAGATTAGTCAGGGGATGTTCTGTGTATTTCCAGCTTCTATGAAAATAGATGACACCGTGTTTGTGAACTCGCCAAGCTACTAAATTAAGACACCGGTTAAATTAAGGATACTTGTAATCGCACGTTGGATTTCTATTTTTATTCTAAACGTGAAGAACAAAAAAAAAAAGAATAAAAACTTTTCAGAAGAACATAGAAGGAGCTTGTCCTACCACTATTTATTTACATCGGGGGTCTACGGGGTCTACTGCTAACCCTCTGTGCTTACTAAAGTAAGTAGTGAAGCCAATAACCCTAAAGACATAAGATATTGTTGATGGGGAGAAGAAGAAGGACCACTAGAATTTCTTCTTAATGCCCAACACTTCTTCTAGACCTACAGCTTGGTGGTGGACCTCCTGAAGAGAGAAGGTCCAAGGCCAAGATGACAATAAGCCTGTTGCCTACCTTTGATTAGCGCATAAGATATATTTCCATACATTGATAAACTAGAATGCCTGATATTGGGAATTTAAGTTATCTGCGCTTCTACATTTTTCTTAGAAGAATAGTTGCTATTAGTCGACCGATGGACCTCTTTCGGGTTTAGCTCTGCTAACACGGTTTAATCAATTTAATAACTCCTCTAGAAAAGAAAATCTATGTACCAGCGAGTTCCGCAAAAGTCCCATAAGAGCCAGGAATGCAATAAAAGAAATGTTATATGAAGCGTTCACGTCAGGTTTTGAGAAAAGACATTATTAAGACAGCAGAAGCCATAATCAACAAAGCAGCTCGGGATTGCGGGAGAAATGCTAATAACGCTAGAATCTGCAATTTTCAAGGAATGACATCTTATGATTAAACATTTTCAGCCAACGACTGCAAATAGGACTACGGCGTTCGAGAACGACAGTCTAGAGTTCCTCCATTACACCATAACATACATTTCATTTTTGTAACAGGTATTCGTAATTATTATTATTATCATTCTTTATTCATTAAGAGCTAAAATATTCCGTAGCGCTTATAGAAGGGGTAGTTGGGAATTACATAAGGATGATACACATTCAGATCAAAGACCAAAGACGTTGGAAGATATAACAGTCCTCTAGGGACATTGCAGTTGTGGGGTTTTTTTTATAAAGCAGTGAAGGGGTTAAAATGGGTTTTTTAAATAAAACTCATTGACAGCTAGCCCGGAACGGGAGCGCATTTACTTAGTTAACACGGCCCCAAAGACACGTCCTGATTTAGCGAAGTGGAATCGGTATATCTCTCAGAACTCTGACCGCAAAGTGAACGTTCTTTCTTATTAATGCACGTTACATCCTGAAGGCTCTCCTGTTAATGACACCAAACTCGGCGGATCGTTCCCACCGCAGACCCGTTGGATTAAAACAAATAAATAACTAAAAAAACAATGATTATGGACCGACACAGGAGGTCTCTGAGCAAATACAGCGTCGGTGCGTAAAAAGCTTCAGCTCAGGTGGAGCTTCTCGAAGGGGGGGGGGGACGCCGTTCTTTTGGCTGGAATGAGATGTTTTATGTGTGAATCTCCATTTATAAATAGTGGTTGCATCAGTTGGCGAGAGGGTGTGAAATCTGGACCGTATGATTTATGCACTGACCAACCTGTCAAAAAACAAGAGACAGAGAAAGGCTTCCTCTCCCACTCGACTTTCAGTATCTGATAGAAGGTACACAGTAAAGCGTGTTAACATTTGGCAATTACTGGGTATCTGCCATGTAACAGAGCTCAGACATTGCTGATAAACAAGACTGCTTTTATAAACAGGACCTAATATTCGCCAGAGTACACATATTTTATACAACGGATCTACATACTAAACGACACTCCTGATTCCGATGCCGATATCATCGTTGGGTAGTAATGGCAGGTGTCGGCACTATTGACCACCAGTCCACTGGCTATTTGCGTATTGATTGATCAGCGCCATCACCATGGTCTTAGTAAGCACCAAGTATCTGTGCATGGGCACTGGGGTCATATAACCGGACCCTCCAAACATGCTGTCCCATTCAGAATTTATTAATGAATCCAGAAGTGCCTTACCGTGCCACTGGCACAACAGACTATAGGAAGAAAATGGGGCTTAGTATTAAAGCAATGAGTCTCGTAATGTCTCTCTGAGCAAGGGAGGCGTCTGCAATACTTTATATTCTAAATAAAACAAAGGGAAATAAAAGCTGTTCCTTTAAGATCAAAAGAAAGTGCTCAAGATGCTTTCGTTCCTCCTGCTAACCTTAGGCACAGTTTACGGTTTGCTCCGCGGCTGCTTTTGTTAAACAAGCCGGCGGATTTATATTTCATAGGAAAGTCGCGATCCATATATGTGTCGCGCTAAGTAAATGACACGACTGTAGCCTTCAACGAGACTGAACTATTTCATGACTTTGACTTAAAGAAGTCTGCATCAGAAACTGATATCAGTTCTGGGTCCAGCTGTAGCCTCAAACACTGAGTAACATAAGACGGTTCAATAAAGAGCTCGCTCATTCTAACAATGCAGGAAGAAGCCAAATATGACAGCAGGGGAACATCTTTCTGATACAGTTAATCTCTTCCGAGATGGGAACCCTTTTTCTAGATGTAAAACATCTCTCATAAACATGTTGCTCCTTGTCCCCTGCTTCTAAATAGTCATTCTATGCAGCCGCTATATGTCAACGGGGGGATCCCATGCTGCGGATGATTTTATTTAAAGGAGTAGTGCGTGCAAAAAATGATCTAGTTTTCTAGAATTGTTCTTGACATTCCAACACAGTTCTGGACCATGCTGTGTTTGGAAGAAGTTCTGTCCTCCCAACAAATCATAGTAACTGCAATTGGCTTTCAAACCTCGGTGCAAAAAAAAAAATTTTTTGGAACAACGCTAAATGAAGCTCTATTTCATAATATCCTCATATACGACTCTTCCCCATAATTCTGTTCTAATCTATGGAAGTTGCTTTAAAACAAAAATAATTTCTCTTAGACTCAATCACAACCAATTTAGCTCATTGTAAGATAAGGTTTGTTAATCAAGATGGGAAAAAGTTAATTACAACAGGTTGCCTTCGGTAAGACTGAATTACTATCGTAGGCATACCTGGGAACTCTACAGGTTTGACCTGGAGTCCCCATGTGAAGCCCTGCTTCCCTAGATCTCCGGGTCACTTTCCTCTTTTTCCGGGGAGGGGAACAATGTTTGGCCGTGCCCACTACCCGCCCACTTTCCCTCCTCCTTTTCCCCATAATTTAAGGCCATCTGAGATAACCCTGCCTCCTCATCCAGCTAGCCGCTCCCCACTCATAGCCACTCCCCCAGAAGAGAGAGCACTCCCGGTGGCCGACCCTGGGAACGTTCCAGGTATGGTTGTGGATGAACTAAGAACGCCCCAAGCTGTCAAAATGTTCATACATAAAAGCTGTAATATTTTTTTAAACCAAAATCCTAAAATATTAGTCAACTAGTCAACTAGCTTTTTTTTTCTACAGTCACCCATCATTCCATTATGAATGAAAGTTTTTATTCCACGATATAAATTTTAGATTTGTAATCATAATTTTTGCCTGTTATAAGAATATTAAACATTAAAACCCCTTTGAAATGTGTAATCTCATATAAAAAAAACGATGACCGAGTAATATGTATAATGTTAAAAATATACCCTAGCCTGGCTGTAACTGATCTGCCCCACAATGCATTTTTAGACCATAAGGAGGTAGTTTTACTGGGAAACTCCCCTTTTTCCACCCCCATTTCTTTTGTAACACCATCACAGTGCGCTGAAATGACATCCTATCTGTCTTACACCTCCCGCATCTGTTCCCAGGATAATACTTTTTATGATTAATGGAAGCTTTATTAGTGATATTGTATTACTGATAGCACTGCTTAAATCTGGTTACTCGAGCCTTTGATACATAGTTACGACGGTCAGCCCACACAGCCAATATACCTACATCAGCATAAAAAATAAAAATACATATATATATATATATATATATATATATTGTAAAAAATTATAATAATTTATTGATCATGGTCGCTATGCTTACCAAAAGGTACAGTATCTGTATTGTTCTCAAAGAGCGTCTTCAGGTCATAGGAAGACCGCTCTATAATTAACTTCCAAAATTGCGTGATTCATTTTACATCAATACCTGCCATAAGATGCCATCAAACTGTATTTTAATCACATCTAGGACAATACCTTAGGGGAAGGTATCATTTATTATGAAATATGTCCTGTAGCATTATTATTATTATTATTTTTTACAGGACTCATCTTGAATTTCTACTTGTTTTTCTTAACAGATTCTCTTATTTCCTTTTAATATCACTTGTAATAATTTCAGCTTTCTATTTTTTTTTTTTGGCGCGTACAATATTATTGGTTGCGGTGACAGCTCAATGACATGAAATAAGTAGCTGGTGCTATGTAATCTCCTTAAAAGAAAAAAAAGAAAAAGAAAAAAAAAAGAAAATAACATCCAGGAAAAAATAAAATTAAGATGAATGTAGCCTGTACAGCCGAGGCAGTTCTTTGTGTGTTTTATTATTACTAAGTTAATAGCATGATCTTTTTAGAAGACCTCATCTGGGTTGGAAGAATCTCTTCTAGACACAGATAGCGCTGGATGAATATCCTCTCCGAGATGCTCTAACAATCACCGTATAACAAAAAAAAAATACATCACACATGCAATTTCCCATATATTGTGTAAATAATAGCAGCTTGGTATATGTACAGCATTGACCTTCCCGACGTAATTTGAATGGCTGTCTTCCTTGAGTTCTTTCTGTTTACAGCCTCACTAACCTGTGGGGAAGAATCCTTTGCCTAGTTAGCCATATATCACTACATTGTAATGTTATTCAACTACACTTGTTCTTCAATTCTCGGTTCAATATATACCTAACTCCCTTGTTGAAAGACAGACAGCGGCTACGACGCTGAGTGATTTCATAGAGGAATATTCATTAATGAATCAAATGCCCAATAAGCTAAAATTTTTATTTATTTTTTTTACATTGTTTATTTTATTTTTTATTCTTCCTACGTGGAATTTTCTCCGCCGCTAGAAAAAAAAAAAAAGAAAAAGGCAAAGACTAACGAAAAAAACTGTACGTCCCCTATAAATGTCCTTACCCGGTAATCACAGATATGTAACAAGATGCGGCTTGGCCATTGCATCCATATCCGTGAGAACGAGCAGGCGTTGTGATTTACGCTCCTTTATTTTTCAATGTAAGGGAGCAGTCTGCAATCTTAGGCACCGATGCGCTTAGACCTAGGGTATATTGAACTGTAATTAACTGCTCCAGTGATCCAGAATTAAGGTCCGTAACTCAGCCCTTTTTTTTCTGCTTTATCTTTTACATCACAAATGACATCGTTTATAAAGAATAATAGGGTGGAGCCATGATACTGATATCGGCTGAAGTGTGTATTAAAATAATGCGAGATGTGTTCATTTTCCACGAGATAAAGTCATACGATGTTCTTCTATCGTCTATAAAAATTATGCTCGTTTGTACCGATCACTTATGTTTTTAAAGTAGGTAAATGTATTTTCTGGTTGTTTCACTGTTATTTATTATGCCTTAGTGGCAAAGCCATAGTGCCATTCCCGGCCCATGGAGGCCATGGTACTTTGGAGAAAAAAAAATCCTTGAATGAGAAACAGGAGGTTGTATTCACAAAATAGAGAGTTTGCGTGAGAGTTGTGATTTCAGCTCCCTTCCCCCATTACTTCATTATGACGAGCCATCATTGGCAGGTTTCTCCAGCAAGAAGGGCTGAACTTGCCCTGTATAAGGTATAATTCAATGCGTAAGGAGATTTTAAAGAAATCTCACTGATGTAACTATACGTTATACGGGGCCTGACAAGCTCTTCTTGCAGCAGAAGCTGCCTGGGGATGGACCGTCATAATGCATAGTGAAGTCAAGGAGCTGAAACATAACTCATGTAAACTATACCGACAACTCTCTCTATAGTGAATGCATCTCAGCAAGCTAATATATATGTATTGGAATCCTGCTACATGCAATATAAAGTCTGTAAGACCACAGAAGTGATCCAGTCATTGTAGAAATGGTGCTTCTAATACTACACTCCCCCTGTGGTCAAATCCGGAACTGCAACACAAAAAATAATCCTGTGCTTTCTAAAATAACCCAAATCACAGACAAATAGTTCAATCCGCTACAAGACAGGACCTCAGTTCAGGTAAATACCATCTACCAAAGAAAAAAAATAATGTATAAAGAATGTTTTATACATTACGTTAACAATAGAGTATTAATAAGTAATCCAATGTTTGTTCTTTACTCGTTGATATGTCAAAAAAATATAAGTAAAAAGATCCTTAAAGGTTCCAATGTGAATTTTACAAGAATATATGTTCCTGGCTGTACCCTATAGATAACAAAGATTTGGAAGCAATATTTAATCTGCAATATCAGTTTTTTATATAGAAGGGATTATTTTTTTCCTTCCATTTACAGTGTGTATATAAACAAAATTGGTAAATAAATCCAAATGGTGAGAAATTAGTAAAAAAAAAAAAAAAAAGTAATGTTAAACTGCTTTATTTGAGAAGCCTTGAGAAATCAGCATCTCGGATATAGAAGAGGAGGAAAAAAAGACATTGCTGCCTGCACAGCGCTCTTGGAAAGACGCCAAACTATTAGCAATTTTAACTCTGAACCAAGAGTATTTGGATTCTAAGGGATAAGTGTTGCACTTAACATTGGGTGAAGACTTTGAAATCTCTTGAAGACTTGTAAGGCATAATTTATCCGGCGAGAAGCCTGACATGTCAATGTATGTGTTTCAGACAAGAACTTGATGTGATGAGCTTTAAAAAAAAAAAGAAGAAGAAGACGCACCAGATGCATTTCAATTATAAATATTTTACAACAATGTCAGGGAAAGGCAAAAATATGAAAGCGGGAGAGTTTGGGTTTTCCTAAAGGCTACATAGTAAAATGTGTTTGCATTGTCGTTATTTTTTGTAATGTGTGCCTGTGCTAATTATTAATTCACTCAGTTATCATCTTAAATAGCAGCCAATGCCGGGGTCCTGTAGGGCCCCCAAAAACTATTAATTTTCCCATCTCTCTACACAAAACCCCAGGTCGATTACTGTCCATCTGTGCCCCCATAGGGAAGACCCAACTATGGGTCTTGGGTACCAAGCACTGGATACCTTAATTTGGAGAGGAAACTATCCTACATTGTTTAAGTATCCTTGCGTCCTGTTTTAACCCATTATTGGCCAGAGAGTTCCTTGTGTCCTGTTTTAACCCATTATTGGCCAGAGAGGTCAATGTTATGCGATCTGCACTCTCCTGCCCCCCCCCCAACAAAAGTTTAACAGGGTCATAATGGCTTCATGCAATTAAATGAATTCTTACTTCATTATTTAATGGTTAATAGATTTCATTAAAGGGAGTCGTTTGGACTTTGAATTCCCCTTTTCTTCTAAAGATTAGGAACGATTTATGTCAATGATCATTCACTATAAAGTCTTGTTGAAGACAGACACTTCCAAATGAGATTCTTTTAAGGCAGCGTGTGTGTTTGCTTTGGAAGGTATAGATCAAGGCGACAAGCCTTTGTTCCTTGTGTAATAAGTTAATTTTAAACAATGTGTTTAATGCGTCTAGCATTTAAGGTTCCCTTCTAATTTATGTTGGTGGTATTGTCAGCATTGTCTTGCCTTTCATTGTTATTCCTCTGCTCTTTAATGTGTGATGTGTTGCTTTATTGTTAATTGCATTAAAAATTAAATGAGGCAAATCAATTACTGCTCTTCGAGACTCCTGAGCATATTTATAAGACACGACTTTTACGGATTCAATTAAATGAAGAGGTGGATCTATTGTCCTAGAGAAAGAAAGGAGTATAAAAGTTGGTGTCAAGATCTTTGTATCGGTGGCACCCGCAGGACACGTTTTATAGTAATACCTTCAATGCCGCCTAATGTAATAAAGAGCCAATCTTGGCTTTATACTTCCGCTAAAATAATTCACGTAAGCTATATCTATAGAATGCATTAAGAATGAGCAACGCATTTCACCACTCTCTGATCTGTATTCGTTTAATATTCTCAGAGGGGGCTGGAACCCAGGTGGCCCCCAAACGACACACCCTTTTAATATCAGTCATGATGATACCATCATGTCATCTGTTTTTTTAGTTTTACGCACACTAGCTTAATTATATGTCACCATATTTTGTCTAACACCTGGCTTCCTCTGCTTGCAAATGGTGTGAGCTGGGGTACCACCCCTGAGGAGCCACCTAATGCCACGTTACTTGTCCCAGCTGATCGCCAGTATCCCAGAGCTTGTCGGCCATGTTTAAAAAATATTTGGACCACCCCTGATTATACTATTAGGGCCTAACTATTTTTTTATAGATACATTTAATCATCAGGGAGAAGAGAACAAGAGAAAATAGAGTCTTCAGTTGACGTTTATACCTATTATTGGGGTAACATAGAAAAAGATGTAAAGTTTAAACCTATGGGATCTCAGAGATCTCTTCTTCAGACTACAACAGCAATAGCAGAAGTTTTCTCACATAGCTAAGCTCATGAATGTATTCTTATTTTACCTTACCTGGCATGATAAACCTCTAGGCGCATTATACTCTTATTAAGGTGATTAACAGAATAGGATTATTTCAGTACATGGTATGAGGTTGAACACCTGCAAAAATATCGGCGTCGGAATTCCCACATTGCCATGCCCTGTAAACCCGTCTCAACGAGGGCCGCCTGCTTTATATGTGATATTTCTGCCTCATCAAAACCTGAAAAATCAAACACACTGCATATAATCTGACAGCTCCGCTGAGGGGACGTGCAGGGGCTAAGACTCCAAAAGCCCTTACGCTGCATGCACACAGCATCGGAAATAATAAATACCGGTAAAATAAGAAGCACCAGCCTCAGAAATAATACAATGTGCACTATTAAAAGACTCTTTTAGTCTTGATTTTACACCATGTTCAAGCTACTGCTAGATGAAGGCAAGACTTCAGGAAAGACCCACGATACCTCCCAAGTGACCTGCATTCGTGGGACAGTTGCGATTATTGGGCACTGTGTCCAACATAGATACCTCAATTTTACAGGGTAGTAAGAATGATGAACCAGTTGGGGAGATCCTCAGATCTGACTGTATAATCAATAAAGGTTAGTGCTCCACGGACCTCCATTGCAGCTCACAGATGGTTAAGGTGGCCTGGTGACCACCTGATTTGGACATTTGGAATTAATACCATCTGATAATAAATTCCAGGGTCTAAGCAAGCAAACTAGAGAAAAGCAAAACATGATTACTCTTGGTGTCCCCGCTAAATGCTCCACATAACCATCACTTTATGCGCTGTGGACAAACTTAACGAAGACTTCTTCCACGCCAGTAGCTTTTCATCGTCGGAGATCTGTTCTCCTGGCGTGTTAAGGCCGCCAACGTAAGTATGTGTGAATAAGCTCATTCAGGCACTTCTTATTTTCAGCTTGTGAAAACTAAAGGGTATTTTCAGCCATGGATCTGGAAGAGGGCAATAATCTACCTGCAAAGCATGCAGAATAAACCTTTAAGAAAGATTTCTGATGAATAATGCATAGAAATGATAAGGCTGCCACTGCAATCTGCGTCAGAAACCTTATTTGGATTTTATCCGTGTCTTTATTTACACAAAAACACAACTAAGACAACGGTAATTACAACTGTAAACCTAAACAAACAGATGGCGGGACAAGCAGCTGATAAAGTTATTGTATATATATATAGAGAGAGAGAAAATGGGGTAGGAATCCGGTCATAAAAGACCTACACTATACACACAAACCTTACTGACACTAAACATGGTAAGAACACACATCAAAAAAACACACCAAACACGGAAAGCAAGCGGGGAGCTCTCCATGTGTGTCCTGTTTGCCTTGTATTCAAATTCCACCTCGTGGCTGTATTGAGTATACAGTATGATGGCACGGCTTGTCCTTTCAGGGGCCATGGAACCCAAGAAGACTTCATAGAACTTTATTGTAATTTGCTTACCTAGAGGGCCAGCAGCGCGGACGCTAAGTTGTTCTTCCAAGCTAAGAAATTCATGGAAGCTCTCAGATAACGTGAAAAACTTCTGGATAGTTTCTCCTCCAAGACATGAAGAGTGTGTCCTTTATACCGTATTATTATTATTATTATTATTATATTTTATTTATTCAGCTCTAACAATTCCTTACAACACATACTTTCAAAGGGTCTGACAAAACTGACAAACCGATACTAGGCAAAGAGGGCCCTGCTCACAAGAGCTTACAATCTAGAAGTACACCAAGACATCATTTTACATCAATCAATTACTAAATCAATCCCTCGGTGTTTAAAATCAGGTTTGGAATGTTCTCTTTGATCTCCATTACTGTGTGTTTTCGACCTCAGTCCACACGGCTCTCCCACCAAACAAAACCTTTGGCCCTCCACACGTTGGCGTGTTTACATAATACATGTTAGCAGGCTTCAGTTCTGTGTCCATACAAGCCACCTATTGTACATTTGCTTGGTGTAAATATGTTTTTCGTGCAATCTAGGCTTTACAGTCAGATAAGTATTCTTCTTTAGGCAAATTATGCTCGTAATATTTAAAGCAGATCTTTACATTTTCCCAGAATCTTAAAGGATTAGAATTGTTATTTTACGATAATTCCACTATTTCCATCTGCCTTGTGGAAAATTTGAACCTATTAATAATAGTTCATTATTGACAGCGAGTTAGCCGCACATGGCAAGTGCTGATTAATATTTAATGGGAAACTTTTAACTTGAAACATATCTTATTAGATGGGAAACTAAGAAAAGAGAAGATGTAAACATCTTTAATGGTCAGTAGTTAGAAATAGGATGGATGAGGCAGGAGGATTCGGATGACCTGGACTTGGGACGGTCACCTGTTTTTCTGTATCATTGGTGCATTCAATATTATTTTTAGAATGTTTATAAAGCACCAGAATTAGACAGAGAGAGCACTGAGAAGTTAGATGTCTTCTTAGATGTCTTCTCTAAAGTAGCAGAAGAGGTTGAAGTTTATTATGTTTTCATTCTAGAGCAGTGCTCACCAATCCAGAGAAATCTTCTCTAATGTAGTAGAAGAGGGAGAATCTTACATGGTATACATTCTATAGCATTCACTCATCCAGTCTGAACAATGGGAGTTTTCAGGTTTATAGAAACAGGTGGCTCTGACAGTCATCAAAATCAGCACTTTGGAGCTCTACTAGGCTATGGGATACTCATTTAAGCAGGAATAAGTAGAAAGAGTCATTACAATCTACAATATGTACCAATGATTTCCCCGAGATCTGTACCGACGTCCTACGACCTACTAAAGTCTACAGGATACGTCAACTTCTGTTTTATACATAATCTACTTCAAAAAGACCACCGGTGCCGTTTTCCCTCTACTTTGCCTGCCTGAAGCAGCCAATCATTGGCATGAAAGCCCTTCCCGTTGAAATTAATGGGGGGAAAAAGCCAAGGGGGTGAATTCTGATGAATGGAGAAAACCAATAACTGAAAGGTGACACGGCTAGTGAATATGGCGGCTTGAGTGTCCCCTTAAGAAAAATAGTAAAGGGTCATGGATCTTAGTAAAGCAAGTCGAATAATCAACAACCGGCAGACAGACATCCGAGGCCCAAGATACGTATTAAGGCCAAGCTGCTTTTTATTATAGAAGTACCGTGGATCTGCTAAGCAAAATATACAGCGAGGCATGTTGACGAAAACTCGGCTCTGGATAAATATCACGTTACGATTCCCAATCCTAATTTTTTAGGATTTTTGTGACATCACACATAATGTAAAATTTTCCCAGATCCAAAATACTCCAGACCTAGGATCTGGCTCTAATAAACTGTTTGGTCTACTGATTTAAGGATCATTAATTCTAAAAGTGTCTAGTCATATTTCCTCTTTAAAATAAATGACCACAGTTTATTAAAACCATCATTTTTTTTTCTCCCTCTATAGAACCTAACTGCTATAGTTTTATATTTTTTTTTCCCAGCCATTATGCTATCCTTACAAAGGACCCACTTAATAATGTTCACTCTAACAACCTCATTTATTTTCCAGAAAATTAACTCAGTTTCAACCCTGATTAATGATTTCATCTAAATGAATCAAATTAAAAATTGAAAATTATATTTCAAAAGCTTGAGAAAAAAAAAAATGACCATTTCCAGTTAACAAATGATCCTTTCAAATTTTAAAAGATGACCATGAAGTGCGTGCGCGATAGTAATGAAATCTAGCCGGGGCCTGCCGCTTATCTGGAAGACGGGGGAGAGAGAGAGAGAGAGGGAGAGAAAGGGTGGAAGGAGAAAAAAAAAGAATGCTCTGTTTTGTGAAAACGGGAGTCTCGGGGGAACCGAAAGAGGCTTCCACTTAGGCTGTGTCTGTAATCAGCGCACCAAAATAATATGAGAATTTCGGTGTTAATTAAACTGGTAAGACTAGAGGTGCACGTCTGCCTACGAGGGATTAGAAAAGCATACATTAACCGCTTCTGTTAACAAAACCCAGACTGTAAAAGGAATCTGATCTGCGATGAACATCCGTGAAGTGACTGACAAGCACACTTGCGCTTATTCCTCCGGGGGGAACGTCAAGTCAACTAATCAGACATAACCCCTGCGACAGCCAGATACTCGTACATATGTATGACATCATAAAAGGTAATCCGTGAGCATTTTTCTATTGCAACAGTTATGTATTTCTTGTTAGGGAATCCAGATATCAAACTCGGAACCGGTGTGGACCATCGGAGAAGTTACTTGTCTTTCCTTGTCAGGGTACGGCCATCTTCATTTTAATGTAGAAGGTAGTTTTTTTGCCGTAAAAACTGGAAGCCCGATACTCTCCAATGGTGCTACATGGTGTTTTTAAGTTAAAGTACAAAAAAAAACTTGAGATTAAGCGACGGATCATAAAATAATTTGCCTACACATTGTGCTAGCATAAGCCGATGAGCTAGCGGCCGTATAGGTGGAACGCTCTCTCACACTGGAGATTTCAGACTTGACTTGATAATAATGAATGAAGGCCGCTGGAAGGGGCCAGAACTGACATATACTGACATATCCCAGAATACAATGTATGTCGCGTCCCAACACCGGCTCCGTATAACACTTGCGTTGGTTGGCTGCTTCAATCAGTGTCACAAAACGTAGGACCATAGAGGTGTTCTGCTGCAGCTCTGGTTAAATGAATGCATATGAAAGTACTTACAAAGTGCTTCATTATTCAGGGGGCTTCCTGGTGCCCCCTTAATGAAAAGCAATAGAGACAATACAGGTAAAAGTCCAATCTTTTAATTCAGTTTTGTAATCTTCAAATATACATTAGAACTTTTTCTTGCTTTTCCTATAGATTTATAAATGTTTTTGAGATGGAATTCCTTGCATTATCTCAATATAATCTCATAAACACATTCTCTCTTACAATGTATTTTCCTCTTAATAAGAGACACTGATTGGCATTTGTATGATATGAAAGATCACCCTTTAGTTATTTTTCAGATATCGCATGAAAACATTTTAACAGGCAAATAATTTTCGCTGTCATAGGGGTCAACGTACTTACGCCAAGAAGAAGAAAAATGTTCATTTTCCACACTAATTCTGGTACCAATTAATAATGTTGATGGAAAAAAAACGATAGTTATTAGAAGGATTTGCAAAGACTGAGTTCAAGAGTCGTTTGACCAACTTCCAAGTTTTTTTAATTTTTTTTTTTTTAAGTAAAAACTTTAAAAAAAAAAAATTTAAAAAACTTGGAAGTTGGTCAAACGACTCTTGAACTCAGTCTTTGCAAATCCTTCTAATAACTATCGTTTGTTTTTTTTTAGCTAATTTCTGCTGTCAATTAGGGTCATTTGACAGAGAAAATGTTTATATTCGTGCCCCAATACAAATAGATAAGTATCATATAACTTTTATTAAAATTCTGAAAAATAAATATATTCTATAACAGCAGTTGGGGTTTATGTACAAAGAAAATTACAATCATAGAATCTGACAACAGATCAGACCCATTCGGCTCAAACCTTAATCAGTCGTTGGTCTCGTCTTGGATTCAGGAGCCATATGTCTATCCCATGCGTGTTTAAATCCCCTCACTGTATTACCCTCTACCACTTCTGCTGGGAGGCTGTTCCACTTATCCACCATCCATGCAGTAAAGTAGAACTTCCTTACATTAAATCAAAGCCTCTGACCCTCTAGTTTCAGATCATGACCTCATGTTCTAACATTTCTGCCGATGACCTAAATCTCTATATGCAGCCCCGATTGTATTACAGTCATTTCTCGCTCCCTTTGGTTAAACCCAGGACTGTATTATCCGACCCCAAGCAACCAATCAGGCTTGTTGTATGAAACGAATCGGAGGCGGTTAATGAATGTCAGCGCAGTCACAGCCGAGGCGATGCCGGTGTATTTTTTCCTCCATGCTTAAACTGAAATCACCGGCTGTTATCTTTGTGTCTGCAGAGCCTTTCTTTTGTAGATTGAATAATGCGAGCGACTAGTTATCAGCGAGCCGGCTGACTGATTGGAGCGCTGATACGTTTCGACAACGCAACCATATTTAACTGAATTTGCAGACGCTACGAGTATTAAACACCAGAGACTAATAGCAAATTAAATATGTACAATAGACTAACGGCATTCTGAATTTTTTATGTTTAGGTTGCGTACGCTGCTCTGTCGTCAGCCTTTCTTCCTCACGTCTGAAACGTCTTTGTGATTAACCAAATAGTAAACCAATAAGCGGGCCTGTGTACTCCCAGGCTTTGCTCCCGAGTCTCAGGGTTTTGCCCCAACCTCAGGGTATCAGGGTATCAGGGCAGATTTTCAGGATCATGCAATCTGGAATTTACCCCTTTTTATTCTGTGATCATATATAAGACTCCTAATTGGTGCTTTTGCTGCCACCAGTATGTTATGGTTGATATCCCTCACTTCCTTTAAATAGCGAGTCAAGTCAAAGTTTCAATGAGGACCGGTATTAGAGCCACTTGGCGAGTCACTACATCGAATCTCCCCAGTGGGCTATTAAAGGGTTAATATTTCAAGAGTCTTGGGGTCTGCTCATTTACAAAGCTCTCAGGGATGCCAATGAGTACCTGGGGGTAATCCGGGAACATCTCTCTGGCATTTACGGCGTTAAACCCCCCTAAGATTAACCCTTGGGCTGCCAATGGCAGCACTCAATAGGGTCAGACTCACTAGGGGACATATTAAAAAAACAATGTCCCTAGAAATTAAAGGGTTAAACGATGCTTCCCAATACTACTGGGAATGAGGATAATCAATGTATTCATTTTCTTTCTGTTTAAAGAACATTAAACAGGACCCGTTCCCGATGGATTCTCTCAAACCAATTATCAGATACTCAGGAAGGAGAGGCCTGAGTGCCGATGTATAAATATTAATGCAACACGAGAGGGACAAATCAGTCACTTATTTAAGAGCCCTGCTATACGTGGCTCATTTGAAATTTAAATGGGTATCTTAATGTCCCCCTTTTAAGTATCAGAGAGGGGAAAATGCTACAAGTGTGAGTAGGGTCAGTACGGCCATAATAATTACCCTTGTGTTTTCACTAGTGAAAGCGATGGTGCACAAGCGGCCGAGCGTTGACCGTTCGAGTGCCGGTCTTCTCTGTACGTATCAGATGTCAGGACGGGTAGGGGAAGAATTGACTAAAAGATTAATGCAGAGGCAGATTAATCTATGGCTCCGCCGGGAACTGCTTATTGTCAGATATTTTTAAATACACTTGCATTGACTGTTGTTTGAGACGGCAAATTGTATTGCTAATGATTGGACGCTGGGTATTAAAACCACTTGGCAAACCCGAGTCTCTTAAATATTTTAAAAGCTTAAACCTATTTATGTAGCTGCTATTACTGGGCGAAAACGTATTTTCACTCAGATATTTGCATTATGATCAGCTGAATCTGTCTACGTAGCACTGCAATGTGGCACACAAAGGGTGTCTTTTACTTCTAGTGTAACTAAACGGGTAACAGAAGTGCCCCTGTAAGGAGATCACCTGTCCCAGGGGGCAAAACCCAATGCTGTCCTTGTCTCAGCCAACATAGGGTTGTGACATCATAACTCAACAATCCTTTTTTTCTACGCCTTTATTTTTTATTTTTAAGGTAGTTCCATATGGGGTAGGAAAAATTTAAACGGACAAGGATAATGCTCCGAACTGCCAATCAAAATACTTATCTTCCCAAAACATGCTACCCTGTTTTGCTCTCTGCAATTCCGGGGGTATCTGCGCATGAGCATTGCTGAGCAACAGATTTGGCCAAGGAGCTGGGGGGTAGAAGAATAAAACACCAACTACATCGAGAGGATCCTGATGATGATGATGATGATGATAAACCCCCTCTATGCATTAGAGCATATCATGGCAGGGGTGTCCCTTTATTCCATGACCTCACTGGGACAATTGGGGGTCCCCCATGGTAAAATACCCACTAGAAAAAAATGGCCATTTCCCCAGAATCTGAAAAATCAGGGATAAATCAAAAAGACAGCGAAATCCACCAGCATACAGAGTATCCATGAAGTATACGCTGAGGATACACGGAGGAGTGAGAACAAATCGAATTACCTCTCCCGGTCTTTTCTTATTTTTAATATAAACACTCACGCTGAGACGGCCAAGCTGTCCGTGGCTTCTCCAAATCTCCGCGCGCATAACCTGTCATTTTTCCCCACCGCAACTGGCAGCATTGCAAATAAGATCTGAAATAAACCCGTTCTCCAACTTACATTTCTTAGGGATACAAAAATATACTGTTCTGGCATTCACTTTTTCTGTTCTTTTTTTTTTATTTTCTTTTATTTATTTTTTTTTAAATAGAAGCAATTCTCAAAGCCTTCAAGATAACACAGTCTGGTCTGGATATTACAAAGTCACAGCGTGGCGCATGCTCGTGGGCTAGAATCAGATGATAGATTTCACTACCTGAGAATATAACAGTTGCATAATACGCCCGCGGACTCCCTATTGTGACCCGGTGCTTACATATATCGCGTGGCGCCTTTAGTGTAACGGTAACCCGCTGGATGTATTATTTCCGTCAGGGCTAATCCTATGGAGAACACAATATTCCCTTGGCAGCCTGCACGGCTTAACTCTTCGTGGCCAGGCAGACTTGACATGACATAATTTTTTTGCGTTAACCCTTTGTGAATCAGTTAAGACATTTCATCTTTGGATGAGGGCAACGAGTTAATCAACTCATTTGATTTTATTCATATAACTTTTATAGCTAGAGGCTTAGATGTTATTGGAGGAAGTTTTAGTTTACTGAGAGGGTGGTAGAAAAATGGAATAGCCTCCCAGCAGAAGTGGTAGAGACTAGCGGGGCTGATCTGCTGTCAGATTCAATGTTTTTTTAAATAAGCGACTTAAATCATAAGCACTATGCAAGTAATCGATCCGGGATAACGTGTTTGAGGACAATACACAAGTATATGGTATTATACATTATTAATCCCAGAGCTCTGACTGAGTATGTGGCCGAAATGATGCTAGTGAGACACCATATATCTCCAAGGGGATATTTATGGACCGGCTCGTAATCACGTAGCGTATCTTAGATGGGTCATTAATAACGCTCAGATTTCACAGCCCACGTTAAATGTATTTTGCTCATTAGTACTGCTGTACATCTCTAAACAACAGAGCTTACAATCCGAAGTACTATAGAGCTGACGCTACCGTCCAGAAATTCACCCTTACAATCAGCCTAATGCCATTTATTTTATATATATATATATATATATATATATATATATATATATATATATATAATAACTATATATCATATATATTATAGATGTATATATCATATAGATATTAAACATATATGTTATTGAGGCAGTGATATAACTGGTATAAGTACAGCTAGTGACCAGTAACATAACGTGGTCCCATCTCTTCCTAAATCTTAATGGCTGAGGGATGTCTCTGGTATTTGGGGGGGGCTCTTCGGTATTTCATCAGAACCCCCCCACCACAGAGCCATTATTCCAATGCATGGGAGGATGCAGCTTCTCTGTTGCATCCAATTAATTTGAAGGCCTTCCTCACCCACTTCTACACTTACGGATCAAACAGTGACAAATGAGATGATACTGTTCTTGTAAAGCATGGCTACAATCTGTCAAGATCCGGCACTCCTGACCCTCTGCGATACACTTTTGGTTTTAACATATTTTATTATTCCGCCTCGCATTAGAATACAGGAACAGCCAAACCGACACCCACTTAACTCGCCGCAGAAGCAGCGCTCTGGCGTGGCCCTGAAGAGCACGCTGAATATCCGCGCCTACCTAATCAGCGATGAGAAAATCAATGCTGTGTTAGGATCGGGCTTATTAGATCAAAGATGTCAACAACAATAGCAGAAATAAAATGACCGCATCCCATTAATGTCGGCTGCTTCTACAACCTGACGGCTGCAATGTCTTAAAGACGGGGCGAGAAAGTAAGGAGGTGGATAAGGAAGAAAGAGGGGGAGGAAAGTTTAAGAACGACGACATTAATTAGCAGGAGGATAGATAGATAGATAGATAGATAGATAGATAGATAGATAGATAGATAGATAGCAGTATAGAGGGAGAGATAGCAATAGAGAGAAAGAGATAGATAGTGATAGACAGAGAGAGAGATAGCGATAAAGATATCAAAAGAGAGATAGATAGATAGATAGATAGATAGATAGATAGATAGATAGATAGATAGATAGATAAAGCTGCCCTAACAATTAAAATAAATGTATATGGGTAAAATCTCTGTCTACCGCGTATGAACTAAATAGAGTCACACCAATCAGCAAATAAAAGGATTCTTCATTCTGAGCCAAATGTGATTTACTGTGATGCTCTGTGATGCTCTGGTCTAACACATTTCTTACACATCAGACATATTATCTTCTAGATTGCAAGCTCCTTTGGGCAAGGCCCTCTTTGCCATTTGTGTTATGTCCTGTTTACCCATTGTACGGCACGGCAGAATATGATGGCGACACATAAGTCAATAAATAATAATAATAAAAATATCCTGCCCAGGCTCTGCGGCTTATCATCGCCTGGCTTTATGCCACTAATAACACCGCAAAGGAAGGCGACCCCGGTGCCCATTAACTGCGCGCTGCCCTGTGACCATGTCTGTGACGGGCACACGCTCTGCATTAGCTTCACGTGACACAGGGTCACCAATACAGTTTACGTTTTTACAGCGCTTTACCCTAAATGCGGAGGGACGCGCTCCTGAGATCAGTCATTACTGACCACTGGGACACATTTTCGGAACACATCGCCATATATTGCTATTTTTACAATCGTCCTCTAACCCCGTGGCTAATATTTAATACAGTATGTCTCAGATACCATCTTTTATTACCTACAATGCTGCAGGGGACAATGACACATTCTTTAGCTTTTTGTGGCCATAGGCAGGCAATGTTATCTATTTTTGATCCAGGTTAAAAAAATAAAAAAATGAAAGATTGTAAGCTCTTTTTTACTTGCATTATTTTTTAAGGCATGTTCTGTGCTCGTTTTCTATATGGAACATCTCGGAGACAATGTCAGTGTATAATTGGTTTGTCCTTTTCTGTTTTAAAGGAACCTTCATCAATTTGTCCAGATAATACTTCCAAGAGTAACAAGGATGCCTATTACCGGACTGATTTAAAGGGCTTGTATTTTTTTTTTAATCAAGGAAATATTCTTAAATATATTTAAATGAATAACAAAAATATTGCATGGGTATTTTAATATATTAAAATATTATTTAAATATATTAAAATATTAAATACGCATCCCAAAATAAACAAAAGTAGAACATAAAAAATTGTAAACTAAAGAAAACATACAATACACAAAAGGAAATAAATGTATCCTGTTTCTAGACGTACCCGTGATCAGACAATCTATAATCTAAATTCCAGGGTGCTGCCGAGCGGCACACAATCCCGCGCTTTCTTATTTTGTCTCTATTTAACAAAATAGTGCAATTGAAGGCACATTTACCCTTCTCCCGCTGAGCCAAAATGCAGCCGCGTTATATTTAACAAGTCTGGATCACATCTTACGTCTACCGGGACGCCACCGTTTCTTTTGCTGGAATGATAAGCTTCTGGTTTTAGACACATTCGCCGCTTGTTTCCATTGAGAGATTAATATTATCTCTGTGTGTACTTAACACGGATGTATAGCCAAAATTAGACTGTAAAGAGAGTAGCGGGCCTGGTATACATTTGGCGTCGGTATCATGCTTATTTTCTTAAGCTGTCATATGTGAGTGGTTTATGGTTTACATTTATCATCTCCTAGAAATACATCTCTCTCTCTCTCTATATATATACACACATATACTTCACCTGTATCAGATAGCCCTAAATGCACTGGGAGTAGGAGGGGGAGTGGACAGGGAGTGGGCGTGTCTTAGCTCTGCTTCCAGGATGTAGAAATTGACCCCAAGACCCTGGGAATCAGCGCTTCACCCGGAGACTCCAGGTCAAACCCTGAGAATCGCAGGTATGTTCATTAGATGCAGAAACTAGGGGTTAAATAGTGTAGGAATGTAAACATATATGGGATGGAAATATGGCTACCCTAATCATAAAGCCACATAAGGTTTGAGACCTAGATGGACAAATGGTTCTTATTTGTTATTAGTTATTATATTTCTATGTTTAATTCCAGATTAGCTTCCTGCTCCTAATAAGTCAGTGTTACTCATATATGTCTTCAGAGTATGCTTCACCGGTGACATCATCAGCAGTCATGCAGGGCAAGAGAAGGTAACAAGGACCTGCTTGGGTAGAGGTGACTTCTTTTAGAATATCTGGACCTCTTTGAAACGTCTTGGTTTCCATGAGAAGTGCTATCAGAACCACTTGGCTGGAACCATTTCCCTGCCCTAGAACCTTCACTAGGATCTCCATTATATTGACCTTTGAAGGTCCGGCTGGTTAAGGAAGGCACTAGGTTTGTGAACGAGCTCGGCAAAAATCACTTTCAAAAATTCTACAAGCATCAAGCTTCAGCCTTTTATTTTGCATGTTGTGGACAGCTCAGTATATTGAGAAGAGATGGGGAGAAGCAGCGAACCAGAAAATTAATCTATATCCACAGGAAAACAGAAACAAGACAGATGAAATAAAAAAAAATACACAATTATATCCATTAATTTTTCTATTAAAATGCAAATTTAATTATCATGAGTAAAGAATGAAATATTTATGCAGAATCACACACTTTAAATATAAACTATTATTATTATTATTATTTATGGAATATATATTTATACATGTTGCAGGCAAACTGTGGAGATCAGGTACTGTGTGTAGCGCCCGACTATATTGTAAATTGCCTAAACGGGCTAAAATAAAGCATTGAATACTTTCTTTTACTGCTCAAACACCGAAAATTGTATAAATTGGAAAATAACTTATTTAAGTTACTTAATTGTTAGACGCAAGACAAGTTGCATTTGCTAATCTTTTTTTTTTATTATTATTATTATTTTTTTTTATTAGCAGATAACTGCTTTGTTACTTCGATATGCAGAAAACTAATCTGGATTACAATATTACTGTATTTTATATTTTACCCATGTAGAATTTGGCATTTTATATAATTTTTTACATGAAAAATGCCTAAAACAGAAAAAAAATATTAAAAAAAAAAATTGAATAATAAATAACAATAGCTATGTATTGAAATGGTTAATAGCATTCAGCTCGGGGGTGATTTGTAAAGAAATAACCAAAAATATGTAAAAAAAAAAAAAAATGTAATTCTATTCCACCTCGGATATTTATTGGTAGGCAGAAAATGATGTCCTCGCGTAAAGCAGGCATTTTTTTTTGGTATTAAAGTCTATTCTTTCCTGAAATCCATCTTCTGAGCGAAGGAGGAATGATACACAAGAGGCCGAGAGTTGCTGCGTTTAATGTTTTACATAATGATTTTCTTATTAGAAGTAAATATGATTCTTAAACCGAGCTCGGAACACAACAATAAATTCATAGATGAGAGGAAGGTGGGCCGGTATCACAAAGTCATTGCACTTTCGTGAGGACCTCGCCAGGTACTTAGCGAGCCTTTTGACATTTGTAAACTAATCCCACGGACGCATTGGTATCGGCCATATTCTCTATTATTCACATTTATAGAGCCATTTAAACTTTCTATAGCCTTTTTTTTTCTCCTATTGATCTTCTAAAGAGTTCCTAAAACAGGCATTACTGCCTGCGGTTCCTGATGAAACCAGATCTGTCGGGGAGTTTAAGAGGAAGTAACAGGAAACATTTGCCTAACCTCTTGAGAGGACCGGATCAAACATGACATCATCTCGCTCTATGGCTTAGGGAATGGCTACCCTATGGCTGTTGTTGTACTGCAACTCTCATTACTCTCAGCTTACACGTCACATTACAAAGCCGATATATTGATACCATGTGATCAGAAGTGGACACTATGTTAGGGTGACCAGACACCCCCTACTCTTCAGATAACCCCTTGATGGACACCTCAAAATAAAAGTTAAGACAATAAACCTTGGCAGATCTCTTGTTTAGATATTTCCTCTGAAAGCGAAAGTCGTTTTAGTTCCTAGGACAACAACGTACCAGTGCCTGCTTTTGTGTCACATGACAATTAAGCAGTCCCTGAAAAATGAGGAATAAGAGGGGATTTGACATGATTCATTTTGTTTCAAATACTGCATTTAGTAATAAAATAATTAAATTCAGCAAAACGTGTGGGAAAGCACCTCCAATCACGACTAATAAAAACTAGGCTTTAGGAGTAATGCTATGAAAAGGGAATATGGTGAAATGAGTGGAATGTGGCCCGCTGTTGAATTAAAGCCGGCAATTAGCCAACTCCTATTTACAAGCTGGCCTGACCCTTCTTACATGATCCTGAATTCAGTTGCATATCTACTGTTCAGAAGTTTGGGGTCACTTAGAAATGAGCCTGTTTTTGAAAGAAAAGCCAATTTTGTCCATTAAAATAACATGAAATGGATCAGAAATCCAGCGCAGACAGGGTTAATGTTGTAATTGACTATTTTGAATGTTGTAAACGGCTGATTTTCAATGGAATCTTTTCATAGGCGTACAGAGGCTCTTTATCACTCCCATCACTCCTGTGTTACAATGGCCCTTTATCACTCCCATCACACCTGTGTTCCAATGGCCCTTTATCACTCCCATCACACCTGTGTTCCAATGGCCCTTTATCACTCCCATCCCTCCTGTGCTCCAATGGCCCTTTATCACTCCCATCACTCCTGTGTTCCAACGGCCCTTTATCACTCCCATCACTCTTGTGTTCCAATGGCACGTTGTGTTCGCTGATCCAAGTTTAAGTTTAAAAGGCCAATTGATCGTTAGAAACCCTTTTGTGATTATGTTACAGCCAGAAAGGTCCTTGTTTTCCAAACAACAGCTCAATGACCCCAAACTTTTGAATGGTAATGTATATATATATATATATATATATATATATATATATATATATATGCAAGTCATTCTTCGCTGCGGTGTTAAGTCCTTACTATGTCGAAAACGCCGGAACAATTTCTATGTGGAATATTGCTTGGAATAAAGCCTAACCCGGTTATTATACAAGCTCTGGGACTACGAGGGAAGAATAAAACAAAAAAAAAAGAGACAATTGCGTCTGCTCTCCTTCCATGCCAGGATGTTTGTTATGAAGAATTCCTTGGTGGACGGTAGATATATTATTAATGTGTATTTCTCAGATGCTGTAATGTATGCAAAACAAATTTTTTTTTTTTTTCCCAAGCATTTTTCATTAACATAGTTAAATAGTTTCACCCTTTGTATGCCCCGGGGGGGAGGGAAATGCATGAGTTATTGCTCCAATCTGGCATGTAAAGTGTTAAAACCTAATTTCAGGAGAAACAATTTGTAACTAAACTGTGAACAAAAAAAATGGATTTGTTTGATATGCAACATTTTTTTAAAAAAACATCGGATATTTTGATTTAATGCTGATGAAAGAATGCTAAAAGTATTTAATTTTATTTTTATTATTTATTTTATTTTATGTAGAATAGCCGGTGAATGTAATACATTTAATGTGCAGCTGATTGGCAACACAAGCCATTGTGAACGAGGGCCGTTGTCACTCGTCCTTAGCATGATAATAAGTTGTCACTGTATTCAAATAGCCTGGTGACAGCATGTTTCTATGCGACGTTCCTGTCGGGGAAGACTTCTTTTTAGGAGGAGAAGACAGCTGCTATGATAAAGCTCATTTCTCCGTAGCTAGAGGACAGATTAATTCATGAAATGTTGTTTACTTTTTTGGGGTTCTAGGTTCTTGTCAAAAATATTAAATATCATTAAAAGCAATAAGGAGCATCTGGTGAATTTAGAAATACAATCGTGTCCTGGTAAATTTAAGCGGAGGGTGCTAGTAGCATTTCTAAACCACCCGAAGGGTGAAAAGTACTGACTATGGAGAGTGTGGGCAATTGTAAGTCATGCCTTTTTTTGTGGACTGGGGCCTTCTTAAAAAAAAACTACTTTCCTGTAGGAGCCTTAAGGCCACCAAACATTTTAGTTGAGGACATCCTAGAGCCATCAACAAAGGTAAAAACCATTACTTTTCCAGCTTGCTCTACTTTATAACGGAGGATTCTGAGAAGCAGAAATGTGTCTTGTCTAACTTTCTAGATTTAGCTTACATTTAATGAAGTCAAAAAATTTGGCTGTCGTTGTTTTGTTGGTGTAGGCAGTACTGGGTTTAATGGTTCCTATGCCATTAGGTACATGAGCCTCCTTGCAGCTCCCATCTGGTGACCCCTTGCGTTTTAATAAACTTTTCCACATATGCGCCTTGTTCCTAAAGAGTGACCACTTTGACCCAAATTGTGTCATCCTCCATTCTCCAATCTACAACTGGTGGGAATGACCCAATGTTCTATCTAGAATGGACAGAATTCCATACTCTCCTTCCAGCATGCAAAGAGTTGAAGACATGGTGTATACCATTAAATACATACATGGTGATCCAGCTACTAAATTATAGCATTTACAACACATTACAGGAATTTGTTGGGTTTCATCTAACTAAACACCTACAGAGACCCAAACTGCACCAACGCCAGATTTACAAATATATTTTCTGGTCTACAAAGATAAAAACGTGCATTAACCAAGAACGCTGGAATTATTTTCTTAGCGCCTTAAGCCTTTTTTTTCTTCTTCCCTTCTTCTTCCAATAAAATAAATCTTGACGTATCTACATATGTCTCCGGTTCAAAGCCAGGTGTATGAAGACTTTTGGTTGTCATCACCTTGATTCCTCATTAAAACGGTGGAAATGTTATAACGGCATTAAAATGAATGCAGGCCATTTGCGGCAATCTTCTGTTCACACCGTCTCCAAATGAAAGCAGGCGTTGCATAATCCGGGCAGCCGGGAGAGCCTGACAGGTGGATGATTTATGCTCTTAGTCACAAGAATGGGAGAGGCGACAGCGCGGGCAAGGTGGAGGCAGATGCTCTCAGCGGGATCGCAGAAGCTGGCAGGCTCCAGCTAATTCAGGTGCAGCCGGCACACTCTACAGCAGATCCGCACGCTGCCAATCGCCGGCGCTGCTGGGAAGATGTTGTGTAGTAGAGGAAGCACAAAAAGCATGTGTCTTCTATATGCCGTGTTACGCTGGAAGGAGAGGCATATTCCCTGCCATTTTTTGGTTCTTTCTATGCCAACCCATGCTACATTCCAGGGCTGCAATGGCACGATTAACGACAAGAATAAGGAAACATCATGAATTTAACCATCAGAACCCCTAAAATCAAAGTGGCGGAAGCTGGTTGGGACCCCGACGTGAACTAGGTGTCGGTGGTTGCCTGGGGTTCGCAGTGGGGTGGCAGGATTTTACTTATAGATGAGCCATTAATTTAGGTAATTAAATGCTTCGGGGGTGCAATGATTCTCATCTGTGGTTTATTTGGACATCTTTGTCCATCACTTGTGAATCAAGAATTCTTTCCCCATGTTTCAGTTCTTGTCAAATGATCTAAAATCTTGGGGGGTTTTTTTACACTTTTTTCTCAATTGGTGTTTATTAACACTAAAGTTCGGGATGAAGGCCGCTTCTTATTTTTGTAAAATGTTAATCCTGGGCGATGTCGGTCTACTCGGTATACTAACATCTGAACCCCTCGCCGTTTCTTGTTTTCTTACTACTGAAGTTTCTAATGCCTTAAATAAAACAGCAGCCTTCTAAGATATCCAGTTTAAGGCGAAGAATTAAGTTTCTGCAATGTGGCTGTTTAGGGATGAAACAAACTTCCCAAAAGAAAATGATTACCGGTTACCGAATAGGCCTGAAAAGTGCCTAGGTAAGGAAGAAGTCATTTTAAGTGCTATCAGAAATGCCTGGATTTGCCTGTTTAGGACTTTTCATATCTTTCTGAAATCAGATATAAGGGAGACGAAAGGTATTGCGAACACTCTTCTCTGCGGACTCAAGATGGGATACTTAACTGCGAGGAGACTCAAGCTAACTTAATATTTTCCATTAATATCTACTCTTTGGAGTTATACGAGAACTTTTTAAGGAATTATGACCTATTTTTTATCACTAGAAATTTATTCTGACCTGGGTATCCTACATGAGGAACATTATTACGTAGTACAAACAAAGAAAACATCAGACTTAACCACTTTAGTGTCAAAATACTGCCGTCCAACCTACTCTACAGAATTAAACACTAAAACAAAACAGCATTAGACACATTGTTCTTAGTAATTTCAAATGTACAAAACCCAGAAATGAATCATACAAAAAGTTGTCCCTTGCATAATTTGTGCCGGGAACACTTATTGGTCGTGTGACACGAAAAACAAGCACTGATAGGTTGTTGCCATAAACGCTGAGAATATTTTTTAAAAGTGTCTGTGTAGTTTTTATGTGATTAAACTTTTAGAAGAAAGAATAAAAATGACATATTTTTTAAGGCTAACATTTTCTGATATATATATAATATGTATATATATATATTATATTGTATTATATTATTATTATTATTCTTTATTGTTTTTATAGTACTGTCATACTCCGTAGCGCTGTACAAAGGATAGACAGGACATAACAAATAGTATAGAAGATAACAAGATGACATTCAGAATCAACAGGTGAGGTGGATCCTGCTCAAACGAGCTTACACATTAACTATTAATATATAAATATCTGGTTAATATGATAGAGAGTGTGATTGATGTTTTGTCTAAGTGGAACTGCACCTTTAAACTGTGTTGGATTTCTAAAGCTTATCACGGACCCCCACATACTGTTTCTTTAAAGGGGAATTTGAAAGTGTCGGGGGGGGGAAAGCATTTTATCTGGAGTCGAGAAAAACAGATTTAGGAAGCAGAAAATAATGAATGCAAAATGGAAAAATTTAAAATGAGCTGCTAACAGTTTAAACGTCTCCTCCTTGAGTGTGTCTCCCTAGAGAGAAATTACTCCGTTCCAAGCATCCACATTATCTACCCCGTGTCTTTTTGTCTGTTTGCTTCATTAGACAGCTGTGTTTTAGAACGCTCCATAATAAGTATTTTAATTGCTCTTTCATCACGATTACGAGTGGAAATACGCCGAAGAAATATTTACAATAAGGTTATGATGTGTTTGGTCTTCAGATCAATAAGTAACTCCCTGTCACACTGTGATAAGCACAGCAGGTTTTAACGGGGGGGGGGGGCGAGCGAGAAGACTAAAATGAGTATTAATTACGGAGATAGAAGAAAGTGGGCTCTGCGCGAAGTAACGCCATCAGAGCTCCTCGGATCTCTGCAATAGTTTCCTCCGTCCTCGACTGGTTAATGTGCTTTGGGTTCTATTCTGTAACATATTCTATATTTTTTTTTCTAAAGCGTTGACCAAGAAAATGATTACCTGTCCCCGGAAAATTCCAGAACTCTTGTTATTACAGTGTAAATGGTAATTAGTCTCGTGACACGATCACGGGGGTTGTTGTTCGGCACGGAGCCGCGGATGGTTCGTAGAACTAAACGCTCTGAGACAGTGGGGTCCATTCAATGAAGAGAGAGTTTCAGCTCCTATATATTATAAAGGCTAATTTCCAATAAGCTTCTGCTGCAGGAGAGAGCTTGGCTGGCCCTGTATAATGTATAGTTATATCACTGAGCTCTCTGCAAAGTCTCCTCGACCATTAAATTATACATTACGCAGGGCCAACTCAACCATTCTAGCTGGAGGAACCTGCCGGGGGTATGAATAGTGACGTAGATAGAGATAGATAGATAGATAGATAGATAGATAGTTGTACCATTCTTGCCATGGGTATAATATGCATGAAGAAGAAACCTCTATAGTCGTCAAAAGCTTGCAATCCATTATCAGTCAGTTAGCCAATAATGGTATCATCTTTACCAAAGTTGTATAGATAAATGTATTATATTTATGTTATAAATATAATTATATTAATTTATTATATTTTATATATATTATATATATATATTAACATAAATGGATTTAAATTGATATTATACATATTCTGCATACCAATAGCTCATGGATTTCAGATGCCAGCGATCTATCTGCTTATAACCTAACCCTGCGATGTTTTATGATTAAACGCCCCCCCGCCGGATCGAAACGTTACCGAGTGCCATCCAATTCTTTGATTGCATGACAGATTATTCATTTGTTAAGCAAAGAAACAGATTTCAAATTGAATTAATGCGGCCTCAACTTTATTATCATGTTCAGCTCTCCGGCAAAAGATATACACGTGTCCCAAAGAAATTCTATTGATCGCTCTGACCTCTGTGAAGACTAACAGCACGGCCGTACATCAATAGGTTATGAAGATGTGGTTGATGTGTCCGTAGAACAGAAAAGAGGCATAGAGCTAATAAGATCATCCCCAGACATAAAGGAGTTTATAAAGTCTCAGATGCTTCAAAGCACTGACTGTACTTTATAGAGTCAGAAGCTTAGATGTAAGGTAAGGAAGTTTTGCTTTACTGAGAGGGTGGTAGATAAGTGGAACTGCCTCCCAGCAGAAGTGGTAGAGCATAATACAATGAAGGAATGTGAACATGCATGGGATAGGCATATGGCTCCTGAATATAAAATGAGACAGATTAAGGTTTGAGTGTTTAAAGTTCCCTTCATACCCAGCTCCTAGAAAAGAGGGGCATCGGGGGGGGGCAGGATTTGGGTCTCAAAATAAGGAATTTATCACCCAAACAGGGATACTCATCAGGGACGTATTCATTTCCTCTGATTAAAGTATTAACGTTGTCTCTTTTATTCTTAAATGTAGAACCAGCTACAAATGAATCTACTTTAGGGCTGTTGGTTTGGCTGGCTTAGATTTCTCCTCTCTTAAATGAATGGCGTGCACAGGGTTAACCCCTAAGTCCGTATGTCACGGATAAAGCATGGGCAGCGAACACGGAATATAAATGATTCGCTGGCGGATCATAACTCACCGCACGCAAGGCGTGGTTTCAAGATCCATTGAACATGCGCCTCGTGTGAGTTATGGCCCCATCTTTACAGATTCATTGAAAAAGCAAAGAATAAAGAAAAAAACATTTACGTTCTCAGCGGATGTTTAGTGTTTGAACGCCTTAAATATATCGCTAACGTCTTAAAACTCATCCACGCAAACGTTTAATAATCATAAATGTCTCTTTCTGATTCCCCCAACACAACTGGTGTATTTTCTTTAAAATCCACTAAATATTTCACGTCAATTACAAAAATGGGCCGCCCCAAAAAATTCTAATAATTGGCCAGCGGCTCAACCTCAAAATTTGAGTGCAAACTGTTACATTTGGAGCAACCGTCAAAAACCACAAACGACTTTTTTTTTTGCTTGGTGCTCAAAATTTAGCACTTAAAGAAATTGACTAAAATTTGCCCAAAAATCCCATTTTTCCATATAGAGAACTTTTCATTTTTTTACATTAGATCTGCTCTCCTCAGGTATGAAGAACAAAGACAAAGACCATCTCCTATGGTCTTGTTGGAATGTTCTTCATCTGGGTGCCATGATCCACACAAACAAAAAAAAAAAACCGAAGACTCTTGAAAGAGGGCCAAGCCGCGTCGGGTGGGATAACAGGTTTTTCCGTGAACCTGTTTTAGCTTTCCCTCCATATATTAATACGACGTGACACATTTCCACGCAGCGACAATCCGTGTTCACATATTTTTTTGACACAAACATATGAAAGGCCTGAAGCACTTTGGAAATGACCCTTATTTAAATGTACCACAAGGCCTATTTATATTAAATTCAAGCACTTTGCAACAAATGGCGCTGCCACGTTGATATATGTGCTTTTGGGTGGCAGAGACCTGGAACAAAGCACAGCTATTTGTCTGTACACTCGGGGGACACAACGCCACACCAAACCGTGTCTCGCATCTTTCAGGTCTGTATCCACCTCCCCTTTATCAATTACACCGCTGTCACGGGAGACTTTACAGAATAAGGAAATCTTCATATATATTTTAACCCAAAGCAGTCTTCAGCCCCCCCCCCCACCGGTGTCTAAAGTCCATTAAAAGACAAGAGTAATAAGTTTCCTGTAAATTAGACAAATGCCGGCATCTCGCATTCAACCAAAATGCAGAGTGACGAATGAAGGTGCTGGAATGGGAGCCTTCCGCTAGGTTCAAATTATTATTATTATTTTTTTTTTCATCATAAAATATGATTAAGTTTTAATGGAATTACAGCGGAAGCGGGGTTATGTATCCACAGTAACTACATCTCCCTAATCCTCAGGGGGAAAAAAAGACGACTTCTAACATGGAGCATTATTACAGTCAAGAGTCTTATTTTTGGTGGATGTTTGCAATCCCAATGAATACTAAGCTATAGTCCTTTACTCCCACAAAAATGGAAAACAGCCATCATGTCAGCTTATGAACGGGATAAGCTGATATGTTATTCCTTTTATTTTGTTATTGACTATACATAAGTGTTTCCCATATACATACATTTGTTCTTCTTCTATCTATCTATCTATCTATCTATCTATCTAAGAACCCACCTGACCCTTTTTTTTGCCTTTGATGCCCCTCTTTTCTAGGATCTAAGAATGTTTGCTGGGTATGAGCCCTAAAAGCTATAATGATGCATATAGAAACAGCAACAAAAGGGTTAACAAATTACATTTTGTAACAGTTATAGTTATAGTGGGTTTTATTATGTAATTACATGATCATTTAAAAATAATTAACCCCTTTGGTGGATTAGCTACTGGCTTTCACGAGGGCCATTATTCATCTGTCACTATGAAAAAGAGCCCCTACAGCAGATCCTCTGGGAATGAGTTATTAAAGGGTTAATTGTTGAAGAGTGTCGGCTGATTTAGAAAGTTGGTGCCAACCGTATTCAGTACCATAGCGAAAGAAACATGAAGAATTACTTTGTGAATCTCTTTCTACGTGTAACACATTTGACGACGTCCGATCCCTGAAGCCCCTGCATAAAGGTTAAGAAACGTTCTCATGCGCAGAGTTACTTTTTTTTTTACGCGATCGCAGAAGGCTATGCAGATAAACCCGACGTTATTGGGAAAGCAGAAAAACAGCCTCTGGGCCTGGAGGAGCGCCTGACCTCGTAGCATTATAGAGTTCCGAATGTACAGTAGAAACACACAATATTTTTCTCCAAAGCACACGAGCCATAAAAGCTGGCGTGATGTTTAAACCGGTTCTTCCCGTGATATACGCTGCACGCTGTCGTCTCCAGCAGGTTCCAGCAGCTTCACGTGTGCTCCTTCTTGGAGCCTGATCACGCTTTTTTTTGTGCTTTTTTTTTTTTTTTTTTTTTAAGAAAAACATATTAAAAAGGCATACAACAAGTCAGGAATGTGAAAACATCAACTCAACAGCCCATTTAACCCTTTAAATACTGGAGGGGGGAGACATTCGGCCAGGAATTTTGTCCGGGCCGCAATCTTAAAATTAACCCCTTGTGTTCCATGGACAAAAGCAATATATTGTTCGACCTTCCTTGAGTTCCAGGACTGAATGAATAAATACTGTTCTTAATTTTTTTTTCCCCCGTAAAGGGGAGCCCAGGTATTGGTCTGGTGGTTTCCAGGAGTAGGGCATTTGCACGGTAAATCATTTTGATTATCTGAGTTGTACAAATAATCCTCTTAAGGTTTCTGCTCACTTCACCTTCACTTTAGTCTTCCAGACTCGCACCGGCAGCTAATGAATTCTGAAATGTTTTAGCTCTCAACAGCATTTAACTAGTCAGTAGAACTTAATCAATGACCGGGGTGGGGGAGGGGAGGCGCATCTGCATCCTGCATTCAAATGGTGAAGACGCTACAGTAATTGAGAGTCAAAGGGGCGACAAATACTAGCTCTGCGGGGGTCGCTGCTGGTACAACTTTTTTCTGCAAACACAAGGGTTAAAAGCAAATTCTACAACTAGAGTCTCAGAGCTCCACTTCGCGTACTAATTTAAGACCACAAGCGTTAGGTATAGTAAGCGGTGGCCCTCTGTGGTCCGGGGCGGGAGCCCCACTTACCCTACCTAAGGGCAGCTCTGATATAGCTGCCTAAATTAGGCCTAAAGGGGGACGCTAAGGTGGGTGGCAGCCGCGCACCCACCCCAGGGGATCCAGGATCTGATGCTACTCTGCACCTGCTAGGATATAATCCGCCAGTCCCTCTCCAGACTATGTCTGAGCTAGAGGGACCGCATCGGCCATGTTTTCCAGGACATGTATATTTTTTACATATGTTCTATAAAAATGGCTTTGGAAATTTCTGTAAAAGAATTTGATGCCCCCCCCCCCCAAAAAAAGATAATTGTATTTATCAAACCTAATCAGTAGGGTTTAATATGTCAGCCTCCATGCTGCATTAGCCCCTTTATTTCTGAATTTAAAATGACTTTAATGCCATTACTGAACACAGCTTGATAAACACAAGTCCGGGCCGGTCCAACTGGTCTGAAAGTATTACTTTTATTTCAGGATTGAAGTAAATCCGCAAATTAAGAAAGACCATGTGACATCAGTCTGGCGTTTGCTCGCGGTAGCGATCCAAACCCGAGTTTATTTCTTATTCTGCGGCTCTGTGTTTTTCTACTAAATAGATTTCAACTGTCAATTTGGAGAGCCGCTGAGCCATCCGCACGTACGCAGCGCTGCCACCAACATGGAGTCTGAAGCAGCAAATTTTATTACAGGCTGGTAATTTAATTGAACAGGTTTGCATCTGAATAGATCAGTGGTGGTATGATTTCAATCGCTATGCATAGGAACTCGGTCTATTAATAAAGAGTCATTTTAACATGCGAAATTCTCCTATAAATCACACAGAAGGGGAAAACCAACAAAAATTACGATTCTGTTCGATAATTTTAAACCATTAAGGCATGAAAATAGGCCCCAAAAAGTCTCCAAAGACCAGTAGTAAAAATCATTATTATTATTATTATTATAGATAAATCTCATACGGATTTTTTTATATTATTATATATTCTGGTTATGTAAATTAAATAAATTTTAACAATAAACCATGATAACATGAGTCCCAAAAGATCACTATGAGACACTTTTAGGGTTAACTATTGGACTCTTTTAGGGTTTGTTATTGTACTTACTCAATTTGTACTTGGAAACACGTATCTCAAAAATTAAAATTGGTCTCAGATATTAAATTAACTTTACGAAATTGCTTTGTGTTAAAAAAACAAAACAAAAAAATAAAAATGCAAAAAAAATTTTTTTAAATTAGTTCTAAACTATGCCAACTTTTTTGGTATGGCTCAAGTATTTAAAATAAGTTAAAAAGTATCTGGCAGAGAGGGAAGCATTGAGACTTTGATCTGTACATTACCAGCTGTGGGATACGTCTCTTCCAATTTTGAATAATTTTTCCTAAGCATTTTGGGAAGTTGGCAATAATCTTTCGATGACTGTGCCCACAATAATGCCTACAAAGCAGCTGTATCGTATGAGAGCACTTCTAGATTGTTATAATCTAATATAATTATATTGGTAAGAATTTAACGGGCCTAATTTTGTCACCAATCTGTTGCCTCTTGGCTTTACTGAAGTGCTTAATCCAGGCAAAGTTCAGTAGTTTATCCTAAACTGAAACGTGTGGATTTTGTTACCTATGTTGAATGTTCATAGTGTATAACTATAAAAAATTAACTATAAATTTTACTTTAAGGGTTTTTATTGTAGTGAAGCACTACGTGTGTGCAGCCATTTTGTCTCCATAGGGAGACGCCCCCTTTGCAATGCTTAGTTAGACAATCAGTTTATGAATGTTTGTAAGAAAATGAGCGGCAAAGCACAGTCCTCAACTATTCATTTCCGCTCACTGCCATCTTAAGCAAGAAAGTGCTACTTTGACCACGTGAAATAGAAGAATTTTCACTGTACCTTCTTTCAGCATGCCAACTTTTAAACACTTCATGAAGCGACAGGCTTGGCAGGATTTGCGTCTGCGCTTTGTGATTTCACATTCATTTGTTGCAGGGCAGCTGTATTCTATGTTGCCTGTGGAATAAAGACGTTTTAGAATCACAGTTGGCAGATGAAGAATAATTCTAAATTCTGTCATTTATTGGATACAATTATATATATGTTTGTTAATGAGCACCGTTCTGGCCCCCAGTAAGATCCCATAATAGAAAATGATACAGCCCAGTAAGATGCTGAGTTTAGAACTCTACAGCCTGGTATCAAAGGAAAACATAATTCTCTACTCCCAGGTAAAGTTTAACCCTTACTGTCATTACAAAGTAATACTGATTAATGTTTTTTTTATTATTTTAGAACTGACACTTCAATCATAGCACAGGGTAAAATAAAATAATATTAATTGTAATAATTTAATAATTTTTGTAACCAGGAAAAAAATCATAAATAGGAATTTCACCCAGATATATAATGTAACAGAATGCTCTTTTCACTATATTTAAATCCAGTTCTATTCATGCAAGGTTTCGAATGTAACTTCTATGTATTAATCTAGACGTTACAATTATTGTTTTCCTTCCAGTTCCAGTGAATTAATCACCACATATCCTGATTACTCTAAAATAATTAATGATGAATCCTTGATATATAATATATATATATAATACAATATAGATATACCATATAGAACATATGTCTATAAGCAACTAGCAGAAGGAACATATGATTTTGGGATGCTCAGGCATATGGGATTATCACTGTCTCCGCCTGACATAAGTACAGAGTACCATAAATATTGTATGGATTTGGGGGAAGGAATAGACAATATATATGAAAGTCCTTGTTTGCAGATCTAAATCAGCTGGGTATGTCTGTGCCGGACAGCTGGCGTGCAAGGACCCCCATTTATAATCTACATTAAGAAAGCTGCCTTGGGTCAGGGGTCAAGCTGTTGGTCCAGACGTCTTGCAGTAAACCCGGAACACTTGGTTGCCCGTTTTGCACACTTTTTTTTTTAAAAACATATCCCAGTTAATGGTTAAACGTTACAAGTTAAAAAGTTAATAAAGCCAGGAGCTTGATTTATTAACATGTATGTGTCTTGTTATTTGGGAATGGAGGTGGGTGAGTAATGTACATCCCATTTAGGATTGGAAGAGAGTCTGGTTTTGCATGGAGGTCGGCCTCATCTTGCATACAGGACTATCTTTACACTCTAACCCTTCCCCCTTGTGATTAAGTGCATTAGTATCTTAATGAAAATGCATTCTGTTTATTGGCCTCTTGGGAAGAGGGAGGTCAGCACACCAAATGCATAAATTGTCACGAGAGACAGTTGGAGCATAATTGCAATCTCACTTTTGGTTATTTGCAGCACTCAGGGTCCGTCGGAGTCCCCCAGAAACATGTGCGCATTTCGGTAATTAGCATAGAGTCTGCCTGGGACCACAGCATTGATGAAATATTTCAGAGTTAATCACACTTTGTAAACACTGATTTATATTGACTAGCTTTCTGCGGACTGATGTCTCCTCATTAAATATCACATTAGCGGATTGCAGGACCTGCATAAAGAGTCAAGTCCCCAGCAAGTGCTAATTCAACGGAACGGAAATGGAGACATGCCGTTGTTAAAAATGTGTTAAATATCTGTGATAAAGGGTCTGTCATCGCTAACACTTTATAGATAAGCCCACCAATGATCCATGTATCCGTATGTGCTATATAATGCTGTGTTAATGGGGGAACGTGGGGCCTTATGTGGCAGGACGCCCTACACAGGGGTGATAACATAGCAAAAAATGAGTTCTGGGGGATTCTGTTCTTAAAAGAAAAAGGGATGGCTTATGATTTGCCCTGAAATCCACATTTTCCAATATATGGAGTAACAGTTTGGTCTCTAAAACACCAGTGGGCAACAGCTAGACTACGATTCCCAACATTTAGCAGAGGACTGCTTGGACTGCAATTCCCATCAACCGATGGTTGGATGAGGATGACCTGAACACCAGCCGTATGGTTAAAGAGTTGCCAAGTCCTACACTGGAATGAGGACCAGTGAACTCAGGGGCAACTGAATGGCATTGGGGTGACTGGTCATGTTCCAGGGTTGAGGATAATGGTATCTGTAGTCCAACCTTTATCAGCACAGAATCAACTAAAAATATATAAATCCTGCATCTTAACCCTTGAGAATGGTGCAAATCTGGTAATGCAGGGAGGGAAATAAACCGGTCTCCATGGGACAAAGTACAGGAGATAAGTTCATTTCAAAGGAGGGTGGAAAATAAATGGAACAGCCTCCCAGCAGTAGATGGTATTAAAACATGCTTGGGATAGGGATACGACTGATTAAGGTCTGAGTCTTTACAGCAGGGCAGACTAGATGGTGCCGACAAAAATGTAGAGGTTCTCCAGCATGAACACCTTCTTTGTGCTGCATGTTCTACAAATAGATACATTGTCTCCAAAGGGAAAAAAGGGTCTTCTTTTCAATTGTTTTTAAGTAAGGCAGCTGATGAATATATGAATTAATAATCAAAGCATGAGTGATTTCCTTCCACGGAATCAGTGGTTTATTAACAATTTCATCATGAAATAAAGAGCAATTTTGTGGGACGGATGGGTAATTCATTTGTGTGTCACACACACAGCCTGGGTATTTTTACATTAGCATGTAACCTCTTCGGCTCCCCTCGATGGGCCGAGACCCCCAGTCGCCGCGGAGGATTGGAAATGCATCAAACTAACTCAGCTCAGTTTGCTGTAAAATACGGGATATAAAAAAAAGTGACCGATCTGCTTTAGCGTTTGATCTGAAACTATGGTACGATAACTTATTATTTTCTTATATTCTCAGCTTCTTGTAATTGCCATTCTAGTTCTGTCAGCCCCTTTAAATTTATGGGACTGTAAGAAGCGCTATGGACTATGTTGGAGCTATATAAATAAAAGATGATTTTTTAATCTTGTGGTTCATTGTTTCATCGTATCGGCTGGCCCTTTAAAAGCCCCCACAATTTGTTTAATTTAATGACCCCGGTGTTGTTAACATATTCTCCACCAGTTTAGGTGGCGCAGAATCTCTTATATATGTTTGCCTCTTTGCCTGCCCCTACCCCCAGCTATATGCCAAAGATTTGCTTACCCCCAGTCAGCTCCAGAGCTGGCTCCGCGAGGGTGGGGTTTAACAGCACTGCATGGGAGGGCTTTCCTGTCACTGATTGGCTGCTTCAAGCCAGTCAGTGGTTTGAGATGTCAGACCACTGAAGAGGCAGCTGCAGCTTCTCCCTAAGGTATTTTTTCCCATCTTAAATAAATACAGATGAAAGTACCTAAAAATTACTTTAATTTGCATTCATTGTTCGGGAGACTCCTTTTTTTTTTTAACAAACTGAAACATTCTTCCTCTTCACCCATTACCTGTCCTGCTTTCCCATGGGTTTCACTCATGTTTGTTTCCCAGACCCTGATAGCCAAGTTTTCCCTCGATATGGCACGGAAACGCTTGGCTGTGCAGATGAGGCTAAAAGAGGACAGATGGTTAACTGGGCAGATAGCGTTTGCTTTCGTTTCATTTCCTGATCTCTTTCCACAGCGCTCTGGAATGAACCAAACCAACGTGATTCGTAAATGGGACGGACGAGAACATTAAAGCAATTTAAAAAAATCGGAATTTATATGATTAGGATCTCAGAGCGAGCTGGCTGATAGAATACCAGATCCCGCGCAATCCAACGGCTTATAATGATCTCTGATTAGATGCATATTTCTATCCGAATTAAAACGCTAGATTTGGACGTGAGCGCACCATTTCCGCGCATGTAAATACTTTTATACTGGATCTTTATAGGAGAAATAATGCCTTCATTGCTCATTTATTCAAACTACCTAAACCATGCATTTTTAAATTCACTCACTGTACTAGCCTCTACCCCTTCTGCCGAGAGGCTGTTCCATTTATCTACCATCATCTTCCTGATGTTGATTCAAATACAAACACAGAAACTTTTTTAAAAAAAATTCTATGGCAATAACCTATCAGCGCCTGCTTTTGTGTCACGTGATAACCAAGCAGTCCCTGAAAAAAAGGGCATTCAACAATACCAGGCATGATGATTCAAATGCTGTATTTAGCTATGAAAGCATCACATTCAGCATAAAATGTCAAAAAGCACCTTTAAGAGGGTCAACAATTTAAGTGCCCCAGGCAGCTGCCTTGGGTGCCAAGCAGGTTAGGGCCAAACGCAGGGTTGGATCAAAAAAAACCAACCAAGAATAATCAGCAACTTAATAGGGGGAGGGTAACGGGGAGGAATAATCCCATTGCCCATTCTATTACACATATACTGCTTATTGGAATCTATCAACAGGTTTATTTAGGGCCATAAAACGTAAAAGATGCATTGTTGTAATTGGAATAATTGATTCAAGCAATTTCACTTTTCAATAAATATGTGTATCCCCATTATACGTGACACGCGGCCGAGAAACATTACTGCCGTATTATAAACACATTCATTGTAGGAACGCCGAGTTCTCCGATCGGCTAATTTCAGAGCGGTTTTCTCGGCGCTCCTTACACTATTTGTCAGCTGAAGTGGTATTTTAAAAGCTGCGTGAAATATGCCGTGTTATTGTTCTCATAATGAGATTAGTAAAATTAACATTACGCGCAAAATGTCAGAGGCGCTGTACAGCCGTGAGAACAGAAACTACCTATACGGGGGGGGGGTAGTTAACTCCCTCGGGTATGTGATCCTGTTACTTCCGATACTGAAAGGGTTAAAAATAGTGATGTCGTAAACTTTAACATTTAGCATTAGCCCGGGGGGGTGTTACTCCGAAGGAAAGACCACAAAACTTTACCTTGACATGAGTCCTACAGTTGGGACTGTCCTGACCACATAGAGACACTTAGCAGGTAGTGCTGATGGGGCCACGGGATGCTGAAAAATCCACGTTAAATTTTAAGACGTTACTGGCATGCGGGAAAAGCTGATTAAACTGATCACTTACTAAAGGTACTTCCCTGAAAAAAAAAACGTAAAGTTTAAATGTACTGATAGGGTAGTAGATGAGCGGAAAAGCATCCCAGCAGAAGTGGTAGAGGTTAATACAGCGGGGGCATTTAAACATGCACGGGACACGGGACTGATTACTTATTAATTGAAAATAATCTTAATTTTTGTGATTGTATAACGAGACTGCTCTAGAAAGAACTAGACTGGAGATTAAGAATTAAACGCCCAGTTGTTTTACACCAGAACGTCTCGTTCTAGGCTCTACCATTTCAGGCGTGGCATCAAGAACTGCATGGCTCCTAGTGATAGGAGTAGAAGTTATCATGCTCCTGATATGGAATTAGAAACTATCTTTGTGGACAAGGTCTAATTTTCTTTTAAGTAGGAAAGTGGCACGGGCCTGGTATAAACGGAGCCAAGTCTACATAAATAAGGCCCGCAAGCCGCGGCAAATCTCGTCTCATGAAGCGTCAACAGAGCATTTTATCTCAATTCGGAAAATGATCTTATCTTTGAGTAAATACAGTAATCAGGCATTTTATTTCAGAATGACTCCTAGAAGAAAAGTTCCAGTATTTACGCTACAGCCTTCCTTTATTTACGGACTTGCCAAGAACAGTTTCTACGTAAACACAGATTTCACGATAAAGGTTCCGTGAAGTTCAAAAGGGTGCAGATGCCAGAAGACGTTACAAAGAACCCGTGGGTCAATTGGAAGACCTTGGAGAGCAATCAGAGAAATTCTAAGGGATCTGGATTTGAAATCGGGTGGAATCAGGGGATAAATGCAGTTTGAACAGTTTGTGTGAACAGGGTGTGAAGGTGAAGGGAGCATAAAGACATTCCGCAGACATCCATGGTCCAGGGTCTATGTTAGGGTGATGCCCACTTTCATATGTTTTTAGATACTTCTATGAGAATTGCTCCAAATTTACCACTGCCCAAGAACTGCTCTAGTTGGCCTTGGTCAAAATGCCAAAAGAGTGACCACATGTCCCGGATAGCCAGGGACAGTCCTGCAATAGGACTTTATGTCCCGAGTAGCCTGGACAATGCATTTATCAGAAACCGCCCATATCTGTAATAGAGGGGTTCATTCTCTGAAACTGCTCATGTCTAGTAACAGGGGGATTCCTGTGGAAGGTGAAACAAACTAATAAAGGTTTGTTTCCATGATCAGTATGGCAATATCCATTTTTGTGTTAATCACTTTTAATGAAGAGGACAAAATATATTGTATGAAGTCATCATTCCCGATTGACTGGTTTACTCTGTCTTCCTTTTGGAAAATGTAGCATTCACAAAATTGGCCATTTTGCTTCTTTTTTGGTCTTTTTTAAGTTGTAATTCAGAATTCTAATGTCCTACAAGGTAAATAGATGTAACCCAACAATGTATAATACCAGGGCCGGCCGAAGACTTAACGCCGCCTGGGGCGAAGTTTAAAATGCCGCCCCCCGCCGACGCCGGGGGGGGGCGGCATTATCTACCCGCCCCCCACCGGTACTTACCCTTAAACAGTCCTGCGGCGAGTCTCCCTGTGCTGCCACGGTGCCGGCTTGTAATGCTGAGCGCCGGAAATTCACGTCACTTCCGGCGCTCTGCATTACAAGCCGGCACAGAGACCGAACAGGGAAACTCGCCGCAGAGGAGAGAGAGAGGGGCGCCGAGCGGGTAAGCGAAAATCACTCGGTGCCCCTCTCTCTCTCCTCCGCTTCAAAAAACACAAAAAAAAAGTGCCGCCCCTTCTGAAGTGCGGCCCTGTATAATACATTCATCTGATCAATAATTGGTAATAATACCAGGCTCTTCGGCCAAGCATCACAAAGCCACCTTTGTAGTGTAGTGGCCATCTATGTGGATGTCCCTGTGGTTTTTACAGGTGCCAGGGCTCAATAAATTTAAAAACGGCAATCTTCTAGAAATCATAAAGGAGCACAAACCTTGAATTGTCCGTTTGAAAAAAGCCTTACAGGCCTCGCATGATGCCACCCCATAGTGGTAACCTGACGCTATGTCTCCACACACCAGACACAGTCTTTTGGGCATTGCGTTTAGCATGTATTCACACTTGGTTTGAGAATCTTCAGCGATGGTACTGGAGCAATCGTCGTATCTTTTTCTAACAGGGCCATTGCCACCGAGACCGGCGGCCGGGTACAGGGGTGGAGAGTCTAGCCCATTCTGGTGGCCATTCATTGTGGAACTGTAGCTCCCGCTGGCGTCCGACGATCCACCTGGGCTGTGGTGGTTGATGCTGTCCGTCAAGGATGCTGGGCTTGAAGGTTCCGTCTTGATGTATGACGAACAGCTGGAATCAATGTGGCGATCTTTGCTTGACATTCTGCAGAGAAGCCTGCATAGTAATAAGGGAGACACGGGGAGAAAAAAAAGAGAGAGAAGGTTTCGTTTATTAAATGAAAGCTTCCTTGTGTTTAAGATTGCTCTGTAGGGACTAAAGGCTGCACATCATTCATTCGTTTGTCAATACCGCTCGTTGTACATGAAAGTGATCAGCATTAAGCCGAGACAGAGATTTAACAGCGTTATGGACAGGCGGTAAACAAAAACTTTAAAAAACCCAAATCTCCTTTCCCAAAGGCAGACTGCTTGTCAATAGCAAACCGGTTATACATTTAGAATTGTTTTATAGATAGAGATTGGCAATAAAAATATATTTTAACAATATCCACAATTGCCCAAAGGGGAGATTTTTCTGTTCGCAACTTCTGTAATCCACCCTAATGTTGTCAAAGAGCATTGGACCCAATAAAGAGAATTAGACTTCTTACACTGGAAGTTTGATTTCTAACTATTTTTTAATTAATAAAAAATCATTTTTGGATATTAAAAGGCCAAACAATTATACTGAAAACAATAAAAAAAACCAGAATTTGGAAAAGCCCTTCCTGCAAGAGAAGCTCGCTACGGCTGACCCGTTATAATGCAAAGTGCTGACATGTTCAGTTCAGCTGCAAAATCTCATATTAGTAAATACACCCCTTTGGCGAATCGTACATTTTTGCTTGAGGGTTTGATTACAGAAGTACCCAGCATGCAAACGTTAATTATTGTTGTTTTTAAAAAAACAAGATTTTTAAGCCTTCCATACTCTTGCCTAAGTGGGGGTAGACTGGTCAAAAGTAGGATTATCCTGGCCTAACTCATTGGAACCTAGCCTACGTAGGCGTACCCGGCCTAAATTATTGTAACCTCGCCTACGTGGAAGTAGCCTGGCCTAAATCATAGTAACCTAGCCTATGTAGGCATATCCTGGCCTAAAGTGTAGTAATATAGCCTACTTGGAAGTAGCCTGGACTATGTCATAGTAACCTAGCCTATGTGGAAGACGCCTGGACTAAGTCATAGTAACCCAGCCTATGTGGAAGACGCCTGGACTAAGTCATAGTAACCCAGCCTATGTGGAAGAAGCCTGGACTAAGTCATAGTAACCTAGCCTAGGTAAGAATATCCTGGTTTAAGTGCGGGCAGCCTGGACAAAGCTAGAAGTTAGTTGCCCGAGGTGGGAGCAGAATGCCCAAATGAAGTAGTGGTAATATAGCATGGCCTTAAAAAAAGGGCAACCTTTAAGCCAAATAAGTGATTTCTGGCAGAATTCAAGCAAAACAGAATTCCCGAAACATACAAACGCTCCGATTTCCCTCTGTCTGCACTCGTGATTATTAACTTTCTATGTAATTAACACAAACTTTCCGTGCACTAAAGGCCGAAGCCAACGTCTGAAGGAAAGCGCTTCGGCTCTGACTTACAGCAGCTCCGTGAAATCCTTTTAATTTAGAGCACTTACAAAACCACTTATTACCATATAATTAGCGGACGGCCCTCACATACATTATGATCTGAGGCTGGCGTAAGGAGTTATTAGGATACTAAAACATGCTCGCTTTTTCCTCTCTCCTCGCCGCGGATTCTTATAGCGGCCATGATTAAAACATTCCTTTGGATCGAGCCTCATGCCAGAAATTGCACATTCGTTCTTTGTAACGACGGCAAGATCTTTTTTTCCCTCTCTTGCCCCAGTAACGGCTACAGTTGGCTTGTCCAATCAGATTACGGCTACCTCATCGTCCTTCACCTCTTAAGTCCCGACCACAAAATGGCCGTTTTTGCTTCAATTAGAAACACATTCATCGAATCTTGCTCAAGGAGAACGCTTTTTATCATCAACTTGTGTTCTGAACCTTAATTATTGTGTTAGAACTTTAAGAGATTCCACAGCAAAGCTCCACATTTTATTTCTATGGTGACCGCCCCAAAATACCCTGTTCGTTAACGCTGATACCCCATAAAGCTGCCTCCTTTGTGTTTATCTGGCAGTGGATTGTGGGAGTTCTAGCTGACAAACCACTTGAATGAGGTTTATTCACTAAGAGGGGAGTTTGCAGGAGAGACGCAACCTCAATTCGTCATTATTGTGTAGGGCCATCCCTGGCAAGTTCTCCCCAAAAGAAGGCCAGACCTAGCCCTGCAAAATGTATGGTTAAAGAGGGAAGGTGGCTTTCGGCCCTTCCTAAAGCAGATGCTCCCAGGGGTTGGCCCTTCATAAGGCAGATTGAAGTCAGTCTCCTACCACCCACTGAATAAATGCCATTTCAGCATCTAAGCTACATCCTGGTCACTAAAACACAGGAACACCTAACATCTAATCAGTCGCTGGTCTCGTCTTAGATTCAGGCGCCGAATGTCCATCCCATGCATATTTTAATTTCCCTCATTGTATTAGCATTTACCACTTCTGCTTGGAGGCTGTTCCATTTATGAACCAAACTAAACTAAGAGTTATATACAGCTTTTATTAAGCAAACTTCAAAATTACGTTAAAGCCAAAAAACTAAAAATATAACTGATCTTAATAATATTACTTTACTTCCTTGCCAAAAAACCATGGGAATGGTCAAGGGCCACTGGAACACAGGAGTGATGGGAGTGGTAAGGGGTCATTGGAACACAGGAGTGATGGGAGTGATAAAGGGCCTATGAAGAGATTCCACTAAAAATCAGCTGTTTTCAGCTACAATAGCCATTTACAACATTAACCCCGTCTGCGCTGGATTTCTGATCCATTTCAGGTTTTTTTAATGGACAATACGTGCTTTCCTTTCAAAACCAAGGACATTTCTACGTGACCCCAAACTTTTGAACCCCAGCGTATGCGTTTCAGTTTTCTTTCTTTTTCACGCCAACTAAAAGCCGGAGTTTCGTCTAATGAACGCGTCCTACAGAGATTTAACCATCTGTCAGATGGAAGAACATTTGCACGAGGCTATGTAGATTGAAATAACGGAACTCTATTGATATCCACAGTATGAGCTATCATTTTGCCCCGATTTCACTAATTCCGTCGAACATCACGAAAAGGCATTGTAGTAGCGTGTGCTCTCTGGAGTCATGCCGGAAAACAAGCGTTGGAGGATAGGGCGTGCTGCTAATTACTAACGGAGTTCATTAAGCTAAAGACCTCACAGATATTATTCTATTACTATCAACAAAGATGATACTAAATTGCCATTCTTCTTCGGGGAGGAAAAAAAAAGAAAAAAGAAACTTTGCTGCCTTTTTATTCAAGGACGGAAATATTCACCATTATCTATAAATCCAACCGTCAGACAGTGGGTTTTATCGCGGCCCCTTCTTCAATTTAAAATTGAAGCCACAAAAATTTGCATTAACTCGAGCGAATATGGCTCTATTTCAAAAGAATTTCTTTTTTTTGTCAAAAAGAAGCCATTTTTAAGATGATGGCTTTATCTATGTTTAATAATAAAAAAAGGTCGGTTCTGCTTTGTGCTAAAAGTGCAGAAATTCAGCGAGACTTAGTTTTAAACGTTTGATGGAGGATCGGCCCCATTCGGCCCGTCTAGTCTGCCCACAGGTCCTTGGTCTCATCTTAGATTCGGGAGCCATGCATGTTTAAATTCCCTTACCGTGTTAGCCTCTACCACTTTCGCTGGGAGGCTTTCCCACTTATCTACCACCCCCTCAGTTAAACATACTCAGTAGCTTCATACCCTGAGCAATGACAGTATTAACTAAACTCCAATTAGAGATATTTGGTTTAAAAGTAATGGACACCTGACTCAAAGTGGGACAAAATATGTGATTTCCCTTTTAAGATTGGAGCAGGAGAAAACCTAAAACGATTGCAAGCTGTTTGGCGCAGATCTACTTGGTTGGCCTTTGCTTAGTCTGTTTCAAAGAGCTATCAATCACCTTTGGATAGGTAAAAATCCTGTTCAAAACGACGATAAATATAATAAAATGGCCCTAAGTGGCACCGGACAATGTATACTGCATACGTGCAGAATTGTGCACGTGTGCTGACACTCTAACTCCCAGACTCTGCCGCCTGCATCCCGGGGGTAGTTGGGATGTACGACTTTAATCTAAAATGCAGAAAATGATGACGCTCCCTCTCTGCCAAGACTTGCCAGAGAAACAATTAACCAGTTTAAAAAGAAGGAGCTACGGTTGCTATGGTGATTGCACCACTTTTGCACCAAAACCTCCTCTTGATACCCGGCCCATCTATATGTCTATTGGGTGCTTTAGTACGTGCTTTCCTTCAACTACGCGGGTGCTGTGGGGCGGCAATGCAAACAATTTCTCCGTAATGCCAGGGTTGCTGTCTGTTTCTCCACAAAGGGTTAATGACAATGGAGAAACAATGGCGCATTTCAGAGATATTCCGCTCGTGGCTGCTACTTTCCCGGGAGCGGGCTTTCTGCTTCAATTAATTGCACTCTCCCTAAGTGGCAAAAAAAAAAAAAAATAATACATCACTTAGTAGAAAAACAGGCACCAGCTGCTATTGTAAAAAAAAAAAAAAAGAATGGGGTGGAAAAAGGGAAACGGAATGAATGAAGTGTCATGTCAGAAATCAACAGTGCAACGTGCGATTTCGGAAAACATGACTACTTTACACAGACAGGGTGTCATTACGGCATCACAGTAATAGGATGTTTTGACAACCGCTGCTTCTAACATATCATCACTGCATTAAGGTGCGGCAGCTTAGTTCGAGCAAGGTGCTCAAAAAGACGCTTTTTCTTATTTTATTTTTTTTTATTTACATTTTTTACTTATTTTTATTTTTTTTATAAAAAAGACATCACTCAAGGATCGCCTGGTTAACTGATGGAATTTTTTTTTTATTATTATTATTTATTTGTTTTTTTTTAAATTAAAGGGATCCTTTTATTCGAAGACTGAAAGAGTAAAGTCATCCGCTCCTTAAGATTGGCTGCGGAATCCCACGAAGGATTGGGTAATACGGCACTAGATATATAACTAATGAGCGAGATTAACTGTTTCAAAGCCAGAAGAGAGCAGTGAAGAAAGGGAGAAATTATGGCTTAAAGAAATTACAAATTACGCAAATAAAATATGGTAGACATAATATTATTGATATAAAAAGAACAAAAAATACCTTTAAGCCAAAAAAAGAAATACTTGTCAATTATAGGTTTTCAGGGTTCAACGTGACTTAAAAATTCCCATGGCTGGGAGTCCTGATGGTTGCGGTGCTAAAATATCTTGACAGCTGATGTCGGCCTAGCCTTAATGTATAGCTTTCCCATGGGGCAGGTGGTCTCTGCTGTGGACTACAACTCCCATGATGCTTCTACTTCACAGTATACCGTAATAGGGTAAGAATATGGTTTTTCGCTTTGTGAACCTGTGTCCCGGTCAATCGAAAGAGGTGCAAGCCAGACCAACTCTTGATCAATTTAGCATTAGAGATACTGATTTCTCTATCCATCTATATTGAGAGGCTGCTAGATAAGTAGAACAGCCTCCCAGCAGAAGTGGTAGCGTGAGGGAATGAGACAGGTATATGGCTCCTGAATCTAAGACGAGGCCAACGGCTGATTAAGGTCCGAGTCTCTACATCGTAAAAACGGACAGACTAGACGGGACGGAAAATTCTGTTTTTCCGTGAATGAAACGGTTAAAAGTCCAGCTACTCAGCCAGAGCCGTTTATCCCCGTCTCATTATTCAATCTGGGCCGAAGCTGCTCATAAGTATTGCCTTGTTTATGGTCTATAGGCTGTCATACTGAAAGCTGGAAATCTGAATGGAAAACATCAATACCATCATTAGATGAATTATAACTCTGTGTCAATACAGATACGCTCTTCTGCATACCGCTCTGCCTTTACACATCCAATCCCCTGTTAAAGCCAGGATTTTCACGCCAGCTCCTGCCGAATAAAAAGAAAATCTACATTCCATGGGCAGATAATGTGCTTAAAAAAGCTAATTTTAATCATTTATAGTGTGTCCATGTTTGGCATCAAAGAGCGCAAGCCCTCCTTTAGTGCCAAGACCCAATCAATTCTTATGAGGGTACTTCGGTGGCGGCCGGCGACATTTCATGGTGACGGCTATCATTCTGATTACCGAGGAGAGATGTACTAACAGGGGAGGCACACGTGTATAAAACAAAGTGCTTCTATTTAATCAATAGCACCGTGACATATTTTAAAGAGCCTTCCTTAGCCGGGGGGTTCAGTCCGGGGGCTCGTCACGTTGGATTTACAGTCGTTGCCGTGTGCTACGGGATTATTAATACACAGAAATTAAGTGTATCCAGCAGGAAAGGTTTATAAGGGTTATATGTACAGGAGAAAAGTGACTGGCAAAATATTTCAATTAGAAGCCCGGCCGGTGGCTGTCTGATTCTCCGTCTCTCGCTCGCTCTTTTTTCTTTGAATGCCTGAACTCCTTCCTAGATAAAACTGTTTAATTAAACCAAAATTTTCTCCGGGAACACTTAATTGTCATGTGACACAGCGGCAGCCACTGATAGGCTGTTGCCATAGAAACTCCAAAAGCTTCTTAAAACTATCTGGGTAGGCCTAGCCGCATCCCGCATGGGGGGCCTCCAGGTAGCTGGAGCCTAAAAGTTCCCTGGTATGGACATCATCATCACCTAGTATCCCAAGTCAACATACATGTGTACCTGCAGGGTGTTATAAGATAAGATCACAGGGGATAAATACCCCTAACCCCCCCCATTAGGTAGTCAGGTAAACAGCAAACAGAAGGAGACCCCAAACTATTTTAGACCCTCCGCCATCTAGTTCCACTAATGCTTACGCTGGAGGATGGATCTGCACGTATGGATGAAACCCGCACAGGGGTGGACCTCATGTTGGAGAAAGCATGAAGAGCACTCTGCGGGTTACCATAGTCAATATGCGTGCAGAACATTAACAAAATTACACAATAAATTATAAAGGAAAAAATATGGTCCAAGGAGGGGGTTAGAGATTTGGCCGCGGCAGAGGCTGGCTTTACGTCCCTACGGGATTCAGGAGCTTTCTTCGTTATGAAGGAACATCATTCACACGTATTTTTGTTAAATAAAATATATACAGTATATATATATATATATATATATTATTCTGAATTAATATATTTAATAATAATGGACAGTATATTACCAGTATTTAGGATGTGCGGTCCCTCAACAAGTAAACACTGATGTAAATATATATATATATATTATTTATTGATTAATTTGCCCATCAGGTCTGCCCAACCTCTGAGTACTTAGTCCCCGGCCTTATCTTATATCTAGCTGAGCCTCATGTCTATCCCGTGCTTGCTTAAACTCCTTTACTGTATTAGTCTCTACCATTTCTAGTGGAAGGCTATTCCATGCATCCATTACCCTTTCAGTAAAGTAATATCTATATCCTTCCGGTGATACGGTCTCCAGTATACAATATACAGTATACACAATACTCCAAGTTAAGTCTCACGAGTGCTCTGTACAACGGCGAGAGCACTTTCCTCTATCCACTGCTAATACCTCTCCCTACCTTAAAAATATATTGCTAAACTGTAGCAAATAAGATTTATATAAATAAAACTTTTTTTAGAAAGTTTTATCTTGCTAAATATCTGTTTCTATCAAAAATTTGTATAAAAAAATAGAAAGTAAATAAAATAGGACAAGCGGAACTCCCGCATCTTTATATGTGAAATATACGTTATATGTCGCAATTCTTTTAATTGAATTGTGTTACAATGCGTTATCAAATATTGATAACTAAAATCCGTTAAAAGAAATTTTGCATTTTAAAAGGCTATAAATCTGGGGTCTATTCTTTATAACGCAAATTGAGTAACGATTTAACCCTCTGCTTGCCGCGCTGCATTCCCTGCCACTTATGGTGAAAGCACTGAAAGGGGCAATAATATTTTTCTCTAATAATTCATGTCCCTTCAAGCAAGTTTATTCTGGCATTTATATATATATATATATATACTGTGTAAATATATACTGTATGTAGAGGTAGTTTTATTCCACTGTATTAGCATTGACCGCTTCTGCTGGGAGTCTGTTCCATCTATCTACCTGCAAAGTAATGCTTCTATATCTTTCTACCAGGAACAGTAACGGGGAAGAGGTCACAGGTCTTTCAGGGGAAGCGGTCTCTAGAGTTATTGTTTTTTTTTCCTGTTTTCTTTTCTCTCTCTTTCCGCAAGTTGGAAAATGACGTTTCTCCACAATCAGTGTTTAAGTGAATGTTTGTCCCAGAGTGGTGCCGCGTGCTGGCAGCTAACAGTGGGGCGCCAGAGAGTTGTTACCACATTTGATTTGATTGCCAGTGGGAAGCATCATATCCACCAACTGTTAGTTGCCTCCTTGAAAGCTCTTTTCCTCCTTCCGACGGCCTCCTCTCCGCTACTTTGTTGCAGCATCGCGGCATATGTTAGAGAGGACTCCAGTTGACAAACAAAGCGGCTGCCTAATTGTATTTGAATTCACTGTAGTAAGTTGTCATTCTTAACCTTTTATCTTTATGCGGAGTTACCAAAGTGTCTTGTTTTTAGCTCTGCAGATTAAAGACCCTTCGGAGAACCTTTGCCTGAAACTCCTTGTAGAAAACCTCTTCATTAATCATAATACCGAGAAAATCACAGCGAGGCAGGTTAGCGGGTTAACCCTCGAGCCTTGAGCTGTCAATGAATGTATTACCGTCAATATTATCGTTTTCGTTCTATGTTTTATGAACTGCGTGCCCACGGAGTTCCATCTACTGCACCGCCATGTAATGGAAATAACCAATATTGGTAAAAAAAAATGTCATATAAAAAAAAAAGAATCACATATGGATACAAAGATATCTCCGTCAACAGTGACGGGGCTCGGGAAAAATGTTTGAGCGTAAGAATGAAGAAAAGAAGATGAAGTATTACTCGGGCACTGCCGGATCAAATACTTCTAGAAAAATAAGAATGTGGCTTTAGTGGCTTCACAAATTTATCCAGAAAAATCTAGAATGAAATGCGGTGAATAAGCAGCTGGTTGCGTGGTACAGTAAATATGGGGCTTTCCTAGCCGGACTTTGGACATTAAGGGGTGTACTAGTCCGAGAAGTGCCTTACGTGGGGCTATTACTTACAGTCAAGTGAGAATATGTGGCTTGCGTAAGGAGGTTTGTAGCTCACAACAACAAAACTAAGTTTGGATTTATGGTAGATAAGTGGAGCAGCTTCCCGGCTGAAGTGGTAGAGTTTAACACAGTAAGAGAACTCCTGAATCTGAGGCAAGTCAAAGGGCTGATTAAGGTTTGACTTTCACATCAGGGAGATTAGACGGGCCACATGGGTCTGATCTGCCATCACATTCTATGTTTCCGTGTTTAGCTGTAGGGATGATGGGAACTGGAGTGCACGACAGCTGGAGTGCTAGACAATGCCTCTTTCTGCTCTAGAATGCAATATAGACAAGGAGCAGGTGGACTCTTGGTTCCGCCAATTGGTTAATTCCACTTTTCGAAAAAAAGACAACGGCTTAGTTTTCCCCGACTTCTGCCGCTGTATAAAGAGGTTACAGGGTCACAACTGTTCGGACCTTTACATCAGCCAAACACTTTACACCAAACAGCACCAGCAAGACGTCTGGTGGGGGAATGAAAGGCGATGCTGATGAAAGATGGCTGCCCCAACACAGCGAGCGCTGTGTCCCACGGCGGGGTCGCGGCACCTGTCCGGGATAACGTTTCAATTTGTTTTTACCCCAAAAACTGGCAAACAAAAGCTGGACTTAAACAAAGTATTATTCTTTCTCCACTGCAGGCCTAGTGTCCAAACAACGTAATACGAAAACCAAAATACGTGTCAATGCATAACAACGCCATATGGAAAAGGGGACAGCGTGGACTGGAGTGGGTGGTGCTACTGACCCCACCCACTTTGCGTCATTACAATAAACCAAAAAAAGGATTTTTACGGCAAGGACATGAGCTGAACCTGTATAATGCATCATTTTCACCTCCGACTAATGACTCCATCTGCCGATGGAGACGTATAAAGTCCTAGCTATGCCCAACTCAACCTTATTATTATTATTATTTAATATATTTTTTGTCATTTATACTAGATGTGTATAATTTATATACCTATAAAACGCTGAAAATTTATTTTTAACTATTTTTTTAATTTTATTAATAAAAAAAGACTTGCCCATCATCAGCTCCATCAAATTCCGTAGCGCTGTACAATGGATAGAGGCCATCTGACCTCCAAAGAAACACAGAAAAGAATAACTTGGATATTAAATGGGGAAAAAAGGGAAAATTTCCGCTAAAAGAAATATAAATATGTGTCTGTGTAGCAAAGTAATGGCACTAAAGAGCTAAAAAGTGTAATTAGAGAAAATGCCATTAGGGAAAGGCAGGTGACTGCGCTCTTCTAAAGATGACAAGGTACCATGAGGAGGAGAGAGAAAAAAACAGGATCACCGGCCGCAGCCGGCGAATCGGGAACGCCATGTCTTTAACCAGATCAAATTCTTGAAATTGGCTGTCAAGACGGGATTGTTGTGATTTATACTCGTCTATCAAGAGCATGAAAGAAAGACAGAGAGAGAGAGAGGGAGAGAGAATGCAGGCTGCTGTCGCTTCTATTCGCAAAGCACCTTTAATTTCCAGCGCACCATCTGTTACCAAATCTAATTCACATTCGCCCTAATCTGGTTTAGTTCTGTAATACTAATTCTCCCACTACCTTTAGTAAGAGCATGGGCTTTAAGTGAAACTGAGCGCCGGTTCCTCAAGCGCTGCCGGCTTTAAAATATCTATTCCATAATAAAATAAAGACTCAAAGAAATCCAGAATTCAGTGTTTTTGATACGATGTTGCATTTAAGGAGAAATACTTTTGGATGTCTGATTAGAACAACAGACACTCACACCGATAACGTGTGACAAGGCGTCCGGTTTATTGCGATGATATTCTCAAGATCAGCAGCTCTAGCTTGTGAGGATACAGAGGGGCGAGCTCGCTGATCACAGAGAATGTTAAGATCTAGATGGAAGGCCCCATTGTAAAAACATATATATTCAGCCATTAAATAGCTCATATATTGAACCGTTAAATAGCTCCATGGAGAGATGGGTAGAGGTTTTAATATAAGCACAAAAAATATACAAAGACAGAGGACAACATAAAAAGCATAAAAGGGATAAAAATTCAGGTTCCTGCTAGAAAAATGATGACCAATAAGCACACAAAGCAAATTACTCTGACGTAATGGTGGGTTAAGCAATGAATGGCCATGTAGTGTGACAGAATCCCCAGTATATATGCCTTAGATAGGGGTTTATACAAATGAAGTCCATCCAACCCCTCCCTCCTAGAACCCTACAGAAGGCAGCAAGTTCCGCTAGCGATGGAACCATAACCAAGGCATCCATTCAACTAAACCTGTCTACAGCCACACTAGGAATACTCAGATTCCCACATCCAGACTTACACATTCAATATACATTCACTAAAGCTAGGTGAGCCCCCATGTCCAAGGAGAGGAGTGACAGGAGGACAGCTTGGTTAGAAACATAGAACCATTCGGCCCCATCTAGTCTGCACTGATGTAGAGACCTTAATCAATCGTTGGTCTCGTCTTAGATTCGGAAGCCATATGCCCGTCCCATGCATGTTTAATCCCCTCACTTTATTACCTACTACAGCCTCTATTGGGTGGCTGTTCCACTTATCTACACGCTTCTTGGTAAAATAAAACTCCTTTATATTAGATCTAAGACGTTGACCCTCTAGTTGTAGATGATGACCTCATGTTCCGATATCCAGCTATTGTTGATGCTCGTTAGTGACGGACTTTAATTGCATTAGACATAATACAGTACAATGTGGGGCAGGTCACATAAGAGATACTAGCCTACGCTAAACAGGCTTCCACTCCGCACCCCCCAAAATGTAAGAAGGATCAAAAAGGATTAGAACCGAACCATAAAAAAGTATCTCTTTCTAGGATTTTAACATACGCCGCACTATTGGATAAAAGCCATTTTTACGCATGTTATATGTTGCTTATTATTACTTATTGTTTTATATAACACCATCATATTCTGCAGCGCTGTACAAAGGGCTTACTTCTATGCTTTCTATTTTTATGACAAATACACCAATAAGCAAAGCTGGTAAAAATGATACTTTTACCGCATTAAATTGCAAGCTTTTGAGACTATGTTATGCCTATGGTATAGAGACATACTTGCTACTCATTGTAGGTACCGCCGTAAGACCGTATTGAAAGATAACCATAAACCACTTTATCAAATGACTTTTTCCACTGCTTTCCAAACACATCCGTGTAAAAAGATTAAAATGTATGCTTGAAAAAATTTTCAATTCTAATAGGATGTGACTTGTGATGGGACTCTTGATAGAAACGCGGACAGAAACGTCCTAAAGGCTAAACTGCCTTAAGGTGCACAAAAATCACACGTTAAAAAGTGAAGGTGTGATTTATCAGCTTTTATTTTATGGCGGAAAAGGAAAATGATAGAGGTGACAGTCGGCGTACACGTTCCTCTCGATTAAAGGCAGAGTCTCCGGCCCGCTAACACAGCGACAGACATGTTCTTGCTTAAAACCCCGCTCACCAGGCCTAGTCGGGACGGTCATAGCTCCCAAAAGTCCTGAATTAGCCTGGACTGTCCCAGAAACCAGCTGCCAGTGTCTGATTATTGGGACTTCTGGCAACTTTGTATCCTCCAGGCCCTGTATCAGGTACTGTGCATGGGCAAAAAGATGTTCCATGGGTGGAACCCAAGATGATATCAAAACATCACCTGCGTATTGTGGATGGATGTGCACATAACTTCTCATTGAGGCACCATTTGTGGTCGGGAAGACTGAAGAAGGTTCTGCCAAGCAATTCTGAGGTCTTCAGAACCTCCATGGAGCAGACAGATAGGACGGGAATTCTCCTTTCATATTTTGTGAGACTGCTGGAGCTCTGATACGTGTCCTCGGTCCAGTGGGCAAATGGACAGGCGGTATTAAGAAATCTATGGCTCAAAGGCATTGTCCCTTGACTAATGGGATCTTACTTGCTTATACTTCAAGGGACACACCATGTCGGCTCGGCACCGAATATTTGTAACAAAGGCTTCAAAGAACATTGAGAAAAGATGTCACAGGTACAAAAACAGGAAAACGAGGGCAAAAAAGGGCCAAAGTGGTGCATGTCTTAATATATTAACCCCATGGTGGCAAGCCTTATAGCTATAGAACACATTTTGGGCTGCTTCTTACCGTATGCCAAGTTTTATACAAAAATAAATAAATTAAAAAAAAAATAGTTATACAGTTAACATACCATCTATAAAGGAGGGTAAATAAAAACTTAATACCTAGGTAGTATTTATTAGAATATAAGGTTTTGGGACATCCATATGTCACAAATTCAATTAAACTCCCTCTTATGGAATCCGAAAAAAAATACATTCATACTTTAGATTAAAAAAAAAAAATTATATATATATATATATATATATATAACACACTCTATATATATATATATATATATATATATATATATATATATATATATATATATAATGTTATCCTTTTTTTTTTCTTTTTCTCTAGTTGACACTGGTTTAATCTTAATCTATTGCGAAAGAATGAAAAATATTTCCATAGCATTTCCTAACAACAGATAATTGTTATCTCCAATGCATAAAAGGGGTCTGTTCCTTGCATTTCCTAGTACATTGTAGGGCTTTAATAACTCCCAGGGCCTTATTGGCTTAAATAAGAAAAAAAAAAGAAGAAACGGAAAAAAAGAGACCTAAAAAGGATTTTGCATGTGAATTGAACTTAATAGGTTTGACATGAGCTAACCTTAAAAAATCCAATCCACTCAAATCCCTTTTGAAGGCTGCAGCTGAAATTTGTGCAAATCTTATAGAAGTCGCCAAGCGGCTGTGTTTTTAAGCCGTCTTCTGTAGATTTAAAAGTAGGCTGACAAATGCATTATACTCCGCCACCTTTTAACGAATTCATTCCATCTTATAAACTGATGATTTCCCCCCCTAGTCCAAGAGACGCGCTGATGACCCTGTGCATATATATATTTATTTTTATATATATATATATATATATATATATATATTTATATATCTATAATCCATATATATCTATATATCACAAGTTCCGTTTTTACTGTTTTCATGGGAAACAAGGACATTTCTAGCTGTAACATAATTGTAAAAGGGTTTCTAACGATCAATTATCCTTTTAAGCGAACACAACGTGCCACTGGAACACAGGAGTGATGGGAGTGATAAAGGGCCATTGGAACATAGGAGTGATGGGAGTGATAAAGGGCCATTGGAACACAGGAGTGATAAAGGGCCATTGGAACACAGGAGTGATGGGAGTGATAAAGGGCCATTGGAACACAGGAGTGATGGGAGTGATAAAGGGCCATTGGAACACAGGAGTGATGGGAGTGATAAAGGGCCATAGGAACACAGGAGTGATGGGAGTGATAAAGGTTCTCTGTACGCCTATGAAGAGATTCCATTAAAAATCAGCTACAATAGTCATTTACAACATTAACCCCGTCTGCGCTGAATTTCTGATCCATTTCATGTTATTTTAAAGGACAACGTTTACTTTTTCTTTCAAAAACAAGAACATTTCTAAGAGACCCCAAACCTATGCACGTTAGCATATGTGTAGATATATCCACTTCAACTGTGTTACCAACTAATCAGAGGCAACTACTGTTCGCTGCGCTTACACATTCAACGAAAATGCAGAATAAAGCATCTTGGCTCTTTACTTAATTAAATTTATATGTAATCACCTTTCAGTGCCAGAACCAATGTTTTGCTTATGTATCAGACACAGCAGGGGTTAAATGAGGGGTCTCAGATGGGGTTTGGGCATTTAATATTACTCCTCTGTCCTTAGGAAGGCAGAGAGCTTCAAGATCTGCCAAATCACAGCCTTGTTGCCCAAGTTGGCCAAAATACTCACAATGTAACCTCTGCTAAGAAGTTGGTAGATAAGTGGAACAGCCTCTCAGCAGAGGTGGCAGAGGCTAATACAGTGAGGGAATTTAAACACGCATGGGATAGGCATATGGCTTCTGACTCTAAGACCGATTCTTCTCTTACCTATGTTTCTGTCTCTCACACATTAATTTTATAGAATGGAGATAACATAGTAAAATATATCTAAATTCTCCATTTTCTTTTATATATGATTTAAAGAGGCAACATAGATATTATTAATTTATCTGAATGTACGTATTGTGGCCCCTGGTCTGAAATAAAATACTTCACTTGGTGAAATGATCTACGGCCCCTGCACGCTTTGGATTAAATGAACTGAGATCCTGTGGTTTTTGTGTTTTTTTTTAGGGAGGCTAAAATGTACTTTTTTTAAATAAAATACGCAGAGCGATGACATCTTTCTCTTGTTTTTTGGCTTCATTCTGATTCCGAACCGCAGGGGCAATTCTTTCTACATTATCACAGACAAATTCAATAATGAGCCAATTAGAGAAAACAGAGACACGTGACTCAGGGGTTAATATTTCTGATTTTTATAATATATATTTTTTTTAAATTAATTCTACTGAAAATGAAAGCAGAAATAACTTTTTTTTTAAAATGTTAATATTTACATATAAACATCCCTTTTGGTTTCACTCTTTGATGACGCTCATCTCTTGTACTAAAAGGGGTTAAACCAATCCGAGACTATTTGGATAAGTTGTGAGCAAAGAGAAGGAAAGCGGATTGTTTCAATAAGTAGGAGAAAGAAATGCTGGAACAGAAGGAGGCTACTTAATGTAAAGGCAACCTATCTCTCCCATGTCGGGTAGAAGCGAAGGGGAAACCGCGTGTGCACACCCGACCCGTACAATGACTATATGCTTGTATACATGTACACAGGCCCTTTTTCTGCACTTTCTTTCCTCATTCCTGACACAGCCCCCCCCATCCCCACTATTTACACAGCAACCTAAATAATTCAAGCTGCGTGTTGTTATTTTTTGCGTGTGTTTCTCGGAGGCCCGGGTACGTCTGCGGTGAGATATTGCTGTAAGCAGATGGACGCGCGCATGGAACAGGTTGGGCAGATGGCTGAGCGCCCGGTCTGACGCTGTCTCAGCCTGGACTGCCGTGTTTTGGGTTTTTTTTGCAAATCAAGTGATTTTATGTCTGTCTAGATTATTTCAGAGGGTTCTTTTCAACTATTAGAGTGCCAGGGGTTGAGAGTGCTTATATATATATATATATATATATATATATTATAATATTCACACTAAAACCTAACAAGGCCTTTTTAAATTTAATTTAACCCTTTATAGATATATATTCATATTCTGTGATGGACCCCTCACCAACACCCTCTAACTCGATTGCGTAGATCTCACACACAGGCCGTTTTCAGAGCTGACACTATTACAATCCAAAATGGAAGGTAATTCTTGAAAGGTTCCAAACCGCCCCTAATACTAGAGAAGCGTATACCCTCCCGCGTTGGTCATTGGGTAGATACGTGTGCGGGTGTATACATGTGCGGGGGTATACGTGTGCGGGTGTATACATGTAGCTGAGCGTGACACGGACAGGGAATGGTTAACGTGTAACACGTCAGGTGGTGCTAAATAGTGGTGCTTTACACAAGTGCTTTATGGGTAATCCAATGCGATTTTGAAGTGCGGTAACCGGCCAGATGGTACGAAGGGATTCTCATTCCTTTTTTTTACCTTTTTTTTTTTTAGCAGTTATAATAATCCTTTTTTAATCTATTTAATTTTAATATTGGTTTTGCCCTTATTTAGGGAGGGGGGGCAAAAATCTTTGGACTGGGGACCGGGACCTGCCAAGTAAAAGGGGACACTGGGCTCACTTTGGGGCACAGAAATATAATATTACTTTTAAATGACATAAAACGGATCTTATCCATCTTAACTTCCTGTTTCATCATCTCTATGATAATTCCTCCCCATTAAGTCATCACACCTCTAGTGTCATGTTAAAGGTTTATGCGGCCTCCATTAACGGTGAGGCGAAGGGCGCTCCTTCAGGACCGAAAACTGTTACGCAAGATCTGCCACTTTATGCCACAGATCTCAGCTCCCAAATGGAAAAAGAGTCCCTTTCAAATGAAATATCCGCAGCACAAGATATAGTTTTAATAAGCGAACGTCGTCGTGATAAAAACTGTGAAATGTGTCTGATGGGGCAGACAAACCGATCGCGCTGGTGTTTTGTTTCCCGACTGGGTCGTTATGACTGGTTTTGCAGCGTGCGGATGCCGCGCGTGTTGGGAGTGCGCTCTTGACCCGAGCGAAGTCTCAGACGCCGAGAACGAGCCGGTAAATTCACAAGCCCTAAACCACAGAAGCCACTTAGGAAGCCACGTGACTCGTCTTCTCTGTATCCGGCTTGGATGTGGCATTAAGAATACGGAACTTGTGAGCTATAAGTGAAAGTTGCAATTAAATGAAATCATTCTGACTTCTGAGACTTAATGTTCGGTGTAATGTACCGGGTGTGCGACCCCTCAACAAGCATACAGACATAAAGATATATTACAAAGGGATGCAAAATTATTTTTTATGGCCTCTTAACTACTCCAAGACTCGTCATTTTAATATATATATATATATATATATATATATATATTATATATATTATTTTAATATATATTATATATATTTATTATATTTATATATAATAATTATATATATTTATATAATATTTATATATTAATAATTATGAATATGTATTTACATATATTTCAACATATTTTATATATTTTAAGACTATTTACCCTTTCAGTAAAAAAAAAAAAAATATATATATTTTATATATATATATATATATATTAATGAATAAAATTCATTATTGTCTTAGGGCAAAAAAAAAAAACCTAGTAGGAAAGGATTTTATGCAACAGTATTGATCATCTATTGATTTCCATTTGAGATTATTCCAGGTTCGCAATATTCATTTAAGGGACAAAAATGTTAGCCAAAGCTCCATAATTCAAAGGAAAATGAATACATTCCAAACAGTGTAAATGCATTTTATGAAAGGGGCGGTCTACTATTTTTTATTACATGGCAATATATTCTTTTTTTAAAGATATAATACATTATCATGGCACGGATGCTCCGTTGCATAAACAAGTATAAAAAAATGTTCTTACTTTATCCATTGTTGAGATAAATTGGGGAAATCTCTGGAAGTCATCTTGTTTTAAAATTAGGAATCCAACGGAATGTGCTTATTTTATTTTCCTATATTCTCCTTCAATAATTGATCTTTAAACTCTGAAAACTAAGAAAGAAAACATTCACTTTGTACTTTCCGTATCTAATTTCCATGATGAATTATTCCCATCTGCTGCCGTTGGACAAACTTGGAATCATCCCTTAGGAAGGATAGGTAGCCTTGGGTTCTTTAGCTGCTGTGGACTGCAACCCTCGATATGCTCAGCAATTGCACGGGTAGTGGATAAGTGGAACAGCCTCCCAGCAGAAGTAGTAGAGGCCAATACAGTAAGAGAATTTAAACATGCATGGGATAGGCATATGGCTCCTGAATCTACCAACGACTGATTAAGTCTTTACGATGGGGTAAAATGGGTAGACTAGATGGGCTAACTGGTTCTTATCTGCCAATTTATTCTGTGTTTCTATGAGCATGCTGGGAGTTGGAGTCCAGAGCAGCCAGAGTGCCAGGGACAACCTAGCTCTATCCAGCAGAGGAAAGGGTTAAGCCCACATACAACGTTAAACCACATCACATATTCACATGATAAGGTACCGTATTCTGCTATCTACAACGTTCATTCAGAACCTTAACGGCTACATAATTATGCGCTTTATGTTCTTAATCCCTACGTTCGCTTAAATCCATTTTCTCTGAGCACTGGAAACTCTAACCCTGCTTTCCTCATTTAGAGGAGTCTAGAGTATTAGCCCACGTTCTCAACCCACCAAAGAAGAAGAAAAAAAAATAGGTAAAAAGATTACCTCCTACGAAAGGGTTTTTGAAACAAAAAAAGGTAAAATATTGTAAGAGTTTTATTATCTTTGGGATCTCTTTCTAAGAACACTTAATCTTCGGTCGAAAAGAAGCTTCCTTAAAGCCGCTACAGTTGCATCAGGCAGGGTAATTAGATCTATTGTTATTATAATCTTTTATTTCTATAGCGCCAACAATGTCCGCGGCGCTTCTTACAGTCCAGGGTCTGGCAAAACTAGAACTGACGGAGGATACATTAGATAAGGACGGACTGTTAACGGCTAACGAAAGCGTCCCTTTAAATAAGAATAAACACAAAATTAACTTTATACTAAAACATTTAATTCCTGGGATAGGAAAATCAGTTATGGGACTATATTATTTTTTCTGGCAGAAATGCTATATGCTGTCTATATTATACATCCGAACTAAAAGGCTACTTGAGTGTCCCCTAGCGAGGTCCCCTATGGTTGAGTAGCGTGCGCGGTTGCATTGCTTAGCTGGTTCACAGGGATTTTGGTCAAATTCAACCAGCAAGTTTACCAAAGATAGACCCAAGTTCACCTTGAAAACACGAGTTATCACAATTAAGCTCTCATAGAATCAATTGCATGGTTTTAGGAACCTGGCCAAAACCAACATCCCTACTCATTAGGTCGCAGCCGGCCAGCTGCTTTCCAGTGAGTCTGTTATTCGGTATATTTAAATTGCCTTTGTTAAAATATTTTCACTGCCCCCTATCGTAACAGCGCTACGGAATTTCCTGGCTCTATATATATAATTAAATGTTATATAATAAATGGGGTATGCTGCTATTTGGATGTGAGATCTGTCATAAGTCACTGTTTTGCTGTAAAACATCGAGTTCATTTCTGCCTCCTCTCTCAGCTAGGGATATGCAGTCAGGACGGAGCACTTCTGAGCAAAAAGTAACATTTTACCCATTTTTATATTTGTATTCATTCTATCATACGTTACAAGTCTATCCCGGTTTTTACGTAGAATGTTATTAAAATATTTTATGCTTCATTTTCAATCATAAACAAAACACAGTAAAATTTGGATTTATAGCTATTTATTTTATTTATTGACAAAAATATTCCAATCAATGGGGGCAAATAAAGCTGTCAGGTTTGCTCAATTCATCTGCTTTGCACAATTTATTTTTATGTATATATATAAAATTAACTATTAACATTTGGTGTAATCTTAGATGCCCTGTCAAAAATAAATATTTATTTATTTTTTTAAATTATCATTGGTTTTTATCACTTCTATCATTTCTATGTTTACTGAATGCCTATAGCCAATGTTTTTTTTATTTGTTTTAATTATCATTGGTTTTTATCACTTAAATATTTCTATGTTTACTGAATGCCTATAGCCAGTGGGGGTTTTTTTTTTTTTTTTTTTTTAAATTATCATTGGTTTTTATCACTTAAATATTTCTGTTTACTGAATGCCTATAGCCAATGTTTTTTATTTTTAAATAAATTTACGCGAGTTCTCAATTCCCTTCTTTAATCCTGTGGGTGTTTTTTTTTTCTTTCTTTAGTGAGGACGGATCAATGAATGGGTTAAGTCCGTCTGATGCAGTTGCGCATATCAATTTGCACAGTGATTTGAACCCTGTTTAGTAAACATGGAATGCAGGGCCTCCTGACTCGCCGTCTTTTGAAGACGGGGCGAGAGGGGTGTGTGGGTTCTGTTTTTAGTGTACACGCTGGCACTCTGTTAATCCTGTTTTATGTTGTTCACACCTGCTGCCTGCTGATGCTTTGCAGATTCTACTACCCCAGACCACTGTTCCGGAGCAGGGGCAGATAGCGCCCAGCCCTGCCCCAGGCTGGGTGCTAACCAGACACAAACTGCTTGCCCAACGCAGCCCGTTGCTTGCCTGTTTACACCATACACAAGACCTTTTACTCAGTAGCTTGATGGGGTATTTACAAGTTAAAACTTTAAATAGAAAGAAACAAGAAAACATGTTCTCGTCATCACATATCATGACATTTTCGTGCAGTGAGATATTTTTTTTTTAACTTTGGCTAAGAGTGTTGGGATTTGCAGCATTTTACTGCTACCCGACCTTTATGAGACTTCTCAGACTCGAACTGTGTAAGGGGTTATAAATTGTGGATTTGTTTTTCAGGGAAAAAAAAGTAAAATTTACAAATTCCAGAAAATGTATGATGAACTTTTCGGAGTATCTCAATATTTTTCTATGGTTCGTTTCATTCATGTCCTTATCAGCATTCTTCCATCTATTTAAGGAATGAACTGGGAATAAGGGGGGGGGGGTGTTACTTCTCTACCGCCCTCTAGTGGAGAACCCCATTATCCAGCCAACATCCTATTTTCCCGGACATCTTATTGACAAAAATACACTGAATGCTAGAAAATGACATTGTGTTGTTTGTGCTGTCGGACGGGGGGCACTGCTCCGTTGCACAGAAGTCCCTACAAATATTCTTCCTCCGCATGGAGAACATTAGCTTGGATTATTTTACAACGTTTACAAAGTCTTTTATTTAACCTTAAATATTAAGTCATATTAGTCGTTTCGAGTTACGCATCAAGAATTACTTTTATTCTCCTCTTGAATAGTTTGCTAAATACCGGCAGAAAGTCTCCCTCCAAACTGGCCCTTGGATTTACCTTTCCTACATATAATTACGTTGTTATTCTTTTTCTTTTTTGAAGAGCGGGATGCTATTTACTACATTTACCCCACCGGTGTCTGGATTTCTGCTGTCTGGATGAAAAGGCCATGGAAGTGTTTCTAAATTCCCAATAAATGGAGGCTGGGCAGGGGTTCAGCTGTGGAGGGTTGGAGCGCTGTAATCAAGCCTGTTAAATGGTTCTGGCAAGGCGTGGGTGTTTGTGAAGATAATGGCTCCATAAATCTTGTCATGTAGGTATTCACCCCTAACACCCTTTTTTATCAGAGGAGCCCTTTTTAAATATAAAGGATCGAGTGAATTTAGTTCCGCATCAGCACACCTTCTACCTCAACAATCTTCAGTGTATTGAGTAGTCACTCCTGACCCATACAGATGGGATCAGCACCGGGGGGCGTTACTGCCAAATAAAGAGCGCCCTATAGGACATGGTTGGGTTCTTCCAAACTACAGATATTCTTTGATTACATTCACCTTCCAACTACCCCACCCATTGTGCTTCCATAATATGGGCCCATATGCGTTGGAACCCAAGCTTTGTATTGACAGACTACATTTTCCTTCTAAAATTAAGTGAAAAATGGCAAACAGAAGGTGTGTGGGCAACGTCCAACTCGAAGGGCCAGCAAGTTATTAACTTCATGCCTTCCTGCTATCCATTAAATTGTGAGCTCCAGAGATTCTGATATTCTTATCCAATAAAGAATTCCATATATATATATATATATATATATATATATACATATACTATACTATACTATACGTATGGAAATGTTTTAAGGTGTATTCAGTAAACCTAATTAAAGATATTCAGCACCACGCAGTTCTTGCCCTGGTGGCACCAATAAAGGTTGATTAATCATTTCCAAAGCAGATGTAGGTAAAATATTAAGAGGCATAATGGGACAGGCTGGGGAGGAGGTCACAATGGCTACAAGATTATTGCAGGAATGAGTATTCGCAGCTCCCGTAAAACTCTTTCAATAACTGAAACCATCTCGCAATCATTACTTAAGTTCCCTGTTTAGAATCGAGTGTCCCCGCCTGAAGGGTTTGTTTTTTTTTTTACATGGGGGGTATCCATTTACTTATTAATGCCCGAGGGTGCTAAAAAGGGATTTGAAGTGGGGGGGAAAGCAATTTGTTGAAAAAACACAATTTGTATTCTTTTACATATATTAACACTATGTGCACTAAAGAGATGAACAACGCTCGCTCTAATTAGAACACCCTTTCCTTACGCCAGTAAAAATATTTAAAAACGGTGCAGTAAACTTGCTTCTGGTGCCGAAAGGTTTAAAAGTGAGTTTTAATTAGACTTTCGCGTGTATCTTAATAATCTCACTACTGTGGGTTTAAACGAGCTGAAATAATTAACCTGCTACAGTGTTGTGGTTTACCTCCCGTAATATTCAATATGGCCGTCGCAATCCGAGCAATAAACGGGTGGATGGGTTGCTTGATTAGTATATCTGCTGAAATATTTTGCAGATTGATGTGATAGATAGAACATGCTTGACTGTATAGATAGAGATGTACTATAGACATGGTGGTATGGTGCTAAAAAAACATTCGAAGCAGATCCACTATCCCACCAAGATGCTCGGATGTGCCCATAACATCAAGTACAGGGATTTTTGGCTACGAAAAGTATAGAAACATGTTTTAAACACAGAAACATAGAATTTAACATCCACCATTCAGTACATCTACTCTTCCCATTTGCCCGGCTCCAAATCCCTCTACATCAGCTGGTGGCTTCATCAATGACCATTGTGACCCTTCTCCAACCAGACCGTTCTTAAACTTGACATATTGGCAGCGATACACTTTTCTAGTTTCCCTAACATAAGCCAGCAAACGAAGAGTTTAGGATCACTAATGAGAACAGTTTAATTAAAGCAATTGTTTAAAATTCCTCTCCGTCTTGAGGATCAGTTTGGTTGAACATTCTATGTCTTGTTTGTCATCTTTATGAAAAGACTTTTAAGGAAAAGCGAGATAAAAATACAAAAAAAAGGGAAAAGCCATACAGGTTCACAGAAATTTAGATTAGGATTTCAACCATTGAAATGTTTTTTTTTTTCTGAACAATATCGAGTATTCCGAAGTTCCTGGACCTGGATCCCAGGATCTGTTGTCTACAAACATCTACAATGTAGGAGAGGTGGCCCTAATGACTTCGCATTTATAAGCCGTAGTTGTCAAATAAAACAAACTTGTTAAGTATATTTAAGAACAGTTTAGAAAGTTCGCTTTTCACTTGGGTTGAGGACGGCGTACGCTGCGTTAACCTCCCCAGTAATGGTTTATGTTATTAATTAAACGCTTTGTGGTTTCAAATTGTTACAGAGAAAAACCCCATATCCTTAAGAGACCTGGACTTCCAGACAAGGAGTTTTGAAGACAGGCACTTGGTCAATTTATCATGTTTGAACGTTTGGTGTTTTTTGCGAATCCCCGATCGGCAGAGAGGGTCGGAAAAGAGTCATAGTGTCTTATCGAATTGTATTGATCGCGCAGTGTCAGTGATGCAATCACCAGTAATCAATACTAATCCAAAATCAATCAGAACACTTTTTGTGCCATCATTTATCAAATCGAAATGAAAACAGCCACTTTCAGGCATAAAATGAAGAAAAATGAGAGGGGAAAAAATAAAAATAACAAAAAAGGCCACTGGGGAAAACTAGCCTTAAAGCGCGACTCATGCTTAATATTTTTGAAGCCGTAATACTACGTAGGTGATGCTGTAATTCACAGGGCAGGTAGCACAATAAAAGCATAATCCTTACAAGTTAGGTTTAAGGATGTAAGTCTTTAAAACCCATTTTCAAAACATTTTTGCTTAGTTAACCATCGTAAAGACTCAAGTGCATATCTGAAATATCTAAGATTACATTAGAAAAAATAAAAAAATAATAATAATAAATAAAAGAGGGCATAATTCTTCTCTCTTAAAGGGATAGCTATTCTTGTGTAACTAATATCTTTAGATAGACCAGGATTGCACAGCAGTGAACCTCCGCTTGTGTCTTGTCCCCAATAATCCTCATCCATCCAAATGGAATCATAGGAATTATAGTCTAAGTTGGGGGGGCTCTGTAGAACAGGCCAAATAAGTATAACTGTTAAAAATCACACTTCTGTTTGTCTATTAAAAAAAATTGTCGCTATAGGGGGAATTCTTCCATACGTTCTGGTGATATATCTCTCTTGTGTATCATGGCGCCCAACCAATGCATCGTCTGAGACGCTTACTTTTGCTAATGTAACAGTGTTGGCATTTTAGCGCGTTTTCTGATAAGACGATGCCAGCGAACGTGATTATTCTTTTCTTATTCAAAGTATATCAGCGTTTGGAAAGCTCTTTCAATCTTATCAGGTGCAGTTACTGAAAACAGTTTGTACGAGTCTCCTCTCCCTGCGCTAGGCTATCAGATAAACCAGGCTAACTAACTGTATTTGCACACAATCGGACGTAATATAAAATCAGCAATCGCTCTGATAATAGCTGGCAGTCTCGTGGCAAACTCCTTAGATGCAAGGTTGGAACAAACCAAGAGCACTCAGCTCGGCAACACTATCTCGACTTCAAACATTTGTGAGTGCCAAGAGCAACACGACTTTGCTTATCCCCGGCTCTGAAACAGTTAAATCGCCCGCAATGCAAATTTTATGCAATTTTGGGGAATTTTAAAATGTAATATATAAACCAATGGGTCTCTGCATAGAGACAGTCATTGGGAAAAGCGACATTGAGAAAATACACTTTTTAGCATCAATTTTGGCTTCAATTAAATAAAAATGAGAATAAACAAAGTGGCAAGATTCCCAGAACATGAAGGGGTTAAAGCGATATCTATAGGGTATTGATTAGAATCGGGAAGATAGCTAGATAGATATATAGATAGATATATAGATAGATATATCGATTTATGTGTTTTTTGGGGGTATTTATCATTATTTATGACAATAAAAATATAAATGGCATTCAATAACACGACAAAATTGCATGCAGACCCACAACATTTAGAATAAAGGGAAACAAATAAATTGACCTTTTTCAGCAAAACACCTTTATGCCCAGTGATTTCAGCAGCAAAAATGCTGTTTGTTTTGTTTCTTTTTTCTAGAGCTCAAGGTTTTGAAGAAGCCGTACGAAGATCCCTTGTTATTGCCGGCAAGATTGCAGAAAGTGACATGTTTTCACATTTTATTCACAGTTATGCTCCCCAGAACAAAATTGCTAAATAACACTGATCTTTTTCGCGTTCCACATATAGCACCGCTGTGACTTGTTAGCTGACATTATCGGAAACGTGCCCGATTCAAAGAATTACTGCAAGGATAAAATCTTTTGTTTAAATCTAGCTTTTGGATGAATGCTGATGATAACTTCTGCCTGGATTTTTTCCAAATTCCAGAATCGTTCTAGAATTTAAATGGCCAACCTATGTATCAATTAATGTACGGATTTGTTAAAAACTACCTTTGCAAAATATAAAATATAATAAATATATATAATATAAAAAAACCAAAATATAATTCCTGCGTCTATTTTTAACCCTATAGCTCAGAGCAGATCTAGATTTTTAGAACTGTTTCCAGTAATTCCGAAAGAGTATTTTTCTACCCCATCTCTAGAAAACACCTCTCAGCATAAGGAACTCCAGCTTTGTATAAGAAACTCTCCCTTTGTATGAAAACCAATGGTAACTGCTGCCTATATTTATTAATCTTGCATAAAAGTTTTCAGATTATTTCAAAATAAAATAATTTCCGGGCAACCTGGAAAAAACCCAACCTTCTCCAGAAAACGTTCCTCTCGTATTCCTCTCAATTACTGAAACGCATTCTATCAGTCTACATTTGCATGAAAACTGACTTCAACTTCTGAAAACAATTGTCGATATTCCACAATAGTTCTAGTTTTTCGTAAACATTCTCCAGATATTCACAGATTTTACCATGTTCCTCTACAGCTTTATCCCTACTATAAAAGTCACCACAGAAGGTGCTAGAAACAGAGGACAATACGCCCCACTGGTTATTTTTGTAAGGGGTTAAAGGTCTGGAGGGCAGGCAGGTGTCTGTCGCATTTATCTGGTGTGACACCTACCCCGAAGACTTTTCAAAGAGGCCATTTGGACATCCATGGGGCGCTAAGCTAAATTTACAATAATACCAGGCCATAAACATTTTTTTATATTTCTTATCTTGAAGACAGTATTTATATTTTTATATATTTTTTTTTTCATTGTTAGTAACCCGTCAGTTCATTCTCTAATGAGTTGGGCGTTTGCAATATCGAGTATGTTATCCATTTTCACTCTGACTTTATTTCTGTGAATTGACATATTTAAAGCCAGAAAGAAAATCTAAAACTAAACATAAAACCTCAAAAAGTTGTAATGCACAAAGCGATAACTAATTGACAAACCCTAGATAAAGGGAGCAAATTTAATGCACAGCTAGAAAAATTCAGTCTATTCCATATATTCATATATTGGACAATATTATTTTTCTAGACTGGATCACAGATCTCTAGTATTATGTCTTTATAGACTTTAAAACATAAAAAAAAAAATTCTACACTGTTATATTTTAAATGTTATATGTATTATTACGAATGATGACTCGAGTTCCGCAACTTAACCGTTTAAAATAAATATGATTCGGGGGAGGAGAATAAATTATGAAAATTCCGAACGTCGTTTTCATTTAAAAATATCAGTTAAGGTACGATGGTCCCTTCCTTACATGCAATGTTATTAATGGATCTCATCTCTATGGAGAGAATAAAGCAGGAATCTCAGGTAAAAGCACCAGCTCGGTGAATGAGAATTGGCAGTCACGTGCCCCGAGCCTGACCCCGGGACAAATGTTTTCAATGTGAGACTAATGAATTGGTTTTACAGTAAATGTTATGCATTGCAAGCAATCCCCGGCAAAGAAAGGGTTATTGAATTTTCAGCCTGAAATGCATGGTTGCTCTGCCCTGACCTTCTGGCACCAAAGTTAATGTAGTGAATTTTTCTAATTTATTTTACAATGCAATATATTTTATGCAATTTCTAAATATATATATATATGTATGTGTGTGTGTGTATGTATGAATGTGTGTATGTATGTATGTATGTATGTATGTATGTATGTGTGTGTGTGTGTGTGTATATGTATGGATGAATGTGTGTGTGTGTATGTATGAATGCATGTGTATGTATGTATGTGTGTGTGTGTATGTATGGATGAATGTGTGTGTGTGTGTATGTATGGATGAATGTGTGTGTGTGTATGTATGAATGCATGTGTATGTATGTATGTATGTGTGTGTGTATGTATGTATGTATGTGTGTGTGTGTATGTGTGTATGTATGTATATTTATATATATATATATATATTAATCTTTATAACATGTGCAGGGGATAAGGAGGGTATATATTTTGTTGTTAGAAGGAAGGCACCTTTGTTGACTCAAGAACTGTGTTTCCAGTTATAGCCCTTCAGCTGTTATCCAAATACAACTCCCAGTACTCTTATCATATATGGTGATGTAGCCCTCTCCAGACTGCTAGTCACGTCACTGTCAGCTAAATGCTCAAAGATAATGGAAGATGTCACCCAAGACCAGCTGTGGGGCCCAAAAAACATATGTCTAGACCTGAGTGGCTCTTTGTATCAATATTTGTGGCCCTGCGACACGTTGAGCATGTGTCCCCCTACATTAATGAAGCATTGTGATTGTCTCTTTGATGTGACCTGGGTACCCCTGTGCTTCATGCTTTTCTGATAGCCGTATTGTAATGGACTGTTGGGAGGTCTCCGTTCCATTACCGGGAATTCCCACTTTGCCCCTGTGATTGTTGTTAAGACTTATGGTGCACTGAGCCATATCCCCCAACATTTAACCTGCTCCCCCGTTTGCGAAAGCTAACCAGAGAAATGGATTCGGGATCTCTTATGAGAAACCAACAGCTCTTAGATGGAAAAATATTATTTTAAAAATGGATTATTATTTGCAATGCGCATTATGTCTTAAATTAATTCCAGTTACAAAAAATAAAAGAAAAAAAAGAAAAACACAATAAAGCGTTTATGGCCTTAATTTTAGGAAAACATAATAGTAAAACTTAAGCTATTTTTTGGAATTGTTTCTGGATATAAAAAAATGTTGCAGGTTATTTTTGTGACGTGATGTCCACCTCCCTAGCAGTAAAAGTGTTAAAAGTCCAAAACCCACGGGCGCATCTGAACCCAATAATTTTCATTGCATTGTTTATTTTCATAAAATTAAGTAAACTTTAGAAGGATAAATGGAAAAGCTCACAGAAAACAGCAATCACGTTTGTCGCAATGGTGTGTGTGTGTGTGTGACTGCGTCTCTGGATTCAATACATTTCACAATCATGGCGGGCAGCCGCGTACTGCAGCACTGGCGTCTATTCGCCGATATAAACAAATGCGTTGCGCAAGGGAGTAATATTATTGCCGAAAGAACTTACATAAATTATCACCCAAAAGGGCTGGGGAAAGAATCCTCATAAGCTTGGAAATTTTTATTAAAAAAATTAGACCAATTTTTTTTTTTTCAATATTTCGGTTTTCTTGTAGCAAACGGAGCAAGATCAATTTCCTGATGCTAATAATCACATTCGCAATATCCAATTAGCAACTTTTTATATTCGCAAATTTAAAATTCTTAATTTAATTTCTTAATGAAAACTTCTTTGGATGATTCGACCGTTTTTTTTTTGTTTTTTTTCCCCTTTTACACCAAGTGGATTGATGTGGGTTGTTGCCTATTGGACAGCTGCTCGATACCGAGTTGGGGATTCTAAAACTTTTTCAATTGACAATTTGAAGAGAAGAAAAAAAAAGAAAAGCGCTGGGCTAGTTTACATTTTCACACTTCATTACATGGGGGAACCTAAGTGTTTCTAACAGATGGACAAGCCTTCCTTGAAGAACTGACAAGGGAAAAAATATGACTGGCCTATTTAGTGTGAAAACTATCTTCTTGACTGTATTAAACTGGCACGTTCTATTTTATAATATGGAAAGCCAATAGCGGGTCGTTCGAGAAGATGCAGAATACAATTCTTGAAGAAGACCCTCTTGAAACGCTTGCCATATTGAACACTTCTCCAAAAAATATGTACAAAGACGTGCCTAAGACGAAGAAATATACAACTTATACTAGCATATTTTTATGATTTTTTTTACTACTACATGATAAATTTGGCTTAAAAATCAGCCTGTCTCGGTTTGGAGCCCATATCTACAAAACAAAAGACGTTGAATACTGGATAGTGTCCTAATTTTTAATAACAAAGAATTGGGGCGTTAGATAAGTGAACAAAGCGCATTAAAAAATGTAACATTGTTTAAAAAAAAAAAAAAATACAATTGTGATGCCGCAAACTACAGCTGTTGAATGGAGTAAGAACTGTGAACGATTTAATTATGGGTCTTCTAACTCTGGGCTAGATTTGGCTCTGCTAAAATAATGATGTTCATATCCTGAATACTAAGGCAGCAGATAAGGTTTCAATCATCAATTATTCCACCTCCTGTTTTCAATGGTGTACCAAGTTCTATATAACCTCTTCCAGGACCTATCAATATATGAAGGGTCAAGAGTAAAAAAAAAAAAAAAAACCCAATGGGGAAAGAAGGAAAGCAACATACGGAGAAGTTGGCGCTTATGAAAAGTTACCAACATTGATATCGCCCCTTAAATGAAACGGATTAAGAATTAGGAGAACATTTCTGTGGTTTTTAGTAAAGTTAAAGGGTCAGGATCCATTGCAAATGTGAACTTAGCACTGGGGGGGAGGGGGCATGTATCAGAGGGGTAGGAAAGTCAACATTGCTCTTTCCTCCGGCAATCGAGAGGTTAAATCAAATTAGTGAACTCTTAGAATTGTCTTGAAATGTGCCCAGACACACAGCGATCCACGAGTGTGATGGCATACTAGCACCTATATAAGTCTGGTATATTAGACATATTTTTCTATAATTATTTTATTTTCAGGATTTTTTTCACATAAACTAATTCTATTCCATGCAGCCTTCAACAAAATTGTAACCTCATAAAGCAGTAGAAAGACATACAACATAATTATCATTAAAGAACAGATAACATTTTCTGTGTCCCCATGCATTGGACGTGAGCATATATATATATATATATATACATCGAAGACCCTCGTTTGACATCTTCTTTAGTTCTTTATATAGAAGTTCTGATATTTGGCGATAATACCTAAAGGGCACATCTTGCCTAAAAATGACTTTGTACCTCCTGTGACATTGTGGATTTCAGTACAATCCACTAACAGAAATAATGGCGTCTTTTTCTTAAAAAAAATAAATAAAAAAAAATTCTATATTATGGGCAGCCTGCTTTATGTAGCATAATATGAGATTTCGTCCTTTCTACCAGCTAAACGGGCAGCAAGCGCAGGGGTAGCGAGGCTTGTTGCGTGCGTTTTTAAGCCTCGATTTGTACATATCACTCATAGACGCTGGTTAAATATTTAACCGTCACAATTTACAAAAAAAAACAAAACTGAAGTTAACCCTGGGGGGGGAAGGTCATTTGCCCTTTAAATGACGATAGGGGGAGAAAAAATATAATTTTCTTGAATTTAATTCAAAATACAACCATCCTCCAATAGGTTAAAGAAATAAGGTGCAAAATTTTGCTGGTAAGAAACCCATCTATTCGGAAATCGTATTTTTTTTTTGAAAAAAAACACAAAAACATGTAAACGAGCATATTGCTATAGTGAAGCGACATGGGGGGGGCAAAGTGGTATTTTGCTGAACAATTAAATTGGGTGTTAATAATTATACGAGGGTATGAATTATAAACACAGCAAAACATGTTAAATCTACATCACACATACAAATAAATAAATTAAAAAAACAAGAAAAATTAGACCGTCCTACCATGAAGGTAAGTTTTTATTTTCATAAAAAGAGTTCGTCCTCACATTTACACCATGTCTGTGTGTATAAACCATTTCCCTAAGATAAAGATAAAAGAATCTATCAGTTGTCTGGGGGAAATGCCTTCAAAATAAAAAAAAATGTATATATAGAGAGAGAGAGAGAAAAAAAAATAAAATAAAACATTCATTATTCTGTAATTTGATACAGTCTATATAATACATATACGTATATATTATATATTAGTGTGCTAAAGATTTGCGTATATGCAAATATACATCTAAACATGTTAGGAGGTAAAATTAATTTATACAAATGCAGACATATGTCTAGTTACATGCCTTGTTCAGATGTGCGCATGATCTAAGCCATAATAAGTGTCTCTTAGCCTTTAAGTATAAACATATACATTATAGACACAAAGAATTCATTTCGCTATCCTATGTTCCAAAAAAAAAAAAATCAGACTTATTTAAACTGTTATTTTATTAATGGAACATGATAACTTTTCACTATTCCGGTGATATTATATATATATATATATATATATATATATATATATATATATATATAGTCACATAATTAAGGTTTTAAGATTTGTACTCACTCACACATACACAGACATGCTACAGACAAAACATTGGGGTAAAAATATATTAACGAGGGAAAATGTGTGTGTATATATATATATATATATAAACACACATGTAGATCTACATAGACATGCATACAGATACACATACTAACACAGCTACAGACGCGCGTGCACACACACACACTGTATGTATAAACAGAGAGACACTGAGAGATGCAGAGGGGAATCACATACATATAGTACACATCTAGAAGAAGACGTCAGGGAGTATGGGTGTCATTCCTGCGCTATCAAACATACACAGAAAGTATGATTAGAGGCAGAGGGGCTAAATATGTCACTGTCAGAGCATGTCCACAACTGCAATTCATTTCTCTCTCCTGTGCTTTAGGACAATGACAATTTAATACAAGGCCAAGGGACGCAAGGTGGAGGGGAGGCTGCCCATACAATCCGGGCAAAATCAAAGCAAGTCCTCCAGAGAACCAGGGCTATGCTCACATGCAGCTGCCTAAATTATATATATATATATATATATATATATATATATATATATATATTGCTCCTTCTCCGCCAGACAAGGCTGTCATAGCAAAGATAGCAGTGTGAGAGCGTCCCAGAGATAGGCAGTCGACTTTAAAATAACTCTTTCAAAACAATGGCCTTTAACTCCTTCTCATTCACTCGCTCTGCGCATGATTAACCTGTAAGCCCTAAAGGTTTTCACTATAGCTAGACACAGTCTCAGCGTTATAAACACATTTAACCTGAAGGGACTAAAACGTTCAAAAGAATACCCCACTAAATACAAACTTAATACTTTTCCTAAAATATTCTATTAAAAAGTCCCTGTTTTGATTGGATATAAAGGAAGCTGAATATAGAAGGGGTTAAAACAATAAAAAATATTAATAATAATTATTAATAATAATAATAACAATCACTATAAGTATTTAGGTTTAATATGAAAGTTGTGATATCTGATTTATGTAAAAAAAAAATATACAAATAAATGATTTGCTTTGGTGAGCCAAACAAGGTATGACAGCAGGTTCTAAAAACCCTGTTGGTACTCAAAGGGTTAAATGAATGCATTAAGGGCAGATTTCTGGGTGGGCTTTTTTTAAAAATGTCATTTTTTGGGGTTGTTAACGTTTAGTTTCGCACGAAAAAAAAGGAAATACAAATATGTTCGCTAAGTATTTACGGTGATGCCACGCCTGGCTATTTAATCAATTTTATGGAAAATAATATGAAAGCAGGGAGGAGGTTGGGATGATCTGCTTTAACTTCAAGAAAATGCACATAATGCACCTTGAAATTTTCGTTGAAAGGCAGAAAGAGCGGGCATTCTGGGAAATTAATGGATATTCACCAGGGCTTCGCTAATAACATGGGTTAATTACTGTTGCAACGCACTAGGCTCAGTAAATAAAAGAGCAGATCCATAAACACATTAAAATGAGCATTCTGCTCTATAAAATGCGCCAGCTCCCCCGGAACTGACTGAGCCATCAGATTGAAATGTTAATGCCGGGGAAAAGGTTGATATTTCCACCATTTATTTCCAAACACTCGCAGAATGGGGGCTTCACAAAACCCACGCCAAGTTCCCGAAACACTGACATCCTATTCTCATTGGGTTCCTCCACAATGGACTTGATTAAAGGCACCGAAGTTAATAAAAATGTAACAAATTAAGTCAAATTAAAGCTTTTGGAGCGCAATTACCAAGGCCCTTCTCTGGACCCATCTAAGTCGCGAATTAACGACTCTTTCTAACTTTGGCTTAATTACGGTAGATTGTAAGCTCACAAGAGCAGGGCCCTCTTCTCGTTCTTTTTAACATGTATTGTCAGTTTAAATTTGTCTTTGTTAAATGTTTTCACTGACCCCTATTGTAAGAGCGCTACCGACTCTGCCGGCGCTATATCGATAAATGTAAAGTAATGAAACTTCTTACCGTTCTGAAAGCTGCACGTTCTGGGGGGAATCGTTGATGGTTTATCGACATAACTCTCTGGGGATAAAACTTTAGGGTACAAGAGAGGTATGTGGAATGGAATGAGAGTGGAAAAATACACAATGCTGAGATCCCAGTTGGAAACCTGATCATTTAAAAGCAATCACTTAAGACGTGTATTCATTCATTGTCTCTCTAATGTCATCTTATCTTGAACTCTTGACAAGCAGTAGCTGTGCCTTATCTGCACAACACTTGCTAGATTTAAGCTCTCTTTCTGCCTTTCACTGTTATTCTTCTTCCATTATGTACTTATTTTTTATATTTTTTATATTTTTTTTTTTTTACTATTTTTACATTTTTTACTCCAATTTTAAAAGTTAAATAGAACCCCAGTGCCTATAACTTTATTCTGTCCTTTATTTTATTTTTATTTTTTACTTAATTTTTTTTTATCAATTTTCCAAGGTTATAAAAGCTGCCTAAAAATCTGAAATAAAGACTCCGCGCTTCTAACTTTATTCTGCCATTTTTTTCACATTCCATATTTTTTTAAACTAATTAATTCCCCCAAAACAGCTAGCTCGCTTCCCCTGTTTTATTTGCCTTTTCTGCTTGCCAACAGCTGTGACGCTGACAACTGTTAAAACAGTCAGTAAAATTAAGTCGGCTCTATAATCCTTTAGTCAATGTAACGTTTTAATCAGAAGTAGAAGGAGTTTTCATGCGAAGACCCCGCTGTTTCATTTTCCAAAAGATTAGATTGACACATATGTTAGAACGGACAGATACACTTTGCATCTGTTTCTTTTATTAACAATTATTTAAAGGGACGGTCGCATGCGTTCAGCTGGGCTTAAGTTCCTGCATTCTTTGACACTATTCTTCAAAACCTTATCACACCCATTCATCTTCATTTGGCGTCTGCTTACAGTAAGCTGTCGTGTTTTTATTTCTTTACTTTCTTTAATAAGCTTTTCTTTCCATATTACTCAATGTTCCCATTCGATATTAATGCTGCGTCACTTTAAAAAAAGAAATTAAAAAAAAAAGTCTTTTTTTTTTTTGGCTTGGGATCTGGATTTGAGATACTGTTAAGATGCCACTGGCTTCTTATCTCAGCAACAATCCACTATCCTGGATAGATTCTGTGGTTTATTAATTGACACAGATAGAGAGATTACTCGCCTATCATTTAATAATGCTGTTTGTCCACCAAACCGCATTGTCTAGCAGGCAAGCACGTTGTGGATCTGCTCTTATTTTCTGGAGGTAACACAGTTCTAAAGAGCGTTTCCACGTCTGACATCTATTTCATGCATCTTGCTTAAGAGGCTTACTAAACTAATCATTCAAATTAGCCATAAGAAGGTAAATTTAAGAAAGCTCCTTTGGCTATGACAAATCTTGGACCATGTCTAAAGGTCCCTTCCTATGCCTTAACACCAGCTTCAAAACTTAGTCCTAAGCTATAAAACCACATCGTGTAAAAATATAAAGCGCATCTTTACATTTAGTCTAAGAATTTAGGATCACCGAGCTCTTAACCACACGATATACTGTCTTGTACCGATGTAACCTGAAGTATTTAAGAGCAGCAGTAGCTATAGAGTCGCTTGTATTATCTTTAACGTTCTAAGTCGTCTAGGTTCTAACATTTAGAATTTTAAGTTTCTGCCTAAAGTTTATAATTACTTGCCATTCGGATGTACAATTTGCTACGAGCATGCACTAAGGTCACATTTTGACAGTCTTGATCTATACATTCGCACTGACACATCCACATAGGGTCCTGTTTCCACTATACAATGGGGTAGCAAGAAAACACCCTAGGAATGGGTCTTTTTACCCCGCTCAATCTCACACGGCCAGTGTACGGCGATTATAACAAACTCCACATGCGAGAGATGCAGAAAACGACAGCACCCTATAGCCCTGACCGTTACAAAGTTAATTTAGATGCTTATCTGCCTTGCCTTCTCATATTGCACAATATGGGTAAACCCCCCCCCCCCCCAAAACCCATAACATTAAATAAAAAAGTCCTAGCAAAACTAACAATTTCTATTTTTTTGTGATCTAAAACAAAAAACAACATTTTTTTTTTTTAGGGGTATTACACTGATTTTGTTTTGATTTAAGTTTCAAATTTCACAAATAAGGAGAACGCTCGACAGCACGCTCCTTCACTCGCTCTCTATTTTCAACAAATGATCCTTAACTGCCCTGAGTTATACATTGACCGGTGCATGCATTATAGCTAGTTAATGGTTAGCCTCCTAGACCTGCACTTGAGGCTGAAATACAGAAGTCTCCTTCCCGAGCGGCGCTTTTTAATCATGCCTTCCGATTTAGTGTCATTATCCACAGCCCTGAACATGTCACTTACTCTCGACGTGTGACAGCCCTACAAATACACCGAGCGCTACCGTATTCAGCTCTGTCTAGATCTGCCGGAGGCTGAACTCTATCCAGGGTCTTTGCTGGGGAGGAAGGGTGGGGGGGGGGAGAAAAAAGAGATGTTCCCTACGCTGGCAAAAGGCTATAGGTTTTTTAACACTTGGCTAAGCTTTTGTGCCTATTCTTAGTGCTCGAGAAATAAGAAGTGGTTACGGACAGCTGTTCTGCCGATTGTCACAGGACACACGCTGGAAGGTAACAGAACAATTAGACGGCAGCCTCCGCTACACAATACACGAGACAAACAGCCACACGCACTCACTCATGCACAGAGATCCTCGCAGATGTACCTGCGTCCCTGAATAAATATTTAGCAATGTGCAAGAAAAAGGACGGAGGAAAAAAAAAAAGAAAGAGAGAGAAAGAGAGAGAGAGGTACCTACTCTTCTTCGTAGTGCAGGGAAAAAGATTCAGGGAGGCAAAGTTCTACCGAATCCATGTGCGCCCGGAAACCATAATTTGTGCAACGCAGCTATAAATCAAAGTTTCCCTTGTCAGAGAGCCGTGCAATTAACAGAAATGTTCTCCCGGTGACAACCCTATAGGAACAGCCAGTTGGGACCAAAAGCTCTCACACGCTCCTAATCAAGGACTTAAAGCCCAGACCGGAGCCCATTAATATTAAGTAGGTCTTTACATATGCAGTCCCTCTGGTCCACTCGGCTTGAGGATTGGTGGGGGTGATAGCCAATGAGAAGGACGGGAGGGCAGGGGCTGCACACGTTGTGACAGCCGGGCAGGTAGCGAGGGAGGGGATTTGGAACACACTGAAAGCAGAGGGAGGCAGAGAGGGAGCGAGAAATGTTTCCTCGGGGCGACTGTTCAGAGGGGGAATCAAAAAGCACCGCTCTGTTTGGGCATTAAACGTTTGTTATAACATTAAATACAATCCACCAGAGCCAAATGAACGGGAGATCTTCACTTAACCAAAAAAAAAAAAGCAGCGGAGAAAATGTTTTAATTTCATTATTTTTTTTTACCAATTTCTTTTTTTTTTCAGATTTTTTTTTGGTGGCGGTTTACCCAAATTTACCCACTTTTTCCACTCTTCTATTTTTTCTTTGGGATGTCGTTTTGTAAAAGCCCATTTTTTTTATTAATTTCTCATCAAATGGATGAGTTCTTTTGTTTGCAGATGTAATAGTTTGCTGTGGAGGGGGGGGGCACTTTTTTTTTTTTTTTTAACGTTGTGCAAAAAGCTAGGGGATGGCTTTAACCGTTCGTAAGCCATGGCAGTCGACGGCGGCTAGACGGCAACAATAATTAGCTAGCGCTAATTGATTATCCATCTGAGCTGGATTTTGTGCTCAGAAAGACACCTGCAACCCAGGTACGGAATCCGGCAAAAGCCTGAAGGGGTTAATTTTTCCGAAACAGCAAGTTTTGGGTTGTTTTTTTTTGTGGTTACATTTGCTTAAATAAATACACGCTTTCACACACTTGTCAAGAGGGTTGTAGCGAACAGTCGGCTATAAATGAATATGAAACTTAGAGCGCATGGATGCAGATTATGCGAAAAATACCGAAACAATCCGAAGGAGTCACATCGGTCGGCGTCTTACATTTTGTGACAGAGAGCAGATTACAGCACACCACACTCACACTGTAACCCTTTATAACAACATACAGCGGGATGCGATTTAACACGTCTGTCCGACAAAATCAGCTCTCGCATCTTCTGCGACTCTGCGTTGGGCCCCCCCCACCAAGAATTTTCTTCTTTTTTTTTTAAAGAAAAAAGAAGAAAAAAAAACGCAAAATCCAAACGCTTCCAAATCATCGCATTTAAGACGCTCCTGAAAAACGGCTACGATTTATTTGGTCGCAAATATATCCTGCAATCTTTATCTCCAGTTTATATACATTGTGCACTAGAGTGTGCGTGCGTGAACAGCCTGAAGTGCGCGCGGATCCTGGGACGGGGAATATTCTTGCATAATAAACCCCAACAAAAAAAAAATAATGAATTTTTGCAAAAAAAATAATTAAAAAGATTAAGAGACTATTTATTTTTGTGTGCCGCACTTTTTGTTAGTTACACCTGTCCAATCTCCCTGATCTTCACACAAAAACGCAGAGAGAGAAAACACACACCCTTCGTTTGCAAACGCAAGAAAGGGAGAAAAGAAAACGTCAACGTTAGGAACTTTCAAAGTCGAAAAGATAAGGATTCCGTTTGGGGGCAAAACAACAAGGCCTGCTTGTTTTTTTTCTTAACTACCCCCCCCCCCCCCACACCGCCGCCACCATCATTCAACAATTTTAAAGTGTGGAAAATAGGGACTCGATACCGTATAGTGTGTAAAAGCCGCTTATAAAACCTTAATTACCGGTAGCGTTATGCTGCCTATATTGTTAAATGTGAACCCTGCAATTAAGATGTAAATTTGGCTGCGAGCGTCGAATAAAAAAGTGCTTTGGGACTAGAACTAAAATGCAAGCATTCTGGAGACAACTATACAACAAAAAAGATTAGTCTGAAACCTTAACAGGGGAGACATTTAATCATTTTACGGCACCGAAATGCCTTTTTTGAGCACATTTTGATTGAAACTGGAATTTAAAATACCATAAAAGCATAAAGCACGCATTCCCCGTCAGCATTCGAACGAGGCGTCCGCTATCTTCCCGCGTGATAATCTTTATCTCCGCGGCACTGATGCCGCTAATTATTTTGTCCCGTGTATGATCCGATAACATTGTAACCTGCGACTTGTCTACAATCCGTATATTTGTTTTAAAATTAACAAAAAAAAAACCCAAAAAACACAGGCACCGAATGTTGGCCGTTGCGCAATAATTCACGCTCCCCTGTTTTTAACCCTCGAAGCGCCAGGAGGGGCTGCTTTTGTACCGTAGCGCTCGAAGGGTTAAAACGGAAACCTTTTTAGTTACATACAGCTTCGTAGGATGAATGTTTTATAGGGTGTGGGGGGGGGTGGGGTAGGTACGATGTGACGAAATCTGGCAACTTTGTAGGATTATTGCTGCTAATTTTCTTTAGTCCGCGGGATAATAATATCTCGCCATCTCCCCGAAGCAGGTCTCTTTTCATGTTTTCGCATTTGCCTGCCTCCTCCCCTGCTGTCACTCTATTAACCATCACAACCTTCCCTCCAACCATCTTTCATCAAGCCAAACGGCTGTCTTCACTACCCAGTGCTTTCCTATACGGACACAGAGACAAAGCAATTGACTCTCCCCCCTCCCCACCACCCTTCCAGGGAAACTGGAACTGTCTTTTGAGTTAAAGCAGCCAATGGGGTACATACTGGGGGGTCTCAAACCCACACAATTCTAGAAAGCCTCCAGAAAAAGACCCCCGCTTTAATGCCCCGCGCACATATACATTGAAACAATTCTATGTAATCTAGCGTTCTAGCGGCAGAAAGCAGAGCAGGTATTAGAACCGCTAGATGTACATTGAGAAAAAGGCTGTGTATCCTCTAAATGAGTATTACATTATTAGTATTTATTGTTTTATATAGCGCCATCATATTCCGCGGCGCTGTACAATTACATACGCTAGTACTGCTGATAATGCTAGGAAATTGGATAAAAGTTCATGTAAATCTCACTTAAAGCTTAAAAGAATAAGTATCCTTAAAAAAAAAAAACACAATTAATTTTTAGAGGTTTAAGAACAATTGGTTTTCTTACTCTTACCTTTAGCGGAGGTCTATAGAGATACGTGTGAGAATGTTTAAACACACATACACATATGTGGACGTACATAACCAGAAGGCTTGTTTATCTATATACAGAAGGAGCCTGGAGATCGCTGGATACGAAAGCCTTTAAATGCCACAGATGATGATGATGATGATGTTGGAGTTTACCGTGCGCAGGACTGGAGCAGAGTTCTAGAACAGGTCGAAATCCATGCCGTGCGAGCCTCGAAATGCTCTATACATATAATAGTATATATACATATAAAATAGTCCATTATGTGAGTTCTACCGCTACTTAGCGGAGGGACGAGCACTAGGCACATCAGATTGTCTGTATATGTTATACACGTACCTGGTATATTGTAAATCATCCCCCATAACTATCCTTAGCCCCCCATTATTGCTGTGTTTCGTACGAAATACCCTTAGATTCTGATTATTATATGAGGTACCCCCCCCCCCCCCCGGATTTATATAGCACCGTTATACAACGGGTAAACTGGACATAGTGCATCATATAACAAATTGGACTTGCTCAGAAACGTAACATCTGACAGCAGATCAAGATCGGAGCCGTTCGGCCCATTTTTTTCTGCTGTAAAAGACTCAACTCTTTGTCTCGTCATAGATTCAGAAGCCATATGCTTATCCCATGTGTGTTTAAATTCCTTCACTGTATTAACCACTACCACTTCTGCTGGGAGGCTGTTCCACCTGTCAACCACACCACTAACTTGCCCTGTGTTCATATTTTAGATATATTCTGGAAATCATTCTACTGTCACAAAATTTCTCCATGAATCCAAAACAACCAGATTTATGTTTTTTTGGTACTTCTACCGGTACTAAATTTAATGCTAATTATAAAAACCGACACATCTCGCTACATGCCGTGGGGGGAGGACACTGACATCACTGGACAGACGTGCTTGTTATTTGACTCCTTTTATACACTTTACCAGCACATAAACAAATACCAATAAATACATAAACAAACAAATAAATAAATAAATAAAAGCCGTCTGCCCTGTATGATAAATCAAAGCAAGCAATTAAAGGGACACACAGTGTTCTAAGCAGGCCGTGGAACAAAGAATACACATTATACATTTATTGAGGCTGAAAAAAAGAAACATTTAATTCCTTACATTTAGGAGAAATCAGTGGGAATGCTGTCCGCGCATGCACACAGGGGAGTCTCAAAGCTAATTGGTAGTGATTATACCATGCGGCTGGAGACGCATTCGGCAGAACACATGTCCTGCACGGCAAATAGGGAGCAAATGTGCATAGGGGGGGTTAAAGTGCATGCGATGGCGGGAGTGTCCCTTTAAGTGCATTTGATAAGAATTAGAAGATATTCCACTACGAGGGGGGGTTAAAACCCACTGATATTAGGTTACTTCTGATACACGTGAAGCAGTAAACACATTTCTCGTTACATTACAAGTCGAGGAGAAATAGGATTAGGATCTCCATAATTATTTGCATTATTGTGGCATCAGGTGGTTTGTTGTGAGTTAACCCTAACAGTGCCGGGGTTTGCTGGGCCCCGCTGGTCCTGAAGGGGTTAACCGACCATGCGTATGGCCTCCTGAGCTGCTTCCAAAGCAGTGATAAGGAACCTGATTCTAGAAAGCAGTCCCATAATAACAGAGCGCAGCCGGCAGCCATACATATTTTCTGCTTGTTAATTAAAATGACACAGAGACATTACTCCCTATTAAGAAAAAAGATGCACCTATATAAAACCCCACAAATAAACTAACAAGTAAAAACATGTCCCCCGAGAGAGCTATCTCGTCAAATAGGAAGGGGAATTATCTCTGTAGGAAACATAAAAATGGCTTTTAATGGGCAACATCAAAAAGAAATATTTGTTATTATTACGGGTGAATATACCGCTCATTCCACTTTTACGAATGCCAGGGCAATAAAATATCACATTGTAGGGAATATTATTTCCATGTGATATATTTGATATTTCTGGAAAACTTTTCGCATGTGCCACTCCAGCTGCTCGTGATCTTAACCTCCAAAAAGACCCGGCTGGTAGATAATATAATATGAGGGGCTACAATGTCTTTTTTATCGTTTTAACTATTTGGCTAATTCCGCGCCTGACACTCAAGGGGTTAACCAGAACTGGAAAAACCATTGCATCCATATTAAAAGTGTCTGGTTCTTGATGCTCCTCGTACCCTCCGTGTTCTAATATTGGTTTCGACATCATTAATAAAACGCGCCAAACGTTGTGAATTTCCGACGGAATGTTGCAAACTATAGTGTTTATTAACAAAACATACTCATTTGGAACGTTCCACTTTTATTTTTAAGTGAAATGTTTTCTTATTACATTTATGAGGACTGCCAGGGGGTTACGAGTCCGGATGGTTAATGTGGCTTGTCCGCGAGAGCTATAGAGCCTCAGAAGACAGGTCAAGGTGGTGACGTTGCAAGACAGCATAGTGTCCAGGTCCGGTAAGTACCGGCGCCTTTTCCTCGCTAATCTTGCCTGTACATATAGATTTCAAACGGTGGGGAACAAAATGTACATTTAAGTTAAAAACTGGTTGTAGCACCCTGGGTAACGGCTTAGTTAAGTCTTCCTAACCCTTGGCCTGACAGCCTTCTTCCCCGTCCTGCCTTCCTCGCTGTTATGAGTGCTAACAATCCAGAAAGGTCGGGGTATTATTGAGATAACAGTTGGAATGCATCTCTTATTTTCAGATGAAAGGGAAACTGTTTAGCAATGTAATGACTAGGGGTAATAATATCCCTCCATGTTGGAGACATGATTTAGTGAATAGGGGGTTGTATTTAGTTAAATTCAGGTACTGCAGTGATGGACTCATGGATGAAACCTAAAGGGGGTTTCAGACATGGTGGTGCCCTAGAAAAGCCTTCTACGGTCTACCTTCAGTTGTTGGGTCTCCAGCTAAAGAGGGCTTCATCCTACTAGAGCAGGCTTCTAATTTAAGGAGATTGTTTCCATTATTTGCCCAAATGGCTGACACTATATGCACAGATGGGATTGCAATGGGTTTATAGGTTTCGCCTACATGCGTCATGTTCAGACGCTTTGTTTGGTGGCAGAAAATGGAAATCTGGCCCAATAGACCTGATAATAAATTGTGATGGAGAATAAGATTAAAGGTTGTGAAATACAGGTAACATTTTAACATTAGGTAAAAATATGGTATTGGTGAAGTTGGTTAGAGGCAGGAACAGACAGTAATGGCGTTACCTTAACCAAATGCAAGGTTTACGTAGAGTGAGTTAGAAGGTGGTCAGAATTCCAGGTCTCCCCAGATCTAGGATTACATTCTAAGTCCTTTAACGTTATTAACTGAGTCATTGAGAATTCCTGTGTGAAGTCGTTGACCTTTTGTGAATTTCAGTTGCATATCTGAACTTGTCATACTCTCATAAATGGAAGATTGAGAGATCTGCAAAGCTCTTTATATCAGACGATGCAATCTCCAACTTTGCTTTGGCTTCTCCAAGTCCACGTGAAAGATACTTCAATCTTTTTTGGGGGAACAGACAACGTTCCGTGTCTCTCTCTTTCGCTGACTCCTCCATTCCTCTACTGCCCCCCCCAAAAAGCTGACCCAGTCAATACTTTAAGTATTTCAAGACTCCAAATCCCAGCATAGATTTCTCTTCAAACACTAAACAGACAAGATACATACACACCAACTCTCACCGATCTATACAGTAAAAACATAACAAAATCAACCGTGAAAACCCAAAACTTCTAAAATTCCGAAAAACAACATAATATACATGCCTTCCAAACCTACACTAATAATATTTACCAAATCAGCAGCACAAACTAAATCTCCCCTATAAGCGGTTCTCATAACACATAGTGTTTTCATCACATCCACTATAGCCACCCTCCCCCCCCAATATCGACCAGCGCCTCTTTATTCTAGAAGGAAAATACTGTGTCTTTTCAGGCAAAGATAAGTTAACTAGGGGAATTTACTCGCCCTGTTTAATTAATGGTGGATTATTTCACTTTCATTTTATGAAGCTAATAATCTGTCTGGTAGAATGTCAGTAAAAATTAAATCAGAAACTCTCATATCACCAAAGGGAAAATGCACTGAGACTGGTTAAATATTCCCGGCAGAAATCATGGACAATTTTAGGCATATTTACAAAGCCCCCCAAAAAAGGAACAAAAATATGTATTCTGTGTTTTCTTATTTGTTTATATTTGTTTTTCTTCCCTAGAAAGTCAGATGCTTGTGATCATCTCCATGACTTTTAAATGTCCCAAAAGGGTTAATATTTTGGAGATCACACACTAATGACACAAGACATTGTTACTTTGTTTCTTGAATGTTAAGCACAGAAAGCTTTCAAGGTCAGTGGCCCATCCAAGACCCTTTAGGTTGCTGTGATATTATGGTAATCAGACATAAAATATTCCAGTTCAGAAAAACAATGAATTAGTTTATTCTGAAGGAAGATGATTGCAATGAACGGCAAGCGTGGACAAGGCCAGACGAACCCATTCTCTGCCGTAGACACCGAAATAGAACATATCCTGAAACATGAAAATCATTTGCCAAACCAAACTTCGCAATACGTCATACAACACAAAGGTCATTAACGTGTTAAATGATTATCCGGTGAAAGGCCGCTTAAATGTCACGTGTAACTCACATATGGTTGGCTGCGAATGTAACTGTATGGTCAAGGCTGTTAGTCCATAGGTTATGAGACCTGCTACATGTCAGGGTGGAAGCTACTGTGTAATTAACGTGGTCCCATGGGGTTCCAAGTTCTTAAGAACACCTTCTCATGCTAAAGTAAGCAAACATCCCACTTTATGGCCACTCAAAGAGTCTCTGTGATCATGTCGGGGGGGGGGGTTCTTTCAAGGGACATTTTTGCTTGGGAAGTGTATCAGATCAGAACTTAGTTTAGACATGATAGAGCTCCAGGTCTGATGATCAAGTGCACTAACTGATCATACTACCCAACAATTCTGGTTGTAATAGGGACAGTCCCGATTTTCAGGCACTGTCCTGCTTTTGCGTGCAGTGGGGAGCATGAGCCAGTTGGGGAAATCCTTTGGCCGGCTCAGGGAGGTGAAAAATCAGCAGAGGTCCTATGCTGTCTCAGGACAGACCTCCATTGCAGCTCCCATGTGGCCTCCTCTAATAGAGCCCGAAGGAGGCTATATAGGTAAGGTGGGTTTTGGCCATGCCTCCTGCCCCTCCCCCTCTAGTGTAACTATTTTGAGCACTGACTGTTTTGGTAAGACAAACACAAATTAGACATGATAACCCAACCTAGACTTCCACATGCTCCCCAACATTTCACCTGCCTAAAGGTGGGAACCCTTTTTTGAGGGGGCATGGTTTTAAGGCAAGCAGGGGCATGACTATTGGTTACAAAGTTGATCCAAAATTCATGGTTATGATATCATAACGCAGAGCACAACTTCAATGAGCCATGATGCCACATGGGAGCCATGGTTTGCAAAGACTCAGACCACAACCAACTTTTACAGCTTGTTGGGTTGGCCAGGGGAGATCTTCTAATCTTCTTAACAGGCCCATGACACCCACTGCCCGCAAAAGCAGAACAGTGACACAGCTCACGGGACTGTGCCTGGAAATCGGGGCAGTCCTGTGGAAAACATTTGAATTGGGGGGCATGCCTCCTGCTAAGGAGATGGAATCACCTTGAACCTGATTACAAATGAATGAAATATGTTTATAAAATGTAAGGCAAGTAGCAATATATTGCTATATAAAAGGCAAATAATACTAAAAAAAGAAACATTTTTAAAATTTAAAGTAAAATATGGAAAAAGGTGAAATGTATTAGAAGTAAAAAAAACAACGACATAATAAGATCTAGTCCAAAACTCAACAAAAAACCTGAATTATCGTAGCCACAATATTGGATACTTAATCTGTATAATCTCTACCAACGATACATCACAATACAAGCAATATATTGTTCTTTGTACCTATCTTTGTATCTATTATTTACTTATTGATTAATGAATGTTTTCTTTATTGATCTTTATTGGAATATTTTTGTCCTGTTTCTGCGATGTGGTGATGTTATTTGACAGATGTAAGAGAGGACCCTTTTTTAACCCATTTGTGATTTCTTGCTCCAAAGAAGTGTAAGAAAGACTGAGCAATTTGGTTCCGGCTTTACAATTCTTATGCCACATTCCACACCTGCCAAACCTAAATTTAGAAAAAAAAAAAAAACAATTTAGGGGGGGGAGAGGGTTTTAAGTATTTCCCTCGTGGAAAAAACAATAATCTTTTCTATGAATTAAGAAGAATTGCTTGTTAAATTGGCCTAAGATACTTGAAGCTAGGATAAATTGACCTAGGATGCCTTGAAGCTACGGGGGGGGGGGGGGAAGCGCCTGGCATACGTGTGCTGCCATTGTTATGTAAAGTGCGTGTGGATGTTTATTGCTGGGGAGCTTTATCGCTTACATATGTAAAGATAATACAGACATTCATAGGATTAAAGAGCTTCACTACACAACCTCCCATTCAATCATCTCAGTTTGCCCTTAGCCTTCACGTCCCTGGTGCTATTAAAGCCCTGGTACAAAGTGATCCGTGGGGATGTCTGGGTAAATTAACCCCTAAAACACCAGATCCCTTCGCAGTTTCCGACAAAAACCCAAACACACAAAAAAAATAGCAGGTTTGTTATTTTGCCTCCGGCGGTATCCATAGTGGATGGGCCATAACAGTGTCATCTCATCACACAACAACTTAATCTGTTAAGGCATGATGTGAAAGGCAGCTGGGGAGACGCGAGTAAAGAGAGCCCGTTTCCTGACTGCATACTAAGTACGTTCTTTGGCATCGCTCGCATGTTTTAGAAAACATAAAAAATATCGAGAAATGATCGATTTGGGAATATACCGCATTTGCTCGATTATAAGATGACCCTGATTATAAGACAACCCCCCCCCCAATCTGAATATTAATTTAGGAAAAAAGAAAAAGCCTGAATATAAGACGACCCTATAGGAAAAAAGTTTTACCAGTAAATGTTAATTCATGTAAACTATTTTTTTAATAAAAGCTATGATTGAGAAAAATATTTTGGTTTTATTTCCTTCTATTTTCCAACCTGCCCCCCCCCCCAGTTATGCACATCTGCCCCAGAAATGCCTTATACCCCTTTATGCCACTGTGCCCCATGATATGCCTTTTAACCCTCTAAATGCCACTGTGCCCCATGATATGCCTTTTAACCCTATATGCCACTGTGCCCCATGATATGCCTTTTAACCCCCTATGTGCCACTCTGCCTCCAGAAATGCCTTATACCCCTATATGCCACTCAGAAGCTCCGGTAAGTGGGGCGCGGGGGGGGGGAGACAGGAGGATCCAGGTCCCCTGCAGCTCTGCGGGGGATCTGGATCTTAGTCGTCTCATAGTCAGACCTATTTGAGATCTGATTATAAGACGACACCGATTATAAGACAAGGGGTATTTTTCAGAGCATTTGCTCTGAAAAAAACCTCGTCATATAATCGAGCAAATACGGTATTTCTGTGTTATTTAAAGAAAATGTGGGTGAACACTGGAATTGGGGGAAAAAATGAATAAAAGTTTGAACCAGGGATTGTAAATTTAGCAAAATCTGAAACAATGAAAATCGATTTAACTTTTTGCTCTTTCTGTATTTTCTTTCTTTTTTTTTGTGTGTATTTCTTTTACCCCCTACAGCTATGATTACCAATGAGAAAAAGGTCAATTCAAAAGTTTTAAGACCATTCTTTCATTTTTATCATAAAGTTGGCTCCAGAAAAAAAAGATATAATTGCTGTATTCCACCTAAAACAGCAACATTTTGCAAAGATTGTTCATGGGACACTTACACAGACACATATATATATATATATATATATATATATATATATATATATATATATTTGTCTGCAGGGACCTTGAACAGCATGGACCTTGTACAAAAAAAAATTGCAATATTTTTGGCCGGACAGCAATCCCTGATGACATCAAACAAGCAAAGATGTCAGAACAAAGAATATGGTGCCCAGAAGCAACGGTGGCATTAAACTATAATTGGAAAGGATCAGATAACAATAAAATGTGTAGATGTGGCACTAAACATACTTTATGTTTATATTGTGACCAGGAAGTTTCACTGTAATTCAGTATAAATAAAGGCCTTCCCAGCCAAGCCAGCCCTAGAATGTTCTTCTTATTGCCATAATATAGCTGACTTTAGATTTGTATGTGTGAAGTAACATTGTACCACTTTATGTTATTGTTGAAGGAACACTTTCAGTGAAAAGTCTCCAAATAAAACTTTTCTGGAGCTCTGGGTTTTTTGTTTGTTCTCTGTACGAGGGAGTAGGGTTTCAGTCTTTACCCCTCGCCACCTCTAGCCAAACCTCCCAAAACATGCGTCCTGATTTGGGCACCTGGTGGGTTATATGAGGTTTGGCCAATTCCCGCTCCTCACCCAAGTTCCACCAACTCCCTAACCCTTTAAAGTGCAATTGGGACTAGCCCCGCCCCTATGCACACCTGTCACTTATCACAGCCACACCCCCTTAATGCATTCGAAGGGGAGCCCGGAGAATACAGTAAATACCCCACTTCACGGCGCTTCACTTTCCGGCCCTTCACTAATGCAGGGCGTTTTCAATTATATTTATTGTATTACTTTGGGCACTTGCTAAGGTGGTTTTCTTGGCAGCAGCTTTTTATAAATGCCATTTGGGGAGAAAAAAATTGCATGTAGAGATGAAGCATTATTTTGCACTTAATAATAAGACTTTTATAGGTACTGGCAAATAATAAAAGGATTTGCTTCGCTTTAAGGTGGTTTTTGCTAAATGGTAGTTGCCTGCTCCCCAACAGCATTAGTGGGGTATGTCTGTACTTTTTTTTTTTAAAGAAATGATTCATTGTTAACCAGAAGCATCTTGTTATGAGACCCACCTAAAGTTTAAGGGTAAGCGTCCAGGGAACAAAGCCGCTTCGCTGCATCTGGAATGCAAGCCGATAAGATAAGGCCAATTTTTTATACTTTTCAAAAATATTCCAAAAATGATTAATATTTATGGAATAATCTCCCAACCTCCTATATTTCTTCCCCCAGTATTCAGACCTCCTGGAAAGGCTTATATGTTTAAGGAAATAATCCACAATTACAACGGACAATTACAATAAAAACTCAAAGAGTCGAGCAACGTTTGAACTGTCAATAATTAAGAGGGTATTGGAGATCTTGGCCCGTGTCATTCGACCTGTCTGTCGCTGGTGGTGGACACATACTACAATTTACTAATTTACAGACATTCATCAAAAGAACGAGGCTCCTTTGTTGCTACGGGGAACGAGATATTTATTATACATTCTGTCGCGTTTGTTTCAAATAGGCAGTCGGTTTTGACTTTCAGCCCAACTAAAATGATTAGGAAAAGTGGCTGTAAATGCAAATCTAGATATGAATGGGGCGGCAGCTTCCAGCAATTTTTTCGAGCTGTCACCGGTAACGTGGACGGTTCTCTTTGACATGAACGTACCAGACTCATGTTGTTAAATTAAGGGACGTGACAGCATCTGCTGTAGCTAACGCTATCAACAGAAGTTCATGGGCTGTAATACAGTTTTTTATTGTATTAGCACAGATGATTAAATGAGACAATATTATCCTAATGTGATTTTTCTGCGCCTTGAGCATTCTATTATTTCGCTGGGTCCCTGGCCTGCTATCTATCTCACGTATTGATCCAGCAGTTAGTTCTATTCAATTATTCAATCGCAATCGATACATTCAGATGCATGAGATGCAAACTCTCTTCTTCTCCGTTGATCTGTCTGCAGGACCATGCAGAGGACTGACCCCGGGTGTATAACGAATAGGTAATCAACAGGAAAGGAAGGTGACGTGGGATTTTTATGTAGACCGTTTGCACCCAGACTCTATGAGGTTGGGCTCCGGCTACCTGGAGTCCACCCTTGCAGGATTCGGATAGGAGGTCCCACTTACCTCAGTGGATGTCTCCGCTGACATCAGCAGGTGGTTCCGCTGACATCATGGACACGCGCAATTGTTGGAGGGGAAGTGGCTGGTGAGTGGGGCGCGCCAACGACCCAGAGATTCCACGTAGTGACCCCGAGAACATTGCTTCACTCGGAGCATCCAGGTGAAATCTGGAGGGCTCCCAAGTATGAGCCGCACAATACTTTGGGCGCCACTAGCTTTTGGACCTGCAAACTTATAGATCACTACCCGTAAGCTGAGTACCATCCTGTCGCCCGAAGGTCAGCCATCACTGTTCTGTAGCTCTTCTACAGATTTTTGGCGTTGAGAAGGGCAATGGGCTTCGAACTGGCACCAGTTAACCTAAGGCATCCCTAGGATTTGCTCAGAACATGTGTACGCTGTTGAATTCAATTCAGGCACCTGGCATTGAATAGGTTAACGAAATCTTTATTTTAGCGAAGAGTCTGGCTTGCAGTTCCACAAATGTTACAGCCTGTTTATAATTAGAAAACGTCCGATTATATCACTGTATCTAAGTATGAAAATTGCTAATTACCAATGCAGACTGAATGATGGCTTCCAAAGCGGATCTCCAGCATAGCAAGTGCCTTTAATATATCATCTTAACGCGTGGAATTCCAGAAAAATAAAATAACATGATTGCATTACTTATTCTAAAAAGTATGGTGTCATTTTTTTTTCCTGCGAATGCTGATTTTAGAATGTATCTACCTATAGCGGCAGCAAATGCGCGCAGTTAACATTAGCTGTGAAATATTGCTTTTAGCATTACCCATATGCCACTGCATTAGAATACCTCTTTTTTCAGGCACTAAATATTCTAGGGAAACATTTATCTGACGTGGCGATAGAGACACTATGATAACACCAAACACTGGTGAAATTATTTCCTTTTCTGGATTTGCCCTCTAAAATTCACAAACCCCAGTTACCAAAAAAACAAATAAATCAGATTCCGAAAATTCTCACTGGGACTAAAATAGGGTTCTATGGGCACAAAGCAGGCCCCCTATCCCATTTCATTCACCCTTATTGATTGACATTTTAGGTCTACAGGTAACAAACCTGGTCCTGTACCGCATGCTGTAGGTGGCATCAGGGCCTCTAACACATTGCCTGGGACCCTAGGCAGTGGCCTAAGTTGTCATTTGATTAATTAACATTCGTATTCCTGTAGGTTGTGAGTAAAGGCCATGCCCAACCCAATGTTTAACTGGCATGTTTGTCCATAAATACACATTTTGATTGTGTAGTCAGGGACAGGACCATAGACAGCATAGAACCTTGGATCGCGTTGAGACAGAACACCAGAATGGTACGTCATACCCCCAGCGCACACCTTCACCAAACCACAAGAAGGCCACGTGAGAGCTGTGATTGAGCTGCATAAACATGTTACATGACCTAAACATGTTACATGTTACAGCTCAGTAGGCTGATCAGGAGGAACAATTGACCCATGATTCCCACCGCCTACAAAAGCAGAGGGGCAGCTACGCTGAACAGTGGGGAACTGCCCAAAAATTCCAACTGTTCCACAGAAAGCGCGATGGCTTGGAGGTATATGTGAGGTATAGTCATGCCCATCATTTTTTGTTCTGCAGCGTTCCATATTCAATAAATGGAACAAAGACCACTTGTGATATGACTGGCCCTTTATTTAGTAATGTCTGTTAAATGCTGTTTAAGGATATAATAAAATAGTTATAGTAATGCCAACATATTTAATCATTCCACCACTAAGATGTTTTTGGATTTCTGGCCATATAATGTCCACCGTCCCCAGGAAGGTGTGTCAGACTCCAGGTGCAAAACATCTTCTGTTTAGAACACAGTCAAAAGAATGAGGAAGAAACCTTTCAAAAAGTTTAGTTATTTAAAAAATAATTAAAAATATTTATTGGAAGCGCTTGTACATGTGCCGTTACACTATACATGGGGCACGAGCCAACTAAACTATCATATATTTTATTGTTCCTGCTCTTGAAAAAACTAGGTCCATCCACAAATATATATATATATATATATATATATATATATAAATATAAATATATATATATTACTATATATACTGTATATATAACTTTGTGATATACTTAGCTGCTTATATACTGTACATTTTCATTTGTAATCTTTAATTCATTAAGTACAGGTCCGTTCAAAATGCAAGATTTTTTAAAATATATTTTATATATTATACAAAATGCTTAACCACTCCATTTCTCTCTTAATCTTCCCAAAAATCTGTTCAGGGTTATTTTAGTGGGCCTGTTTTCGAGTGCGATCTGCCCTGGGATACAATCTTTAAACGAGCCTAAACCTTGTCTTTACTGTAAATCTATCCTATATCTATTCTTCCACCGACCATTCTCCCTGAAGGTTTATTTATTAACACCGACCGTCCCCACGTGCTTCTTGAGGTCTGACTTGTGACCTCAGTTGTGTTAGCCTTTCCCGGCTGGAAAAATAACCTTTATACCCCCGGCTTACTATTATTTTATGGTTAATGGACATGACCTGTGAAGTGTATACCTCCCCCCCCCCTATTCTGCGACTCTGCGGTCTTCTCGATAAATTCTCCATTTGAAATGGATACCGATTTTGTGACACAAAGTAATGAAATGCAAACAATGAAAAGACTAAATCAGTTTACAAAAATTCTATTTGTCAAACATCGTGGAATTGCTGGCCAATTTAGCTCCGACAGTTCATGCAGCTTGTGATAAGGGAGAAGCCTTGAGCTTCCCTATTACTGCCTTTTCATGAAAGAATACCCACCCGCTAAAGCTTCCCTTTATAAAGAACCGTTTGAAAGGAGGTTACTGCAGACTGTATTACAAGGATCAGAATTAAGAAGTCTTCTCTTCAATGACTGCAGCAAGGGCTACAGACGTACAATGGAGCCCATGCATTCGCCTTAATAAAAGTAATAAAAATTAATCATACACCTTTTATTTGGTTTCTATCATTTTTTTTTCCATTTTAATGTCTCCCTTCCCATAGCAAGAAACAGCTGCATCAAGTAGAATATATACATAATTAAATAATACATATGAACTATAATAAAAAAACTACTAGTATCGTACATTTATTATATATGTTAACACTTTTTAGGGGCAACTAAATATGGATATGTCAATATGTAAACGATGGGGGAAGATAAGAGATGGGGGGATAAAATAGCAATGACTAATTATAGGCGATAAGGGATTCAACAAATTACAAGGGGGGAATATGTTTCATAGAAAGTGAGATACTAGCATAGGCCCAGAACTTGTTCTGTTCTTTTCACAAAAGCTTACCCTAAAGAGGTTGCAATTATTTTTGGGCGCCCTACTCAGGGATTGGACCCTAGCCAGCTGCCCCCTTTCCCCACAAAAGAAAAAGCAACGATACATAAGCACTCCGCATAAGTGTGTTTCATAGAGACTGTGCTAATGAGCCCAAACCCTGGCCTTTGAGTTTATTAATACCAAGATGGCCTTTGCAGGTGTCCCACGCGCATGGGCTTTTCCTACCCCTGGCACAGGAATGAAAGGCCGGACACACGCCGGTTCAGCAATAGCTGTTACTTACTTCACACCCAGATTCTGAACTCTGCCCTTTACCTCATCCGGACTCCAGAATACCTTCCCGAGAGGAGATACAATCAGCCGCCAGGCCACGGAGCAGAATGCGACTCCTTCTCGCAGAGTGTCTCCCGCGGCTAGAGGGGTTAATTAACAAGAGGCTCTCGTCTATGGAGCCGTATTTATCATAAAAATGACATTTGCTAAAACCTCACAAGTTTTCTGTTTAATATCCTTCAGCCGATCATCCTGCTAACTTTTCCTATTTCATTTCGTAAAAAGGAAGACTAATCCCCTCAGAATTAATATTTCTTCATCTACGAGTTGAATGGTGAGGAGCAGAAACACATCAACGAAAGCTAAGAATTTCCGGACCTTGTGTACGCCGGGGTTTAATCAAACTTTGACAACTGTATAATATTTTACACTGGGAGAAGACAAATGTAATTAACTGGGGTAATTAATCGTGCTCATAGCTGAATGTTCTTTTTAGGGTAAAAAAAAATGTCCAGTCCCTTCCCAGTCCCCTAATCTAGATACTTTCGAACTCCTTCTTTACTAAATGTGAGTAAATTCTTTGGCATCTTATTTCTCCAGTGCAAAAATTGTAAGAATTAGACTTAATGTACTTGATTTTGCAGGATAATCACACAGTTGCCAAATGTCTCTGAGCATCTGGAGGCAGTCCTGTTTTTTTTCACTTGATTAATGTAAACGACTAGATCTTTGGATATAGGGGCATCAAGGTCCGTAACATGCCTAACTGTGGTGTTTTCCTGAAGAATAGACAAAATGTATCTCTACATGCAAGTCATTGTTTGATTTTAACGCTAACAATGGGGACACAATGGCAGAGACATATTCTGGCTCAGGCCAACTAGGCCTAGACCTTGGGGGCAGTCCCTCTGCTGTAAAATGGGGGCAGATCGCCATCTTGGATGATAAAGCCCCCCGTGCATCCCTGCTCAATGAGCCAGTTACAAGGGGGGCTTTCTAATTTAAACAACAGTTCCACTTACAATATGGAAGACCATGCCAAGCTGGCACAGCCTCTGTAGGTTGTGGAAGAAGGTGGCGCTCACTTTTAAGACATGGCGGGCCAGGATATGACGTTGTAACCTGGCACTCAGCAGCCATGACGGATTTATAAAGTCTTCTAATTGCAATCATCCAGTTTTCTTTGACTGTAGATGTGTCACTTCACCGATATTTCACACACTAAAGAATATCGCTGTAATCCATAGCCATTGTTTGAATGCCATATCCCAACTGCTATAATAGACTTCATTAAAACCCTACACTAAAGGCATTTATTTAACGCTTCAGCCACAAATATCTACTTAAGGGGGGGCAAAGGCGTAACCACAGGGGTAAGTTCAGAAGTGAACGTTCCACCCAAGATCCAACCTGGCCATGCACACCAAAGGCAGCTCCGTGGTGTCATTACTACGGGAGTGTTGGTGGTGCAAGAAACTGATATCTCGTAGATATGACTGAAATTCTGTCTGGAGAAGAGAACACAATGTAAGAGGCTGATACTTGGACCAGGGTCAGCAGCATGAAAAGGAAACACTGGCATTCCTCCATAATGATCAGACAAGTTGAAACAGTCATTCATGTTCTGGGCTTCCCCTGCAAAGTAACATGTTGTCTTTAATCTGACCTCTTCAGAACAACTTCTGCTGAGGTCCAAAAAAATGTTGGCTTATTTGAGAACTGGCATACGGCCACCAGATATGTCTAAAAAAACCCTCAAATGATACCTGTAATACCCGTCATGCAATAACCTGGGCTGTCCCTTTAAAGAAGTCTCTCCACGCAGTGAAAAATGTCAAAAATTATAAAAATGATGTTTGGTAGCTGGATCAGTGCCTAGTCACATGACTTGTTCGCTTTAAATGCTGACTACTTAAATTGCATGGTAATACCAGGTGGTGCTGCCATCGTTATCATGCATACTATTAACGAACGCTCTGATATGGTATGGAATCCTAGAAACTTCATGAATGAGTTAACCCAGAGGCTCTATTATTAACCGTTTAATAACCCACCTCAAAGATTCCATTGAACAGATCTAACAGGAGATAGTTAATGCACATCTCTTGCACATACATGAATCATAATGAAGCAATGGAGAGGGACATCTAAAAATAACCCTGATGAAACGTCTGCCCGTATGTGGATCTGAAGGGGCAAAATTGGGGTGAATTTTAAATTATCCAAATTTGATTATACTCCCACTTTAACAATCGCACTGCAACGATAATAAACCGGTACCTGGTTACAAGGATTGTAAAGTGATCCTGAATCAGCACGGACGGGAAATAAAGATTTAATATATATTAAGCAACATTTCATTTTTACAATTCGTTAAAATGATTCTGTTTCGGAAAAAAAAGCTTATTTCACAAATTAAGGTATTTCATTTAGAAAAAAAAAAGTAATTTGAGTGTAAGAATTAACTGTATAAGGACATCTCATTATACAATCAAAAGCAGAAAGTGATTTAAAAAAGACGATCTACACATTTGCTAACTGGGCTCCTTGTACACAGATGGAACGGTTTAAGAAATAGTAAAAAAACAAAAACGGTTAAACAAATAGTAAACAACAATCTAATTGAGTTCCTTTTTTTACTTCTATTTTGGCTCATTTCTGGAGAAATGTGTTTGATTTTGGTAGAAAGTGATACAATAATTAAAGGAACCCAAGTATTCTTCTCCTGGTACAGGTGTTGAAGGCAATATAGTAATGACCAGCGGCGTAACTACAGGGGCCCGTGCCTCTACGGGGCCCGGTGCGACCACTGCGACCCCTTGTTCCTGTCTCCATGGAGTGTGTGTTAGAATGAATATGTATGTGTGTGTTAGTGAGTATGAGTAAGTGTGTGTCATTTGTGTAAGTGTGTTTTCATATGTGTGCCAGAGTGTATGTTGGAGCATGGGGCAAAGAAGGCACAGACAAGTTTTTTGGGGGCAATTATGGCAGAGACCAACGGTTGAAGTTTGGGGCCACGTGGGTTTCCAGTAATGCCCCTGGTAATGGCAATCTTTGGCATACCTTTAAAAAATTCTTAAATGTAATTTATGAATGTAACTAATGATGATTGCAAGTGCCCTTGGCTTCGCTCTACTTACATACCAGTGGCACAGACAAGGCATCCCTGAAATGCTGGTGGGCTGTTTATTTGTCTTCCCGCTGCCTGCACATGCGCATGACAGGTACACAAAATGCAACTGAGTCACAGTTAAAATAAACTTTATTCAGAAACAAACAGGAATAGTGTAAAAAAAAAAAAATATAAAACTATTTTGAAGAAAAAGGTTAAACATAGCTGCCCCTTTTGGACCATGATTGGGAAGTATCGTTGGGAGACATTTTTCGTTATCTCTGCACAAAGGCAGACACAAATCAGCTTTCTTCAAATGCATGAAGGGTCATCTGGTGGAATCTACAACGAAGAACTGAAATTGTCCAGTAAGTAAGCACAGTGGAACACGGGTCCCCAATGAGTCATTTCCTGTCAAATCTAGAACCCTTGCCAGTTATGCTGCACTTAAAGTGCAGTTAAAACCCTTGCTTGGCCCAGGGGTTTGACTGGAGCTTTGTTCAACCGTGATTCCCTTTTTCCATGTTTTGTATACCCACACAAATATATACTGCTTAAGGACAGATGGGGCTTTCTCTTAATACCAATTTTCCTCTGTATAGTCTGTTATTTAGTATCAGAGGACATAGGAGGGTAAACGACCCCGCCGGTGGAAAAAAAATCATAGGATGTTTTATTACGTCCCCGGTCACCTAGGGCCTGTTAATGATGAAGTAACAGTACGTCCTAAGGGTCACGTAGCGTTAAAGAACTCACTTTTCAACAATCTTACATTTAAAAGTTCACTGTACACTAAATAAAAAGTGGTCTTTATAGAAAAAATAGGCTATAGACGTGTTTACCACTATAGGATCAGCTGCCTTACTATTCTCAGGATACCTATGATTATTCCTCCCTACTAAGCTATCTCTCGCCTACTGTTAAGTTGCTAATTGATTATCTATGCTAGTTTGCTACTCTATACCACAGATTTCTTTTTCCCTGGGAACCAATAGCGTCTGACTTTTAAACTAGTATTTACAAAACAATTACAAAACTTGAAAAGAAAGAAGAATGCACACTCTATAGATTTTAATAAAGACAGTATTTAGGTGTGTTAAAAGGGAAAAGGGGAGAGTTTCTCATTAAGCCAGTATCAAAACCATACAGCAAGCGATCCAAGAAAACTCAGAAGAAAATCCTCAGATGTGAAAAGAAAATGAAGTCCTGTTAACGTTTCATTACCGAGACTCTGACAGGGTCCCAGTTGCTAGGTCATGTCAGCATTACAAACATATTTAACATAATAATGACAAAAATAAACCCTAGAACATGCGCGAGCCGTATCCTACTCATCCGCTACTTCGGGCAATTGTTACGTCTTCTCCCCGGTACTCTATTGTTTCCTTCATTAAAATTGATATCGCTAACGACCAACAAATCCTGCGAAACAAACCTTGCAAGAGGAAAAGCAGATAAGGGCTTAATTACCGAAGTTGCTTCTCTCCCGATTTGAATGTCACCCGAAAGACAAAGGCAAAAAAATGTTACACTTTTTGAAGCGTGGGAACCTCGGAGCTGAATACAAACGCTCTCATTAACTCTGATTGTGTCCATGTACTCACTACTCCTGCATGGCGTCTTCTCGATATGAAATCTGAAGGTTGCTTTAAGCTGGAAATTATATGTGACACTAATCCTGTGTAATGCACAAAGACTTTATAGCGGGCCGGGGGGGGGGGGGGGAATTTAACAAAACTGTTATTTATTCTTCATGTCAGATCTTAGAACGATGGCATGCATATTAACAAAAATTTTTATTTATAATATATATAAATTGACTTGTTAATAAGTGAAAATCAACTCTATTGCAGGTTCTACTGCATGTTAAAAATGACTAATTTCTAATGCATTTAAATTACTAACATGGAGAAAATATACAAACCTTTTTTTCCTTTATTTCCTTCAGTCCCGCAGTATAGAATTAACCCTTTGAGTGTTGTGCAACTGCTGTACTTGTTTGGAAGACTCACAATAAACACTTTCAATCAGGCCCAGAGCGGCCATCTGGCCCAGCGGGCCTCTGTCTAATAGCATATTTACCCTTACTGCTTACCAGTGGCAGGTCGGGCCCTGTAGTGTGCGGCCGCTGGCTAGATACCCCTGGTCAGGTGTAGCTAGGGTATAAATATATAACACGCAGCTGCATGTGTCCAGCCAGTGGAGGCAAAAACGTAATTTAGCAGCTGCTGGCCTTAAAGTGCCGGAGCCATTTTTCATCCCTAGTCCTGAAATGTTCTACGTTCATAGCGGATAAGTATTTTCATTCCAAGAAAAGAGGGAAACCAGGAGAGGAATGAGGTATTTCGGTCTAAAAAATATATATATATACATACAGTCCAAAAACACATACGCACTAGCTGTGGGCTCCTATATAGAGATGTTTGACCTTGACCTGAGAAATAAAAAAAAAACTAAAGAATTGTTCGATTACAAACATTTAATTCATGTTTGCATCTAGTATAAAAATGCTCTATTTTTGCATGTCCTGTGTTAATAAATTAGCAAATTTAATAAAATTTGCTAATCTGCAAAAAAAAATTTAAATCAAATTGCACTAGTAAATTAGAGCAAATATTAATATAATTTGGACTCATCGCCAATGCTCTTCCACGTGCATGGCGGTAATTAAAATAAATGTTTGCAAATAATTCCAAATTTATACCCCAAATATTACCTTTAACTATTTTTACATTAAATAAAGATTATGTGACATTTGTGGGCAAAAACAAGTGTTTTTTTTCTTTTGTTTATGAAATACGAATCGTTAAGAAATGTTCTGAATGAAAAAGTAAAAAACGAATTCTAAGTGTATCATCTGAAATGTGCTTTTATTATTAATATAACATAGAATTTGACGGCTGATTGGAACCATTCGGCCCATTTTTCCTGATGTAAAGACTCAAACCTCAACAGGCCTTGATCTTCTTGACTCAGGAGCCATATGCTTATCCCATACATATTGAAATTCCCTCACTGTATTAGCCTCTACCGCTTGTGCTGGGAGGCTGTTCCGCACATCTACCACATATTCTACAAAAATGGCAACAGAAGCTGTAGAAATAGTAATAATTTTTCAGAGGCAGGCTGAGTACCCGATCTGCTTCAACAAACATTTGGAACGCAGACCTATAAATGAAATAGGACGGTGTCTATACATTGAAAAGTCAGCTTAAGGATATGTTACCTTTAATTCAGTGTTGGGTGTTGTTCTGGTTCTCATCTGGTTAAATCGTTACAGAAGCCATGATGACAAGCTATACCGTCAGTAAACATGGGACGGGGCTTTGAACTGCTTCTTGAGCTCCTAATAAACTTGGTGTCAGTATGCATTGCCCCTCGCTGTGCTCTGTAATGCCCCGTAGGTGAAGACAGCCGTCATTCAGCCTGACATAACCGAGTGCCGGGACTCACTTTGTAGAGGCCGACTCATCAACACTTACTGATCTGAGAGCGCTCGGCTACTAAACTCAGGTCCAGATTGGAAAACATTTACAAGTAAATATAGCTCGATAATCACCATAATCCAAGATTTTGCAAGAATTGATAACATATGCATCATATATTTTTATCACTTTAAAGTATGGAATAAGCAGCCCTCAGCTACCTGGGACTCGAGAATTAGCGACGAGGGCTGGATATAGATCTCAGGCCGCGAGTTAAAAGCAGTTACATAATACCTCACCTATGCTTTTTACGATAGCTTTACAATGAGGGAAACATTTACCAGCCTTTTATATCCGTTCGTGATCACCGTAAAGACAAGGGTCTAAGATTCATAAGGAACGGGTCTGGAGGTAGAATGTTCTGTGTTAAAATCCAATGCTCTCAATGGGCAATGATATGTGACACCGAGGGTACATTGTCTTGCAAGGACTGTCAAGTGGGGCAAATGATTTAATGGTTTTAGGCTATTCTTTTAAAGAACAGTAAGACCAACTTTTGTTCTTCTTGGCTTGATTACCCCACCAGCCTCGCTTTCTTTGCCCTGTTGAATGTTTCTACGTGAAACACACCGGAGGGTTTTCATGCTCCCACGTCAACATATCTGGCAAGACAGCATTCCAATGGCGTGGATATGTTCTGGGAACAAGAACTGTCTTTAATCCAATGGGGTCCTTGGTGAACCTCTTATTGGTTACTTATGTAGTTGTGCATTTTCCTAAATTGCACGCGTAATACATGCTCATTGCGCCATATAAAACTTTGGCGTTTAATATGTCAACTCATCCCAAGCAGAGACTATGGCAGAAATAATAAAAGTACATAGGTAATAAAATATTGCCTTTTGAATGCTATTTGGGGTTTTTTAGTTATGTCCACATTAATATCTTCCTGCCGATATGAAATACGGTAAGATGTAAGGGGTTAAACCCTGCTCTCCTTATGTTAACACGAAGAATGCAGAGAATCGTTGATGGCGGTGTTAAGATTGGTAAAGACAGGAAAGGTAAGTAAAATATATCAACCTGCATGCTGAGTCTGCCAAATGCTGAAGAGCGTGGCATGTAAAAATCACGTGTTCCAAATTGCCTCTGGAAGCCACATTAGCACAAGCAGGTGTTTTTCAGGCTTTGGGCCCCCTTAGTTCCAGTGAAGGGTAATGATAATGCTACAGAATACACAGACATTTTACACAATTGTATGCTTCCAACTTTGTGGGAACAGTTTATGGAAGGCCCAGACTGACTTCCCCAAGATGGCAGACTAAATAAAACATCCAGTGAAACCAAGCATTGTTTTAGTGAAATGCCTGAATATATGTGTTTGAACGTTCTTCAATAATGTTATCACTGATGCCACTGGGTTTTTTGTGGCATTAAATACAAAAAACCCAGCAGCAATCCCACTTTTTTGGAATGAGCCTCATCTTTAGTCATCTAAGGTGGGGTTTGGCTAAAAGCTGCTGAATCCCAGAACTGAAAACTCAGATCTCAGCACCCCCTCCAAAAAGCCGCCTTGTTCTGGCAGATTCATGGCCCACGGAGATATCAAGGCTGAAGGTGCAACTCAAGGGTGACTTTAGCACCAAGACCTCATGTTACCCCAGTAGCTACACCCTCAAATACAATGATATTTTTAGCTTGTCATTTAAAAAAGGTTTTATTATTTAAAAGCATTTTATGTTTATGGTATGTTCTGTGTAACTGACTCTGTTGGACTCTGTAGTTATTGTTATCCTTTTTGAACCAACTAAAATTCCAATCTATAACCTGCACGCTGTACTAATTTAAATTAACTTATCTCCTGTGTGCTCTTGAGCCTTGGAACTTCATATCTTGCAACAAAAATATTGAATACAGAAAAATGTTAATCTTTTAGTATACTACTAACAAGCTTTTTCTGTATTACCCCGTTTATTGAAATTCAAAGTATCATGACAATCAGAAGCATTGTGCCAGTACAATAAAGTGTTACAGACAACCCGGTAAGGAGAAAGTGACACAGTACATGTACAGCTGACATAAAACATTGTACCGGTACAGAAAGGCATTGGTCACGGGAGCGCAGTCCCGCACTTGAGCGGAGAGGAGGACAAGACCAGTAGACAGATCCATATACAGTTGGAGAGATAATCATGATAACAAAGTAGGCAATACAAGTACAAACATACCAGAGCATGTTAAACAAAGTAAATATGTTGTCAAAACATGTCAAGAGACATAACAAAACCAAACAAAAGAAAAGAAAAGACGTGTGCCGTATCAATTCCTAACAATTAGGAGGGAGTTACAGGAAAATAAAAATAAAACAAAAGGCGGTAAGTCACGAGTGTAGTGTAAGTGCGTGTAACAGCATAAGCTGAGAGCCGGAGTGTGAGCGAAGGCCACAAGGCGGGCACCCAGGAAGAGCCAAACGGGAACATCAAGGGGAGGGACCCAGCAATGCAGGTAGACGAGCAGATGTGACAAGCTCAGACCACCAAAACCACCTCCTATCGTTAATGTGAGCTCTACCTCGAGACGACCATATGAGGTCCTCCATGTGGGCAACAAACTGCATCCTGCAGAACCAGGCCTGTATTGGTGGAGTACAGGGTTTCCTCCAGAACTGGGGAATAACCGCCTTTGCCGCACTAAGTATGTGAAAGGTAACCGAATTCTTGTACTTGTGGGGCGGACAAGTGCTAAGATGTAGGAGAGCAGCCGCCGGGGATAATGTATAGGTGGGATCCGAGACCTCTTGAAGGATTCTCTCAATAATTTTCCAAAAAGGCTGAATCAGGGGACAGTCCCACCATATATGTAGGTATGTACTGGGCTCCACCAGACAACTCCAACACAAATTAGGGACATCGGGCATAAAACGGTGTAAATCATGTGGGACACGATACCATCTAATAAGCAATTTATATGACGTCTCCTGTATTTTACTAGCCTTCATGGAGATAACACAAAAAACACATGTTCCTTCCACTCACATTTCACCCATACCTGAAGGAACTGTATATATAAGGGACAACGTAAATATGAACTGCCTACAATGGGTTTTGTAATATATATAAAAATATTATCACTACGTCATAGCTGAAGGTTGTTCTAAGACCAAGGGAAGACGGCCAGGGGGTTGCTATTAGATGGGAGACCTCATAGTGTTGTATAGGTGCACAAACAAGATGCCCTCCTACTAGCCTTTTTTATAAAGTGCCCACCTGCCTTCTTGTTCTAAAGTCCCATCAAAACTTTCAGCTCCAGGCCTTAAAATGCCTTACTACAGCTCTGACAGTGGGAGAATTTGCATCAATGAAGGCCAAGCCCCAGTGAGCTTCTGCTGCCGGAAGAGCTTGTTTAGCCCTGTATAATGTATAATTAAAACAGTAAGACTTCTTCAAAGACTCCCAACATACTGAATAAGGCTCAGCCTCAGAGAAACGTGTAAGATTTGGTTCTTTGTATAGGTTACTGAAATGAGAAGAGTTAAAACCGCAAGTCTTCTGCTCTCCTTTTAATGAATATTTCCCAAATACACACATTAATGGTTATAACATCGTTGAGCTCAGGTAATGTTGAGTCAGGGAAAATCCAAACCCCGGTAGGGTCAATAAGATTTTTTTTTATTACCTTTAAGACAATATTGGATAAAAGTCTCATTTGGGTTTTTTTTGCCACCTTCTACATATACAGGTACTTGTAAGGTTGAACTGAATGGACTTTGTATATTTTTAAACCAAGTTACTATGTAACTATGTAAACAAAGCATTTAGCTCCTCAATGTTCTTTTGCTAGAAACTAAAGCTTTGTTGATTGATTGTTCATCCCATAGTGATTATATAGTTCAAGTTTACCCACAAGATATACCTTCTTCCATAGGAGAAGAAGGTGTATTTTTAGCTCACACTAGATTGGCGACAGCTTGTCTGGAAATTTTTACTGACACAGGCTATTCCATGGACCTTCTGGCTTCACCATCCGGACTTTGGTCCAGCGTGCTGTACAACCCTTAAGAAAAGCAAGTGATACTATTTTAACCATCAATAACTAACCCTGGTTTTTATGTGTTTTTACAATCTTTATACCTAACTCCTTTATTTACTTTTCCATATTGAAGAAAACAGGTAGGTAGGAAGGTCCACCACCTTTGACGAATCATCACGAAAAGGTCAATATATGATAGGGAAGTTTAGTGTTAAAATATTATACTTTCTAGATGGATAAATGGAGAGAAAGAAAGACCTATCAATCTCTACATATTTTCTTTGATATCATTCATTTTTGTATATTTCCACTTAAATTATCACAATATGTTGCATTCTCCTTCTTATTTATGTATAATGAGAAAATAGATATTTTAAATTCTAGAGTTACAAAAATATTGCACAAAGCTATGTAAGACACTTTAGGTAAGGTGACGTATGAGCCATGCAATTTTAAATGGAGCCTGTCTCCTTAAAAGTGCCTACAGAACGAATCGGTGGCGTATTGATCTTCAGCATTGCCCTAGGTCTCATTCAGGTTAGAGCTCCAAGTCCCCACCTCCGAGGCCGCTGTCCTTACTTGGCCATAGAGGCCATGGTCCAGTTGGAGAGATTAGAGACATCTCATCTAACTGGGCCATTGAGCAGTTGTGCATTGGTAGCAGGGCTACCGTCCACCAAAACCTGCCACCATAGGCCTAGTTGGCTTCGGCCAGAAGAACTGTAGAGATGTTAAAAGTAAAACATAAACAGGCCTGGGGCAAGCTCCCTCTCCGCCATCCCAACTGTACTTGACTAGAGATCTATGCAGCTACCGGCACAGAACTCTCCACTAACGTTTCCTCTGAGGTCTGTGTGCCGCATGCCTGTGAGATGCCAAGATGTGACGTAGTATCGTGTTGTCTCCATCAGCAAGGAGCACACAGGACACTTATAATAATACAGGCATAGAAACCAAGAAAAACGAATCACTTTAAAAGTTAATAATAATACTAATTCTTATTTATTGTTTTCTATAGGGTCAACATATTCCGCAGCGCTGTACAATGGAATTATTGTCAAATCATCTGATAGAGAGAACTCATTAACTCTCTGAAAGCCAAAGGTGCGAATTGGGCATCTTCTGGGCATACGGAGAGTTAATAACGTTACAGCCGTAACAGACTGAATTGCGGATTGTGTTGTTATAGCAACATATTGACAAACAGTTTATTGTTTAACAAGAGGGAGTGTTTGATATTGAATTTGGAGGATTTTGTGTACAGTAAACAAGTCCTCACATCCAGCAGGCTGTGAAAATGCATTCACAACATATCTGTCTGTTTCGCATTGCTGTGAAGCTCTGATCCTGGTATAAATCTTTTTCAGTGTTTTTGAAGTATTGGAAAGTAATATTTTTTATATTTATTCGACAAACTAAGTATCACTGTTTCCTGTTCTAGAATGTTAAAGCGTTATAAGTGATGTCTACAATGGTTATAGGAGTCTTTAGTTAAAGTTGAGCCCATTTATTGGCCTGACATAGAAAAAGAAGTACAGTTACACAAGCGTTAAGGATCTCAGAGGTCTATTCTTCAGGTGAAAAGATTATGCTGCTATCACCTTTCCTCAACCTCTTCTCCTCTGCTGAGGGTCACCACCGGTGAACTCCGGGCATGACCCACTTGCCACCCACTTCCACTCCAAGCATTGTGTTTTCCCTTTTGTTAGCCCCGCCTACTGACATCAGCAGGACCGCCAATGAACATCAACGAGACCACCCACCCGCATCCCGAAAAAGGACGCCTTGGCGTTGCTGGATGTCCCCAGATAACCCATGCTCCCAATGCCTCCATGTAACAGAGCTGCCAAGCCTTCCCTTTAAATGATTAATTCTATTGTTATTGTAAATTCTTACCCTCCCCCTATTGTAATAGCACTACAGAGTCTGCAGGCAGGCGCTATATAAAATGATCAAAGTACTTTGGCCTTCAGTTTAATGGTGTTTAAGGTGTGTTCCAAACCAGTTCAATACAGAAGATCGTGGTTTAAACCAATCCAGTGCAAGATCTTCAAACCCTTGTTTATAACATAATAATCAACTTCACAGACAAAACAACAGCCACCCATTCCAGGGCTCGCCACTGAATTGTTATTCTATCAAATAAAACCTCAATTATCTATCATTCTCATTTTGCCAAAAATAGTTTAAAGATTAGTACAGCTTAGGTCTCAAAAAAAACATAAACGGTTATATTTTTAGTAACAAGATCACTGCCAGGTGAATAAATTACTAAAAAGAAGAAAACTCATTGTGACTTACTGAAAATATTTTAAAAAACACAGTGAATCTGAGATTTCTGTCCTGGGGAGAAGAGAATTTAGGTCACAGATTGAATAGAAAATAGAAAACAAAATATTTGCAGAAAAAAAAACTGTAATCTTTACAATAAATATTTAATATAATCATAAATTCAATTCCATGTTTTAAATGGGAATAAAAAGCATTTTTTCCCCCAAAAATCACGTATATAAGTTTTAAATCAGGATAAAACAAAATAATTTTTTTAAAAAAAATCACATATATATGTTTTAAATTAGGATAAAATGAAAGAAATGTAAAAAAAATCTCAGTAATCAAACTTCATTCTTGCACCTCGGGAATAAACATTCACACATTTTCTAGTACACTGTCCTGATGCATTGGATTGTCTAAAACACACAATAATCTGAAGGGTTTGGGGTTTCTGGTGTCCTCAGCAATTAAAGAAAGTGCATTATGGGATATCCATTGCATCACACATATTGGGAAATGAATTTGGATGCAAATAGCTTGCTGCCACTGTGTCATTCTCCCAGGAAAATTACATTATATTACAGATTAGACACAAAAAGCAGAAGGGGACGAAATCGCTCTGGATTAATTTCTTTGATTTCTCTGTTCACTACACTGACTTTCTTTACAATGCATTCTGGGATATATAATTATCTTTACATTTCTTTATTCATATATACATTTATATACTGAACGGCCACAAAAAAATAAGATAACTCTTTAAAAAATAGCATCAGTCCGTCTGTCTGCCTGGCTAGTAACAATCTGTCAATCAAGATAAAAAAAATGGTAAAATAATCCAAAAGGTATAATACTAATTTTTCCCACTATTTTGGAATACTAGAAGAATGAGTAGGTATCCCACACATATATATAAGAAGAATAGTATATAAACATGTTTCCTACAAATTACACACACAAAATTACACACATGACAAGTTTCTGTTTAGGTTTTATGATATTTTCAATTGTGTTTATTATATTTTTTTAAATGGTTGGTTCTTAAAACAAATAATAATAATAATTATTATTATTATTATATTAATACAATAATTAGATATACTTCATATGTGTCCAGTACTTTAAACAAATATGCAGAGATAAACTATGTATCCAGATTTGGATGGAAATATTATTAATTTATTTTATAATTAGGATAAGAAATCTACTTCTGGATCCAGAATACACCAGATATTACGTAGACATATACCTTTAAATATAGTTATAATAGACATGTGATATACTTGGTTTAGGACATTCAGTGTCCAATTTGGAACATGTCATTTAGACTATATATAAGCACTGTGTCTATTCTAGAATGGAGATCCCGGTCCAAACACTAAATATTCTGTATATATGAATTCTACACATTTCCATTAGCGATAAGGTAAATTCTGCGTATCGGGTACATTGTGACGCACATAACTGGGAGATATTGTGTGTTTTGTGGGTCTGTCTTATTTGTACCGATGGCACCTGTTAAATCTGGTTTAACTAAACTGCTCTGCATCTGCCTGGATGGGTTGTGGGTTTCCCAGAGGCTGGGCTGAATACAAAGCGATTAGGAAAAGAGAAGAGGAAAAAAAAAAAAAAGGCCGTGTGTTTGGCAACAAGCACAGTGGGGAGTACACTGTGTGTCAGTATACAGGAACACAATGTGTTCTTCATAACATTACTAAGGAAGCGCGCGGCTGAAATCTCTACGCTGCTCAGATAAAATGGTTTCCTTTGTTGTCAGCTGTTAAATAGCAGCTGTTTAATGCAATTCCAGATGATCCGCTTGAATGAAGTTGTCATTCTTGCGAGTTTGCTTTAATGTTAGGAGGCATACAGGACGGGAACGTTATTTTTCCTGATGTGCCTTTAAAATAAAAAAAATTGCGCTTTTGATGTCCCAGCACATCTGGCACGATGTAGAAATTAAAAAAAGGAATAAATAATTAAAAATGCATATTTTTAAAATAAAAATGTTTTTAGCTCCCTGTAAGATTCTCAGTTTTTAGAGAAATGATTGGAAGGGGTTGTTACAATGTACTGTATATATATATATATATATACATATATATATATATATATATATTTATGTATATATATATATATATATATATATATATATATATACTGGTATATAGATATATATATACCTTTCCAGAATTATATTTTGTAATTCTAGATTCTCATTGAATCAAAACCAAGAAATAATTTATGAAATAAATTATATCATGTAGATATGTATAGAAAATAATAACTATGTGCACCCATCGTACAAGCGATACGGAATTTGATGGCGCAATATAAAACAATAAATAATAATATATATTGTATTTGCTCAGCTATAAACACCACTAATAATGTTACTGAAACTGTGAGAATAAGTGCGAGGTATTTGCTATAAGTGTTAATTCACACCATACGGGTAAGAACTTGTCATGTTACGGTTGCGTTTCATGCTAAGGACCGAGGCGTTGCAGTCTCTGTCTATCCAATAGAGGGCAGTAATACTTCTGATCTGGAGTACAGTATTTAAAACACAAAAAAAAACCTCAGGGAAGCCTTCTCTAGAATATCCAGAACTGAAGAATGTCTGATCCAAAATTCTAATGCACAAGCCAGACTCTTTTATTCACCGACCAGTAAGCTGTTCTTTAAAGTTCTGATTAACGCGCAGGAATCCCATGTGTTAACTATTTGTGCCGGAGAAAATAGAAAGCAAAATTACTTATTGCTTTTTTTTTTTTTTATGCGGCTGCCGGAATTATTTTATTTCATTTTGCTTTTTATCACCCCAGGTAACAGAGATACAAACGACCCTCGTTCGGTAAAATACATTTTCCATGCGTAGCCTGGCATTAAATTAATAATTGTCTAATTTACCCATTGCACGGTTCATAAAACAAAAGTATATAATGGTCTAGGTAGTTTCCATGTAATGTAGTCTTTTACATGCACCTGCATGTGAAGAAACATAAAACAGCTATGAAGGCATCAGCTCGCCTTTAACCCCTTAAGTGTCAGGGTAAGTAGTAGGTGGCCCTACCCTCGCCCAGGAAGTTAAAGGGGCATTTTTATAATGTTTGGTTCGCTTCTGCTTTTCTCCTGCATTCTCTGATGCATTTTAGTGAGAAATTCTGCTTGATTACTTACTGAGCAACTGCCTCCTGCCATCAATCAGATGCCGGGGGTAGACACACTCCCTCCACACATTTTAAGCTTGTGGCTAGAACCCAGAGGTGCCCTGTCCATGTCCCACTTTTGCGGGCAGTGGAGATCATGGGCCGGTTGGTAAGATCCCCTGATTTCCCTGAAATAGCCCAGGGAACTGTAAAATCAGGTCTGTCAACATCGCTTTGTGGCCCAAGGCAGCAGGTACGGGGAGGGGGGGGTTTGTCCCCCTACAACAAAACTGTGGGCAGCTCTCCCTGGTGTGCTGCTGCTTAATGGGCCGGTTACAGGGATCTCCCCAGCCGGCCCATTTATACTATGGAGGGTCCACAGAGCCCGCACAGCTTCCATACAGTGGATTAAAAGGCGCTTTGGGCTTATTTGACACGGAGCGTCAGGATATGCCATTCCCCCCCCCCCGCAGTGGTGATGGTGTCCGCGGAGTGGGTGACTGGGTTAAATATGTCACTGAGGTCTGTGCTGTTGCAGGACAAACCTCCATTGCAGCTGCCACTTGACCTCCTCGCAACGTTCTGCAGGTGACTACCACAAGGTGGCTTTTCAAGTGAGGTGGGCCCAGTTTGGACAACTAAAATGTTTGATGGGTATGTAATTGGAAGGGGTTAATCCTTTTGTTTTAAAGACACGGCTGTTGCTTTGTAGTCTTTTATTTAGAAACGCCACTCACATACTTTACCCGTGGCTGCTGCCCACCTCCCGGCAGATGGCACTGCACGCTTTTGTTTGAATATTCCCAGAGCAATCTTTCCTAGAGGTAGGGCGCGGGACAGCACACGAAAGCTTCCCGTACAACGACACGCAATCCCGCTGAACCACACGCAAGCCTGCTGAACAGGCTAATATACAACCAGAAAGGGGCGGAGTCAAACAGCTCTACATATAGGAACCCTCGAAGCATAAGAAGGTTGGGCGACTGAAAGGCGTTAAAGGAAAATAAATCACATGACTGTTCCTTTAAGCACAAGATTGGTGTGAATGGGAGGAAATCACATGTTTATGGTAACCCCTCGGGATAGGGAAACGCAAACCATTTCAAGAGCCTTATGTGGGTGTGCGCCATCTTTTGACACTTAAATAATTAAAAAAAAACTATGCATTGCGCTATGGCTCATTCCTGCACATAGTATGACGAACCCAAAGACCTCCTCAGAGGAGCGCGTTCAGCAAGTCATGGCAAAAAAGAGAGCGTTTTATCTTTAGAGCGATGGGTAGTAGCTCTCTATTATCTCTTATGGATCCATGTCTGTTTTTGACACCTTTCTGGCACATTCCTTTACAGCTTTAGTGTTTATCCTTCAGTTCTTGCTATTCAAATCATAAGGCAAGGAAAATAATGTCTTTATTCCTTTATATTGCCAACAGTATACCGCTACTGTGATAGCTAGAAAGGGGTGACTATACCCCTTTAAACTGGGGATGATGAAAAAAAATGCATCTCACGTGGCAGCAATGACTTTAAAGAGCACCTGGCAAATTATTTGGCACTATATAAAGAAATGGCACCTCTTTACTGTATTGTATTTTATAGAGACCAAAATATATTCTAAGTAAAGGGTTTTCCTTATTTTCACACCTTCATAGAGATATAGGCAGCATAAAAGTACATGAATGAACATGGCTTCAATGTATATGCAGCAGCACTGCATACCCGCCAAGTGCCGCCGTTTTGGAGGGACAGTCTTTCTTTGGGACCTAAGACTACGGTATTTGTTTGTATAAAATCAGAAAAAAGTAAAAATATAACAGTAACTATTTTATATTTTATAGTAGTATTTTTTTAAAAACATCTTTTTATTAAGGTCATAGATGTTGGGTACAAAAATCACATCGGAGTACGTAACTAGTTTGGGTGTCACATTAGACTGACCCCAGGCTGAAATAACCACATGTAGAAGGGCAAATAACCTTCATTCTTTCCATTTTTTGTGTATTTGTTTTCTGCGGCACTCCAGGGGCCTAGATCATTTCCAAAATCCACCACAGCAGAGTTCCGAGTCCTGGAAACTTCTCCACTGGGCGTATGTCGTTAGATATATTGGTTGGCCGTCTGGTGCTAATTGTCTCCATTCCCAAAAGTCGGGGATGTTGTCAGAACCCACTGATGTAGGAATGGCTTCCTAGCGGCCGCCATAAGAGCCCTGACATGGCTTCTATTACCTCTGTAGTCCCCTGTGACAACCCTTACAACCGCCAACTCTGGTGTGATACGTGATAAGGGTATTTTCAGCTCTCTGCAATATGCACAGAGTTCTAGAATTCAAAACATATGGCACACACATGGTTAAAAAACCACTGCAGAGTGCGCTCCACAAAAGACCCCCTTTGGCGCAGCTTACAGATCTACCCCTTGGAAGGCATAACAACTCCATCTGCCCTGGTTCCAGTTTATCATTATGAAATGCTTACCTACCCCGCTCATTGACATTCAACGAAGGAAATGTGTTTCTTACCTGCAAGATTGAAATTTGGGTAAGAATGATTTAAAAATGTATCCGGCACAGCTAGCTCAATGGGTTCTATCGCCACTCCTGACATTTTTCAAAGAAAACCGAGAGAAGAGTTTCTTTGAAACCCGCCAAGTTACATGATGAGCCCCTGTCTTTGGAAATTGTGAATTTGTCTCCAGGCACATCAAAAAAGAAAGCGTTCGTATTAATACATGGAGTACATTCCAAATGCCCCCTGCTATTCTGATTCTAGAACAAGCTGGATACGAACACCTTTTAAAAACAAATGCCTATTCATTTGTTTAGACGCCGGCACTAATAAGATACGCTGATGATATGATAATGCATTTTGACAATTTCCCAACCCCTGGCCTACAAGGTCAATAAAAATATTCCGCAACAAAATGGCTTTTGCTGGACCCCTTTCATATTTCATATGCAATTACAGTCGGAGGAAACTCGACCCTACAATCATTTGCTGCTTTGGATATCTTTTTACTTTCGATTTGTAGATTCTGCGCGGAAATCTCAATAAAACACATTTTAATTGTCTCGGCCACCATCAGCTGATGCTTCGTCCTTACAGTGACGGTATGATGTCCCATACAGCCTCGCAAAAAACAATGCATATTAAAGTACTTGCCTTAGGGAGAAGCTGCAGCTGCCCTCCTCCTAAGTGGTCCAATGATTCTCAACACCGATTGGCTGCTTGAATCAGTGGCAGGAAAGCGCTCCTACTGAAATCAATAGGAGCGTTTTCCGTGCATAGTGGGTCTCGGTAGATGGGGGGGCTGCAATGTTCGCCCCCTGCAGCTAAACACATCTCCTAATGTCAGGCTAGAAGGCTGGTATAATGGTGGAGTCCGGTATGCAGATACGTAGCACCAGGAATACGTAGTATGGTAGGTGAGGATAAGCCGAAGTCAGGTACGAAGCCGTGGTCAGGGAAATAGCAAGCCGCAATGTCAAAATCCGAAGCCAGAGTCAGGAAACCGAAATATCAGGAATGCCGTTTAGTAGCCAAGGGTCGGAATATAGAGGGCAGCAGAGTCGAGGGTAAGCCAGGTTCAGTACACAATAAATCAGCAGGAAGCATAAACGCACAGAGCTCAAACAGGAAGGAACAATCACTGAGCACTGAACTAGTCTCAGTGCTCAGTTTTTAAACTTGCCGCCTGGGGAATGCCTCGCCCCCAGCCGTGACGTCATTGGAGCGCGTACCCCGGCGTCTCCATTCCGGGACACATAAAGCTTGTTGAGGGCGCGCGCGCCTAGCGGCAGACATGTTAATAGCAGAGGAGGAAGAAGCTGGAGACGCGCCGCGGGATGCAGTACCCGCGGGCATCGGGTACTCAGGTGAGTCGCTTCGGAGGACCCGGGGTTGCGGCCCCTGACACCTAAATGGAAAATAGCTGGGGGCAGACAAAGGGGGCCAATCCCTATGGGGGTTTCTGTAGATTTATAAATCAATTTAATTCAGTTTGTATTTTTCAGTGCGAAGACACAGATAATTAAAAAATTGGTGAAAACGGGCAAATTCAAAAACCTATAAGCTTTCCGCCTTTTCACGCTTCTGGCTACAACATACTAAAAGAGGCGTGACTGTATGCTTACCTTCTGCTTCGACCGATGGATGAAATATTTATTTTTTACTAATATATATTAATGAAGACTTTTTCAAGGTCTATTGGCTTTTGGAAAACCGATTTATATTAAAACAAAATATGTCAGGTTCCAGACTAAAAGGCTATAAAAGTGGACTCCCTGCTAGAAACTCTCTTACATTCTAAAAAATAAACTCCACATTCTTTTTTTTTTTTTAATAAACTCTACATTCTGTTAACAAAACATATAGAAAATGCATGAATCGTTAGATGGAAATTAATTTAAATGGCTTCCATCCAGCACCTACATCCACGCACTTTTTTTTAGGGAGCCCATATAAGCAGATGTTGGGGCGCACATAAAGGAAACCTCCCTCCAGAACCTATGTGTGTTTTTTTTAAAATGTGCTATTTAAATGGAAGTGGCCATTACAATCAGTAATTGTTATTTAACAAAAATTACCCATAAGCATACATGGGAATTTTTCAAGAAGGGCTACCTTAGGGCTACCTAAGAGAATGGAAAATGGTGAAGTGGATAAGTTCTGCTTATTCTACAATAATATATTGTATACCCTGGTAATATGTTAATGGATGCATTTGTAGACATATTTCAATAAAAGGAGTTAAAAAAAATCATAATATTTTGACAATGCGCCCATATAAACCCTTTTGTTAATATGATCAGAAACACATATTCTCCTAATTTTTAAATCCAAAAAAAATAAAAGACCTTCTAATGCAATCATTGTAATCCACATTAAAAAAAAAAAATATTCTATAAAGGATGAATGGTATATACCCACCTTGACATATGTTAATGTTTAGATTGGAGATTAATATGATCAATGGATAATTTTGTTCCTCTCGGCTTATATATATATATATATATATATATATATATATATATATATATATATATATATACATATACTACATATAGATTCTGATCCTGCAACATTCACTCAGATCTCGTTTTTAAAGCTTCTGGAGAGAATTTGATAGGTAATGGAAAAACAATTAAACTATTTAATTAGTTAAAAAGAGCTAATTCTGCCAATTAGCAACAGGGATTTATGAGAAAGTCTCTCTGCGGCAACCGCCTGCGTGAAACATATTACTCCTATCACCTAGGGCTATAATCCTCAAAGGTTTATATTGTCCCAAGAGGCTCTTCTCTGAAAGCTATTTCTTACCAGAGTTTCCCTAGTTGCCATGATTTTTTAATGAGAGAAGCTTGATTAACAGAGTATAAAAAACTGCATTGATAGAGATTTCATCTTTTTTCGACAAAAAATACATGTTTTACTCTCAAAGCTTTACCAGGGACTCACTTTTTATTGCCTTTTTATTGCTAGTATCAGATTAAAAGTAACTTTTCAAAAACTGTGCTGTTTGCTTTTAAAAACAGTTTTAGTTTTTGCATGAAATAATGTTTTCTAGCAGCTGCGTATCAGCCGTTAGTATGAGTTCTCGCTCTGTTATCTGAGTCCAATCTACTAGACAAATACCCTGACTCCTTATCATACTGCCTGTGGGAAACAATAGAGTGGCTCAGTCTTCATCACCCAGCTGGACACTGTGGCTAATGAAAGTCTATGGAGGAATGGACTTCATTAGCATTGCCATAAAGAATCAGCTCAGTGTGGTGTTTGAGCCGGGAAAGTAGTGATACATGATGGGAACTTTGTAGATGAGGTTACCTGGAGCTCTGACTGTGTGACTTTATGTGGAGGCAGCCGTGCGAGGGGCAGGGTTAGCTAGTCCCAAAATCAATCAAATCAGCTACAGGGGTAAATGTGCGAGGGGTGGGGGGCATGTCAAAATGCCACTCCACTGCCCAGAGAAAGAGGAAAATGACCCGGAGACCTGAGAAGCAGCGCTTCACCCGGAGACTCCAGGTCATACCCAGAGAAACCCCAGGCAATGGCAGCCTCCAGGTCTGTATTTAAAAGAAGTTTAATGAAGCAAAATGAGATAAAGCCAGGTGTTTTCAGTGCCGACCTACATTACTGTATACAGCGTTGGGGTTTATGCTCAAATAATTGCTCTGACTAGTTATTTTTTAACCCCTTCCATACCGATGACGTACCTGGTACTTCCTGGTTGTGTGTCACCCACAGACCGGGACGTACCAGGTACGTCATCGATGATGCGCGATCCAGCAATCCGTAGCAGCCACTCCCCCTCAATTCTGTGCACGTGATCGATTTGAAGCGAATCACAAAATTAAAATATTTTAATAAAAGTGCGGTCTTCAAGGGAAGACGCAGTACGGGAACACCGGTTCGGAAGGGATTAATGCAGGAAGCCGATGCAGCTTTATGTGATAGCTAGAACGTTATAATTACGGCTTCTTTGTGTTTCTAATCTACCGCCCCATTATGGGTGTCATTTTCCTGTTTCAGAATGAATTAATAAAGGTTAAGTTTTAATTTTGATTAATTTGGGACATTAAAAGAATACATTTTAAAGGTTCTCATCAACCTATTCTATGGAAAGTACATCTATCTATCTATCTATCTATCTATCTATCTATCTATCCATCTATCATCTATCTATCTATCTATCTATCTATCCATCTATCATCTATCTATCTATCTATCTATCTATCTATCTATCTATCCATCTATGTATGTATCTATCTATCTATCTATCTATCCATCTATCATATCTATCCATCCATCCATCCATCTATCTATCCATCCATCTATCTATCGAACATCATTCTACTACGTAAATCAGCCTATTTTTGTTTAGTTCTGGTTTGCTTTATTTTCAGACATGCCCCCACCATCACCCTTTCATCCTTTATTCTGAATTGCTTTTCAAGATGGTGTTAACTTAAAACGCATTAATCGGGAGAATTTTACATGACTGTTTGTTTGCGGCTATTTAGAAGACATCAAGTCCGGATCACCCTTTGCTTGAGTGGCACTATAAGCGGCTGCATTGCTCAGCACTAAACTACTTCAGAAGAGTGCGTGACAACCTACACTTAGCCATCTTTCATGGTACACAATGAAGTGTAAAACTGCTGTGAAAAGCCAACGCTTCAAAACAAGCCATCTTTATAATAAGCACTTAAAACCAGTTTTCATTAATACATATCTTTGAAGTAAAACAATGGCTAATGCTTCACCGCTGTGCCTGTGACTTTTTTTTTTTTCTTTCTTTCAAAGCAGCAATATTTTCACTCGCGATCCTAATCAGGGATAAACGCACCGGAAAAAAAACAAGCCCGTGCAATGACTTATTGGCCCATAGGCTTTGACCTAATGTGAACCATAATGTCAACAATTGGGCATCTTCGCCACTCGGTCCACAGATTAATGGAGAGGAGTACTGTGACACCCTACTTTTTTGCTTCAGCAAGTTACATTTCTGGCAGCTCCACTCGCTCCCTGTCCAGGTCTTCCTTTATATAAACAATCAGAGATGTATGGACCGCTAGCGGCATCTTCCACCGGTCATCGCTGTTGAGCACCAAGATATGATGTCTTTCATGTACAGTCCTCTACAGTGTAAGTGGTTTGGTTGGGGAGATCTTTGATCTCCCTTGTAATGTCTTGTTGAGCAGGGGTCCTAGAAGGCAATCGGCCCCCTGGTTTTGCGGCAGTGTGCAGTGCCTTATTCAATAAACCTGCCACCTTAGGCTTATTCAGCCTAGTTCAGAGAATGTTGATGCATACATCAGAGCCCTGACCTTAACCCCATCGAACACCTTTGGGGTGAACTGGAATGGAGATTGTGAGCCGGACCTTCTTATTCAACATCAGTGCCTGAGTTTACAAACGCTCTACTGGATGAATGGGCAAAAATTCCATCAGAAACACCCCAAAAATCTTTTGGAAAGCCTTCCCAGAAGAGTGAAAACTGTTATAGCTGCAAAGGGGGAACCCACTTCATATTAATGTCTATGTATTTATGTCATAAAAGTCCCTGTTGGTGTAATGGTCAGGTGTCCCAATACTTTTGTCCATATAGTGTATGTATATATATATAGTATGGTATGTATACATTCTTAAGGCAGGACAAACACATTGGTTCTCACGCTCGTTCTCATGGTCACAAAATATCGTTACATTCCACGAAACATAATGCTTTGTAACCTAAAGCTCAAATATGCATTTGATGGATACTTTAACTGAATTCCCTTCTGTAGTTTTAAAGGGAAAAGACCCTGGGGTCCCATGTTAAGACCTCCCGAGTGAAAGACTATAACTTAATCACGCCATGATTTTGCTGGTAGCTCAAGGAAAAAAGCAAAACTGCAAAAGCTAAAGTAGTAAATATTGAATGTACCCGCTTTTATATCTCAGGTATTAACAAATACCTTAGGTCTATACAGATACAGCACCTTCTAATCCTTATCTGCATTTGCAATTAGGACTTCAGAGCTACGGATATCTGTATTAAGGCAAAGCTCGGCTCTCTTATTTTGAAACGACTGGACCCAAATCAAATTGGTCTTCAAATACTTTACAAAGTAAACGTGTGATGTCTAATTGAACTACCAGATAAAACTCTTCTAATGTTGTTAGCCTGACCTAAATGCACAAGAAAAAAGAAATATATATTACTGTTACACACCTTGACTGGAAAACATTTTGCATAATATAATGTTTTCCGGCAGCTGTATATTAGCCATTTATATGAGTTCTCGCCCAATCTACTAAACAAACATCCTAACTCATTATGATATTGCCTTTTTGGCAAACAATAGGATGGCTCAGTCTTAATCACCCAGCCTGACTTATGAAAGTCTATGGAGGAGCTCAATAGCATTGCCATAAAGTATCGGCTCAGTGTGGTGATTGAGCTGGGAAAGTCACCCAAAATATCACATGACCGAGAACAACAGTGGCCTCCAGGTGACAAAGTAATAAACTGTAGGATTAATTTCACCCAAAATGCCAGACAAATACAAATTAAAAATGCCATAATAATAAGTAAAATAAATGCATAGGCAGGGGGTTTTAACAGTTAACTTACTCATGTTAATGTTTATGTTGGTCTTAAAGATATCATTTCAACAAATAAAAGTCTCCTGCCAATTTAATCTTTTACATTTGGTTGACATCGAAAAGCATGGAAAAGACCTCATTAATGGCTTTAAATTAATTTAGTCTCATTTGGGTTAAAATGCAGAGCAGTCCCACTGAATTATCTCATTGGGGGGATTAAAAAATAAACAGGATTTCTATTTTAGGGTAAGAAAGGGTATTTTTAGTAGAGTTTGTTATTTCAATGTTATTCAAAGGAGTGTTCTGTTTGCCTACGAAGTTATGAAGGACTTCATGCACCCCTTTTGGGTAAAATGAGTAGATGTTTATAGAGGGGTTTTGCCTTCACCTGAATCAATTGAAATACCTTAGATAGGTTGACCATGACGGAGGTAGGTAGCTATAAATCTGATAAAGTTACTAATGGTGAAACATTTGTGACACCTGAACATTCCGAACCCCTCGAACATATATTCCTACATGCTACTTTGAAACAACCATGAATTAATGAAAATATAAAAAAGAATTTGTAATGAACCAGATTAAAATGCTCTACCTGGATCTCTCCCAGGATCCGTTTGAAATTATCTTTCATATACAAATGACTTCCATATTTAACATGTTTGCGCTGCAGTTTACCACGGCACACTGTTCTTGTAAAAAAGCATTTAGTTGTATTTGAAGCCGTCTTGTTAGCTTTGCCTGCAGGCTGAGTAGTGGCGAGGAGTTCATTGTTATAGCAAAGAGGTACTTTCCATCAAAGACAACTTATAGACCATTCATGTGTTGAGATCTTTCCATGATGTTGTGTTATATTCTTGGTAATTGGCCTCATAGGACCTAATCGGAGGACTTAGTAATATTAATAACTAGACTTCTAACACGGCTCTTAATCAATGAGCGCTGAGAACTTGGCTCGGATAGTTCTCATGAATAATATTGGTTGTCTTTTTATTTATTTTTTTATGATAGACATAGAGGACTGAGCCGAGTCAACGGTGTGACCCAGTAAGAAAGTGGCATTAGATATTCATTTCTTTTTTAACTAAGACACCGTACATTTTGCCGGCACAACATATAGATAGGTTTTTGAGTTGATTCAAACCAGACTGTTATACTCAGGTATCTAAGTGAACCTTTAAAGTGGACCTGTCGTCCTCAAATGTGTGAACAACATGATACCATTTGGGTCAGGTTACTGTTACAAAATGCAATCAGGTGCTGTGACATATAGGTTAAAACTGTTAGTGAACATCTTGTACATTTACCAATATGTATATGCCATCATATGATACTTGAGTGGTCCCTTTAAACTATATGGTGTCCTCGTTAAAAAATATGTGTGTGGGGGGTTCTGCAGAATCACTCCATATGCATTCGCTCATTTGCCCCCCCCTCTGTGCAGGAGATGTTTTTGCCCAGCCACATCTCCTTGCATGTGATATACTTAGCACTAATCCCCTCCATCGCTAGCCCCGGCAAACTTTGAAGTCCGTAGAAACTGCTCCCACTGATTTCAATGACTTTTTTTCCCTGATGCTGATTGGCTTTTTTAAGCACCCAATTAGTGGCAAGAATCCTCGAGCCATAAAGAAGGAGAGCGTCTGCAGATTTTGTAGCTGCAGCTTCTCCCTAAGTTAATTACTTTACTTTTTATTGTTACTATTTTAAAATAATGTAAAGCACTAATGAAGGACGCTATACTGTAACCCCTTCACTGTATTAACCCATTACACCTTATCTGCATCTGACATCATTTATTAGACAGGGGGTTATAGTCGTGATATTTGTATCTGGATATTTCCATGGTACATACAATCCTTCCTGTCCAAAGGACAATGTATGACACGCAGGGATGTTCTGAGCCGCTGCTCTGCGGAGAACATTAAGGCTTTTTCCTGTTAAGAAGGAATTTGATTGTTTTTAATTAATATGCTGTTGCCAACACACTGAGTTATGTGTCTGATTCTCAGGGCGTATTTTATCCGTTCTATGTTGCTCTTGTGTCTTTCATGGCGTTATATATTACGCTCTTTTATATTTTGTTATGCAACATGAGTGGCTTGCCAGACTGGCGCAATATAAATCAATCTTTGATTGACTTATAGTAAAAACTAGGGTGATGCGTACCATCTTCCTAATTTTATCATGCAATTCTATTTGGACTAAAACGCCCGAGCCGACAGTGATATCCAGACTAAAACACGGTCCTTAATGCCTGTAATGATGAAGAAGGTCAGGAACACTTTGGCTGGTAACATGGAACAATTAGAGATGTTTAATAGTGTAAGTACTGTCGTTTACATGAATCCATCTAATTATTTCGGGTATGGCGGTTGCCTTATTATAATACAAACCACAAAGATACAAAGAGTGGATAATATTATTTAAATTTAAATAGTCTGGCTCTTATAGAAAAATGAAGCGCAGATGTTTGCAGGTTCATATAAAGTAGAATTATTGGATAGAGAGAATCATTGGGTTTATAAACACTTTTGTTTTAGTGTGCATTTAGGGGATACTTGGACATATGCCCTTTTCTATTCAATATTCAGAAATGTTGCAAGTCTTAAACAAACATCTGTTTGTTTTAATCATTAGGTACCATATTTCACATTTTTTTTATTAAATATGAGGTCTCACCATTCCTTTAAATCCTTCTGTTGCTTACAATCCATACTTCAGATATAGTTTTCCCGTACGTCTTCGTCGATATATATTTCGCCAAAGCCTTCGATGCATCAGCCAACAACTACGGCCAAAGTATCTAAAGTAATGTCTTTAAAATAATATGTTACATAAACCTTTAGAGTTGTAGTTGTGTACAATTTCTATTGGTATAAAAAAAAGAACAATTGTCCTTCCTAGATGACAAAGAAAAGGGAAAAAAAATCAATTTTGCTCACAATTTTATATCGCTTCCTATCTGAACTGGATATTCTAGAATTTCAATTAACCGGGGAGAATCCAAGCCAAGATGACAGCTATGTCTGCCTTCTGGTCATGCCCCGTAATTGTAGAGAGACTTGCGTTTTTCAACCAATGACACGGCCCACAAAAATAGAAGCACCAGTTTGTTTGAGAAAAGGAGCCAAGTCCGTTACTTTTGTGTAGGTGCCAAGTGACAAAGAGCTGGGCTAATTCTCCCTGCTGTGTTTACTCCATATGCGCTTGGACATTCAATTCTCTTATCTCAGCATTAATAAACGGACTTAGTAACCCTTTGAATAGATTTAATTTGTGTTTATTCAGAAAGAAAACGATTGTTAGCATTACTTACTTGGGAACGTTATAAATAAACAGATCCTGATACTCTTCAGATGTTAACCTTTTAAAAGTCCATCACAAAGATTCTATTGAATTGAGTCACCTGCGTCCAAGTAGGGATTTCAGCGGTGATGAACCAGTTAGCACCGTCATAAATCAGGGTAGTCTATGATGGGGTTGGGTGACCCCAAGAATCTTGTGCAGACCCAAGGTTGAGTCAGGGTCCATTGGTAAAATTGTCTCAGGTTGCCTCCATCATGTCTATCCCAGTGCATACAGATAAATCAAAACTTGTATTTAGAGCGCATTTGTTTTATTTGTTTGTCCTAAAATAAGAACTTGGCTTTTCTTCGGATCTCAAAGGAAGCACACAACTTGAATCATAACCTAGGGCAACAGGTCTGGTGGGGCAGTAATGTAGATTGCTTTCGGGGGATCAGGATGCCTGGTATCCTGTGCTCAATGGGCTGTTTGGAAAGATCTCCCTTGTGATAACCCATTTACACTAACAGGTAAAACCTCCAAACTATCTTCCCTCCATGTGTTCTTCTGAGGTCGGGCTTTGGAATATGACCTCATGACCCAGTGCTAAGGACATAGGACACGCTACATATGGAAAAGACCCTCCTTGAGATAGGCCAAGGGCAGGGCCTAGGGCAGCTACCCCATATACACGATGACCATGACCGTGCTACATGTTTTCTATTAGGTCCCTTTTTTCCGCTTTGGGCAATGGCCAGTAGAATTACCTCTCAAACTCAAGCCGCTATATGACTGGGCCATTTGGTTGGACTTTTGGGGCTCAAAGATGCAAGCAAACAAGCAGATCTACTGGTGGAAACACTGCTTACCTGCTTACAGACAAGGACAGCATTCCCAACATGGCGGTCTACAACGATCCTTTAAATGAAAGCAGGTGTAAGAATAAAGGACTGGTTCAAAATTTACAAAAACTTTCTTAAAAAAAATCCCCTGATGAATATATAAAAGAACGCCATGAAAGGGATTCAGTAATTCTGATTGAGTTATTTGTATCATGCAAAATCAGATTTTTGTTGCATTTCTTTCTAGAAAGATGTATCTAAGCTTATCGTATTTTCCCATTTATGATTATCTGTTTCAGTTTGGAGTAATAATTAGTTTCTAAACAAAGAACAAAGTAAAAAAGAACAGTTGACCCGTGGCTTTGAAAATCAACAGGCTTATCATCAAAACGAGCAACATGAAAATCGTAATTAACATCCAAGATTTCTATAGGGAGGGGGACTTTTTGCTGTATCTAAAATGTTAATATTTATTTTAAATACATATATTTCTGTAAAAAATAAGTGCCAAACCAGTATGTTCTGCTTTTTTTAACCCTCTGAGTCCAGATCTGTTTTTTACCCCCTGGGAGGCCGGGCAAATATTTGAAGCTTTGCTATTATTATTATTATATTTAAGTGACCTTATAAACGGCTTATGCTTTTAGTGTAAAATATTCATAAATGCTTTTATAAATGAAAAAATACATATAAATATTATTTCCCCCTTTGTTACCCTTTTTATGCCAAACCAAATAATAAATATATATTTACGTATATACATTGCTCAACGAAGCACATGTAGGCGGCAACACACAACATACTGCAGGTCGGGTAGTCATAGGTTAAACACCATTATTATATTGAGAGACATAATTTAGGGCCAAAATACACATTTCCACAATTTTGACACTCTTTTCTGTTGGTTACAGCACCAATGACCCTGTATATATATATATATATATATATATATACACAGTATATAGTGTCTTTTTAATTATTTTAATTGACAGGTAGGGCATGCTAAGGCTGGTAAACGAGGCTCGTGTACCAGTGGTACATAGGGCTTTATGTTAGGTAAGAGGAAGGTGAGTGAGGGAGCTATGCGATGGGAAAGGAGAAGCAAGGGAGAGGAGGAGAGTGAGTGGATCCTATCATGTTGGAGTGTGGGAGCGCGTATCCAGCCAGCAGGGCCTGATCTTCCACTGGAGAGGAAGTAAAGGTAAGTATGGGGTGCTGTCGGCCAGGGGAACACTGGGTATTGGCCAGCCTGGGACAGATCCATCGTAAATGTGATTGGCACTCAAAGGGTTAAAGCAGGTCTGGCACATTTACCAAATCCTACGATATATTTTATTGTTTAGTATGCCATGGGGACAGCCATCTCCATTCTATTTCTATGAACTGCATGATTATTGAGGTCAATCTCTAGCCTATTGCTGATTGTTGTTTTTATCGGCCAAACACATCTCCTGCTGCCGGTACCCTTCAGCGCTACGGAATTTGATGGCGCTATATAAAACAATAAATAATAATAATGGTGGCTCGCCGAGGTAGGGTCTAATGAAACCCATTGTTTACATGAAATGATTTTGATGGGAGCAAAAGGGCAACAGATGCCGTTGCATTGCAGCTCTGAAGCTGGAGCTTCTCCTGAATGTAAGTGCTTTACATTCACTTTACTGATGCACATACAAAGTACTTCAATATATATTATTTGTTGGTGTGGCTGCCTGGGACATTAGACTGTCCCTTTAACACCTTCAAGACTGGGACGTACCAGGTACGTCATCGATGATGCGCGATCCAGCATCGCTATGAACGCTGGGATCGCGAGGGGCGGCTGCTACTGACCGCGGGGTGTCCCCAGCGATCCGTAGCAGCCACTCCCCCTCAATTCCGTGCACGTGATCGCTTTGAAGGGAATCACGAGCACGGAATTAAAATATTTTAAAAAAACTGCGGTCTTCAACTGAAGACGCAGTACAAGAAGGCCGGTCCTGAAGGGGTTGACCCCTTAATGACAAAGCCCATACATGTATGGGTTTTGGGACCGCCCATTGTCCTTAAGGGGTTAAAATGGCAAAAGTATAATAAGTAAAATCCAGTAAAAAATAAGTATAATAAATGAAACAGAAGGACGCCATATCACTCTGTGTGTGATTTTGTCTTTAAGTTGATTATTTGTTAATTATGCAGTAAACTTTAACTGGCACGCTCGCTGTGTCTTGCAAAGTTCCAAAAGTAAAGTAGTTACTATGGTAACCAAATTCAAAGCAATCTTCCTTCTGGTTGCCCTACTTTTACCATTTGCACCAGAACAGAAACCCTCATTTTTTTCTGTAATTTTTGGGTTTTTTTGGTACATTTTCACATGGAAGTAATAGAATTTTCATTGTCTATCCCGCACACTCTCATCAGTTAAAGTGCGTTCCGCCTAACGTTGATGATTCCAATTCACTTCGGTTTATTGTGCTCCGTTCCATAACCGCGCAGACGGTCTCTATGAGCATAAAAGCCCCCGGATACGGCGGTTCCCTTTGACCTGTTACGGGGCAGACGATTGTATTTGTTTCCCTCACATTAACTAAAAAAAACAGGAGAAATTAAACTAATTAAATGTCTTTATATTTCCCTCGCTCACCACGCGGAATGCTACGCTCTCCATCTACGACCGGAACAATCTTTGGTTCAGAGTTACAAGGAACAGCTGTTTAACTGCACACATTCACAGAATTGAGCAAACTGTTATCTTTTTTTATGCCTACATTGAATTTCCAATTTGAAGATGTTGCCAGCTGTTTGGCTCTCGCTGCAAGCACAGTCTATCGCTCCGTAGCGTTACACGGGATACGCTCGTAGTCATTACCTAACAGCGGAGACTTGGCGCTCTACCAGCAATGGCGTCCTTCTCCATTTATTGGCTGCTACCATAGGAAGGCCCTTTTCATAAAGACAGTATTATTCACAGCTGCAAGCTAATGTTGCTGATCTATGAGTACATAAAAGCAGTAGTTCGTGGCTAGACTTGGATTCCCTTAGATAATGGAGTCTTTGTTAAACACAGAAACATAGAATTCGTCGGCAGATCGGCCCCGTTCGGCCCGTCTGGTCTGCCTGTTTCTCCTGCTGTAAAGACTCAAACCGGTCATTGGTCTCGTCTTACATTCGGGATCCATATACCTATCCCCTGTATGTTTAAATTCCCTCCCTATATTAACCTCTGCTATACAGAAACATAGAAATAGAGTTAATTCCTTAAAGGGGTCTATTATACACCTATTTATGCCACAAGGTGGGCAGCTTCACTACAGACCCCCAAATGCTCTTTTGCCCACCTTCATTCAGGCAAATAACATGATTTTTATCTCCCCTTTCCACATTCGCCAGTCTTTCTGATTTGGGGTATTGAATATGGGTTTATTCCAACAAAATAAATTAATAAAATAATAATTTCATCAAATATGCATTATGAAAATTCAACTTTTTCATTTTTACAGGGCGTGAGCTCTTTACCGTAGATTTATAATATTTTTAGATTTTTATTTTAATTAGCCATTGGATAAAGGTTATGTTCTGCTTACGCATAATATAAGTTGCATTGTCTAACCCTTAGCAGACCCGTCATCCCTTCGTCTGAAGGTCTAATCACATGAGAAAACACAGAAACTTTTAAGAAAAGTCTGTACGGCAACTACCAATCAGTGCCTGCTTTTTGTGTCGTGTTCCCAGCAAAATTGTACATGATTTAGTAATTAATACTGGGGAAAGCATTCAGCTGCATTTGGAATTATGTTTCTAACACAAATGATACATTCAGGAGACTTTTTAATAGATTATCTAATGGATTTCCAGTTCTGGGGTAAAAATGTCTAGCTTTGGAGCAATCGCCATGGGAACCAATGAATTTAAATAAATTCCTTGTCGCACAGTCAGCACTTTCTACTGAAATTGCTTATATGGGTCAGAATATAAAGCTCTGCTCATTCAGTACGATTGTCTCTTATATTCATCAGAAAGTAGTGCATGAAGGCATCAGGACCCCTTTAAAATTAAGGAATGACCCTTATTGTATACATTTCATTCAGCTGATCTTCTGCGGAGTTGAGTCAGGCTGACAACCAGGCTTTTTTTAGGGATGACCTGAGATGGGCTGTGCATGGATTGTAAGCTCCTAAGAGCAAGACCTTCTTCTCCTTCTATACCAGTATGTCTTGTTAATGTTATTTTTATTTTTATATGTTGTTCATTTTAAGCTAATTGTTCATTTTCACTTTCCCCTATTATAAGAGCAACAGAATCTGCTGGCTATCAATAAATCAGATGCAATATTAAAGTGTTAGAGGTTTATCTGCCCCGGCATATGCTGGGGTTGCCCTAAAACCCACTTAGCTCCTGGGATATGACGGTACAGCTAAGTACAATGACTGTGTTCATTTGGCTGGTTACAAGAGATCTCTGGTCCCCCCCATCTAGGTAATCGATGATGATTTTGTCCCTCTATACCACTGAGCTCTGCCCCGCTTTTCTGCATTCTGAGCAAGCGCATGCACAGTAGTGCTGCCAGTTTGAGTAACATGGTAACTCCCAAGCGCCGGTGTCCCTATTGGCCGTGGTAGAAGTCGGGAGTTATGATGTTGTAGTGGTACACCGGGGAGCCTGATCGCTCAATAAGGGGATCTGCCCCTGGTTATGCAGCAGAGGAGCTGCCCCCCCATAAATGCAGCCCTAGGTCTTGGCCAGAATACAGCATATCTTAGGGGTCATGGGACATTCATGCAACCTAAGCTTATAAGATGTTAGACAAGGGCCAAAAATTGGGTCGCCTGGTAGCTTTTGTTTTACCAAATCGGCCCTTCTTTTTTAGTAATCTTTTCTTTAGAAATGTACATACATTAGGGACAAGCGAAGCGATGTAACGTTAAGACTTTTTGTTAAAAAACCACTTAACCTTTTTGTATTATCTAGATAAGCGTCATTGTTATGAGTGTCAGGCCGATAATGGAGTAAATATTTGTACTTTCGCATTGATCCAGGTATCCTTTTTAAGTGTACAAAGCCTTTATGCTTTCTATTCATTTCCATAACAGTAAGATGAGATAAGGTACCAAAAATCTCCAGTATATGGAAAAGTCATATAGGAAGATCAAAATTCTAGAACACTTAAAAAAAAAATGTTGGATTCACATTTATTCCTGGAATGTAAAATATGTTTTTAACCTCTCATTTATATTTAACAATCTATGTGTTATATTTCTAAAAAAAAAACAATAAAAAATACTATAATATGCTTAATCAGCTGTCAGATTTCTGACATCAGTACAATCCTCCGTTCAGAAGTAGAGAGAGTGCCTTAACTTTCTGGTTTCTACTGTAAGAACATAAGCTGGCATAATATTCATAAACTGCTTTAACATAAAGTAACAATTAAGTGAAAGCCCAACATGTCTGGAGCTACTGAAACCCTAAATAGAAAAAAAGTAACGACTGTCCCTTTAAGGCCTGAATTAACATCTAAGTCTACTTAGTGAGTGGACACTCGGGTTTGAAGTAGAGTTAAAGGAACACTTTAATACATGTTCTTTACATGTTCTAATACATGTATCAATTACTTACCTTTAGGAGAAGCTGCAGCTTCAGAGCTGCTGTGTAACACCTCCTTAGCGGACTAGAATTTCCCAACACTAATACTCGTTAGACACCCCCTGGAACATTTGCTGATTGGTGGTAAGTATTTCAGCTGGGGATTAGGGAAAGGGGCAAATGCATATGGCAAAATCCCACCAACCATTTGGGAACACATGAAAAGTACATATGACCACTGGAGTGTGCCTGATGCATATATATATATATAATGCATAACTGAGCTTTGCAGGGAGAGCTCAGGGGAAGCCTGTTAGAGTTGGCCTTTTATCATCCAAAAAAATCTTCCCTATGTTAAAAAAAAAGGTTTTACAAGAGTCAGAAGTCATTAATGATGTTGGGCTTACAGAGATAGTAAATACACCTGCAGAATCTGTCTAGATGACACGAGAACTGTGACATCATGGGTCATTGGGGTAATATAGAGGTATGAGGTATAGAGGTATGAGGTATAGAGGTATGAGGTATAAAGAAAAAAAAAAAAATTTGATTGGACAAAATAGGCATCATTATTAAATCTTCTAATCTTCTAATGGCTAATTCTAAATAGTCTTTAAGGGACATTCGTCTAATTTTGAAACTAAAAATTTACAACAATTAAACTTATTTAATTAAACAAATGGCGCACGTCATATGTAGTTTTAATAAATTAATTTATTCATGCAAAAATAATCTTGATCTTACTTTATGCTAAGGGTATTGCCCGGATAAATCTTTTTTGCTGAGGGTCCCTCAAAACCTAGAGCCATCAATACAAGGAAGCCTGATAAAAAGACAAGGATGGCAGTCTGGCCAAGGGGGAAAGAGCTCAGCAGACATGAATCGTGTTTTAATAATAAAAAAAAAGCCCATCTAATGTCCATGTCGTGTTGACTGTAATTACGATGCAGAGCGGCAAAAACGTATTCAAAGCAAAAGAAAGAAGTTGCTATGTCCTCATATGTCACTCCTCAAATAAAACCCTAAGTGTTTATGTAGTCACTCGTGTTATTTCCAGTGCGGTCCCTGAAACATGAAGGTCTAATTTTGGTAACGGTGAACTCAGTGAACTTTCCGCCAGGCAAGATTTACACATCCTAAGTTAGTTACTTGGGCTTGGCACCTGGGCTGACAATAACGCAATGCTTACTGCCGAGAGTAGCAACCGTTGACTGATCCTAAGGAGCCTGGCTGTAATGTTTATGTTACTATTTGAAACTACGTTGGCCCGAGGACAGCAATATCCGAGGGGTTAAGCAAAGACCCGTATGTTTAAAGGGACAGTAAAGGCATTTTTTTATTATTATTATTATCTTTTATTTATATAGCGCCAACAGTTTACACAGCGCTTAATACAATACATATATTCAAGGGGTATGACAAGACGAGCATTGACAGACTAAGACAAACCATAACATTAGGTGGAGAGAGCCCGGCTCGCAGGCTTACAATCTTGAGAGAAAGATTATTATTAATGCTTGTGAAAAATCACTCAAAGTGATAATTCCAGCACCTAAATCCCACACCAGTTGCACGTCGCCCATGTGTTTTCCTCTCCTACATACAAAAACGTGATACAATATAAAGATCTCGAATAAAACTATGTCCGTGAACCAAATAAAAACAAGATAACAATATATACCGCGGTCCAGATACCCAGCGCGTTTCACCCGTTCAGGGTGTGATGTCACGTTATCGTGAGATTTTCCTTTTGATATCCATTCATATAGAACTATATCAGGTTCTGTTTGTTGTTATATTTATTAGATTGCACTTGGGTTTTATTATTACTTTATGTATTTATTACTTTATTTTATTAAAGAAGCTCAATTTCCCCGTCCTATAAAATGCGCTTTGGAGTTCATTTTAAATTGTTGAATTGAAAGTTTAAGTCTCATGGGTGTCCTAAAGGTCTCTGACAGCTTTTTTTTGTTCATGCAAACTTAGAACTTCCAAGGTTTGGCTACCCAGAGCTCCCTTATTCCCTGAAGGGGTAAGATTCAATCCAAAAAACTAATTTTAGCCAATAAATCAGCCAACAGCCATTGAGAAGATTGGTTCTTCATTTTGGGCTGAATCATACCTCTTATAGTAACTCGTAGTCCCTGGGGAAGCAGTGCTTCATCCATAGATTATGGATAAAGGCCAGCAAGTTCCCAAGTATGGTTAGATGACAGCAGGGCCATACGGGCACTTTAGGGCCAGCAGCCGCCTGACGGTGACTGCAGTATGTGCCCAGCCACATGTTGTATGTTCTTATGCTCACGTAGTATGCATCTGGGCATTTCAAGCCACTGGCCACGTACTCCAGCATCCAGTCTTCCTTCGGAGCATCTGCTGCCCAGTGCCAGATGGCCAGTCTGGGCATGGATGACGGTGTGTATGTATATAACATTTTGGGTGCAATAAAGCTTTTTAATTAATATTCCTGTTATATATATATTTTTTCCCCATTGGCATCATCCAAAAGTACCTTTACTTTATTTTCATTAGATCTTTTAATTAACCTGTTCTTTCTTTAAAAGGATACGAGTTATGTTTTCCACAACACTACGGCATTTTGTCAATAGAGTTCAGAGGAAGGCTAATGGTAATCATTAAAGGAAGCCCAGAGAGGTTTTAGAAACTTATCTGCCTGTATTTTATTCCTTTTATCAAACTGTGGGATAAATTAGCTTAAGACAACAGCTTTTGGGGGGGTTTTTTCAGGTCAGGAAGGGGTAGAAGAAACCTCTCTATGAAGGGATGAATGAAGTACTCTTGTTGTCAAATTTGGGATCTCTTTGGGAGATTGGAGAATAGGTACCATTTTTTTCTCAGATAAATTAACTTTCTTCTTTTTAATCCTCGATGATTTAAGAATAAATTGTTCCGTTACAGAAATCTTTTGGCCAAAATCCCAGGAACGGGTCCAGGGCAGATCAAGTTTCACAGCACTTTTATCTGAATGACTCATTATACTATTAAATACCCTTTAGTTCTCTTGGGGGCTCCCAAAACATTTACAGTGTGTTAAACGCCTCTCCAGCAGCGAGCAGGGCTGCACTTAATGTACGATATAATAAGTGTAATATTTAATTGAGTGGGAATTCGGCAGGTATATTTTCAAATGGCCAGTGGAGATATCTGGCAGCCTACCGAAATATATAATGCAAACGACAAGCATGCCTTTCTAAATATAAGTAAAAATAACCCAAAAAAGCACATAGAACACAGTGAAAGGCTTGTTAACTTCTAAAAGGGAATTAGAATCTGGAAAAAAAAATCCCGATGCGTTTAGCTAACTTCACACAATCTGTAAAATGGATCTACTGCTGTTTTCGATATTAACAACAATTTGCACAGTGTGTTCTAATGGATGTTTTAGAACCAGATATATCACTCACCGCAGGTATTATTAAATATATTTTTTATACTACCAACACAGTCTGCTAACATTAACGTCAATCTATCACTGTTCTCAAATGTTAGGTTGGACGCTAAACAAACATATACAATGTCGTCACAGATTAAAATAAGCAATATCACTATACAATTACATACATGCTGTATATATATATATATATATATATATATATATATATATAACTTCCTTATTGGTTGTTTAGAAGACTCTGATGCAGGGTAGGACACTGTATCCCTACAAGAGAATGCCTGTCGGTCTCAGAACTTCTTTTCCTCCAAACGGTTCGGGTTGAGCCTTTTGGGTCCAAGCGGCCATGGGACTTTCTGATGATCCTCCGAGACCAGGGGCATACTCTTAGGGTGCAGACGCATGGGTAGTCGAGACAAGCCATTGTCAGGAAGCCAGAGTTTAGGATAATCGATATCAGAGCCGTGGTCAGAGTTCAGGGCAGTCAGGTCAAACCAGGTAAAACACAGGATCAATTTTTAGAACACGCTAGCATAGGATAAATTATGACAAGCACAGGTATGACCATCAAAGGGCAAGGATTGGTGAATCTCTGAGGCTTTTATAGGGCACAGGAGGAGAAAAGCGCCAAATCCGTATATGGAGAGAAAATTCAAATGGAGTGACGCCATCTTGTGTGAAGCATGGCTGTGTGTGAGGCCGTAGTAGTTGGAGGGAGTCGGACCAGGAGCTGAAGAGGAGGAACTACGTTAACTGTAGGAGGAACAGCTGGGCTGGAGCTGACGGTGGTGGGCACGATGCTCCCCACCCTGAGAAATATTGTTTCTAAATGTACATATCTAAGTCGCTTACTGGCCTTTTGACTTAGATCAAGTAAGCACCTGTGAGAGAGGAGAAGCTTGGTCCTCTGGCCTTAAGGTCGAGTTTGCATCATGAAGCCCACCATATGCAATGGAGTCCCCTGGTTTGGTCCGCCATGGTGCTCGGCATGTGTTTGGCTGCTTTTTCCCCTGCACATGCTGATCAGGGCACCATTTAGCACCTCCACCTCTTCGGTATACACCTTTTAATTTTCACCGCTTGCTTAAGTTATCCGGCCTAAGACTGGAGATGGACGGTTAATTCTTTAACTTACCAGCCATGGTTAACAAAATAAAATAGATAGCTAAGTATATTTAGAGAACAGTGAAATTGTAGTTTTATTAAAAGTTTTACAAAACATTTGTAAATGCCTTGCATATAAGTAATTACAATACAAAATGTATAAAAGTAAATAACTAATGTGCAAGATTTTTTATTTTTTTTGCTTCATTGTTTAGTCGTTTTATTTTTCACTATTTTGGCTTAGTACATGAAACTGAAATGTAAGTTTATTTGGGGATTTTCAGCCCGCGGAGATGTAAGAGAAACAACAGAAGACATTAAAAAGCTTGGTATGAATTTACTCTTCAAATCAGTTCAGTCTCTAGCAAGACATGTAAACTAAACCATTGTGGTAGCATTTCTAAAATTCTTTGGGTATGCGAAGGGGGAAAAAAAGAACAGATGGAGACTGCTACAGTAAACTGACATGTTCTATTTAAAACCTCTTGTCAGCTGTAGTTTAAATGACACTGTCAACATGGCAACAAATCATAACACTTTGTACGTCCAGCTGCATAACTACCACATCTACAAATCTGTGGCAATGACACCCGAGGCTTACGAGTGAGCAGTAGCAAAACCACGATTGGCACAAGTCTGGGCTGGAATTAAGGCACAAGACTATCACAATATCAGAGCTCATATTATCGGCTATAAATAGGGACGGTGTGGACAGGTACTGGACTGTAGACGTTGGACGGTTTCAGCTTCATTGATTTCAATTAGATCTATAATCGGAAACAGTTTAATCAATATATCACGAGAATACTTTGTCAAAATTGCTAAGAATTTTTTTCCCTTTAAATGCCCTCCCACAAACCACCCATCTGAGATTTTTAGCATTCTCTTATATATAAAAAAATAAAGTTGGGGAGCTGGGGCACACACCTGAGACCAAGGACTGATCAAAGATTGAGTCTTTACATCAGGAAAAACAGGCAGCCCAGATTGGCCAAAAGGTTCTCATCTGCAGTCAAATTCGATGTTTCTGTGTTATTTCTAGAGCCAGGATGGGGAAATGGCGGCTGGGGAAATGGCAACTGGTGAAGACCATGCCTTGTCCAGCTTCCACCTACTCCTGCCCTATATCACTGCACTCCCAAGCCCCACTACGAAGCTGGTATAACTCTGTCCCCTTATCATGGCCACAGCTTCTGCCTTCTATTAGAAGCAGGAGAGGGGGGGACTCGAGGGGACCGTCCCCGATATGGTTATTCCACGACTCACATCCATTCCACCTCCATTCTTCTAAGTTCTAACTTTATCATCAAAGTGTATAACCATTTTCATAATCCTTTGGGAAAATGTCATTGTTATGCTAAGATACGTCTCTTATAGGTAATAACCCAATCTCTTTGGACAATAGATTAACCTGTTTTGGCTCACACATTTCCTTTCAATGACTTTCCTAGAATCAGACAAGTAGGTGCCAGAAAAACATCCCTTAAACATGGTGGCCAACAATGGAGGAAAAAAGCAACTGATATCAACAACAGAGGAAAGTGACCCCAGAGTTATCACTTAAAATAACAAAGGCAGTTAAACAATGCGGCAAAGGAATGGGAAAAGCTAGCAAAATACTAGGTGCTTTGTAAGAGGTGTTAGCTACAGGAAGAAAGAGGTAAAAAGAGCTAATATTACACTTTGTAGATAACAGGCCTCACCTAGGGAATTGTGTGGAGTCATGGAGAACTTCAGAAGCATATACATATGTAACGTCTTGAGACATATTTATATATATTGAATAAACTATACACTTCATACATGCATTTTATACATTCAATAAACTTTCCAAATTGCAATAATTAAGCCAGCTTTTTCCTGATTGGACGTTTTCCCAAATGTCATGCTAATACGAGTGCAAATTTTTGCTTTTAATCCAGTATTCAAACCAAGAAATTTAATTCAAGCAGCATCTTCAAGTGGAATGGAATTCACCCAAATATTTAGAATACAGGTGTGGACTCCTGTTTCCTTCACCATAATCATACCCGTGGTCAGGGCCAGATGACGCTTTATTTTTGGGCCAGATGGCCTGTCCAGGTCTGCTCATGGTCATCTCAGCGTACCACCCAACATGTAACTGTATGCAATGCGTCAAATGTCTCAATGTGTCATGTTTTGTATTGTGTCCCTTTTTGGGGTCAAATTGTATATAGATTTGACAGCCACAGCTCAATAACTCTTTGTGGGCTAATGTTTCCAGCCACCGATTGGCTACTTTAATGGAGGTGCATGAGGAATCTTGTCCAAACATATCTTCTTAACGGCAAATAGCTGGGGGGCTGATAAAGAGGCAGATCCATATGGGGAGGTCTGCAGAATCCCCCATGCCTTTGCAATGGGGACACAATAAAAATGTAAAGGGTCCTCTCAGCTACCATATGCACAGCTAGAGCGTCCCTTTAATCATATAAAAGAACAAAAAATGTATCAGCATCCACGGCAACAACCTATCAGTGTCCCATAACAATTAAGAGTTCTAAGTATAAATTATGAATTTTACATGATTAAAATTTCCAAATTCTGGGCATTCGACAGTGCTAGGAAGGATGATTCTATTCTGTTTTGTTACAAAAGTCTTACATTTATATATAAAATTGCAAATACATTGACAGCCATGATTATTAACCCCTTAATGACAAAGCCCGTACATGTACGGGCTCAAAATGCATTTTTTCAATGAGTTTAGGGACCGCCCATTGTCCTTAAGGGGTTAAGATCGTTACCGCCTTTCTTTCTGCACTTGTAATGTTAAAGGCAAGAAACAAAATGTGTTTTCAAGATCTAAGATAGCCTCAACATGTTCGTGGTGCGTCTGAATAACTGATCACACTTTTAGTGTAACTGCATATAGTACATAGGAGCAGGCTCGTTCTGTGCCAAGGAAAACAGCACTGGAACATTTTTGGCATGCGTTCCATCATATCGCATATCTTACATTATGCTGTATGCAATTCTAATTATTATTTTCCATCTGTTAATCACAGGCAATAACTAGACCGCAAACATGCGACACGGAAATTAAAGTCAATTTAGCATAAAATGCAAGTACCCCTATTTATGCCAAAGTGGTCTGTAATATGGGGTATCAGATGTGGTTGAATTTATTTTAGACATGGCGTCGAGCTGCTTCTCTCTCTCTTTCAGCTTCTTTGATCTTTTTGGTGACTCAATTGAGCACGCTAGAAAAAAAATGTATGCCAAGTGACACAGCGCAGGTCGTCATAGTTAGAAGCCCTCTCCCCGTCTGCCCTTGAGACCCAGAGACATTTAGTGGATATTCACTGATCAGTAACATGATTGTTTGCGCTGTTCCAAGTTTCTATATAATCTTTTTATTTTCTTGGAAAAACACTTTTTTGAAGAACGCAGGATTCACAATCCCCTTGTCATGTACCTAACTGCACCGATGATCATCTATGGAAATGCGTTATCAGGCACAGATAGGTGTTTGTGTCTTTCATGGCACAGTTCTGAAAGATGGGCTGATCAGTCCCTGCCATCAGATTCTATGTTTCTAGATGTATAATGCGTTATGGTTTATTTTAGCTCATACAATCAGTTAGTTATTTGGGCTTAAGGCAGCAGGTCCAAGGGCACAGCACTCCCGCTGCTGAATGGGCTGGTTACAAGGGAGATCTCTGCTATCCCTAACCAACCCGTTTCCACCACGGAGACTGCCGAGCCGGCATATGATGTCATATTCCGACAATCCTCGGAGAGGACGGCGGCCGTGGAGAGGGGTGGGTAAATACGACACAAAGGAGGGACATTAAGATTACCAGCACTAGAGAAGGTATTTAAAGGATATTAAGATACATTATATGTTCTTACTTGCTGGCTCAGAAAACACTTACTTGGAGTAGGTCACGTCTAACTAACCTACTTGGTTCATTTGAGGACATAAGTGGTCTGTTCCAACCTTGGAAAAGCCTTTGATAAAATGCCACACAGCGAGACGCCGTATACACGAAATGATGCCGGGTGCAGGAAAACATGTGTAAAGTGACAGAGAACTGATTGCTATATAGAGGTCAGAGGGCTGTTATAAATGGAACATTTTCAAATTGGACACAAATCGTAAGTGAAGTATTGCATGTTCTGTACTTGGCCCTATCCTTCCTATTTCATCTATTAATTACCTTCATTTAGGCAGCGCAAGCAATAACTTAATCTTCTCAAATGACATTAATGTGACTGAGGTATTAAGCTCAGAATAGCATGTTTTTTATCTATAGAGGGATTTAAACAAACATAAAACGGGAGTTTCAGGCGCTGATAAAGTTGAACATGGACAGGGGTGGGCTGGCCTGGGGGTAAGTAAAGCCAACTGCTCCTCCTCCATATACACACTGGCACATATGTCCTCACATTTACACATGCTAACACACATACACATGCTTACACTTAATCATGCTCACTAAAACACACTTACACACTCATGCTAACACACACTCATGTGAATGTGTCACACCGTCCCTTTGTGAACAATTTTGCATTTAAATTCCATGGTTTCCTCTGATCCCTAACTTATATGACTTCATTCTTTGCACTTTTTTCTTAGCAACAGGGCACTTAAACATTGTCAAGGCATGCTGGGAGCCAGACTGCATCTGCACAAAATGTATTTAACTTTCTTCACAAGGTGTAGTAATGTCCCAATTCTTTTCAGATATGAGTGGAGCAAACAATGCTCAGCATTGTCTGCTTCTCGTCTCCTACTGCGCATGCACATGCAACTGTGGACACCGGGGTCAGTCATACAGTCAAAACTCTTTTGCCACAGGTGGCGATGTCAGGGCTCAGGAAGCAGCTCTGGTGCAGTACTGGCTCAGCTCCAATGCCACTTTCACCTCTATAAAGTCAGGCCATACCAAGCATCCAGCATGAGCCCACACTGACCCCCAGCACTAGTTTGCCTTATGTGTGACCTTCTGTCCAAATGTAAAAAGTACACCCAGAGTCTCTGGGTGAAGCACTGCTTTCCTGGGTCTCCAGGTCACTTTTATCATTTTCTAGGCAAGTTAGTGGTGTGCGACCATGCTCATTCCCTGCTTACTCTCTGCCCATTTCCCCCTTAGACTATTGGTGTCTGGGGCTATCCACGCACCTACATGTGGCTAACCCCACCACACCCAGAAGATGGAGTGCTCGGGGTAGCCTATAAATTCCCATGTATTAGTACAGTTTGTATGTATCTGTATAGTGTCTATATACACATATACACAATATATGGACATGGTGTGAAAAAACTTGACCGGCTGCACAGAGCCCTGACGTCAAACCCCATCGAACACCTTTGAGATGAACTGGAATGGAGATTGCGGGCCGGGCGTTTCGTCCAACATCAGTGACTGACCTCACAAACGCTCTACCTGGATGAATGAGCAAAAGTTCCCACAGAAACTCTCCAAAATCTAGTGGAAGCTGTTATAGCTACACAGGGGGCCAACTACATATTAATGTCTATGTATTTAGAATGCGATGTCATGCTGGTGGAATGCTCAGGTGTCCCGATATATTTGTCCATGTAGTGTATAAATAGATACTGTACAATTTTGTATCTACAAATACTTACTTTGTCACCTAGGAAGCAAAATTCAACTTAATTTATCAAAATAATTAAGATCTGCGGAGAATGAACTGTTTTCTGCAGACAGACAATTAGCATGTTGATGGTATTATTCCGGATCTCTGTGGAGCTATCACGCATGATTTGCTAAATCTCCAATTTCAGATCTCGTCCCATCCTAATTCCCTCCGGCCTGTCCTCATATTATGCTATTACTGGAAGTTACATTGTTAGGGAAGCAGGAGACAATGATGTGGAGTTCTGTCTTCCCCCTCTTACATCTACAATTCGTGCCGCCCTGCTGTACGGTCATTAGAGCGCATTATCTGTGTGCTAGGTGGCAATACCCAACATTTATTTTCTTTTAAACCTTGTGTTAAATTTAACACATACTCCTGATATAGTTAGGGGTCAGTTTGAAGAGGTTTATATTTGTGAGACATTAATTAAACTAATGTATACACAGCTATGATTATATAAATATCGGATCACTTTGAGGTAAACTCAACTTTGTTGTTTGAGAGTACCCAGTACCTTCTGGGTTACGCAAGGTCTAACCCAGGGCAGTGCCACCCGCCGCACCCTCTGCATCGCCATCCTTACTTCTGGGCGACGCGATGTGATGTCATATCCCAGCACTCCACTTGTAAAGGAAGTGCGTCGCAGAGAATGGAGGACTGTGGCGACTCGGCAGAGCCCACCTTAGTGCTAACGGGACAGTTGGGGAGATTAGTGATCTCCCTTTTAACAGGCTGGTTGAGTGGTGGCATTGCATGTAGCCCCCTCGGCCTGCTGTCCTACTGTCACTAACGGTGGTTCAGGCTGTGGATCCACGCTGCAGTACAAGGAAAGGCGCCCCCAAGTGGTGATGACGAGCAGTACAGGAATAACTAGATGGTACTAGGAGCTGGCAATCGGATAGTCGGGGTCACAAGCAGAGGTCAGGACAGGCAGCAAACAAAGGATAGCCGGGGTCACGAGCAGAGGTCGGGGCAGGCAGCAGACAACGGATAGTCGGGGTCACAAGCAGAGGTCAGGGCAGGCAGCATACAACGGATGGTCAGGTTCAAGCAAAGTTCAGGCAACGAAAAGGCAAATAAGATTCTGGACCGCTAGTGAAGGCAATAAAGGCACTATCACAGGCAAGGGGTACCTGCAGACTGAAGGTTTAAATAGTCCTCTAGCTCAGGATCCTCCTACCCCCTAAATTAGGGGGAGGAGGAAAAGAGATAAGTACCCCTTTAAGACGCGCCATAAATATTCATGAGATAGCCGTTCGCGCATGCGCGAACGGCTCTCATGCTGCTGAGACGCGTGTCCCGTCTAACCTTAGATCACCACACGGGGGCGCGCGTCTAACGGCCGGACGGACCACAACGCGTCTTCCCGCGAACAGAACGAGCAGGGGGCTGAACGCGCGGGCTGCGTCTCGGCTCCCCTGCTCGCGGCAACGCTGGAACCGCCGGTAAGGTAACACCTACTTTACTGGTACTATTCCTACAAAATTGAGTTTAATTGGGTATTAAAGATGTAAGAACTCCTATTTCAGCCATTGCCTCCACAAAGCTGGATGTCACTGCTTTCATGATGGAAGGGTACCTTGCATGAATATATTATCCAAGACAGACCCATGTTATGTCCAAGTAAAACATTACTGACTACCCAACAGCAGTAAGGATTTTCATGTCAGGCGGCACCCAGAACAACTTGTTAACGTATAGAATTTTCAATAGGCTCACGGTAAAGTAATTAAGTTAGCAGGGATCGGACAATTGTTCCTGCATGCTGGCGAGCTGATCTAGCAATAGATTTACTGCCAACATACAAGAAAAAAAGATGTCTGCTCCCCGCAATAATCCTGCCCGTGATAAGATCTTTATTTTACTTTTCTTTGTTTTTCAGAAAAAATGGAGCAGGAGCTCCCTTTTATAACGTAATTCCAGTGCTCAGCAGTAAGGATGACACTCGGCAGCCCTACTATACACAGAAAAGATCTTTTTCTGCCGTAGCTAAAAAGTGCAACCATCTTTGGGATCCGCTGTTGACACATTGAGTCTCCTTTGCACGCTACGTACTCTATACGTCTGGGTCTGGATTGTATTTTTGGATCAGTTGACAATGAGGCTTAAATATTTGCAATGGTGGCCCTTGGGAGGTAAAAATAAGAAACATTTTGAAATAAGACTATCATGTTTCTGTTAACTACTAATGTATACGGTCTCATTAGAATTCCTAATTCTCTTCACCATAACATTGAAAATTTACTGTGAATAATCTTCGGCACCTTGCTAAATAACAGATAAGAACGCTGTCAGGACAGGAGCAAAATGGAAAGGCAGATCCTCGCTGTAAGATAGCATATTCTCTGCTGCACGAGGGATTTCCACATACAAATGTGCAAATTAGATCATGAAAGCGCTGTAGAAATATCCTTTGTAAAACTTGAATAAGATGCTCAGACCCCACGGGGGCATTTTAGAAGGCTCTCATTTAGCAGGGATATTTAACAAAATCAGTGAAAAAAAAGAAGAAAGCAGCTCATAAAAATATAGACTTTATTCCCAAAGCTGGTCTTATCAAAACACAGTTGAATTTATATTTCTAACCATTAGTTTTGAGTACATTAATTGTAGCTGAGCATATTAATAAATAAAAAAAAATAAAAAATAAAAATGCCACAACTAATAATAATTTATTATGATCATTTTTATATATATAGAATTAATTGCACAATGGTGGTTATGCATGTTAATGGAGTACTAAATTAAACAGAAACAGAAGGTGTGATGAGCCCTGATCACCAGAGCTCACAATCTAAAAGGAATACCTGACTATAGCTATCATAGTGGGGACACAGACACTGGGGCCGGAATGTTGGAATGTTGCTGAGTTAATTAAGTGGGACAAAAGTACAAGTCTCTTCTTCTACTAGCTTCTTTAATAGCATCACTAGACTCCAGCTTAAAAGTAAAATAGGTTTGAGCTCAAGAGAATCTGATCATGATTAGCATCAGCTTGTAGAGCCCAGAGGTCCTCAGCCATGGCTTCAGGGACATAGGATAACTGGAACACTGGAACAGGGGTTTGAAAGCTGGGGGTGCAGAATTCTGAATGTGGGTGTAGAAAAATGAAGGTATGGGCAGGAAGACAAAGCAAAGCGTACATGGAATGGTAAGAAGGTAAAATGATAAAAGGGACAGAGAGTGCAAGGGATAAATGGTATCAGTGGAAGACTGGTATCAATGGGCAATCCAATACATGGTAGGAATCAATCCACATTTTGACAATTATGGCACATATAATGCAGCGGTCCTCAACTTTACCAACAAAATGGAGTTTAATCAGATTTTATAGATGTAAGAACCCATGCAGTTCATACTTGCAACCTCCACAAAGATGACTAGAAAAGCTGGATGTCACTGCCTCCATCATGGAACCCAAGCATCCCAAGCAACAAATCCCCTCTAAGACAACTTTTTTCCAAGGTTAACAAATTCAAATTTTCTATACTTTTTTTCATAATTACAGTATTCCATTTGTCTAATTGCCTTTGTAGCCCATCTCTGCAAGTTCCATGATGTAGGGTGTTACCAGTGACTTATACAGAGGCCAAAAAATATTCTCCTCCGATGAATCAATACCCTTTTTTATTTATGACAATACTTTGCAGCAGCTGACTGACATTGAGCACTGTGGCAAAATACATTGTCTCCTCCAAACTCCTTCTCATTTCCGTAGCACAACCACATTTTTAGGTAGAATTTGCCCCCCCCCCAAAAAAAATACACAAATATGTATTTATCAGTATTAAATATGATCTATCGCGTACCAGTCCTCCAATTTAACCAAGATCCCCTTAGAGGGAAATAATATCCACTTAAGAGCTCACCTAATTTTGTCACGTGCAATGCCCAATGCAAGATCATTAATATAGACATTAAACATCAGTGGGGAACTACCCTCGGATCTCTATCCTTAAGACAATTTTTAATACAGGTATATTTAAAATTGTTTACCATTCATCTGGCATGTTTGACCCAACTTTGTTTATTTGATTGCCTCCTGCCCTGATCTATTGCCAGTAACCCAGCTTATCTTGTTTGCCACCGGCCGCCAACTTTGTCTTCACCATCCTTTCGTCTACCATATTTCCACTGTAGTTCTTGAATGGATTATTGCTCTACCTCTGTCACGAGGGTTCATATCCGGTTGTGCATGACAATTGTTACAATACGTGGATACGTTTTATACACAATATTTTATAGTTTAACAGTAGAAGAGAACCCTACCTTTCTTGAATATGATTTCCAATGTGTTTATCTGGAGCTCATGCTCTCGTTGCACGACTGCGGCACGAATAATTCAAACACCTAAAAAAGAAAAACATGTATAAAAACATATACATATATATCTATATATATCAACCAAACTGTGACATATAACATATAAGCGGTCTCTAGGTATCGAGAGAAGAAGCAATCTGGTTCCATCAATGGTGTAACGATAGGTGTCACAGATGCCCCAAATTCCAGGGGTGATTCCCTGATGATTTAGCGGGAGGGCAGGTAGATCTCCACTGGCACTGATTGGTTATCTTGTGCTGTCTGTGGAATAATATTAATGGTATTGGTGATATAAGGTGCTTTGTTTCTGTTTTGAACACATTGGGAGCAGGTGAAGACAGATCAGATGCTGTTGGAGGCATAAATACTTCATGCTACACCACCAGGGGCTAATGGGGCAGATTATATGGCTGAATGGTTCTCATCTATCTACTGAGGGGCTGATGAAAAAAAGACATTGTAGCCACGGGAAGCCCTGGGAATGAAGGCAAAACAGCTAATTTGCCGCATGACAATTAACTGTTCCATGCCATATTTATGAATGAGACAAAATGTTACCTGCTTAACACTTATTTTTAATACTATATTTTGTTTTAAATGCGTTACATTCAGTGACAAGACCAAGGACTGATTGAGGTCCGTACATCAGAATAAAACGGGCAAGCTAGGCGGGCCAAATGGTTCATACCTGCCGTTAAATTTTATGTTTCCATGTAATATGACTAAAAATGCAGAACCAGAGTGTTTCTGATTAGTGAAATATTCTTCCTACTTCCCTTCCCAATTCCCATGCTGGTCTTAGCTGTAACTGCCAAATCTTTACAATTACGTATAACAAATAAACAGCATTACATTATTATTATTAATATTATTACTATTATTATTTTAAAACAAAATACCTTTAAATTGTGCACTTTGGCTAAGAGCCTTTCTTCCCCAGGCAGCGGATATAATTACATAAAATAAAACGAATGCAGTAGTCATGCCTTATTAGAAAAGAATAAAATCAAAATCTGTTTTTTGTATTTCTTTTAAGTTCTGATTTCTCCCAGACACCCACTGGGCTAAGTGGAGATTTCGGAGCAAAGTGATTCGTACGAGCAGTTACTCATTTAACAAAATATAAAAATAAAAACAAGTGGACATAATTGGAATAGTTGTTTAAAGACATTTCTGCGAGTCCTTTTAATTAAGCTGTCAGAGAATTCTATATTCTAATTCAAAGTGCGGCTTTTAGTGATAACAACAGACATTTCTTCCTTTTTTTCTTCTCCTCGAGCAGATTAATGACTCCGCTCATCATACTTATTTCAATACAATACCACCTAAGTCTGCTTTCAATAAATATTATTTTCCTCCCTTTTTGGCTAAAAGTACAAAGCACTTTCGGAAACTGTTTTGTACAACGTATTCCAACTGATTTTTAATATTTGTTTATTTACTTTTAATGCTACTAACAAATTTCAGCTCGTGTTTCCCTTAAAAGATTTTTATGCCGGCAGCATTATTACGAAGCGGAGTGCTGTTACTGCGTGTTTATTTGCATTAACAATTCTCACTTCCCTGGAGAAAGTCTGTCTTAAATGTACGTTTTCAAAAAAAATAATAGACAAATAAATGGAAATATGTGCTTTATTTTCCTGGTTTTATATTATTAGTGTGTACATATCAGTAAAGTTTCTTTGTTTCTTCTCTCTCTCTCTCTCTCTCTCTATGGTGGTCTACCTTTTTCTACCTCTTTTCTCTCTATAACATTATTCCCTCCCACTCACTCTCTTTCTTTCTTTCTTTCTTTTCTCCCCGACTCTCTACCTTTAACTCCGTTCCTTCCTCCCTCATTCCTCTGTCCCCTCTTCTCTCTCTTTCATTATTTGTTTGCCTTTCTTTCTTCATCTCTATTTTTCCCTTCATCTCTCTTTTTCACTCCATCACCATTTTCTATCTCTTCTTTTTCTTTCTTTCTTTCTTTCTTTCTTTCTTTCTTTCTTTCTTTCTTTCTTTCTTTCTTTCTTTCTCTCTCTCTCCCCTATCTTTTGTTCACAGTGATTGTTTGGGTGTCAAAAGCCAAAATGTTGAATTCTGGCTAAACAGATAGAATATGAATAAAATACAGAACTGGAGTGCATCCGAGTTGGGGAAAATCTTTCCTGCTTCCCTCTTTAATTCCCATACTGGTCCTGGCAGAATGGGGCGGATCTACTAAAAACATTCAATTTTATATGGACACAAGAAAGGGTGAATATCTTAAAAAAGAGGAAGAAAAAAGTGTAGGATAAAGGGAAAAAAAAGACGGTAGGGTCAAAAGGAAAAAGGAGAAAGGAAAGGGTTAAAATAAGAATGGGTTAGGTGGGTCCAGTTGTGTTCTTGGCTGTCATAACTATCCAGAAACATTAATTATTACTAAACCTATCTATGATTTATCACCCACAAGGCATACATCGATAAACCAGAAGGAAAATATCGTCTTCACTGTATAAGATTTAGAGTTCGAAGTGATTCTGTCTGCCTTATGACGATTTCATTCCATTTCTGTTCTTTTTTTTTTTATCTAGCGTTTCTTCGCTCGGTTTAGGTAGCTATGTCTCATCAATATCTTATTCAGGTGTAGCGTGAAAGAGAAAAAGTCTAACAATGCTGGGCTTGTAGCCAAGGCTTTCTCTGACTGACGCTTAACTGAGCAAAGCTTTGCTCCGTTGCGGAGAGGAACCTGCCTGCGCAACAACTAGTAGTGACAGCGAAGGTGTAGTGTAGAATTTTAACAACGCTCCGTTCGCAGCTTGTGTTCACGCGTGTGGAACCGGCACTTAAACTCCACGCTAAAAGACTTCAATCTTATTCCAGCTCCTAATTTGCCTTCCACGCAAACCCAAAGGCTTTTCATCAAAGCCGATCATTAGAAGAAATACACAATGGTATCGCACCCGTAATACGTTGCCGACCAAAAGGAGCATTTTTTTGTTTGTTTTTTGTCCCCTCGCCGAAGGATGTTTGTGACTATTTGTTGAGATAATAGAAGAATTGATTTGCATTTAATGCATACCGAAAATGAAAAGAGAGCAAAATTATATAAGAATTAAAACCAAAGGTTATTTGAACTTTTGTCTGCGCTCCAGTGAGGTGCGTTTGCTTTTCCGTTGTGAGCTGATAAGACCGCTCTCTCTCTCTTTTTTTTTCATGTGACTGTGGATTTAAAGGGGCTCCTAAACCGAGCATAAAGTTTAACCCCTTTGTTTCTAGATGCTTGAGAGTTTATGGAATAGATCCTTAGGTCATTACAATTATCACTAGTTTCATGTATCTAAAGGAGGACTTTTTTGCACGTTTTGTTTGGCTATCATTAGAATAGTTTAAAAGTTAACCTCTGAAAAGCTGACTTTCTAGCATGGATCAATAGCCTGACCTCACCTACCTAGAAAGGCTGCCTGAACCAACCAAGAACAATCAGCAACATTAACAGCAGGGCAGAGATAAAATAATGGGCACACCTGGGAACTCTCCTGAGTTTTGCCCAGAGTCTCCAGGTGAATTGCAGCTTCTCCGGGTCTCTGGGTCACCGTGTAGAAATTCTGGGTTGTGGGAGGGGTGTTTTGCAACACGCCTACTCCCCGCCCACTCCACCCCCACTTCCACATTCAGAAAAGGGAGTTCTCCGGGTAGCCAGAGCTTGGATGTTACCAGGTATGATAATGAGGAGGAATAATCATTTACGTTTACATAGCTTTGCTTATGGTATACGGGTATGTTTTACATAAATCACTTATATATTGCAGCCGTATTTCAATGCCTCCTAAATGTCCCTCTTAACCAAGCACAGTCCCTCAAGACCCAAATCTATCTTTCCTCCCCTGATGCAGGGTATAAGGGTATCACAGTGTACAGGGTATCTACAGCCCTAAAAGACACAATATTGTGTATAAAAACCACAGAAATGTGTTTAGAGATCAGATTATTTAAAAATAATTGATAGTTTTTAATCTCTATGCCATTACCATCACCAGAGGGCCTAGTTATCAAGACATAAACATAAACATAGAATTTGATGGCCAATAAGAACCCGTTGGCCCATTTAGTCTGTCCATGAATAGCTATATACCTATCCCTTAATGTGTTAACCTCTACCACTATTGTCGGGAGGCTGTTCCACTTATCTACCACCCTCTCAGTAAAGTTTAAATAATGTAATGAAATTTCAGGTCTAGCACCCCCATATATTTTAGCAACTGAAAGCAACTTAGTATTTTTGGAAACTGTAATTTATTTCTAGGTATACCTGGCGAGCGCTGTGCCAGCTGTGTGTTATCTTCACAGCCAAACGAGTTACAATAAAAACATTTGTTTCTTTAAACCATGGATCGGATCGGTCATATCTCTGCGATAGGCGGACAATAGCTAAAGTTCTGTCTATATTTGCTTTCTAATCTTGACCATTCAGTATTTATCAACCGCTTTTATAATCAAATACCAGCACAGAATTCAGTCTCCAGGATAACGTTTGCATGCGTCACGCGGCTAGATGGCCTGTTGCGGCCGATTCATTTTCCCGATGTTCATTAATAAAAAAAAGTTTTTGGTTACAATGTTTTTGAAAAAGGTTTACGATACCAAGTCATCTTCTGCAAAGTATTTGGATATAGCTTTTGCTAATCTCTAATTAATAATAATAATATTAAATAATAATACTATTTTGTTTATATAGCGCCAACGATTTCTGCGATGCTTCTTAGAGTCCATATATTCAAAGGGGTCTAAAAGAACTAGAACTGAGAGACCGAGACGAATCGATACTTTCGGTTAAAAGAGTTTAATCTCCGGGGGGGGGGGGGTTAGCTGTGGAACTACGATTCCCATGATGCCCAGGGAACCTAAGACCGATGTTTAAAAATAAGGGAGCATCTTGGGAGTAGTAGTTCCACTGGAGAATTTATTTGGCTATCGCTAAACTATTGTGAATACCTGATACAAATATTTGGCAGATTAAAGTGAAAGATAAGAATTCTAAACATGTGTTTAGAAAGAAAAGATGCAAAATTAAATTTTTTATGACTTCACCGTCGTAATACAACTAAATTAATTTATTATATTATTGTGCTTGCTGTCCAACAGAATATAATTCAAAAGCAATCATCAACTATGGGATAACTCATAACAGTGCGTTTCTGATATACTGCATGTAGCTTATTTTAACCGATAAATCCAACTACAAAGGTTTATTTAATGAAAAAAAAGGTGAGTAAAATGTAAAAATTACTGTAAAAATTCACAGTAACAACACTTAATAAGCTTGAACAAAAGCATGTGCTATTGCATACCTTCCAACAGTCGTGGCTTTTGTGAGACAGTCCTAATCTTTTGATATCTCCTCACCAGCCTAGGCGATATTAAATATCTATGGAGGTCTGCTGCAGGATATCAATGCAACTCCCACTTTGCCTAATTCTGACAAAGGAGACATTGGCAGTTGGTCAAGGGTTCTCTTCCACCCACTTCCTGGGCCATCACCACCTCCACACCTGGGAACTCTTCAGGTTTCGGTCCAGAGACTCCGGGTGAAGCGCTGCTTCTCTAGGTGTCCGGGTCACTGCCTGGTGGCAGAGTTGCGGCACGCCCCTCTTCCCGCCCACTTCCCCTCCAACAATGGTGTGTGTCAGCGAGACCGCCTGCAGCGCCAGCGAGACCGCCCATCAATGTCAGCGGGACTTCCCACACGCATCCTGCTAGGGGGGCTCTGGGTGTCTGGCGCCAGAAAGGTGTACAATTTGGGGCACACTATTGTCTTTTTGCTCTACGGTACTTTAAAATGCAAGCTGCAGATTTAGTGTTAAACTAGGGGGGTAAACCTATAGACTTTAGGAAAGGAGAGGGGCATTAGAACACAGCGGGTCATATAAAAACTGTAAAGGCGAGGGTTAAAGGCCACATCAAGTTTTCCGCTAACATTAGAATCATGTATCTATGCCATAGAGAAATACCGCCATAAATAATTCCCGGTCATTATGCACCTGATTGGAGCTCATGCCTCTGGTAACAGGAGCTCCTTCGAGTGTTAAATGTGGTTTTGATAATTGAAAACTATCTCAATAAACGCGGCAGATAAACAGCTAAACTCCTGCAAGGCGGAATTTTAACATGTCTGTTTGCTGCTGTCTGCGAGAGCAAAGAAGTGTAAACGGTTACAGCCGACGCAAGCAAAGAAGGCCGTAGCCTTTGTCTCTTCCACGCTCCGTCTGATTCGCAGGCTAACGTGAAGCAATTAGTCTAATTAATATGAAACAATGAGCTGTATTACCACTTATCAAATTGATTGTTCCCCAATCAAAACAAAACAGGCCAGCCTTTTGATGTAATTTCAAGAGATGATTTGAAATGTCATGTTACTGCAAGTCAATTACCTTTTGACTGGAGTCACGGTTAGCAGAATACATAATTGGCACAAATTTGGGAAGGCTGCTTACTGCTGCTGGTATGCTAATTATCTGTCTTTTGTCATAAAATGAAAAGGTTTTAATAAATGCTGAGAAACTGGTATTTTGCATTTGTACAGTTGTATACTAGGATCTGCTGGTCTGGAAAGTTTATTTTGGGGAAGATTAAAATATTTTACACTTGTTAAGAGGTAAAAGGGCAGCACCCTTTGTACCACTGGGGATTCTGCAGCACACCACGTAGATTTAAAGGGACTTCTCACTTATCATCTGTGTTAAAGTGCTTATGATGTTTGGATTGTCCCTGTAAACCTATTGGCAAGACCCTGACTCCTAGCCATGCCTATAAACTCATTTCCTACACCAAAAGGGTCCAGCTTTGGTCATTTGGAGTCCCTGTAGTAATGACTTATTGTAAACAAACCAAATCTTACCTTTCGCTTAGGAAACATTTGCCTTTGACTGTCTTCCATTAACAGCTCTGGCTCAGCCAACCCTTCAGACGGGACTCTGTTGAAATCAATGAGAGCACTCGAGTCACTGATTGGCTGCTTCAAACAGCCAATCAGTGGTGCAGAACTTCAGGACTTGGAAGCTGCAGTGCCGTTTTTCCAATTTGGACAGTGCATATAAATGAACCCACAACATATCTCCATACGCATTGTGTGTTCATGGGGTTATTTAAGTAACTGAAGGATTTAGAAGAAGAAGAATAATTCCTTTTTTTTCATTTTATTTGTCAACCTAGTTTCTGATGTTTCTACATATATTAGGATGGCTTTTAGGGCTGTAGAACACTGATACCCAGCAACCATTCTAGGCTCCTAGGAAAGTGGGGGATCAGGGGAGGAAAATGGGGCATGTGGATCTAGGTTCCAAAGTGTAGCAGGTGCTACCATTTCAGCAAATATACAGCTGCTTAGATGCCCCACCATTCATGATGCCCCCATTAGAAGAGAGATTAAATCTTAATTGCAGAAAAGCATCTTAGTTTTATTACTCAAATTCACAGAGGCACTGATATTTTTGAAGAGGGTCTTTATAAATAAGATTTATTCTAGTATTTCTGTGATCTGGATTAAGAAGTTGAGCTCCAAACTGTTTTGTCCTGAGAATGAATTTGCGGAAGAGTGATGGAGCGGAGACAGAGGAAGGAAGAACTGTTAAATTTGTGTTGGAGATATAATGTGGTTAATGAGCAGCCACTACCACATCAGCCAGACATCATAAATTATAACAAATTCCATTCTCTCCATATTTAAATATGTATAATATAAACCGCATTGACACTGATACAGTAACGAGACACCAGCGCCTGTCTATCTCATTGCATCCTCGTCCATCTGCTCCAAGATTTCATTTCTGTCCTTTATTTGTAAATAATGCATCGCAAAATCTAGATGCTCCGGAACAGCCAAGGAATTTATGATGATGATGATGATGATGATGATGAGGACTACATGCTTTTGTTTAAAAAAAGCTTCAAGCTGGTGATTCACGGGGGTATCAGGAAGATCTGTGTCTTCTTCAGCCCAAATTTCAACCCTATCCTGCCCAATAGCTATACAAGTCTGGCCCTATAGTTTATAACATCCCCAGTAAGCAAAACTTATAAAGTAGAGCCATTGCCAACTGAGTAACTGCTTGTTGAAGGATACAGTTAAAAAAGAAAACAAGGAGGTATTGTAGGTACCCCCACATTTGATGTCCCAGACACCCTCTATAAAAACAATGCACGGAAAACAGCTGGCAGTCGGGCAAGGGGGCAAATGCATATGGCGGATTCCCCAGAACGGAAGCCGACAACACGTAAATTTAAATGGACCTCTCAGCTATCATACACATCATGCACATGATGGCTGGATTGTCCCTTTAAGTTGTTGGCAATGCAATAAATTCTCCTCCGCAGTTGAGCCTTTGAAAGCTTCTAATTGAAATAAACACAAAACCAGCCACTTACAGCAAATAAATGTTTATGGGGAGACAAAGTAGTAGAACAAAAGAGAAATATGCTGCCATAAGCTCTATCTGACAAGGTGTTGAGCACGGAAGCCCAGGGGAACGGAGGTCTTCTCACTGCGAACATTAGACAAGAGCATTCGCAGAGGACACAGCGGGAATGTGCGGGGACATGGCGTGAGCAATCCCAACAGACGCACCACTGAAATGTCACTCAGACGCTCGGCCCGGGCCACCTCTCGCGGTGCTAAACATCTCTGCATGTCAGAACAAATTGGGCGATCCTCAAATCTTTCTCCCTCTCCTTGACGTCAACCTGGGGAGTGCGGTGAGTGAAGTGAAGGCGAGGGAGCGGGATGCGATAGCTCAGTTCACATGAAAGCACAGAGATAGAAGGCAGAGAATACTGATACTGTCAATACTCACAGAGCCAGCGGGATGCCGTGGACCTTCTTGCCTCCCTTTTTTTGATTGTACTGGGTAATTTTGTCTTTTTTAGAAGAGCCCTCAGGCATGATGAAAACCATAATGAACACACAGCATTTAATTACGAATCCATTAAAACCTAATATATTTCTCAGACCCTCTCTGAAATTTCGCCAGCTGTGATAAATAAAGGTAGAATCATTTTTAATATTGTGCAAGAGAAAAAAAAGGCGCTTGGTGTGTGTCATGTTTCAACACCCTGGATATGTGGATGCTTTATTATTAATAAAGAATAATTTTCTATATTGGTGTATATCATTTTATCTATTAAGTAGACATAAATGGAAAAAAAAATCCCTAAAAAAGAATTAAATACGTCCGATCTCACATTAAATCAGGAAACTATTAACATGTCAGACAATGGCCCCAAGGCCATACAGGGCACCAAATGCTCATACTTGTATTTATTATATGTTATATTGTACTATAGTGTTTGTTTTTGGTATCATGTATTATATTAGCAGCACAGTATTTTGTATTACAAGCACTTGTAACCTAAAGCTACACCAGACTTTGTGATATTACGCCGTAATATAAGAGACACAGAACGTTGTTAGGATCCCTGCTGTATATTCTGTTCTACACACGGTATCTAACAGCTCCTTGCAAAGACGTCTCACTTCACTGGACCACGGTAGACTTTAATCCATGAAATTAACGATTTAATTGAGTGTGTCACTTCCATCCATTACCCGTGTTGTGAATAATAATAATGGCTTCCTGGGTCATGCCAGCAACTACAGAGAAAGTGTGACATGCTAGGTGCCTCGCGCTTCAGCTCTCATCATGCTGAGCCAAAGCCGTGAACAGGAATAATGAGTGTGACGCTGCTCTGGGCTACCATTCCCATCATTTTACATCATGCTAGTGTCTGTACTATTGGGATTTATGTTGAATATTAGCAGTGATTGATGTTTCCATCCATTGTAGAAAACAAAGAGGTTGCTTGTCATATCTCAGTAAGCAGGGCTGGACTGGGTGGCCCTGGCGCTTTAAGGCCATCACCTGCCAAATTGGTGACTGCACACTGCAGGACCCGATCAGCCGCTGGAGCAACAGTATCAGTGAATATGTGGCCCTATTGGCCCCCGGGCACTTGCACAGTATGTCAGTAATTTATTCCTGCCAGTGTTACAAACAGATGAGACAGACTCATTGGACTGGAACCACTACTTTTTTGTACAGGCGGATTGTAATACTTATTGTTAGACTTCGTGGGGAAAAAAATCTTCATATTTTGCGAATCTTCGTCCGTTCCTGTGTTCGGTTCAGGCGGATATTCATGTACATTCTTCGTGTTTGTTTTTTTTTTTTTTTTTTTTTTTTTTTTTAGAAGGGGTTAATATGGGGTTAACGCGGTACACAGCAGATTTGGCGCCAGGATTTTAAAGGTCCGTACGAGCAACTCTATTGGTGGCTGACAGGGGCCTCCTCTGCCATGAACCAATTAAGTGCAGCTGCTCTTCATTGGTTGATGTCAGACGAGCCCCTTGCTGGCGACCAATAGAGTCGCTTGTATGGACTTTTAAAATTGGCCTGGGGAGACTACTGGTCTCCCCGCTCCAGCAGTTAAAGGTCCGTCCGTGCGAGCGACTCTATTGGTCCACATTATTCTGTGGTATTAGCATGTAAAAGTTTACAAGAAGGGGTGAAGACTTCGCAGGCTATTTCTAAAGGACAATTCTGGCGCAAAGTTCAGAAAGTGGTCTTATCAGCATAGCAACCAATAACAAGCGTATGCTCTAGTTGCTTTAGTTAGAAGATTACCCGTTATTTATAATTAACCCCCACGATAACAATTGCCCCTGGGCCCGTCCAAAGCTCTTCACAAAGGGGCGGACCAGAAATGTGCTACTCTTTCTAAAACAAGGAAATTTCTAAGTGACCCCAAACTTCTGAACGGTAGCGTATATATATATTCTGTACATACACACACTGTATATATATATATATATATATATATATATATATATATATATATATATACATATATTAATCAATTTCATTTATATTTACTCTGTGATCACAAAACTGAGGATTTCGAGAGGGTACCCTCAGGCAAATTGGAATCACACCTTCAGCAGTTTAAGTATATGAACAAAATATGCAACATTATGCATAAAACAAATTCATTATTTAATAGCAGAATCCCTTGTCTTACCTTTTTAATCAAAGAAATGTCAGCTAGCGTCTTTCATGAAAAAAAAAAGCCATCTTGGGTTACACGCAACATTCATACATTGACACGAAGAAGAAATATATAAATTCATTATAAATGACAATAATAATATTAAAAAACACGTAGGTCAAGTAGCCTTAGACTTATTATAAATAACAGTACTTATTAATTAATCGTAGCTATAGATTTGTTTTAACCCAACTTTAGAGTTTAACATTGTTAACCCTTTGAGTAACAAGGATCTTTAATGTTGCTCTGGAGCTCCCTAGCACTGACAGGGTTAAAGCACATAATGGAAATCTTATAATTCAGTGAAATAAAAAGTTAATAGATAGAAGAGTGACCTTTTTTCCTGTAAAAGGGATGGATAGTGGGAGGGAACGGTTGATGAGGGTTTCAGGAATCCTATCTGCGATGCCCATGCAGGAGACGTACAATTGTAATGCGCTTGGTATAATCTATTCACTGTTATGACGGTGATCAATCAAGCATTCTTTCAGGAAGTGTTAATCCAGGTTAAGGCAGAAAAAAATAGTTCATTGCGCCACAAACTCGACATTTCACTTTTTCAACAATATTAATGATAAATGGCGACTGCCATCAGACTAACTTGGTTTACCGAAATCCTGGACCTGATCTACGTCAAATATGAATTTTAAACATGTTCGGAAAAGTTGATTATGGCGAAAAGGTAGACACAATTTACCCCATTTAGGATTACATTTTTTATTATATTTAAGATTGAACAATGTAAAAAAATTAGTACTGTTTGTAGATTTTTTTTTTCTTCAAAGTTTTTTAATACCAGCCAGTATTGCTATGACAACTATTAATACTGCATATTAACAATGTGAACATGTATTCGTGGGCTGTCTCCCAGGTCATCTGCTCTTCATGGGAGGGGATGAAGCTGTGTCAGGGAGGTAGGCTAGCCATGCACAATGGTAGACCATACAGCCAATAAGCAGGATAGAGGGGTGGAGATAAGAAGAAGCTGGGTAGAAGGAGGGTAGAGCCAATTGCCTGCCACCCTATGGTTGGGGTATCATCTGACATTTTACAGCAATAGCGACTTCTTTTTCTGTCCTCTTTGATTCTTTCTGCCACTTCAGCCCCTCTCCCCTTCATATATTAAATGCTTTATATTCAGAGATGTTTATATAAGTATTACTTAATAAACAAATTGTTTTTAAATATAATTTACCTTTAGACTTACAAGGGTGTTCCGGAGACATTTCTGGGACCACAGAAACCAGGGGTAATCCTTTTAGGAAGATGTCATCTGCTTTTGTTTGGCTACATAGAGTGTCCCCTCTTCTGGGGGGGTGGCTTCACTCAGGGGCAGGGCTAGTCTTGTGTAGGGACATGGCTCGCTCCTGTTAGTGGGTGGGGAGTAGGTAATAATGGGTGGAGAATTGGCAGAACCCAGAGGGGGATCAGGCATGACTTAACGCCAATCCTCTGCTCAGAGGCTGAAAAAACTGACCCACCACCACCGGGAGACTCTGGGTCAAACCTGGTAACTACCCAAAGGCTGAAAAATGGCAGCTCTTTTTGGGTCACGCTGGGACATGAAAAAAGGGTTGACCTCAGTGCGAGTTTTGGTCTCGGCAATAGAATCGCAAACACGCAGAGATCTGAGAGCATCTCCCATCGAGAATGATTGTTAATAATATCGGAATACATCATGCTTCCCTTTGCATTATGTACTGTGGTCTAAAAACATGCCATATTCGTGTGCTAATATCAAGAATTGTGGTCATTTAACTCACCTCATAAATGCAGACTTAATAACAGGTATTGATCCTTATGTTCCAGGAAGAGCTACAGAGGCGAGCTCTGAGAGATAATGCTTTCCTGACCATAAATACAGAAATACAGGCACTTCTTGAAAGCATAGCCTGCATTTAAAAAAGCAGCTGGCTGATTCGGGTCCTTAACATATAATAATACTATTATCCTTGCCAGTATTACATTTTTATTATTATGCCACGGCTTTATTTACAGAAAATAATATAATAGTAAAAATAAAAAGAATAAAAATATTATAAATAAATAACAAGAATAATAATAATAAAAAATATTATAAATAATAATAATAAAAATAGGCATTTGAATAAATATGAAATTGACAGCAGATATTAACCATTTGGCCCTATATCTGCCCAATTTCTACATACTTCAAATTCTCAAACTTTACTTGGACTTTTATCATGTATTATGTTTCCCATACTGAGCTCCCCATATGCCGTGATTTAAATATAGGCGTTCAAAAATAGGGGCCCTAATTTGATGCCTTGCTCAGGACCCCTTTGCATCTTTCATGAAGGATACATCAAAAAATCCCTTGCAGTAGACACAGTATCTAAACAAACCCGTATTTTCAGTATACCGGACTATCCATCCTAGAACACATTCTCATTTTTAATTTAAAATCATCCTGGTTATTATTCTTTGTGCAGCTGTCCATCTAACACTGCTAAATTGACCCTATCTCATCAACAGTTTAAATCAAAAGCTAATTTCCACACCTTTTTGTCCGACACAGTAAATACAGTTCCTAATCAACACAACTCACAGCTCATGAAACGGCAGGGAAAAAAATGTCTTCGGCGGAACGCAAGATTCTCAACCCATTCGGTGACAAATGAATGATACATAGATATTTAAGAATTTATGGGTGCAATTATAAAATAGACAGATGGATGTGTACCGCATCAGACTCTCATTAGAGGCTTCCACAAAGGCTATTGATATTTGGGATCACCCACGTCCTACACATAACCATCGCATTACACTCTCGGAATAAAACGGGTCCAAATTAAAGGGACAGAAAGGTCACATTCCGAGAGGACTATTCATTTATGAGAGGTCTAATGTTCCCCGTATCTCCTATGCTCTGTAGAATATTTCGGTGTGAAACATGCTGCATTCTGTTTATACTAATCGACTTATAAACCAATTCCTTGCTGGTTTTATACACATTATAGGGCTGCTGAACCCTATGATACATGGATACCCAGCAAGCATTCTGAACCTCTCTAACAGAGGGACATTGGGGAAGAATAAGGGACACGGGGAGTTAGGTCCCAACGAGGGACTTATTTTCTTTAACAGTGAAACTTGAGAGATATGGTATAGCTGTTGCCAGGTCTTTTCCTAATGGGGTGGGAAAAACATCACGTACGTGAAATCGCAAGACCCTGGCATTGCCTTGTGGTAACTTTCCAGAAACCAGGGCGGTTGTTGGGTTCCAAAAAAGATCTGGGGTACAGTCCAAAAAACAAAAATGCTGTACTTACCTTTCCTGATATTCTGTATATATGTATGTAAAAGTACATATTATTTAATAAATTATTAACTAAAATAAAAGCACAATTGATATTCCATAGGCCCAATATACCTTTATTCAGTTGCTTTTTTACTTACTTAAGAGCTTGTGGCTTCCCTTCTCATATCAAAGCATGGCGTTTGTATCATGGGCAGCCTTCAGGAGTACCCTAGTTTCCCTGTCACTGCAGTGCCCTGTGCCCCTGGAAGTGGGGGCAGTAAAATATGCCACCCCCTCTATAGATTGGTGACAATAGGTGCTCTAAAACCCACTCATTCCAATACACTAGCACCATACCCTAACACATGCTCACTCTAACCCCATCGACATACATACACACACTCCCTCTTCCAGGTACCACTAACCCTAGGCACACCTGACACTCTAACGGCACACTCTGACACACATATGCTGACACCCTACACTAACACCCGCATACACACACTCTAACACCATATGCCGACATTCACTACACTTACTATACCTTTTGTGTCTGTACATCTACTGCACTTACTGGACCTCCTTGTGTGACACCTATAACACTTACCGGATTTACCTAATCAGATGAAAATAGCTGCTATGGCAGCTATGAACTACTCTATATGTATCCTCCTTTGGCAGCATTTTATAATACTATTCTAAAGAATATCATGGAGCAAGGTCAAAGGTCAAAGGTTCAACACACGTTGAACCGAGTATTAATACAGATTGTGTCATGGAAATAATACCCCTCTTATGCAGAGTCCAGGGTAAATAGGAGCACATGGTCATCATATAATCAGAATAATAATAGCAGAAAGATTAGGTACAAGAGCAATTTTTCTTCAGCAGCAAAGTAGATTTAGAGTACTTCCAATAGCAACTTGTACTGAAACACACCGTAAATAAGCTTATATGATACAAATATTACGTGGGCTACTCGGAAACTACAAGGTCCCTAATCATGTTTAGGGATTACCTTACTGATCAGGGACATTTCATTTCCATTGAACCCAGGGATTACTGTGAAGAAACATCTAATATCCCTTTTTTTAATTTCATGCATTTTTTATTTACCTTTAATGATGCTGTATATATTCATCATCCTGAAATATTAAAATGGCCTGCAAAAAAAAAAAAAGTAATAAATTGGTGGAAAATTTAAGGTACGGGAATGCAACGGCACGCAAATCATACACTATCAAGTGTTTGATACACATTTAAAATGACTGGTGAGGACGGTAAAGCCAAATTCCTGGCAGATTTCTGAAGCGCAAAGTCACAATAAGGAGATCAGCAGAACAGACTGAAATAATAGAATATTCATCCCTCTAATCCATATGCAATTCTTTAGGCCTTTTTTTTCGACAATGCATATGAGGTCTGTCTGCTCCCGGTAGTTAACTCTTTAGAGCCTACAGGGATGGCAGATCAATCTCTTTCCGATAAAGTGTGTCTGGAAACAGGTGCTATTACTGTGCACTATATGGACAAAAGTATTGGGACACCTGACCATTACACCAACAGGGACTTTTATGACATCACATTCTAAATCCATAGACCTTAATATGAAGTTGGTCCCCCATAGGAACCATAACAGCTTCCACTCTTCTGGGAAGGTAAACCCATTCAAGACATGGTTGGATGGGTTTGGAGTGGAAGAACTTGACCGGCTGCACAGAGTCCTGACCTCAACCCCATCGAACACCTTTGGGATGAACTGGAATGGAGATTGTGAGCCGGGCGTCTCGTCCAACATCAGTTTCTGACCTCACTAACGCTCTACTGGATGAATGAGCAAAACTTCCCACAGAAATTCTCCAAAATCTTGTGGAAAGCCTTCCCAGAAGAATGGAAGCCGCTATAGCTGCAAAGAGGGGAGCGACTTCATATTAATGTCTATGTATTAAGAATGCGATGTCATAAAAGCCCCTGTTGGTGTAATGGCCAGGTGTCCCAATACTTTTGTCCATATAGTGTGTCTGCATGCTTGCATTGCTGTCTCAGTAAATAAATCCTTGTCTAGGAGACAGTCCCTTTTTCTCCATCTGATGTCCCTCTTTTCCATGAGCTCATAATGTTTGCTGGCTATGAGTATCTCACTGTATTATACAGCCATAAAAGAAACATTATTATTATTATTTTGTGAATAGACCCATGTTAATGACCTTTCCTGTGATTCTGAGTGGAAAATAACGATGCAGATATACGAACACACCACCTGCTTTGCAACGTAGATTTTGAAGGCCCCTGAAACAGTAAAATTACAAAAAAGGCATGAATTTGCACCAAATGAATTAACACCTTTTGTGTAAGAGTCTCCACGGGGGATAATTCCGTCTACCCCTAGTTAAATGATAACAGTAAATAGCTTTACATTTCCATGTCACTAAAAGGTAAAAAAATTGCTATTACTTAATTTTTAGCTGAAATCATTTTACTGTTTTGTGTCAATTAGCAAACACCAAGAGAAACATTGTCCTTTCAACATATAAACTTGAGAATTTATCAACGATATTAAATAGCAGAAAAAAGGGGATAACTCCATGTTGTTACAAACCACTGGAGAACACTAATGTCACGATAACACGCGCTAAAAGTGAATAAATCAGTTTAAAATACGCAGGTTCTTTGGTTAGGACTTTCCTCCGACCTTTGGTTAGATATATACATATTTCTAATAAAAAGCAAAAAAGGTATTGGCGGAACGGCTTCATTCGGAAGATAGATTTAATACTTTTACGCTGTGCCCTAGAATGTTTCCAGGCTTATTAAAGTGGTAATTATTATAGCAAAGAGACATTGCTACTTGGCAGGCGATACAGCAAAGGCAATATTGTCAACTTCCTAAACACCATTAGCATATGTACGAGGACAGTTGTAACGTTTTAATAGCGTGTAGTCTTTACGGGCCCTGCTAAAACAAATTAAAAGACGGGTGAGTCAGAGTCAATTAAATTTAGGAATAGCATAGCAAAGGGACATTAACAAAGCGGGGATAGACATGGCAGCTGCTGTGGACTATGACTCCCATCCATCAGAATGCACGAAGGAAAAGGCCCCCCCTATAGCTTCTATGTACTGGGACCCCCAAGACGCTCAGAGGTTATTCCACCTTTGGTAGAACGCTCAGCCAACCAATAGTGGGACGGCGGCAGAGGTCAATGTAGCGATGGGATTTAACCCCTTAATGACAAAGCCCGTACATGTACGGGCTCAAAATGCATTGTTTTCAATGGGTTTAGGGACCGCCCATTGTCCTTAAGAGGTTAAACACGCATGGGATAGGCATATGTCGAAGACGAGACCAAAGACTCATTGAGGTTTTAGTCTTTACATCAGGAAAAATGGGCAGACTTCTAAGGGTTCTTATCGGCCGTCAAATTCTATGATTCTATGGCGACCTATGGCACATATGTTACTGTGGAGTACAACTCTCACAATGCTCAGCCAGCAAAGTAGGATCAGTCGAGACGCAGCCCACAGCCGTCTCCAGCAAGCCAGCTGCTCCTCTGACAAACTGCTGACCTCTATAGGAAACAACTCTCACTATTCTCAGCCAGCCAACAGGTGGGTAACCGGAGTCCACAGTAAGTCTGACGCTGAATTAAACAGTTGAGATAAAATCCATTTCCTTCCAGAAAGTTTTCCGACTGCCCCCGAGCTCTGATTCATCGCAGGGTGCCGGGAATACAAGGCTCGTTTCAAGCGGACAGATTACAGGGCACATTAATAAGGCGGCTAATATGAAGTGTTTAGAGGCCTCACGCCGGTGACAAATACGGCTCAGCCAAATTTCCTGACCACTCGGGCCACGGAGGGACAATTTGGTAGATTTCATCAACAGTTCTAATTATGTTCCTGTCAAGTCAAGAACAAAGTAATCCATAACTTGGAGTGGGGGGCTGCTAGGAGACAGTGGCACACAAGAGTAAATTATGGGCACGACACGGGGCCCTCGGTGTTGTTAGTGTGCACAACGCTTGACTAACAAGTGGATTGAGCGTGGAATTTATTTATTAGGGAAAACGCAGGCTTCTAGCTCTGGGTTTCTTGTCAGCCGTGTACGAGGAGTTATGAGATACAGGTTCCTCGCGAGTCTTGTTAGTAGAAGCTCACAGGATCATGCGCTGTACGGCTGCTCATCCATGTCAACTGAGCTCCCGTTTAAATAAAAGGGTTCACTCTATGCTCCGTCCAGCACGCTACCAAAGTAGAAGCTTTTAGCGATTTCTATCCAACGTCAGAACTGAGATATATACAGAGAGAGAGTTTCATTCACTAAAGTGCAAATGGTTCCAGAAAGTTCTCACATCTCATAAATTCACTTCTTCACATCTTGCATTAGCAGCCAATTCACAAATTAATGAATTTCCAGTTGATTGTGACTTTAGATTTGAGGTGGAAGTTTACTTAGAGGGTTGAGGGGTAATTTGCGAGTCTCTCACATTGAATTAAAATACATTTTAAAAATGGGAAACCCTATTGACCAGCAATTGCGCCCTTCTTCCCCTTCCCTGCATGATGGGGGGGGGATTAAATAACGCTGGGGGTATATGACCTTGTATACCCCCCATTCCATTAACCATACGTCCTCCTGGTAGGGGGGTTATGTCTATCCAGGCATTTAAAGAGTGGCAACTGTAAAGAAAAAAGGGCCAGTTGCCTTTTAATCATCATCCAGTAACGATGATCCCTTAAGCCAGGGGCGTCCAGCCTGCGGCCCTCCAACTGCTGCAGGACTACATCTCCCATAATGCTTTTTCAGCTAAGGGGCTGGCTGAGGAGCATGGGAGATGTAGTCCTGCAGCAGCTGGAGGGCCGCAGTTTGGACGCCCCTGCCTTAAGCCTTTGCTTGTCTATATTCAGCCCATGGAAAATGTAATTTATAAAAAAAATATTATTATTTTTTTGTGTGTATATATATATATATATATATATATACACATGAAAGTAACTTTTGGAACTTACAGGCGAGGACATGCAAGTTCACAGTGATCTTCCATACCCTAGTATGCCCTTGCTGAGCTGAGTCCAGTTAGTCGAGTGAACCCTTAACTTCATTAACTTGTGAATAGACCCACGAGAGGGAGAGGGGGGGAGACAGCAGTCATTCCTAAATGTGATTAGGAACCTACTATATAAAAGAGAAAGAGGGGGAGATATTAAAGGCATAGTCACTTACATTTTTTTTTATTTAATAAAAGAACAGGAAATATCAAGATATATGACAGGAAATCATCGTGATAATTAATCACAGGCAGAAATTCACATATTCAAACCAAACCAAAAAATGTATATGTGTATGTACAAAAACACACTTTAAAAGCAAACACGCGCACATTGTATCTAAATGTATACATGTGTATCATAAATACATTATTCGATAAGAGTAATACTACAGACACACTATACACGGGACATTACTGTGTCCCATTCTGTGTTACGGAATTAACGCCACCAAAAATATACCAAATGTTCTGCTCATTAATGGAGCTTCCTGCTAATTCACATAGTAGAAGATAAATCACATTTCTCCAATAAGGTTCCTTGCCTCCTGGCCCCTGTCTCACAAATCCAATATGCCGGCATTATCAGAGGTGCATGCGTTTGATCCGTTGTAATTTGGAATATTTATGATGGTATAATGGTTCCTGTTAATAGCTACATTTGTGTTGAAGCATGTAATGCTCCTTCAATACAGTTCAGACTGCAGAGCAAGGTTACCATAGGGCCTACGGGGATCTACAGTACATTATATACCATACATTAACGTGTAGCTCACAGAAACATATATTATTGTGCCAAATAATCGCGAAGAAAACTGGATCTCTGATACCTAAAAATAAAGTATTCTTCACCAGGAAAAATATCTAAAAATCAGTGATACATTTTATCTCAATCGATAAATCATATTTTTGTTTTTGCTCAATTATGAAATATTTAGCAGATTTGGAAAACTTTTTATTGATGCCGTATTCTCATTTTTCTTTTCAGTATTTACAGACTAAAATAAGCAATTAGTGTACTTAAAACCGCACATTTTATGCATATCATGGCAAAAATGTTTTTAACTCATGATCTGCATGATTATTCCTCATCATGAAGTTGTCTCTGGCCTACTGCCAAGGTGCTGATTATTGTTGATTGGTTCAGACAGCCTTTGTGGGGGGAGGAGCAAATATCAGGTCAGGAAATTGAGAAGATAATGCTAGTTTACACATGGATCTGAGCTATTAGGTAAAGTAAATACTGTTTATCCATACCAATTACACTGATTAGCTAACAAATAGCACACGCAATAGGTAGTTCCAATAAATGAATGTAGCTACGGTTAAAGCTGTGGGATTTCCCTTGAAACTAACGTTTTTTGCTCCTTGACATTAAATATTGTATTATGCTATAAAATACTCTAGTCCTAAAATCCTATCCTAAAATCCAATTTATACCAGCATATACCTGCAGCAGAGAAGGGCTGACAACTTCTGACCCTTGGGAAGGTAATGCCGATTGGCACCCTTGGCTCCGCCAGTAACTCATATATGCACAAGAACACACTCACTATAACGACATACGCTCACTAAATCATCCTCCCTCATCATCACACCTCACTCCCATCACACCTGTCTTCTGTATACATGCTGTGTGTTGAAGAAGATAACCATTTATACATACAAGTATAAATATATATTTTACAACAGCAAAGATCTCGATTGATTTTATAACTCTTGATGATCAGGGGAGATTAAAAAATATCCTGAAAAGTCCCATGATCCTCACCGAAGGCAAAAAAAGGACAGTGGGGCAGCTCTGCAGGAGAGTGGGATAATGGTCAGAAAAAGTGACACTTAGAAGCTATGGATATATACCGTATTGGCTCGGATATAGGCCGCCCCCGTATATAGGCCGCACCCTAAAAGTTTGGTGCTTTTTTAAAGAAAAAGTTTTTTTCTTTAAAAAAGCACCAAAAAAACATGCTGCCACTCTGCCCCCCCCCGAGATATGCTGTCACTGTCCTCCCTCCCCGAGATATGCTACCACTGTCCGCCTCCCCCCCCCGAGATATGCTGCCACTGTCCCCCCCCCCGAGATATGCTGCCACTGTCCTCCTCCCTCCCCGAGATATGCTGCCACTGTCCTCCTCTGCCCCCCGAGATATGCTGCCACTGTCCTCCTCTGCCCCCCGACTTACCGGAGCTGACTCCCGGGTGTCTTGCGAGGCCGGCGGATGTGCCGGCACCGGAAGTTGTATACGCGTATTGCGTAGATGTCCCCCGCCGGCCCCGCAAGACACCCGGGAGTCAGCTCCGGTAAGTCAGGCGGGGGGCCAGAGGTAAAACGCATCGTGCGGTTAGACAACCGCACGATGCACTTAGACAACCTCCCGTGCCGGCACCCCCCCCGGGGGAAGTGCTGGCAGGGGAGGCTGTCTGAGCGTATCGGGGAGTAGGATGCAGGTCCCCTGCACCGCTGCGGGGGATCTGTATCCTAACCCCGCTGCCTGCCCGGCGCCCGGGACTGCATGTCCCGGGCGTCGGGCGCTAGACCCCGAATATAGGCCGCACCCCCACTTTAAAGACTTAAAGTGGGGCAAAAAAGTGCGGCCTATATCCGAGCCAATACGGTAATTTAATACTTATACACAATAAACCAACCATAAACGTATAAAAAAATATTATTTAATTTTGTACTGTGGGTTCTGACATCTTACTGCCCTATTAGATTAATTGTTTAAAATTGCGCTTTCACCCCAAAATGTTTGTGATAATAGTTCTACAGAGGAACTTTATGGTTCTAAACAATCTCTAGCACTAGGGGATCGTGCACAACCTTGTACAACAAAACACATAAGGTCCGGGGAGAGGGTTAAAACTTCCTACATGGACTGATGAAGGAAACATTTCATGAAATTCCCGGGCTAAATAATTTAAAATGGAACATTAAATAAAAATAATACAATCATAAGTGATACATGGTTTTCAGTGCTGGATTCAATTATGGTTTTATCTTGCATGTAACCGTTCCCCCCATATGAATATCAGTATCCATTTTTTCTCTCCTCGGAAAGTTGTCCAGATTATGCACAATTTCCTATTTAATTAACAAAAAAAAATCACAAAAGTAAACCGATCATTTATTGTAAAATAATTCTAGCTTCATCAATAAACTATAATCAATAGTGTACGCGGCGCTCTTGCTGGCATTGAAGCTGCTCGTTTGCTTCCGTTTCTCCCATTCCTATTTGCGCTTGGAGCTTTCGGAAGATGTTAAGACAGTTCGAAAATGGAAAAAAAGACTAAGGGTATCATATCACAAAAAAATAATAATAAATCAAAGGACGCTTAGCTATCCAGCGGCTTTTTTGTGGTTAAAGCACAGACGGCGTCGTCAGGTGTCAGAAGGTCCGGCTTCCGGCAGCGAAAGCCTAGAACAAGTTAACTTCAATATACGGGCATGACAGGGAATAAAAAGATTTCTTTACAAGTCAGGTAAGTTAGAACAGCAGCAAGTCATTGAATTTAACCGTTCGCCGCTTATTTTTTATTTTTTTTATATATATATTTCTGAAATCGCAGGAACTACCCAGTCTAGCAGGACAGTAATCACTCAGCGGGAAACTGGCACATGCACAAAGCAAGTACCATCCAAGCAGGAGGAAAATGAAGGAAATCTCTTTTCCCTCCCATCATGCTGTTTAAAGGGTCTCGGCGTGAATGAATCTCCCTGGTAGCCACCAACAATTTCTTATTTTTTTCCAGAGCAATCATCAATTTGAGCATCAAGTGGTTCAGCGCATCCACAACAGCTAAAGGCAGAGAAGGAAGCGCAGCATGCAAACGGTTTCACTAATTTAAAGTCCTCGTGCTGCCGAATCAAACATGACAAGACAGCAGCTGAAAATAAAAAAAAGGCTATTATCCCAAATGAGAGCCGGCGGACGACTGAAATTGGTTTGAGTGGCAGAGACAGAGGAGGCGCAGGAAGAGTGCCTACAGAGAGCCGTAATCCCAAGCAACACAATAGAAATAAACCAGCCAGCAAAGTATCAAAAGAGAAAAATTGGACGAGAACGATGGGCTTTATTTATTCAGATGGCTTTAAAAGAAAGCCCCGCAATAAATAAGCGTGTCGCAAAACAGAAATATTACAATAATTCACTTAGATGAGTGATGGATAATCACATTTTTTTTGAACAGGGGTTTGAGGAACACTTGGTGGTGGACGTTAGTCACGCCACGTCGGTGAACCAAAGGTATTTGGAAATTTTAAAATGTGATAAACACAAAATGTTATTTTTTTTTGATACATGTGGAAGTCGTGTAAAAACAAACAAAAAGGCAAAAGTTTAAAAATATCCTTTGATTTGTTGTTAGGGTCAAGAAAAAAAGGCCACAAACACACACATGTAATATAGAATTCCATATAACTAATCTCACGTAAACAATTTCACCGTGGCATTTTTATTTATAATGAGTTATATGTTTTTAGTATGTTTTTATACTCTTCGGGATGAGGATGGGCGAGGCCTACTGACATTAGTGGGTGGTTCTGCTGATGTCAGCAGGTGGTCTGTGAGGGCTAGTCTCAAAGCAGGATAATAGAATGTGATAGGAGGGGGAGTGGGCGGGGAATGGGCGGGGAATGGGCGTGCTTCAATGCTGCTTCTGTTACACAGAGATTCTAAGTAGTGACCCAGAGACCCGGAGAAGCGTCCCTTCACTCGGAGTTTACGAGCAAAACCTGGAGAGTTCCCAGATATGCCAATGGCTGGTGTGCCAGATGGCCAGTCTGGGCCTCTAGTGAAATAAATTCAGCCTCTATAAAACAGCGTCCATGACTGCTCCTTACTTTTGTCGATTACTTAAACGAAACATGTAGGTGGGATATGAATATGTTCAACAATTTTTAATTTATTGTTTATCTTTAATTGTTCTTTATCTCATTCGTGTAATTTTCTGTGATGAAGAATATGTGTCTTATGTTTTATGGGTAAAAATTCTAAAAATGTTTATTTCATAGAAGTGTACTTTGATTAAAACCGACTCATTAGCCTTATTGAGATTTACTTTCATATACTGTATATGATCACTGCAACGACTGTGGAGTTAGAGTGGTTAACATGAACATGCAAATAACATCTACATATATTATAGGCAATAAAGTTCCGTGATTAATGATGCATGAGCCGAATGCTAGAATAGACATAAAAGGAGAAAAAAGTATAATTTGTTTAATTTCTTACAAATAAACAATTAAAGTTTAAATGTGAAAATACAAATAAGGAAGGAAATTACAAGAAAAGCAATCTTGTTTTATTGGACGAGTTTAAAAGCTTTCTGTTGGTCTGGTCCATCTTTCCCAGTTATTGTCTTTTTCATCCTTTTGAGAAGATACCCCGGCATAATGAACTATAATAAAGTAAGTGACTTAAAGGGGTTAAGCAGAAGTTGGCAAGAGAGTTGTGGTTTTAACTCCTTGGCTTTTCTATACATTATAAAGGGCCATCCCTGCTATATATATATATATCTGCAAGGACCGACCTGGTCCTACATAATACATTTGTCCCATCAGGTGTGTCTGTTTATGAAACCCAGAGATCTCACAGATGGGCCATCCAAGCTATTTGTTAAGATCACTGAGGATGACGCTTCGTAATGTAAAATGGAGTCATGGATATGGAACCACAACTCTTCAGCCAACTCCTTCTTTAGTGAATAAACCCAAAATGTAGCTTTACTTACCCTTTAGTAACACAAGATTCCCAACATTTCAAAGCCACAAAACAGGGACAATTTCTATTTTTGATGTGCGGTTAGAGTTGGGGCTTTTAATAAGGCATTTTATGTTACTTTGTAACCTACTAATGTTTTTTTGTGTAGGCAATGCTTTTTAAAAGCATATGGTGTACCAGCATACATGGTCCTGTATGGTCCCTGCCCCCCGGAGAATGCATACTGCGCATGTTCAGGAGGAAGAGGTTGGGAGGTAGCTGGGAACTCTCCGAATTTTAGGCAGGCGCCTCTTCTCCGGGTTACTATGGGGAGACTGTGGGTCGAGGGAGCAGCGTTGTGGCACGCCCCACACGCCTTCAACTACCCCATTTAAAATAGCATGTGTGTCCCGCAACATCGGCAGGACCGCCTACAACATCAGCGAGACAGCTCACCAATGTCAGCGGGACCGACCAACGACCTCAGTGAGACATCCTACTTGCATCCTGCAGGGGGGCTCCGGATAGCCGGAGCAGAGAGTTCCCAGGAATGCTTATCTTTGGTTATGTGTGGACAGTCTGTTGGTCTGAGTAGCTTTTATGTAAGAAAAAACTTCCGTCACTTGACGGCCCCCCTCGCTTTGTTTGTAGCCCCATTCCCGTCCCTTAAAATATGACTCCTGGACATCCTGGCTTTACAGTCCTGGATGATTTGTGAACTGACTGCCTGTAGGTGAATAAAAAGTACTGAATTTGTAGATAGGAAATGTAGTAATCCTATAGACTAGCCATGATATATATCATTATTCTGCAGGGGGTCCCTTGTAACAGTGTTGCCCTAGGGCCTCACCTGACATTGATCTGCCCCTGATCCCCGCCCAGTTCTCCCCCGCTAAAGTCTATCTGGGGCTTGCCCTGCACCTTCATGAAGCCACTTCAAGGGACTGCTCTGGGTAGCATACATACCCAAAGAGGGACTGTCACTTCTAAAGTTGGAGACTTGGGAGTTACTTAAAAACCAAAACTGGTTAATACTTGAAATAATTCCATACAGCCTTAATTATTATATGTTATGTATATACAAAATTAAACAAGCCTCAATAGACTCTGTACAAAAATACTTATCCTAAATACGGACAACTTGGAAGGCGGCACAGAATTGGGTGGTTGTTGAACACTTCTCCATTCAGCATCATCTCCACCATCTCAGGGGAATGGATACATTTCATGCGTCTTTCACACACCCTTGGGAAAGCCAATTTGTAAATGCAGAAGCCCTTTATTATAGATTGTAAGCTCACAGGACTCAGTATATTCATACCTTGTGCTGATAAAAACTCTGCAATGATTATTAAAGGACACTAATAGCTTTCTGATTACATTCTTAGTTATCAGAAAACTATTCTATAAACTGTTTTCTTTTTGTAATTACCAAGTCAACAAAAGGCAAGCTCATTCTTAATGCTTAGTTTGCCAGCCAGTTAAATATTAAATCGCTTATTGATAATGTATACGTAATAGGGAAGGAAAAAAAGAGATATCCCAGGATACAGATATGGTTAAAAAGAATTCCTCTGCTTGAAGCAGCCAAACAGTGGTAGGAAAGTGCTCTCATTAATATCATTGGGAGCACTCAGATGGACCTGAGTGGCGGTACGTATATCACATAGCAAAATCGCAGGGGGGATGCTAAACAGCAAGGGGTTGGGTATTCAAATGAGAAAAAGGATATGGATAGATTATGCAGAATCCCCCATGAATTTGCAAGGGGGGGGATTATAAAAACTTCAAGGGACCTCTCAGTTGTCATATGCACAGATTGCTGTTTAACAATATGGACCAATGTCTTCGTATTCTCCTGAATTATAAAAATAATTATTGGCTCATATAGCTTTTTTTTTTTTTTAATAAACAGTGTGAAGCAGGTGGGATTGTTTATCAGAGGATCTAGCTTGTAGCTGGTGCTTATTCTGGTAAGCCTTCCGAAGGTCTTCGGGGCATCTCATTCATCCTTAACACAAAAGACGTTGCACTACCAGGGGACACTATTAAGGAAGATGCACAAAACCCTATATCGGAATGGTAGTAGAGCCATAACAGATCAGAATGCATTTATCTTCAAATTATGAATAGGTAATAAATCTGCTTTGTGGAACGTTACTTTTGTAAATCAAAAAACACGGCGGAAAAATATGTTCAACAAAGCCAAGGTGACACCTTCAAAAAACCACTAGGAGTGGAACAACCTAAATGTCACATATAAAAAAAGAATAATAAACTTAAAAATGAATATATGATATAGCTACCTACGGACACCTGGTTTGTCTTCCATGCAAACAGTCTGGATAGGATGTGAACCAACTGTATGTGAGGACTAAAACAAGCAAACTGATCCAAAGTTAGGTAAAATCAACCCAAAATTTTAATAATGTTGCTGATTAATTGTACCCCTACTATATACTGTAGATACCAGGTGCCCCAATTTTCAGACACAGTGCCTTGAGACTTCAGTTTTCTATAAAGACTAAAGATACATTGTATCTGAAAAGCAATCTGGTATCTTTTGTATTTTTAATATTGCATTGTGGGGGATTATTGTAATAAAACATTGACTTCTCCCTATTATTATAAGACATTTTATTCAGGTTCACGATCATATTGCTACCTTTGGTGCTTAAAATGTAGATTGTAAATGCATTAAGCTTCCCCCATGTTTTTTCAAGTACACCCTTTAACACACCTCTAGGCGGTTAGCAGAGATACCGTGACCTCAGAGAGGCAGAAAGCCACAAGTCAAGATTCTTTATAATCTTATGGAACTCCTAGGTGTCTTATAATATTCAAAATATACTATATATTGGCAACCTATTCCACTCTGTAGGATCAAGGTGCGATCACTAATGATAGCGAGACCTGCAGAGGTGCCAAGTGAGAGTGCTTTAGGTCTACTTATTGAATTTATTGAGTAAGCCAAGATGGAGGAATTATGAATGACCCCGAGGCTGGCCCTGCTAGTTGAGTGGATGTACAGAAAATGGTTCCCATGTGTGGTCGGAAGGATGACATGAGAACTATCTACCACAGGAGAGTTCAAACTCACTCCCATTTCGGACTTGCGTTTCTCCCATGTGTCAAGCTGGTAAATTACATGTAGATTGCCCACTTTTAGATCATGGGGCTTCCTGGTGTTGGTCTTCTGAAGCTCTCTTGCTCCTTATTGAAGGCAGGAGGTGATGGTGTTTAGCCATGCTTGGGGCAGAGCTAGTCCCCAATAGATAATATAAAGGATGGATTTTAAAAATCCAGAGAGTTCGAACCTATTGGTCCTATAACCACTGCCGGTGTCTTGTCACTATTTTATCATCTACAGGGCTGGACTTGGCATTTGCCAAACTCGGCAAACTGATGAAGTTGGACACTTACCTTTACTGCCGGGTCGTGCTGCAATATGTGGCCACCGGCTGAGGGTATATAGCCAACATTTGCATGTATGTAATTTAGGGGCTGCTGGTCCCATAGTGCCGGGGCCACTTTTTATCCCCAGTCTGGCCCTGATTATCTGTAACAGTTTTACAAACCAACTTCTAATGGAAGCAAGGTGGATCTACGAACCTATTTTTTTTTTAAATAAAGGTTATACTTTGAATATGTCTGGTCTCGGCTAGTGTGTGACTTGACATGGAGCACATTCTCCTACAACTGGTAGATCCGTAAAAATGCCAGTGCCTGTCTGGGCTGATGTGATTTATTTGGAAAGTTACTAAGTGCATGCATGAGGGTATTCTGGACATTATAACTTTTTTTTATTTCATCATTGCTGTGCCAACCTCATCTGGTATGATGAATGGGTTTGGCAGTCCTCTCTCTGACCCATTAACTTTTCCTGACCCCTATTTGAAAACCACCTTATTTCAAATTAATGATTCAAATACGCTGATTGAGATTTTTTTTCTCTCTCTTCCCGCGTCCATTCTGTTTCCAGTCTGATTCAGACATCCTGCACTACGGAAACACTACAATAATTTCAGTTTTGTGTTTATTAACGTTCATCGCACAGAACTCATCGGAAGAAGGCAAAAAAAACCAAACGCTACAGGTAGAGGACAATTTACCTGTAAGCTATGAAAATGTATTTCTAGCATATGAATAGATCAAATATATGTATTATAGCTGATGTGCAATGGCACAGGATGGCAATGCTTTATATAGATAAAAAATTCACATTTAAGTAACAAAATCCTATGCTAACCTTAAAAGCCATATTTTATTACCATCCCAAAACTAGCCATAGTTCTGTATTATTATTATTATTATTATTATTATCTTTTATTTATATAGCTCAAGCAATTTCTCACAGTCCATACATTCAAAGGGTCTGACAAAACTAGAACTGACCAACTAAGACGTAAAGAGGGTCCGGCTCGTATTGAAGTACGCAGTATGGAAGGTACTATTTTTTCTGGATAAATAAGGGGTAAAAGTTTCTGAAATCACATTTCCTTTCATACCTCTGAAGTGTCCCTCAATAGGACAAACAGTCCCTTTTCTGGACCCAAATCCCTTGTCCTTCTTTCCTCCCTGAATCCTTCTTTACATAAAGCTCAGAATGTTTACTGGGCATGAGTGTATCACGGTGTTCTACAATTGTAAAAGTCATAACAACATGTATATAAAAAGCAAGAAAATATCCAAATAAAACACCGTTTTGTCTTCTGAAAGCCTTAATTACATAAAAAGCTATTAATAGGTCACATAAAAAGTCGCGGCAAAGCTTTACCCCGGTGATATGCCTCCAACCATAACAGAAATGCCTCTCTTTGGACATTTAAAGTGTTAGAATGTATGCTACCGTCATTTGGAGGAAACAGGGCAGGCTTTTACTGTGCTGCAAATAATATTATTGTATTCATTTTATTAAACGTGTGGAAGTCACCAACAAAAGTAGAATGGTAGGCATGACAAACCACGCACCTTCTAATGATATGGACCCACAATCTACATGTATAGAGTAATCTTGAATTACAGCTCCACAAAGTGCGTGCAAAGGATGGAGGATTAGCAAGAAGAAACTTAGCAATGAAAAAAGAATGATGGTGGCTTCCTAGCGCACAGGATGTACTGGACACAGGATATTAACATGGCAGACGGCGCCTTGAGGACATTCCATCAGCAGAAGTGCTCGCCAGGTCGAGGCAGGAGAAACTTTTCCAAGGTATTAAATTAAAAGACGTTGAATTAAGTTAAACCACCGGCACATTGAATTGACATTTCCCTTTTTTTAATGCAAGCTAAGATTGATGAAAAATACCACTTATCTACATTAAGGGTCAGAATATCCAGAGCAGGACGATGGCGTTTCAACGCGTCAGAGCAAAGACTGCCTTACATAATCCGAGAACCGGGACGCGGATCACATTCTGATGATCCAATTAACGGTGGGATACTTTGCAATCAGCCGGGAAGCAAGGCCCCCTAACAGATTGTGGGGCTGTAACATCAATTTCTTAAGTGCATTTAAAGGATTACAAATGTTAGTCCTGGCGTGAGATGGAAACACCCATCGAGGTGATCTGAACCACATTACCGTAATTGGGTGTCTGCACTAATGTTCTTTCTTACTGATGGTCTATTTGAATACATTGAAATGTGCTTTTATTTTATTTTTTTTCGTCCGATTTTTTTTTTAAACTGCTTTTGAATGAGAATCCCGCTCTTTGTCTTCATGGTTATAATTGCAGGTTTTATGCACCTGGGTATTAGCTTGATTTTCATCTTTTCTTATTATTCTTCGAGCATTACCCTTTATACCAAACACCAAGGGTACACGGAAAAAGGGACAAGATAACATTTTTGCTTAAAATATCGTTTTTCATAGGCTGAAAGTTATGGGCCAGACATCAAAACTTAACCGAATACAAATAAATCCTCCAATTTTTTAATGTTAAGAGTGTAGAATGTGATATCATTATTAGTATATTTATTAGTATACACATAAATATAATCTGCAGAACTCCTTGTAGTTGTTACTTCACTCGGTTCTTAGTCTGATTTTTTCATCGTACTTTCTGGGGTCTGTCGATGTCACCTCAGGAGGTCTCCGTTCTTGTCAACTGTGTTGCTTTGAAGACAATGGGTTCTGTCTTCGTTCTCATTGTGCGCTATCTAGTGTCATCATGGCAGTAAATTGCTATACACGGATTTTCTAAATGAGCTGACCTTTGTTACAATGTAAAAATTAGTCCTTTAATAACCAAGAGAAGTGGCCGGTTGGCCGTATAGATGACCTATGCAGCTGCTCATGTAGTTGGTTGGGAGGCATCGCTTTAACTTTACTTTAATCAGGTGTTTAAACAAAATACCGTATTTGCTCGATTATAAGACGACCCTGATTATAAGACGACCCCCCAAAATCTGAATATTAACTTAGGAAAAAAGAAAAAGCCTGAATATAAGACGACCCTAAAGGAAAAAAGTTTTACCAGTAAATGTTAATTCATGTAAACTATTTTTTTTAATAAAAGCTATGATTGAGAAAAATATTTTTTTTGTTTTTATTTCTTGTATTTTCCAGCCTGTCCCCCAGTTACGCACATCTGCCCCCAGGCTTGCCACACCAATATGGCACTGTGGCCCATGATATGCCTTTTAACCCTCTATATGCCACTGTGCCCCATGGTATGCCTTTTGACCCCCTATATGCCACTCTGCCTCCAGAAATGCCTTATACCCCTATATCCCATTCTGGCATTTAGGGGGTTAAAATGCATATTATGGGGCAGAGTGGCATATAGGGAGGTATAAGGCATTTCAGGAGGCAGAGTGGCATTAAGGGAGTTAAAAGGCATTGTATAGAGCACTCTGCCTCCAGAAATGCCTTATACCCCTATATGCCACTCTGGCATTTAGGGGGTTAAAAGGCATATTATGGGACAGAGTGGCATATAGGGAGGTATAAGGCATTTCAGGAGGCAGAGTGCTCTATTAAATGCCCCCTTAACGCCACTCCAGAAATGCCCTATGCCCCCATTTAACTAACACACACACACACTCTCTCCCCCCCCCCTCCCCTCCCCTCTCCTCTCTCCTCTCTCCCCTCTCTCCCCTCTCAGCCCTCTCTTACCGGTGCTTCCAGCCGGGGCAGCGGGTTGACGTCGCCTTCTGCTGCAGCCGGAAGGAGGTGGAGTTGGCAGCGGGGGTTTGTATGCGTCCGTCGCGTATACTTTCCCCGGCTGTCAGAGATCAGAGATCTCTGACAGTCGGGGAAGGTCTACGCGACGGACGCAGACAACCCCCGCTGCTAGCCACACCTCCTTCCGGCTGCAGCGGACGTTGTCTACGCGGATCGCGTAGACGTCAACCCGCTGCCCCGGCAATACAGCAGGAAGCACCGGTAAGTGTGTATGATGGGGGGGGGGGGTGAGACAGGAGGATCCAGGTCCCCTGCAGCGGGGGATCTGGATCTTAGTCTCCTAATCAGACTCTATTTGAGGTCTGATTAGAAGACGACCCCGATTAGAAGACGAGGGGTATTTTTCAGAGCATTTGCTCTGAAAAAAACCTCGTCTTATAATCGAGCAAATACGGTAATAAGAAAAGTGCCAACTGTGATGTGGAGGAAGGGTTTCAGGAAAGGGTCTATGAAACCAATCTCTAGAACATCTAAGTGCACAGGTCTTTTTCTGATACAAGTCAATAACATTGTTTCAATCAGTTCCTGGATGTCTGTAGAGCAGTTTCCATGGAGGAACCAAGGTTGGCGTAACATTCCTTACATACATTCATGCACACATAACTAACATTCCTTATATACATTCATGCACACATACTGTATGTATCTTCTCAAGAACTTGTGTAAATCTTTACTTGTGTTAAGCAAAAATATTACATTTTCCAGAATTGTCCCACAAAGCTCTGGCCTTTAGTCTTAGTCACGCAAGACTAATGAGTTTCTGGAAATTGAAGACTTTAAGTGGCAGAACGAAACACGGAAAAGGCAAAACATGATGAAACCAGGCGGAGATAAATGCCAAGCCCTAAAAATCATCTGCCCCACCTAGAGCTTTTTGGGCAAATTCAGAGAGTTCCCAATTATATAAATTCAGTATTTTCTCAATAATATTTTCCTCTACATTTGTCTTTCTCTCCTCAGAAGATAAATATATATATATGAAAATATTAAGTAAATAAAATATATTCTTATTAATGAAAAAATAATAATTTCGCGCACAGAGGCCATATGGAAGGAAAAACAACACTATGCTACTTAAGCTCTATTTATGTGTAAATATGACTATAAAATATGTTGATGACAGATTCCTTTTAATTGGAAGTGCGCCATAAGCATATCTTGTATCATTTAAAGTACAGTATGTGTCTCGGGATTCAAGTGCTGAATTAAGTGGTCGTGGTTTAAACGACACAAGGATTCATTGTTGTTTTTGGCAACTTTTCAACAGTGCTTGGCACAACTCACATTAATTATTTATTCAACTTCCCATCAAAGTAGAAATTAGGTAGCACTTTAAATGAATTTTCTGTAAGGCAGACATCATGTGTATGATATTTATGGTTTGATGAAGGAGGTAATTATACTCTTATAGTAAAGTAGTCAAATCTGTGGCATAAAATCTCTATTAACCCACGCTGTACCAAAGTTACATGGATGGACAATGCTTACCCGCCTGCAAAACAAAGGGTTTAAATTAAGGTTATTTAGCGGTTGTGCCGCTCATGTTTTACATGCTGTCCTGCAGACGTTGATATTCATTTTCGGCTAACAGTAGTTTTAAGTAAACATCTGTAAATGTAGACGCTGTAAAAGTTTAATTAAAGGGACAGTCACACATTAAGAAGCTGAGGTCGATAACTTTTATCAGGCCAACTTAGAAAAAAAAACAAACAGGGCCTCAGAGGTCTCTTCTTTAGATGATAATAAGCACAAGTTACAGGTACTTTGATAATTAGCCTTCAAGTTAGTTATCCTAGTTCTATTGCTCCTCTGTGGTATTTGTATTGACTTTGTATTGGTGGGCATGAGAAAGGAGACGTTTGCCTCCTTTTGCCGCAGACCTCTCGCTCACAGCAGCATACCCCTCATCATTTCGGGTGTCTAAAGCTGGATACCTGTGTTGGAGGGTTAGAGGGCCAGGGCTGGTAAGAGGTTTGGTCAGGGGCAGGACCTCCACCCGACCTACCCAAAGACCTATAGTGATCTGCTCAGCTGTAGAACATCCCAAGGTGGCCACGTGGGAGTTGCAATGGAGTTCTATTACGGACCTCCATTGAGGGTTTTTTCCTCCAGTTCTGCAAAACCAAATGTATTCCCAGATACTGAATGGGTAAATACGCATTTTTTGAAAAGGGTGTAAAGTCTTCTTCTGTTTGCTGAAAGCCATGGCCAAAGAAACAAAAAACAAATTAAATGATCTCCATTTACCATAATTAGTAATCTGGCACCGGCTTGTGTTTCTTGAGTTACCATCGATAACGGTTTAGTTGAAGGTGGGCCTCTGGCTGACAGAGCCACCAACTGGCCCGATCATACCAGACGAACATAAATAAGTCAACGGCTGCACTTACACCATCAGGCGGCTGCTGGCCTTAAAGTGCCATACTTATTAATACTGGCCCAAGACCAACGTCTTGTAGCCAGTTTTGTTTTTTTGAAGCCCGAGGTGCGTGCTTCATTAGGTGCTGCATTCTGTGCTCCGAAGAGGCAGCAGAAGCCCTATACGAAACTGGGTCCCCACAAGGGGAACCCAGACAAATTCCTTTCCCCCCCCATGGGAGGGTCGGATCTTGGGACTCTCCCCGAAGGGTGAAACCCCATTGCCATGGGGCACTCCCATCAGGAAGTAGCCCCCTTAGGCTTCACCACCAAAAGGCAGTGTCCGAAAACAAAAGTGCCAAATCGTAAAAACAAATCGTGAACGTGGCCTCGCATAAAGGTTTGGTGACCGTGAAAATCCAAATCAAATAATTAATTGGCACACGTGCTTCCACACATTGTGATGTATAAATAATAAAAATAAATAAGGGCAGGCCATGACTGACCCAGCCGGATTCAAAAATAAATTCCTCTCCATGCCCTAATGGTGCGATGGAGGGAGTGCAGGATCCGCCTGTGCAGAAATGTGCATTTACCGTGTGCAGCGGCGTGCAAGACTGCACACGGTAACTCCGACATTACGTCAGGGCAATTTAAGCACCTCGGGCTCCATGCTTTCCCGAACCCTAAGGCCAGAGGATCAGTGTGATCCCTCTCCACCACAAGAGAGACTACACTTGATCTTAGCCAAAAGGCCGAGAAGGTCTTGTAGCCAGTACTGTTACCAAAAATTCTCCCAAACCATGCTGCGATATGAGAAAGCACCATTGGACGGCGTTGCACTTCATGACACGAAAGACGTTTCAATGTAAATGAGAGGTAATATAATGGGGAGGAATAATCATCCTGAGAACAGGAAGATATGATGGATTTACAATACATATTATATATACACATACAGAACCACATAGTAGCCATCTCCCCATTCCAAATCTTTGATGTTAAGCTTGCCCGGAGAACTGTATTATGGGATTATGAGTAAAAACTGAGCAGCCACATGGAACAATCCATTAGCTTCTATGGTAACTGCACCTAAAGTGCTCATTATGCACCTCCTCTATACGTCTATATATTTTGCTTAAATCATGTATTTAGTATTAGTTAGAATTATTAGTAACCTGGCCAAAAAAAAACAATGACATGATCGTCAAAGAAAATATATACGAAAATATTACGTTTTTACATTAAATTTTTCTTACATTCAAAAAGTCTAATTGGGACTCATATAAGGCCTCGATAATGTAACAAAAGACATATATTTCTGAATGATCAAAGGAAAAAAAACAGGTGGGTAGAAACATTGTGAGACATAACGGACTCCGCGACAGAAAAAAAAGGAATACTTAATCTTTGTAGATTTCCAGTTACCGCAGCACAATTATTCCCTTCGAACGGAGGAAATGTAATCTTGATAACACGCATTCAAAAAATGGTATCAAATATTTACTGTGCACACCTCGCTCGTGAATGAAAGCCAGGAACTTTGAGTTCTCTCGTCACGATGAATCAAATAAGTGGCCCCTTCTCACGTGTGTTCTATGCGCTATATCTTTTCTCTTTAATTACTAATCTCTCGCTTTAATAACACTCTAGACAAGCGACTCCGCTGTCTGGGGCTTATCGATAGGATTTTGTCACGTGTACACAAAAGAGGGCAAGAAACGCTTTATATAACAATGATTATCTACGAACGCACTTTTTATGCGAATAATTAAAAAAAAAAAAACGCTGATACGCTATCGCTATTGTTGATGAACGCGGTACTTGTTCCAACACTTGATATTAAGTGGCCAATAATAAGCGTGTTGTATTAATCTTCAAACGATCAAAAGAGCCTCTCTTGACTTAACAACCCAACGCAAAGCAATGCGAGTCCTCAACACGCATGACATTGGAATATTTGCAAACAGGATCGGAGCAAACCCGCTGCCATTAAGAGGAGAGATATACAAGCTCAGCATGAAAAAGAAGACTATTGTGCCCCCTCTGGGAAGGCTGCGACTTGCTGTATTTGGGGGGGGGGTAAAGAAATTGTTTAGTTTATATAAACCACAGGAACGATAGACTACAGGGAGGATAATCTCAAATTATCTATAATGGCTTTAAAATAACACATGAATATAAGTCAGCAGCTGTATATCTAATGTATATCTGTGTATACGTGTGTTATATGTATGTATGTATGTGTGTATTTATATATATATATACACAATATATTATATATATATAATATAATATATATATATAATATATTATATTATATATATATAATATATTATATTATATATATATAATATATTGTGTATATATATATTATATATTATATTATATATATATAATATATTGTGTATATATATATATATTATATATATATGTATATATACTATATATTGTATATATAATACAAAATTATATACAGTATATATATACAAATATCAGGTTCATGTACATAAAGGCAGTTACGCTCAATTTATTTTCCACTTTACTCTGGCACCCTATATATTAAAACTTTGTGATACCTGTTCATAAAGCAAGCTGTAGCAACACATGTAGTCTACAAAACCTCAGAGGTCCCTTTTCGGAAATAGAATGACAGACATACATATCTGGGCTGAAGGTACTAAACGAAAACTTTCAAATAACTACAAATGAAACATTACATTTTTTTTAATATAAATTCTTTTTCTGTTAGAAAAAAAACTAAATATCAAAAAGAAATACTAATAAAAAAATACTAAAATTTTTGATGAATACTAAAATAAAATAAAAAATAAAATAAGATTTTCTCCCAACTCTGTGGCCCCAGAGATGCAGCGCGTCCTCCTGTCCTCAGTCCGAGTCCAGGGGAAACCTCTTTAACCAGCCTATGGAAGTGTGAGCCGAGCTGTCACAGATATGACATCATAGCGGTAAGGGCAGTAGTGCCGCGGAGAGGGCGGATGGAGGAGCCCACTTGGTGCAACGCAGAGGATGAAGACATCACTGATTATTCTATTACTATTTTTGTCTTTGTAAAACAAACTTCTAAAACGTATCACCAAATCACCGTCTTCCCATTTAGATGTTAAAGAAGGTTTGCACTGCAGGAGGCGTCAGTCACAGAAGATGTCATCTTCAACCTGCTTAAGAAACCAAGTCACATATTAATCACAACGGGCCCTCATCTAATGCATCAATTGCTACGTCTTTTAATGTATTTCGGCTGACAGCAGGAACCTTATTAGGGCCCAATGAAATGATACAAGTAAAAGTCTATTAATACTACTTAAGGTTTTAATTTGCTACAGTTACCATTGTCTTGCTGCAATGGTTAGCAAACAAATTCTGGCTGCATTACAATTAATGTCTGTGATACTTCCTCTAACAGGCTAAGGCGAGCTAATTTATTATGCTAATAAAACAAAAAGCCATTGCAATACAAAAATAGGGTCCTCACAGGACGCTAGAGAGCTACTGGCACATTACTAATTCACACGAAAGACAATTATACCCTGGAACATCAAACCTGGACAAAAATATCAATTTGCTAACCGGCACAGGGTATTCCTAAATGCCTTCCTGTATTTTCAGAAAATTATAGAAAGCTGTTCTCTAGAAGCCTTTCTTTTCAAAAGAATACCCTGTGCGTTAGAAAAAAATTAAGGAAAAAAAAATGTTGCTGATATAGGCTTCTAAAGTGTTAAAGGAGCACTCAGTGGCATAACAACCACGATACGGCAACCACTTTATTCTTTCAAAGTTGCTCTCCATGCGCGCCAAAGGCCCGCAGCTTACCACCCTGTGCGAGCAGACTTGTTTTTATGTAACGCGACCCCGCTGAGTTCCTGCCTCCATGTGCCAGTCCAAAACTGTTCCCGTGTAGAAGCGCGTGAGAGAATGCTGTATTTATGAATGTAAGTTGGAATGAGAATGTATATATAAGTGTGTCTGTTAACATGAATGCATATCGATAGGTGTATATGAGCATGAATGTGTATGTATACTAGTGTAAGCGTATGTGTGTGAGCATAAATGTGTAAGTGTTTGTGTGCTAGCATTGATATAGAAATGTTTTAGGGGAAAGATGGCACAGAAAAGCTGCTTGGGGGCACTGACAAGTAGTTTGGGGGCAAGGATGACACAGACATACAGTTTGGGGCTATGATGGCACATACATGCTGTTTGGGGGCAAAAAATGTAAAGGGGGTAATAAATGGCAAAAAAAAGGCAGTTAAGCTACTAAAACAGGAAGGCAGTGAGGAAGCACTAAAAAGCTATCGGGAAAAAAATAAAATATGTAAAAATCAGATAAAAGCAGCAAAAGTGGAGACAGAAAGAATCATTGCCAAAGAGAGTAAGACAAACCCCAAAATGTTCTTTAACTATATAAATAGTAAAAAGGTTAACAATGAAAGCGTTGGCCCCTTAAAAAGTAATGAGGGAGAAGTTATAGACGGGGATCAGGAAAAAGCTAATCTATTAAATATATTCTTCTCTGCTGTATTCACAGAGGAAAATGAAATGCCAGGTAATATACAGCAGGATGAGATAACTGCCCCAGTACATGTCGCCTGTCTAACCCAGGAAGAAGTGCAGTGCCGCCTAAAAAAAATCAAAATAGACAAATCACCAGGTCCAGATGGCATTCACCCCCGCGTTCTAAGGGAGTTAAGTAATGTAATAGACAGACCCCTATTTCTAATATTCAAGGACTCTATAGTGACAGGGTCTGTTCCCCAGGACTGGCGCATAGCAAATGTTGTGCCAATATTCAAAAAGGGGACAAAAAGTGACCCGGGGAATTATAGGCCTGTTAGTTTAACTTCTGTTGTGTGTAAACTGTTTGAGGGTTTCCTAAGAGATGCTATTTTGGAGTATCTCAATGAAAATAAGTGTATGACTCCATATCAGCATTGGGTTTACAAGGGATCGGCCCTGTCAAACTAACCTGATCAGCTTTTATGAGGAGGTGAGCTCAAGACTGGATCGGGGTGAATCGCTGGATGTCGTATATCTTGATTTTTCCAAAGCATTTGATACGGTGCCACATAAAAGGCTGGTACATAAAATGAGAATGCTTGGGCTGGGGGAGAATGTGTGTATGTGGGTAAGTAACTGGCTCAGTGATAGGAAACAGAGGGTGGTTATTAATGGTACATACTCTGAGTGGGTTACTGTTGCTAGTGGGGTACCACAGGGGTCAGTTTTGGGTCCTATTCTTTTTAATATATTTATTAATGACCTTGTAGAGGGATTGTATAGTAAAGTATCAATCTTTGCAGACGATACTAAGCTCTGTAACGTGGTTAACACAATAGAGGACAGTGCACGATTACAAATGGATCTGCATAGGTTGGAGGCTTGGGCTGGGATGTGGCAGATGAGGTTCAACACAGATAAATGTAAGGTTATGCACATGGGGAAGAAAAATCCAGGCTGGGAATATGTATTAAATGGGAAAACACTGGGGACGACTGACATGGAAAAGGACTTAGGAGTTTTAGTTAACAGTAAATTTACCTGTAGCAACCAGTGTCAGGCAGCTGCTGCTAAGGCAAATAAAATCATGGGGTGCATCAAAAGGGGCATAGATGCCCACGACAAGGAAATAATTCTACCACTGTACAAGTCACTAGTGAGACCACACATGGAATACTGTGTACAGTACTGGGCACCAGTGTACAAGAAAGATATAGTGGAGCTGGAGAGGGTTCAAAGACGGGCAACCAGAGTAATAAGGGGAATGGGAGGACTACAGTACCCAGAAAGATTATCAGAATTAGGGTTATTTAGTTTGGAAAAAAGACGGTTTAGGGGGGATTTAATAACTATGTATAAATATATAAGGGGACAGTACAGAGATCACTCCCAGGACCTATTTATACCCAGGACTGTATCTATAACAAGGGGACATCCTCTACGGTTGGAGGAAAGAAGGTTTCTACACCAGCACAGACGGGGGTTCTTTACAGTAAGAGCGGTGAGATTATGGAACTCTCTGCCAGAGGAAGTGGTAATGGTAAACTCAATAAAAGAGTTCAAAAGGAGCCTGGACGTGTTTCTTGAAAGCAATAATATTACAAGTTATGGATATTAGATTAATAGGGACAGAACGTTGATCCAGGGATTTATTCTGATTGCCATATTTGGAGTCGGGAAGGAATTTTCCCCCTGGGATGGGGCAATTGGCATCTGCTTCATAAGGGTTTTTTTGCCTTCCTCTGGATCAACACAGTAGGGACACAATATGTATATAGGTTGAACTTGATGGACTTTGGTCTTTTTTCAACCTTATGAACTATGCTACTATGTTACTATGTTACTAGATCATTACTTTATGCAAAACAATCAGACATCTATTGGAGCATGATTACTTGACATATTAAACATGTAAGTACGCTTGTCACAAAAAGTGTGGCAGCATATCGTGATAATAAAGGTGAAGAGATAATATATGTCCATATATTTCCAAGACATCCCAGATTACATTGATTATTATCAAGGCAAAACCCCTATTAAAGTGAAAATTAAAAAACTAAAGTATCACTAAAATATATGGGAGGTTTTTTTTCACTACAGTAACCAATGGAATGGTAAGTGCTTGGTTATTAGACATAACCTAAAGAATAAAAGTAAGCAGGCAATGCAATAAAGCATGGGAAAAGGCATGCAGGGTTCTGGGTTATAAAGCGAGAGGCATTAGTAACAGAAAGACAGAGAAGGTTCTCCCGACTTACAGATCTCTGGTCAGACCTCACCTAGAGCGTTGTGTACAGTTCTGGAGACCCCATCTACAGAAGGATATTGACACATTGGGGAGAGTTCAGAGGAGAGCTACAAAAATGGTGAGTGGTTTGCAGGATAAAAATTACCAGGAAAGACTGAGGGATCTCAATATATACGGCTTGGGGGAGAGGAGAGAAGAGAGAGGGCATGTGATAGAAACATTTAAATGCATAAAGGGATTTAACAAAGGACAGGGTGGGTGTTTGATTCAAAGGAGGAGAAACGTTAGAACAAGAGGTCACAATCTCAAATTAGAGGCACAGAAGTTTAGCTGTAATGTAAGAAAGATCTACTTTATAGAGAGGATGGTATATAAAGGGAACGGTTTTCCAGCAGAAGTGATGGAGGCTAATACAGTGAGATAAGTTAAACATGCAAGGGATAGGTGTAAAGCTATCCTGACGCTGGGACAGGACCAATGACTGATTGGGGGTTTTAGTCCTTACATTAGGAAAATGGGCAGACTAGATGTGTCGAATGGTTCTTATCTGCAGTCAAATTCTATGTTTCTACGAATCCTGTGTGAGACAGCTTCCACTACCCTACAGAGATATTTTTTGGCTGTGTAGCGATAGTGGAGAGGGGACCCCAGAGTTCAACTACATACATGCTACATAGCTGGCTCTGTAGGGATAAAGGTAGTGTATTGTCCCATACAGCCTCGCCAACAAAAAATGAATATTAAAGTACTTTCTAAGTACTTTAATATGGATATATTTTACCTGTACAAAATTAAGGTAATTTAGTAGAAGCTGCCGCATATCAGCATCACTTAAGGGAGCCAATCAGTGACAGGAAAGCATTGGAGTCTCATTAACCTTCCAGGAACTTTCAAGAGAGCCAGTGCTGCACCTGAAATAGTGTTAGAATACTGTTCATGTGCAGTGGCAGGCAGGGGATGTGCAAGGCCAAAAACATCTCCTGTAAGCCAAGGACTAGGGGAGGGGGGGTGACAAATACATACGGTTCATTCTGCTGAAAACAATAGTTTCAAGAGTTTAAAGTGCATATGATGGCTGGAGTATACCAATCAGCTCAGACCAGTATGCCCAGAAAAGAGGGAAAAGTCCTTCATGAGACTGGCACTTGCGTGAGAGAGGGAAAAGAAAAAATGTCGGTGCGCTAAGCTAGTCTCAGGCTCAAATAATACAAATGTATAATATGAGGCCTACCAAACAGTGTGCGCATGCTGCAAATACAGTGTGTTGGCTGTACAATGTATACAAAAAACAAAATACTGTCTGCGCTTCTCACCCTAATCAAGTTGGCAACAAATATATATTGTATATTTGTTGCCAACTTGATTAGGGTGAGAAGCGCAGACAGTATTTTGTTTTTTGTATACATTGTACAGCCAACACACTGTATTTGCAGCATGCGCACACTGTTTGGTAGGCCTCATATTATACATTTGTATTATTTGAGCCTGAGACTAGCTTAGCGCACCGACATTTTTTCTTTTCCCTGTTTGCACATATTTGAGGTTGTTGGCTCCTCATCAGTCTGGTTGCAGCTTGCTGTCCAGGGGTTAAATGGGAGGAGGTTTAATTGCACCTCCCCCAACACATTAATCTGGTTTTGGTAGCAGTATAAACTGCTTTGTGTGCCCACTATGTAGGAGGTGTGCGTAGGTTCTCACCCTATTGAGAGTGTGCCTTGACGTGGCGGGTGAGCTTAATTATGCTTTGGCCAATTCATATAACCAAAACCTCTCATTTATATTATGTTTATATATTTGTTGCCAACTTGATTAGGGTGAGAAGCGCAGACAGTATTTTGTTTTTTGTATACTTGCGTGAGAGACGCTGATAGAATTCACGGGTGGTTTATGTGAAATTCAGTCCATTTCTACTTATAGCCTACGTGGTTTGTACATGCTCCACCCACTTCCTGCCTATGCCCCACCCACAAAGTTTTTTTTGTTTTTTTGTTGTTGTTTTAAAGAAGGTCTGGAGTTGTTCTTTTCCTAGGTGGAACATCAGCCCTGGAACCCTACCAAACACTGTTACTATACTTCAGCGATATCTAAAATAACATATCTTCACTCAAAGGACATTTGATTTAATTAATTAGTCCCGTGAAACCCAAAAGGTGAAAACAACACAATTCTCCCTATAATTCTCCACATAAACATTGTTTTGTGTGTAAATATACAAGGCGCTATTTTCGTTAAGGTTAAGCTGTTCTACAAAGCTGTCACAGTGACAATTTGTGATACCCTTTTATTACAGGCTTAGTGCCAAAGAAACTGGAGACTCCGTCCTTACTAATTGTAATTACTATGATCAACTTTAAGCTCTTTGTATAGTTCCCATCATTATCTCCCTGTATAATCTGAAGTATTTTAGCACAACGCAATAACACAAATATTATGACTGGTTCTGATTGGGCTTCTCACGACAGACGGAAGAATGTCCTGGAGCGGACACATGTTGCCTCTCTTAATCCCATCACTCTATTCAAAGAAGAAAAGCAGGGGTTTCATACATATGTATATATTTTATAACATATCTGGGGTTTTATAATAACTAAAATCTGCTGGATTATCAATGCCTACATTTTAACCTTTTGAGTACCAGAGGTATACGCACAGCAATACTTGACCTTGAAAGCGGTATCTTGTTACCACCACATTTTCGGCAAGAACAATTGACTTTCTCCCCCATCCATGATATATGTTCTGTCCTCAGACATGTGACTACACTGCCCTATGGGCCCCTAACCCCATCCGTCCATCTTTCCTCCCCTGAGACCCCTCTTTTCTAGGAGCTCGGGATGTTTGCTGGGTATGAGGGTATCACAGCGTTCTACAGCTTGGTGGCGCAATGTCCTCTAGCCATGACACTAATGGCTCCACCTAAAATGAAAACGGCCATCTTTAGCCATTTGGAATGTTAAGGATTTGCCTTAAAGGTGAATTTTAACACTTATCACCCAAAACACTATTCTTCATATATAACTATTACCATGCAGTTCTATGTTCTACAGCATAGAACGGTGTAGTCTCTTTGTGTCCCTGTTTCTTCGGGAAGATGCAAGCTCTTCTTAGACTGATGTATTAACCCCCTTAAGGACAATGGGCGGTCCCTAAACCCATTGAAAACAATGCAATTTGAGCCCGTACATGTACAGGCTTTGCCATTAAGGAGTTAAAGAGGTTTTATATGGTAATAGCAGAAATATGACCCTCTTTGAACTAGCATTTCTATGGCAATGCTATCAGAATCATATGTTATCGGCTGAGAGCGCTGGGGTAGCACACAGCCTAAGGGAGGTGAAAGCCCCTTTGGCATATGCCTGTGGGCTAAGACAGATGGGCCGCAGAAATCAGGCCTGAATATCTACAGAGGCTTTACAAAAGTGAGGTGCTTGTGACTTCAACTACACATGAAGCTGCCCCCCCCATGGCAGGAGAGCTATTCTGCAATATTTTCTGACCCTCAGGTGATCAAAGGGTTAATCGATGCAATCGTTGGGATGCAGCACGGTAGTTATTACCTAAAATGTGTGCATGTATCAGCTATGCTAGATTTAAAGAGGGCGTCCTGCTTTTTATGTATTTTTTTATTCTCCCATCTCCACCTGTGTTGTCTATTCTTCTGGCTTGAAACCGTACAGTTTTCTGTAAGCATTTATGCTTAGGTGTAATGTTAGGAAGTTTTACTTCACAGAAAGGGCAGTAGATAAGGGGAACCGTGTTCCAGCAGAGGTGGTAATACAGTGAAGTAATTTAAACACACATGGGATAGGTATAGGGCTATCCTGAATCTAAGACGTGACCAAGGACCACATATGGTTTGAGGTTTTCACAGCAGGATAAGATGGGCAGACTCGACGGGCCGAATTGTTCTCATTTACCATTATATATACTTCGTTTTGTTTTTGTTGGTCAATAAATGTAATTTAGTATAGGATTTATATAGAGACTTTACCCCATGGAAGCTCTCCCAACAGGTGACCAAACTATTATTATTTAATCAAATTCGTATCCAGAAGTTCTCTCCCTTCTCGTCTCCAACCCTTACAAAAGCTGCCGGAACCAATAAACAGTAATCAGTAACTTAACAGCAGGGGAGAGATAACTAAATGAGGAGCAATAATCAGAAATAGAAGTTATATCACTTATTTTAATACAGTATGTAAACACAATAATATAGGCTTATTTAGTGCACTGAACTGTTAAATATAGGATTTGAAGAATGTGACAGATACTGCAGAGAGAGTGAAGCTATCATACATTCCTAAAATTAAAAAAAAATATAGCTATGATTTCCCTTTTAAATTTAACAGTTCCTACAATACCCTTTAATTGCTGCTATAAAAAAAAATACACCTTATTAATAAAAAGAAGTAACGTGTGAACATTAACTAATTTAATAATACCTAGCAGGGACAAACTGATTTTATGCAGTCTTTTGTATAATAGAGCTAAGCGGTATATATATATATATTTTTTTTTTATTTTATTTTTTTTCCCCCCCAAACCAAAAGTGCATAAGCAATAATTAGACATTTAGGACACAAGTGATCTAATTTACCGTGAACATATCTAGTAGCTACTGTGCAAAGGAAACTGAATAGCTAGACACATGACTTCAGCGGCCGCGTGTTTTCCATTCGAGGTCCGTAAATCAAAGCTCTGGACCAATCACGGTTGAGATGGTGTCCGCCGATCAGACAGCTACTTATTATGTCTTAACAGGTGCTGAGCGCGCGGCCCCTATAGACGGCATGCTTTGATTGGGATTGACAGTTTTCACGGGTGTGTTGAGCCTGCTGTCTCACTTGTATGTGTCAAAAGTGCTCTTCAAAACGCCCCGCTTACATAGAAGGCTTTATACGTTTCTGGACGGGGTCAGCGGGGCATTCTGCAGACAGCTGCTCGCTGAGTGATGGTTTCTAGTAATATATATACATATATATATATACATATATATATATTTATATATACATATATATATGATATCTTTATTCCTGTGTCCTCCATTAGCGGAAGTGTTTTATGAACGTCAACAAATAATAAAAAAAAATGTATGTTTGGGAAACAAGAATATATTTTGTTTTTTCTGTGTAAATAGTTGATACAGAGAAAGGGGAAACAAGAAACAAAATGATTATCGCCAGGTTTAAAGACGCTGCCGGATTCGGTAATTCCTTTAGGAACACAGCTGGTTCTGGCGTTCCCAATGCATTCTTCCCGGGAAGCTGGGTTCCGGATTTAACCCCCCCTTGATTCTAAGCTAGCATGGATGGGAACCATCAATAATATGGTTTGTGGTTACAAAGACATATATATATATATTAAAACAATATTTGTACGGTGCTAGCACATTCTATAGAGCAAGAATTGAGAAATAACAAGGTGGCAGACAAAGTTGTTGCGTTCCATAATATGTTTGACCTCCTTGAAGGGCAAACACCTATCTTTCACACCAGAGATTATGTACTAGCGGCAACTACCACCAAAGTTATTCCCCCGAGCGGCAGAAAGGTGAACGCTGCATTGCAGAAATGGTTAATTACAGATGGCTGTTTGTGGCTAAACGGACTCACGAAGACAACGAGACTCTTAAATGATTCCTCTTCCCAGACTGGCGATCCGACGATCACCGCCTGCTAAACCTCGCGGTTTTGCGTCCTGAAAATATTACAAATGGAAAAGTGTTACGTTTACTGAATAAATCACTGCAAGAATGAAAATTCCGATCGGAAATGTCAAGAAAGACACATTTCACCGGCAGCGTCTGTTCTCCGAGAGCTCAGAGTGAAGTGCGTTGAAATATCCCAAAAATGGGACAGTTTATCACTGGCTTCCTTAGAATTATGGAATTGTGTTGTAAAAAAAATTGCGATAACCCCCCCCCCAAAATTAAATATTATATATACTTCTTTTTGTTTATATCATAGAAAATAAAACAACCATAAGCACACCCGGGAACTTTCTGAACGAGAGGCCGCTGTAGTCTCTAAATATTAACCCTTCAATAGCCCATTGTGAAGATTTGATGTAGTGGCTCGCCAGATGTGTTACCTAAATGGCTCAAATACCTCTCCTCATGGAGATGTTGACTTGCCATTATTTGAAGATACATTTACATTGGTCACCTGCATTCAAGCAGGGATATCGACCAATAACATACTGCCAGCAAAAGCATCAGTTGTGATCACAGTGGGGTAGAATAGGAAGGAGTCAGCTCCAGACTGCTGAAAATCTTCCCCTTTTCCCTCGGAAGCAAACCCCTGAGAGTTCCCAGGTAAGCCCATGGATGCTTAGCGGCAGCTTGCCTATCTCTATCCATGCGCGGGATCAAGCACTCGGCAACAAACCTGTGACCCTCTAGCTGCTCCTGTAGCCCAGACTGGTGTCATACATATTTTAACATTTCTCTGACTTTTGGACAGTTTGATCCCATTCCGACCACGATGTACCTATCAGCACGGGAGGCTCACCTCGTACATTTGGAATGTTGCAATAAGTATAAAAATGCTGCTCATCTAAATGGATTTTGGATCAGATGTGTAATCGCTTGCATCCGTTGCCTCCCGCATATTGCAGACCCCAATAGCAAAACACAACATACATTCCTTTAGTGTCGATCTCTTTTTTTTCTATTTTTTTTTTTTTTTAACTCCAAGTTATGCTGAATTAACGATTTCGACATAATTAGCAGCGCACATTACTAGCGTCGGGTGAACCTGTTCTATTTATCTTCTGATTGCTTCAACCGTCTTTTCTCTGAAGACCCCGGTGCATGTCTTCATCTTATCTTTCATATTTAATGGTTCCTTTAGGGTGTGCCCTAGGTTTTTCTGATATATTTTAATGATAAATCCTCCCCATTATCTCCTTCAACCCAGAAGATAGTTCACTTGAAATATTGTCCCTTTTTATGTTTGCAGTGGGAATTATTACAAGGAAAAATAAGCCTCTGGATTTAAAGCAAGATAACAGCGAACGGGCCCCGGTTTCAGAAATGTTACTAAAAATGGATGCATTAACCCTTTGTGAAGTTGTAGATACGACATATTTAAAGCCAATTTATTTAATGGATCATTAAAATTATTTTAATAAGTAGTAAACTTTATATGTATATATATATATATATATATATATATATATATATACACACACAAATATATACATAAATAGTATATATATATATACATAAATAGTATATATATATATATATAAATGGTATATATATACATATATACATATGTCCTGATGAAAGTCAGTAATGACTGAAACGTCGACTTGACTTTGAATAAAATGAAATTGTCTATTTAAAGACCTGGAGTGCTGACCATCTTTTTGAAAGTGTTTTACATGGAAACTGCTGGTTACTAGCACCGGGCTTGGAATATTTGGAATGGTGTGCAATGGACTCTGTGAGTAAATACATATATACATATTTATACATAAATAGTATATATATATATACACAGTATATATATTTATATAAATACATATACAGTATATATATATCCAGTATATACAATGTATATATATTTACAGTATATATATATATATATATATATAGACTGCGTATGTATACATATATAGAATGTTTGAATATACATGTTTATCTGAGTATCCAATGACCTCATATTACAGTAATATACCATATACCAAGCTATGTTAATAAATGTTAATGTTTAAATTATGCATTACTCATAAATGAAAGACTGTTACTTTGAGATGCTAAAGGGAATATCTTGTTTTAACAAAGCATTTCTGTTGATATTAAATTGCCAATATAATTTTTTTTAAAAAACAACTACTGCATTCAACCTACAAATGGGATCACATCTTCTGTTGACCCTTTAACTCTTTCAGGACTGGGGTTATTTCATACCCTAAAGCCTGGAGTTTTGGGGGGTTTTTGGGGTGATTTTTACCATACGTTTGTTAAGCCGTTATTCCCCTTTTCCATATTTGATGTACCCACACAAATTATTTAGTGTTTGTTTAGGACAAGTCGGGCCTTCTTTTAATAATAGAAATAATAAAATATAATAATTATTAGTGATATTATATAAAAAAACATATACTAAACACATACTAAAATCCTATATTTTTTTCAATTTTACCTAGAATTTCTTCTACAGAGTAGGTGCCACAGCTGAATAATGACTCAATTTATGTTCAGCGACATTACAGTCATAGCCCACATACATTTTCAAGAGGGTCATGTCTATATAAATATTACCCTGTATTATACATGTATTAATAATACTATTTTAAGGGATTTGGAGGTAGGGATCTTTTTTAAATTATAATGGTAAGGCTAATGGATATAATGGCATTTTGGGATTTTTTTTTTACATTTTTTTTTCTGTTTTCCCTTTGGGAATCTCCCTTATACATTTTGGATGACATTGATGTCACAATGACATCACTGGGATCTCAACAAATTGTATTCATATTTATTTTTTCCCTTAATTTTGTATTTGTTTAATTTTTTTTCTTAAACAGAGAGGTGTTTTTTTTCTCACTCTTCTCCCTCTAACCTGTCTGTGCTGATCACATTGTGATCAGCAAGCAGGACTCCATAGCCCTTTATTGCTGATTGCTATTCTTATGGTTAGCCAGGAGAGATCTCTGAGTCACTCCTCAACTCAAGTGACCTTTCGGTAAGAGCCAGCATTGACATCTACTGGAATTTAATGCCAATCGTGTGATCGGGTATTCCTTATATGACGGTGTACCGGCACTCGGTGACACACAATCACTCAGTAGGAAGCCAGCGGTCCACAGAGTCTGATCTCCTTGTCACCTTTTTTTGATGATGAACCTGTCCATCCTAAGGGGCGTTAAGGGGTCTTGTGGCATATACTCAGCAATATTCTTATTTATGGTAATGAGTTTCTACACTTTTGCCACTGGTTCATCGCGTGTTCACCTCTTGTGTTTTATAATGCAGCTCCTCCTAGATTACCTTACCTTGTGTATCTGTAAATCCAAATTGTTACGTGATTTATTGTTATGTCCCGCTGACCCACTGTACAGCGCTGCGGAATGTGATGGCGCTATATAAATGGACTAATAATTATACTTGTGCAGCTTGTGAAGGCAATCTGTTTGTGGTAATTTGAGTATATTAATATCACTGATTAATCGCTAAGAAAAAAAGCGTACTATTAAACCCATGTAGAGAATAAAATCATTGGTTTACCTTTAAATTTAATTTTAAAAGAACAGCACAAAATGTGTCTATGAAACAAAATACCAGACGGGTATCCTAGAATCTATGTCTAAATCATGACAAAAAAATCACTTAAAATCTGAAGGATTTTTTCTGAAGGATTAATTTTAACTAAGAGGGTGGTAGATAAGAAGAAGAGCCTCCCAGCAGAAGTGGTAGAGGTTAACAGAGTAAGGGAATTTAAACAGGCATGGGAAAGACATATGGCTCCTGAATCTAAGACAAAACCAACGACTGATGAAGGTTTTCTTCTTTACAGCAGGAGAAAGATGGACCGAATGGGTCTGATCTGCCGTGAAATTCGGTTTCTCCAAGTTGAAGCTGATACCTTTTATTGGGCCAACATAGAAAAATATGTCTAATACTAAAAACCGTCCCATATTCACCGACCTTTTCTTTAATGCTTTTGGGTGCCGAGCTGAAAGGCCGAATGCCAACTGGACCCGAGAAGGTTAATTTCTTCCATCCCCGCGCATACGCAAAGTACAAGGAGTTGTGCCATCTTGAAATGAGATACGTCGCCTGCTGTTATGTCTCCCCTGGGGTCTGGACGATGCTAAGAAATTCCCTGAGCTCTCAGCCCCAGGTTAATGCATATCATTTTCCTTTTAACCCATATATCTGTTAAACAAGACTTCATCTTGCATGTCACCAGAACAACTAATTAGCGTCTGTGCTTATTCTGATATACTCTCCTAAAGGTTACAACACGGGGAAGATTCACCGTTTCGCCACTGTCAGATCCGCAGACTTCCAGGTAGTTAGAGTGACGAATTTCATCGTAAATGAGGATCAATGTGCCGTACAACTTTGGAATTGTAATTTCTTAATTCTCATTCAAATCCTGCAGGCGAGATAATATAACTTGATCTGAATTAGCCATGTGATCCTGATGGCATTGCGTTAATGGGCTGTTCGCTTAATTTATGTAATTTTTAAAAATTAAAGAGTCATATTTTAAATCCCCACTCCAGTCCTTCAGACCGAAAGTACGAGTTGAAAAGTTATACTGCCCGTATAAATCAGCTTGGCTAAACTTTCTATCTTGTTGACTGTACTTTGCTAAAGTTTGGCGTCATCTCGGCTTTAATTCTTGTCCGCCTGTAGGGAGCCTTTAGGAAATGATAGCATGTAGCCAGCTTATACACATCACTGGGCATATGCTGTGCGGTACAGACGCTGGATTAACTCCTGTCTGAGCTGTTAAGGAAAACAACATTATGGGGGGTTTGGGGGTTTTTTTCTCTTTTTTTTCTCGCATAGGGAGTATTAAGGTGTGGTTATGGTGGCACATGCTGGGAAAGGGATAGAAAGTCAAGTAAACTGGACAGGCGTAAGGGGGAAGGGAGTAAAAAAAAAAGAGAATTTCGTGGCAGGAGAAGACGGCCTTTTAACCCAAACCGCACACAGGGAAACTAATACTAGTGTAGGAGCTATAGTTAAAACACACTCTATGTTTACGTCTCCTTAAACCTCAAATTGTTCTGCCTTAATTTTACCTGCATGCAATCTTCATAGATAACACTTGACACGATTCAGATCAGCAACATTTTATTATTATTATTATTAAACATAAAAAAATAGCGATAATAATTTCTGTTATTCCCACCTGGGCTACCTGGTAAATATTCCCCAAATATTTTTTTATTTTATTTTCTTTATGTTGATTTATATATTTTTTTAAAAGGACATGATCATTAGGGAGTAATATTTAGGATTTTGATTTTTTTAAAATGTATAATAAATGTTAAATCTATTAATATGTTTTAATAGGAAATATGATTTGCAGATAATGACATATACTATCTCTGAAAAGGTGTTTTTTTGTTTTTTTAGAATTCATTAAATAAATCTCATTGTGTGCACTGTTAGATTTGAAAAAAAAACCTTTTAATCGGGTCAAAGAGGAGCTATAAAAGAAATGATAAAATGTTTCTGGTAGCACATTTTAATTACTTCCCCTTTAGGAACTGGTGGTATTGTTGTTGCTCATATAGCGCCATCATAATCTGCAAAGCTGTACAATGAGCAAACAGGACATAAAAAGTAACGCATTACAGAACAACTTACTAAAACAAAGGGTAAGGAGGGCCCTGCTCTCAGGAGCTTACAGTCTAGAAGCACACAAAAAAATCCTTGAATGTCAAATAATTAACAATATACACTAACATTCAAAAGTTTGTGGTCACTGAGCTGTTTTCATGGAAAACAAGGATATTTCTAGCTGTAACATATTTGCTGTGGCTTTTCTAACCATAAATTAGCCTTTTAAACTCAGCGAACACAACGTGCCAATGTCAGCGGGACAGCCCACCAATGTCAGCGGGACAGCCCACCAATGTCAGTGGGACCGCCCACTAATGTCAGCGGGACCGCCCACCAATGTCAGTGGGACCGCCCACTAATGTCAGCGGGACCGGCCCACCAATGTCAGTGGGATCGCCCACCAGGTATTGCTGACGTTGGTGGGGGGTCCTGCAAAGGGAGGGCTCCGGGTCGCCAGTGCCTGGACGTTCGCAGGTATGATAATAACGCATCAATTGCTAAAACATGTGGCTCAGTGTTTTTCCACTTGCTCTTATAATACAGTGTTCTGAAAAATTCTAATAATAATAATATTTGTCGCCGAAAGACAGAAATAAGACTTTTTGTTAATCCATGCTTTGTAATCAACACAAAAACCCACACATTGGCCAGACCCCTTTCTCAAATGTGCAGTAAGTGAAAATTCAGGGGCCTTCGTTAACTGAATATTTATATCTTCATATAAAATCTGGGCGAGCCAGTGGGCAGTGGTGAGCCTTTTTTCTACATGCGCAATACCAGGGGACATTTGCCCAGACACCCAACGTCCAAAGGCATAAAAATGGTGGATTGTCATAATAAATTCAGGACAGCTGGCAGCTAAGGGAGCCACGCATGCCACTAACACCTTTCAGTGTTGCATAGTTGTCTTTCATTTAGCTTTCTTTCAGTTAAGGCAACACTTAATTATCTTTTGTATTTAATACTTTTCCCATGAAACATTGCTTACTCTAATGGTTTGCATTTTATTGGTTCTGATGAAGCCTTCCTCCAAAATTCTCATGTGACATTCACGATATCACTTGCACTCAACAGTTCATCTCTGTCACTTGAACACAAGCAATGGAGGCAGCCGCTGGTTTTAACTTCCACCAAGGGCAATGGTATTAGTTGGGTATGAGCTCACCCAAACCTACGATTGTATCTGTGAGGATGCATCTGCTGCTTGTAGATAAGAAGGGAACCCCAACATGTACAAAATACAATAATTCTTCTAATAACCAACTACAATTTATAATGGTAAACTGAAATTAAAGGAGATTCTGTTTCAAATACTAGAGGAGTAGGTTGTTTTGTAGAACAAATAAAGCATTTGCGTTGGATTCTGAAGCTCAGCATAGGTCTTCATGAATGGTCCAAGGAGGTCCAGCCGCATCTCTCACTGTTTATTCGCACAGTTTGTTTGAATGTCGATGCGGCTTTCTGTGAATCGACCCAGGGTCTGGCATAATCCAAAGATGACGATCAGACCTCGTAAACCACCACCCCGAGTACCTAAAAATATCTAGAACAGGGCTGTCCAAGCTGTGGCCCGCCAGCTGTTGAAGGACTACATCTCCCATGCTCATCTATCAGCCCCTTAGCTGAAGGGGCATTATGGGAGATGTAGTCCTGCAGCAGCTGGAAGGCCACAGGACTACATACTTATGAGGTTCTTGAATCCTGTTACCCAAGACAGACTTTGTAGCAAAATGATTATTGTACTTGGAAGGTTCTATCTGCCACGTCTCGGCATAAAGAAAATGGCCACAATGAATTGCTATCCTAAGGAGTTGTAAAACCCAGTGACTTTAAGCTGGATGAAATAGCACGCTGTCTCTGAACGGCAAACCTCATCTTGCCCACGAGGTCAGATCAACTGAAAAATGGCCGGGTTCTGTAATCATGGCAACTGCCACGGGATAATGATATCACTTCCTTCTGCTGTTACAATACATCAATACAGTCTGCAACCTCTGTAAAAATAACTCAGGCCAGAGCGCTGGTTTCGTTTATCATTGTAGCCGATGATGGTTGCGAGAGATACGTGAGAGACTCGGGCTTAGATTCTGTGCCGTCCGTGGGGAAAACAGGGAAAAAAAAAGGAAGAAATTAATGTGAGATGGAAGTCCCGGGGCTTGTTAGAGCAGAGACCTCTCCGACTTTACAAGTGTGGCTATTATTTCCAGGAAAATATAAAAGAAAGCTTCACTCGCAAGTGCACTTTGGTGGCCAGACTGGGACCAAAAATAGTCCTTGAGATGGCAAACAGTCAATAGCCCTAAATGCCCTATGACTGCTAAAGGCCAACCAAAACCGGACGAACATCTTAAGTCCCCACATTTAATTTGCACATGAGCAGAAGAGCCCTGTTCAGGAGGGCCACATGAGAGTATGTAGGGGAGACATTTTTTGAGGCCAGTTATGCCAAAACAACAGATTTTATTAAAACAGAGGCGTTAGAAACATAGAAATATATCTGACAGCAGATCAGACATTCGGCACATCTATTCTGTCCATTATTTCTGCTGTAAAGACCTTAATTGGTCCTTGCTCTTGTCTTGGATGCAGCATAGCCAAATACTGTACCCATACCACCAGATTAAAATTTCCTTCCTATATTAACCTAGAATCCAAGTAGTTAAAGCAGGGTACAATGTCCGAATGGCACATAGTGGCATGGGCGATCTACCAGGAAAGAGAGAGAGAAAGAGATTTTAGTAATGATATTGTTAAGGAACTCTTAAAGCAATCTGAATAATGAGTTCCAGATAAAAGGATTGAGTATTTACAGGCACTCGGGCATATCTCACAGCGGCAGAATAAGTGCTTGCGTTGTCATGTGGGTCTCCGACTTATCAGTGGCTGATCTACAAGTCGTTGATCGTAAATACCAGCAATTATGGAAATGTATTCTGCTCTTTTTTTCCAGTTATCATTTTCTTTTTACTTATTAAAACCGCTGCGGAATGTGGCAATTCTTTTTTATTTTCTTAAGTAAAACCACGTCGTTTGTTAAGCTTCCAACTTCCAAGGTTTGTTTTTTTTTGTCGATGATTTTCATTCTGCAGGATCTGTTATTAGTAAGTCAGGATTAATGTGCTTAATCAGATAGCACCATGACTATTGATGGGGTAACTGCGTATGTGGAGGATGACGTTGAAATGTGTGTGCGTGTGTAAGGTCTGGTGTTTCAGGTATGGGGATTCTATGGATATATGAAACATTGTGTCTATCTTTAGTGCCAGAATGAAGATGATCTCTGTCTACTTGCTAACATCAGATCTGGCTTTCTCTCTGTAAGAACACCCAGCCTTCCAAGCAGCTAAAAAGGAGGGGCGGAAGGCAGAAATAGAGTCACAGATCAATAGATTTGACTAAGAAAGTGTTTGCATTCTCAGGGGTAAAGATCATTGTGTTTCTAAGTGGCTGGGAGATATGATCCCTCACCACTGTGAATGGAATGGAAACTGGATGCCATCAGAGGGAGATGCAAAAGCTAATGCGGTGAGGTAATGTGGCAAGGAATAGAAACGGGGGAAGGAATCAAATTCTGTCCCAGCGAATCTTAAAATAAGTCGAAGGCATTCAAAACCTGCAGAACCGAACGGAAATTTGTTTTTTTTTGAGTTTCTGCGGTCAGCTTATATCACTGAACACGGATTGAACTATTGTTGTCCTAGAAGGGAAACTCGCAGCCCTGCCCCACCTGTACTGACATCCGTCCATTTTCCCAAATATACGCGGCATTCACCAATTTAATACAGTTTACAAATTAAAAAAACCAATATGTATGTGTTAGAACCCCATTTTATGTCGATAGCATGGGAGCAGTCATTTTACCATCCTGCTCTCAGGATCTGCATGTTCATTCCTCTCCATTAAGTTATCCTTCTCCTATTGTTAAGTTGTTGGTTGGCGCCGCCATTTTTAAGGTTGGAGTATTATTATTCATTGATTTGTATAGCGCCCTCATATTCTGAAATGCTGTGCAATGGGTAAACAAAACTCCTACCGGGGTTTTTAAGTACCCTAATGACTGTATGTTTTTTGCCATTTTTTTTTACTTATTAGCACTCAATTATTCATTTTTGTGTGCTTCTATGGTTTGAAATAAAAATAGGACTTTCATTTGAAACCATAGAAGCACACAAAAATGAATAATTGTGAGTGCTAGTATGTAAAAAAATATTTTTTTTAAAAACCACAGTAGGTGCCATCGATGAATAATGGCCCAATTTATTTTCGGCAACATGCCCTGATTATAGTCATACACCCCATACGTATATATTTTATTTTCTAGAGGGCCACATCCATCCCTTGCATAGTACTATATAGGGTAATATTTTTAATACTTCTGGCTTAAGGGGTTTGGGGTAGTGAAATGGGAAGGGGGGGTTATACTTTTTATATGTAGTGTTGAAATGGGATGTAAGGGATTTTTTTTTTTTTTTTTTTTATATTTTCCCCACTATTACCAGTACAATATGTATAGAGATTGTACATATTATGTATGTCACAATGACATAAGGGAGCTTACTGTATTGTTTATGTATTATTTATATTTTTGTTTTCCCTTTGTGAAAAAGACATTGTTTGTCACTCTCTTCCCTACGACCCTCCTGCACTCATCACACTGTGATCAGCAAGCAAGGTTTGCATTGCTGATTGTAATGCCTGCAAGCGGCCAGCAGCGGGAGCAATTGTAGATCCCAGCAGGGCCTAGAAAGACATTGCTGGGTAAAATCCATTATATTCAGTTGGGCATTCCTTATGTTACCGCGTACTGGCACTTACAAACGATCAGTCAGCAGGAGTCCAGGGATGCTGACAAAAAGACAGTTTACAGACTGTTGGCTGCCCCAGCGATGAGTTGGCCAATGGGGCAATTGTTCCCCAGGCCAGTCAGAAATCTGCTAGCAGTCCCCATTTGTGAAGGAGTGCTGGCCTAATATGAGGGTCGGCCTACTATGAGAAGCAGAGGGACAGGGCCAGACTGCACTTTAAGGCCATCTGGCACGGGTCCCACAGATTATTTGCCTAGTTTGGCTTGCTGAGGGGGCATGGTGGGTGGGACATGGGCAACATTTCTCCCGGATCAAAAAGGCCCTCACCTAGCTTCATACACTTTAGGCTCCTTTTAGCAGTAATTGAGACCTTGATCCTCTGCACCCGCGTGACAGAAGCAGAGCCACGCAACTTTTCATGGAAGCCTGAGGTTTCTCTCCCTTTTTTTTTAACAAAACCATAAACAACAAAACCAATGCTATAAAAGCTACACAACGCAGGCCGCAGACAGGTGTAATGATAAAAATATTGATCCCTAGTGATTACATATAAGGATTTGTTTCACCGGTCCTAAATTTTTACTTCTATTGGTGTAAATCAGCCATGTCTGCTTTTACTGCTCACTTTAAAAGTCTTGGTCTTCAGGACAAAAAAAAATGGATACGCTGTAGCAAAATCCCTTTTCGGGTACTTTCCTTAAAACCGACCGTGACAGTAGCTTTATTTAGGTAAAAAAGCTGTTTTTAAGGAAATAGGAGCAAAAAATATTGATTCAGTCTTATAACATATGGACGTCCATATGGAAAAAGTGTTTCCTAGCCAAAAACTAGGTTGCATTTTTTTCTTTATCTATATATATTATGCATTTTCTGTCCCTCTGTAGAACAATACTGGGAGTCTGCAGAATATAATACAATAAATTCACATGCAAATTTCCCCGAGCGCACTACTCTTATCATTTGTATTAGATTTATGAATACTGAAGTGCTTACATTTTTTCCCTACTCCCTTAATCCCTTCCATCACTTAATAGCTTGGAAAGTAATGGATTTTTTGTAAAAAAAAAAAAAAAAAAGGAGATATTACAATCATTTTTTACTTTATCTATAAGTTGTTGCTTATTTTTTTTTTTAAAGACTGAAATAATGATTTTTACCCCCTATTGTCACAAACTGTTTTGTAATGTGATATTGTTACCAAAAACTAATATCATCCTGATCTACTTGTATATGTTAATGATTTATGTTTATATTTCATTGTTTATCATAATAAGAATATCTATATAAAATAGTTAGATGTGAAAATATTAGAATTTTATTTTGCCTTTTCCTACTTTAGCAATTGGTTAAAAAAAACATTCCTGAATTATTAATGAAATTGTATTTTTGTAAAAAATGTGTTTAGCACTTGATATACCCTGGAATGATATCACATGCAGAAAAATAACGCATGCACATCATTTTAGCGACCGTTGGCCTTAAAGTGCAAGAGCCACTTAATTATTACCAGTCCTGCTCTGTTCACAGAAATTATTTTGTAATCATCTGAAATTTTGTCTCGCTCATAATTTATGCTGGGAACAATTAATTGTCAAGTGACATATTATCGAATTGTAGACTGTAGCCATAGAAGCAACGAGCTTCATAAGAGAACAGATCTGTAATTGTTTATTGGCTTAACATACTAAAAATTGCAATTAATGTTTTGTCTTAGTGGAACAGCAGCGTTAATCAGACAGGGCTAGCTAGTGAGATTAAGCTGCTTGCAAAGTGATGATTTTAAATTTTTTTTTTTTAAATAATATACTTTAAATAATTAGTGGCTCTTGAAAAATGCATATTTCTAATAAAATGTATCAATGAAACAGCCTATGTAAGGTAAATAAAATAGCTACACATTGTCCTCTTAGAACCTTGGAAACCTAAACCCTTAAAATGTCCCACTGATTGTTATCATTGGGGCACATCTAGGGTCACATATCTTTAAATTAAAAATACAATGCTAAGGGGAAAATACCGTATATATCCTTTATCATCACATTTATTTTTATTGTAACCTTCAAGTATTTTAGAATAATTCTATACTGCACCTTTTTTAATGTTTTTTCAAGTAAGGTTACATTTATTATATAGAGTATATATATATATATATATATATATATATATATATATATATATATATATATATATATATATATAAGAATACAGTTGAAATATGTGGCATCCTCCTTAATATAGTTATCACTGATTGCTTTAATCAACCTTTGATTAAAATCACACAATACTTGAACATCAATGTAAGCCTTAATAATTTAGCAATTCAATCATTTAGGAACTGAGGAAACAAATGGGATATTCATCTTCTTTTCCAACTTTAGGTGATGATCAAGACTTGTCTACAAGACCTAAGCTACTGCCTAGGACTGCATGCAAGGGTCTCTACCATTGGAATACAACTGTATAGCACAGTTGGACTCTTGGGCTGGATGAGTTTGGTGTGAAAGAACTTGACCGGCCGCACAGAGCCCTTCCCCCAATCCCATTAAACAACATTGGGATGAACGGGAATGGAGATTGCAAGCCAGGCCTTCTTGTCCAACATCAGTGCCCTGACCTCACAAATGCTCTACTGAATGAACAAGCAAAAAATCCCTCAGAAACTCTCCAAAATCTTGTGAAGAGTGGAAGCTACACAGGGGGGAGCATTTTCGTATTAATGTCTATGTATTTAGAATGCAATGCCATCAATGGCCCTGCTGGTGAAATGGTCAGGTGTCCCAATACTTTTGTCCATATAGTGTATCATTAAATAATGACAAGTCAAGGTGTCCATGAGGACTGGTATCAGAGCTATTTGGTTAACACATTTGGCGAGTCCCTTCACAGACTCTCCATGATGGGCTATTAAAGGGTTGATATTTGAAGAGTTTCAGGGACAGGTCATTTAGAAGGTCCCATGTATTCCCATCAGTAAACCATTTACCCATGTCTGTTTTTCTCCTTTACCCATGTTCCATTTAATGACACATTGTGGCTGGACCCCGGAACTTACAATTTTGGGGGTTTTTTTAAAGCCAAAAGAATGTGAGATAATGAAAATAGAAAAGTTACTTTGTTTATTTGCCACCAATATGTAGCTGTATAGATACACCCAGACAATTTGTGCCTTGTTAGTTCACAGCAGTTCCGTCGTGGCGCCAAGATTTACACGGCCTCCTGATACAGCTTCATCTTGAGGGCTTTGAAATTAAAGTCTTGTCCTAAATTGCCGCAGCAAAGCCAGGCAAGACTCCTTCCGTCGCTATTTCTAAGGGGAGATACTGAACAGCCGAGGCGCTGCTTGCCAAACCAGCACATGTTTGAAGAAGACAGTGCGGTCAAGTGGTCAGGAGCCGAGCTGATGTTAATTAGCAATGAAATGAGGAATGAACTAGCATTAGCCCTGAGACTAATCAATGGGAAAATCACTCGGAGCAGGCAGCTTAATGAAGTACTACACAGCTGTTTATTTTTAGTCTCTTTTAGCTCAACAACAAAGTCCCTATTAATTAGAAAAAGAAGATATCATGGCATAATGTATTTGTTTTTTTCTGCCGTCACCGGTTATTTGGTTAAGTTTATTACTATCTTATTTCGTTCTTATTTAGCAATTAATATATATATATAGGCTGTACGTCGAGTTTCCCTGCTTCTGGTATTTTTGAGCTGCTGTTTGATGGAGCAATCAGTGGAAGTGCATGGACTGTATTTACATATGAATAGAGTTTAATTCACAACCTATTTACTATCTCCCCCAAAAACAAGCCAGGGAAAGAAGGGGATAGTTTGAGCTATTGATAAATAATGTGGCGCACTTCACTGCCCTCATTTACTGATTCAGGATTGGTATCCCGTGGAGCTCATTGACGTTTCATCATAGACTTTTTATTAGACAGAAATAACAGACAAAAAAGCAGAGGGGGTTTATTTTATGAACATTGAGCTTCAGTTGAGTTAAAAGAACACTCCAGTGTCCTAGGCAGGATCCTCAAGAAAGAATGTACATTGTACATACATTACTATACATTCACTAAAACTAAAAACAGAATAAATGACCTTACCTTTAGGAGAAGCTGCAGCTCACTGCCACCTATTGGCTCCTTGAAGCTAATCAGTGACTCTTTCACCAGGACACACATACGTTTCACATGGTACTGACCGGCACATGTAAAGTGCTGCCCCCTGCAGTATGTGGGATGCATAACTAACTGGTTCTCTTATGTGAGGTTATACATCACCCAAACTGCAGGGGGCAGCACTTTACATTTTTTGTGATTAGAAATAAATTATTATTTTGCACGTGGCAGCATACTTTGACAATGTTCAGCACCTGAAAATGGAAAGGAACAGATATGACTGCAGCTAGCAGCTAAAGGGTTAATGGAATCCCTATCAATACCGACACTTTGTACATAATTTAGGTGACTACCCCTGATAGCGAGCAATTTAATGCGCACCTCGAACACAAGATGCACGGGGAGGGGGAAGACTTGCCCAAGGTCATAAGCAGCTGGCACCGGCTGGCAAATTATTCCTGGGACCAGATTCTTTCAATCGCTGAAGCAAAACATGTTTATTCGATTTGTTTATATGCCTATTAAAAAAAAGCTACTTTGGGATTCTCGGAGCCAAGACTGTCATTTTTTCGGCCCCTGGTCTTTCATGGTTGCTTAGAGCTGTTTAATGCAAATATACTTCCAATGAGAAATTTCATGCCTCTAAATTACCACCAGTTAAGGAAGAATGAAAATATAAGGTAAATAACTATACTGAGAGATATTATCTCCCTGCTGGCACTGCTTCTGTTACAGGTACAGTTACAATCATATCAGGAGTGCCATGGCTTTTAACTAGAAGTAGCATATTCACAAAATCATTTGTGATGAATAGGTTAAAAAGCAGCCTCTTGAACACAGCTAATTGTATGATACACAATATATGTATATAGAGGTGGGTGCCATCCCATATAGGATATGTGGTTGGCACCCCAGGTCTAATTTGCCAACTTCATATCCCCTAAGCACAGAAAGGGTTAAAGAACCACGAAAGGATATTGAGTTTCCTCATCCTTATAGACATACACCAAATATATATATATATATATATATCAGTTGTATGAAACGTAGCATGATGTCTCTTTAAGTATTCTTTTTACTTTTTTGTCTAGGATGGGAGGGCGGGGGTTAACATTTATGAATCATACAGGTACCCTGGTGTTTTGGGCTCTCCAATATTAAAGCTTTTTTAAAAAACCTTTAATTTGACACTTTTCGGGGTCCAGCATTAAACTGCATTGTAACATAAAATGATCATTGAGGATATATTACTTAATATCCAAAAACATGATAAATAGCATCAAAATCCATGATGTTCCTAGACGTTTATGATTATGGCTTAAAACATATATACGTGAGAACGAACCTACGAAAGCCATGAGATTGTGATTATAAATCATAACTTACAGAAATAGCTTGTAAGGGTCAGGGGGGGAATCAATATCAATTACAACCCATTGAAAATGCTAAATTAATACATGGAACATGCCAGTGCTATTGGAATTTTTTGGTATTAATTGTGTGCTGATGGATTTAATTACATTTTGATATATTTTTTTTTTTGCCAATATCGATGGTCTGCCTTGTGAAATATGTGTTTACGATAGGTTAGAAGTGAATATATCACACCGATCAAAATCCTTCAGCGCCGAGAACTTAGAACCTTTAGAAGAAAGATCTTATTTCCATTATTGTGTTACATTGTAATAATTGAAAGTAATGGCTTTCGCGATAGGCTCTCGAGCAATTATAAGGTATATTAAAAGATTTTAAAGGAAGCCAAGAATAGAGGAAAAGCCGCTAATATGGAGAAATACTGCCTTTGTAGAAATATCAGCCGTAACATTGGAGGATTTGGCAAGGGCCCATGTCCTTGGTTCAAGTCAACTGCTGTAGGTAATGTACCAACATTTTGTACTGAACTTTGAAGGGTTACTGGATCCCAAAGGAAGCTATTCCATTTGGTGCACCCTTTTCTGTCCTCGATGGTGCTAGGTGAAAAGGTTTCCATCCCATATATAGCGGAATTCATTTCATAGAGTATGATTCTCGGAGGGTCCTCCTATGTCAGTAATGACTATATACTAGTAAGAAGGCAACATAGTTACAAGTGGATCTGGAAAACTCCAGAAACTTCATAAGATGTCTTTTAGAAATTGGCCCATTTAGTATTGGGTGAGTCCATTTCAAAATCTGAAAACATCTCCATTTGAAACTTTTAGTCAGGCTGGGGAAGAAGAAGCTGTCCTGGCACTTTAAGGTCGGAGGCTGACAGATGCTGTAAGTACGGCCAACTTTAGAGCTCCGACTACCTGGAGACCCACTTGTGGGATGCAGGCAGGACGTTGGCGTGTGTTCCCGCTGATGTCGCCATTGTTTAAAGGGGAAATGGGACACGCCATTGTTTAAAGGGGAAATGGGCAGGGAGTGGGGCATGTCACAAAGCCACTCTGGGGACCCCAAGTTTTCCGTTGGTGACCAGGCGAAGCCCTCTGGGCCAATTTTTTGTTTCTGTGGGCAGGGAAGCAGTGTGTGGCCACACCCACTTCCTGCCCACATTCAGCCACTTTCCCCTGCTCACCTCCCTGTTCCCTCCCACTAAAGGGCTAACCCTATTCCTATGCATAATTAGCCCCACCCCTATATAAAGCCACTCCACTCAAAACAGGGAGACCCCCTGATAGCCTACTCTGGAAAGTTCCCAGGTAATCACCATAGCAAGGAATGGAATGTCCCAGTTGATTGTTCCATCATTACCACTTTGCCCCAGAATTGCTCCTGATACACAAACCCCATTGTTTTGTTTGTGATATTGTTTCTGTTTGAGTTCACAATCCTTACACACCATCCTCCCCATATTAAAAAAAAAACGACAAGAAGAAAAGGGATCACATGCTGTCTGTAGCATCAGTTTTTTTTATACTTAATCCAGCTCTTAATGATCAAGAGATATCAGAAAAATGTCAGGGAAGATAAGCCAGGTTATCCTCAGCAATTCAGCAGCGTCTTTCTAGCCGAAAGCGAATCTGGAGGCTTCAATAGTGTTTGCCGAGTTACCGTGGATCAGAAACTTAAATATCAATACTTTCTTTCACGTTCTTTGAAAAGTATTTCTGCTGAGGTTATATAAAGTGATGATATCTGTATTGGCCGCAGACATCTCTATTTAGCGATTATTCTATGTTGTGTTAAGTGGCTTTTGTCATGATTTCATAAGAAAACCCGAAATATACCGCTTGCAGTAATCATTTCAGGAGATAAAGGGATGGATTGGTTAAAGAGGAAGCAATGTTTAGATTATTTTCAATCATCACTACAACATAGAATCTGATGGCAGGTGAGACCCATTCAGGCCATCAAGTCTGCTCAAACCAATCCTTGACCTTGCCTTTTTTTCCTGTTGCAATATGTCTATTGCCTATCCCATGTATGTTTAAATCCACTCACTGGGAGGCTGTTCCACTTATCTACCACCCTCTCAGTAAAGTAAAATGTCTTTTAGTTTATCGGCAGCTACTAAGTGCAAGATTGCAGTAGGGTTCACATATGAACTGCCGGTACCCATGTGACACAATGGCAAGCTAAGCGGCTGAAGAGGCTAGTGGGCCATCAAGGGAAAAGGCAGAGAAACACTCAGCAGGGTCAGGGGAATAAAAATGTGTTAACAAATGGAAAAAGATTAATAAAATACACTGTTCTGCTTGTTCTAAAATATCACAAACACTCTCAGTCTAGCTTTCCCATCTAACCAACTCCATTAAAAAAAAACTGTTTGGCCACTTAAAACTTTAGGAGGCAAGGAATGTTACCAACCCTTTGCCTGCCAAATACTTTTATCAGTTATTCATTTATTGGATCAGTTTAGGTAGGTTTGGGTTTTTCCTAATATATTGCAACAGCAGATACAAATGGTTGGATTAGACCTTGTCTACAGAAGAACTCTATCATTAACAAGGTGCATGTCTACTCCTCCTGCACAAAAGCATTAACTCAAAGACTGTCCCAATGGAGAACACTTACAGCTCTTTCAAAAGAACCCAAAGTCCCTCAGAGGACTGGTCCCTCATTAAGAAGCTCATTAGTGATGTCACTGCCCATTAATGTCTTCAGGCAGAAGGAAAGGTAGGACCCAAGAGAGGTGTTATTCTTGGACTTTCAAGACTAGAGAACTGTATGCCAAATGGTACTGATATCGGGCAGAAACAAATACGTTATAGTAAGTAAAGCTGGGTTTTCAAATAGTTGTAAAAAAGACATTCACTTTACGTGAATTTACCACGTAGCACAGGTATTGTCTTAACTAAATTACCCCTGCTGAGTTCCATCCTCAAAAAAAGATATAATAAGTAAATAACAGGGAGAAACAGACAGAACTTGTCTGTGTCAATTGAATGAATTGTAATATAAAAGAACCCAGGGGTTTGCCAGAGACCATAGGCATTGCTGAAGGTCTTTACCCAACCACAGCCAGCATGTAGGTCTCCCTTTGGGCAACAGCACCATATTTACTAATTTTCAGATTCAGTGGGTTCGCATTCTGGATACATCATTTGTCATGCGCATCCTTCTGGGCACTAACAAGGGTCCAAAAATGGAAGAAGATGGATCATTTTCCATCCCGCGGATGCCTCCTCCCCTCCTGATCATCTGTCTGGGAGTTAGGGCCAATACCGGCTCTCAGGGAGAGTTCTCCGGCTCTTAGGATTAGCCCGTGGAGCCACAACATAAAGCGTACTGATATCACAACAAATCCAGCAGGCATCTCATTCTGACTACTCTGCATACTATCTTTTTTGTGTTTGATCATAACATAGTTACAACTAAAATTATCTAATAAATATATATAATTTATATATTTTAAAAAAATTAATAATTAAAATTATCTAATATATATATATATATATATATAAAATATTAACAAACATACAACAGCTTATATGCTTATATTTTGGGTTTTTTTATGTCTGTAGCTCCTACTAAGAAAAAAATGCGACTAGAAATCTATGTGTGTAAATTGAATACGGTCTCCATAAAATCCCCATTATTATTAATCTGTGATCCCCTTTGAAAGACACAAACAGCATCAATATCCTGGGCATTTTTTTAATCTAATCTTTAAATATCAAATAGAGCCATTAGAAAGACTGTTTTCCTGCCAGCAGAGAAAGCGGTCTCTTTCCTCTTAAAGATGCTCAATTTTTCCTGTTATCGGAATACTGCTGGGAACAGCTGAACACTCACGAAAAAAAAAGTGTACTTGGCCTCACTTATCACAATCAGCTCAAGAAGCTTCTATTAGAATCAGAAACCAAACAATAGCCATTGAGTTCTTCAGGACAGAAGATTCGCGCTATTAAAAGCGTAAAAGTGTGTCGCAACACCGCGAGTAGGTCAGCAGAGATTTTCCAGATGCCAATGGTCATCTGCTATCACATGAAGGCACGTTATCCCTCATCACTTCTAAGAAAATAAAATGTTAAACTAGATTGCCAGCGCTCTCATTTGTCAGTGCAAGCCATGTGTTCAAGATTCCCAAATTCTGACAAGTCATTTGACGGCGCTGTTATTTATCACGTAGCGGAGCTAAGCACAGTACTGGAGGGTGCACAGATGTATTGCTGTTTCGTTTTTTTTCTTTTTTGGGGGGGAAAAAAATCATAAAAGCTGGTAATTTATGGGAATGATAAGTGATGCATTTTCAGAGACAGGTTTCCAGTTTATGGTGTAATTAAACATCACTCCACAAAATCCACATTAACGGAGTAACTAGCATTTTTGTGTGCGGTTAGTGGTTAATGGGTTGGATAATGAAATTCAGTGTTGTGAGGCATGTGTGTGATAAATGTTGTGGTCTGGATTGTGTACGGGGAGACTCTTTTACCTTTATGCAGTCTTTAAGTTACACATAGAACCAGCGTGAAAAAAGTCAGACAGGATTTGTGCAGTGGCCCTCACGCAAACCAAATACTGCCCCATCCACAGATTTGTGTACTGATGCCGATCCTATGAGTGGGTGAGCCAGGCTCAATTCAGATGACTGACTAAGCCCAGTTTAGCATTTTGGGTGGAACCTAAACAATAATTGAACAGACATGGCAAAATCTCCCTTTCTAGCACATGGTCCTTGTGGCATCCCACAGGTAACACGTCTTGTGCCAACAGAGGATAATTAGGCTTAGCTTAAAAGCTGACTCTAGCCACTCTATCATCTGGCCTGTCCATCTATTTTGAACCCTACAAATTATTTAACTGCTTCAGAGTCTTTTGTCTCTTCTTTTGCCTCCTTTAGACTTGAGATACATTCTTCTGAATGAAGATCCTTGTGATGGCTACACCTGTCTACGGAACCTTGTTTTTCTTTCTTCCACCTTAAAAATTTTGTTCTGCCAGATTCACCTGCAGAGGCTTATTGTGCCTTCTTAAGCATGTGAGCTTTATGCTGGCTCCTTCTACAGAACCTCACTCTTCCATCTTTCCTCCTCTGAACTTTGTCTTGCCTTCTCTGCTAGAACCTTGGGTTCCTCCTTCACCAGGAGAACCTTGCAGTGACCACCGCCCAGTGCTGACTATGATACATCTAGTCATATATGCTACAGTGTTATTTATGGTAATATACTATATGTAAGAAAGCACAGAAATAAATAATAGCTTTTTTTGAATCATGGATGTTTACTTGTTTGTCATACTTTAAATACTTTTCTACTTTGTAAGAAATATGTATTATTCTTTGTGTAAAACCTGTTTGGGATCCCTGCAGGCACCTTCAAGCTGAGATTTCCAGACAAGTCTGAGTGAGATGTTAGAATATGCCAGCATCTCCTTGACTTTTTGAAGCACATAAGATGATCTTGGCTTGTTTCCAGCTGGAAAACAGAATGAAAAGCTCAAGATGTGTAAGGCTCATAAAATATAAGCGGAGATGCAGACTTTCCGGCTGTTCTGCCGCTGTCTTACTGTGAGAGGTATAACTAGAAGAATCTGATGGTCCCGTGTAGGTGACAGAGAAGAAGTTGGATAATCTTGTCACTTTACGGAAAGCCCCTGGAGCTGAAACATCTGAACTAAGGAAAGCTTTGTGTTCTAAACTGCTCATTCAGCAGGACGGAATTAAAAACGGCATCTTGAAGCTACCGGCTGTTCCTGACTACAGGAAAATGAAAATACAGCATCTATGCACCTGTTCACCTGATGGGGAAGGAAAGCAAAGCCATTACCAAGTGACAGGAGACAAAAAAACAAAATCCACTTCAGCAACATATCCTGGCGCATGATTAATCTCACGCTCATGCAGCCTGATGCACATAAACCAGATAATTAATTGTTTCTTTGGGGACTCAGTCTCTGCAACTGTTCCATCAACCTGCACATCCTTGGAATGGAGTAACCAGGATACTAGAGTTTGCCTTCTAGGTTTGTAATGCATGGAGTTTAACTTTTGGAATTAGATAAACACCAAGTGACATTTTTTTTCAATCTGGAAACATTATTTAAAGATAATAGTTTACTTTCTAACTCACATTCCTCTTATGTTGGGAAACTGAGCTCCAGGAGCCTCTAACATAACTTAGTTGAGGTTCCTCAAAGTCTTATCTTTTTTTTTAGACCTGCCCCAAACACTTTTTTTTTGGCGGGCATACAATATGACTTGAAATTGCATTTGAACAGTACATGTTTGTATAAATGAGTGTGAAAGTACACTAAAAATGAAATACATGATGGACACTTCTATGCATACAAATGCCTGACTGCCTGGGATGACAATCACAAGGTACTACACACCTAATCGAATCCCCTTCTTAACTGAACCGCCATTTAAACTTTCTCCAAAGACCTGCAACTGATGTTCATGGCATTAATGTAGGTATGTAATACCACAAACATTTAAGTAGGACTTATTTTATGTTTGAATGTAAAGCATTTGTTAGAACTCTTATGGTGTGACACAGGGTCTTTTTTTTTCTTATCCACCACCATTGGCGAATCACCATAACAGAATCTTCGCGATGGGCTAATTAAAAGTTTATATATTTGAAGAGTCTCAGTGTCAGCTTATTTAGCAATATTCCTGGCATACATCGAGATATGTGTCAGGCTTTAAGGTTTTCTGTTGCTTTTACATTTTATGGTGAGAACTGATATCCTTACTACCCTTACTGATTTATTGTGGAATTTGCTGCATAATTAAGTTGTTGGCATACATAATACAGTTAATAACCAATCAAGACAGCTTACAACAGTTAATATGATTTCAAATACACTTGTATCCTATTCTAATAATAATGGGCATTCGACATATGGGATAAAAGTAAAATGTCCACTTAAAATAAAGTTCCCAGCCTTTGTTGTAACAACGTTATGTTATTTTGTGTTTAAGGTAATCTCACTGTCTTTTTTTAATCATATTTATAGTATATACGGCGCATCAAGTCAGAAGCACAATAGATTAATAATTGGGATTCATTCAAGACGAGAGCGGAAGATTCCCTAGGTGACCATTTCAAGAGCCCGAAAACTGACGGGGTGCCAGTTAGTTAAACTCGCTCTACTATCAGAATTCTTGGGGCACAGAAAGAAACGTTAACTCCTTGAATCCTCTTTTATATAGAAACATTAGAATAAAATGTAACAATGGGATTCGTTTTAATAAATTAATCGCCCATATTTGATGAGCATGTATTTTTTTTTTTTTTACTATTTTGAGCGGTGTCTGTGAATTAGCAGTGTTCTCTGAATAAGTATAAATACATTTTGTTGGAAGTCCCGGCCCAGGGAGATGTGATTTGTCCAATGTCACACGGACTTGGCACTGAGTCTCGAATGAGGATTACTCGCATCGGAGGCCAGGGTTAGTTCGTCCCCTACTAGTCACAGTAGTAATCGAGTTACTATAATCCTCTAATTAGAGGTCAATCACTTTATCTGATGTGACACCATCACCTGCAGTGTATCATTCCCATTACACGCGTGTGCCAGTTTAACATGTCAAGGAAGGAACTTTTCTGTGAAACTAGAACAGTTTCCACTGGAAAAGTGCATAATAGGGATTGATTGTCTCAGACACAACTAATTCATTTGAGAAATCAAGGTATGCTGAAATTCGTTAATCTATTTTGTTAAATAAGTTATTGGCATGTTTTTGATTTATTTCTATTTTATTCATTCATGCATTTTGTTTTCATTCTTTCATATTGTAATTTGAGTTCCAAGCAGGGAGTACACACCTTTTTATCCCGTCTGAAATAGAAGCTACATGTAAAAAATCTAGGGTTCGATGATCATGAACTGTTCCTGTATCTGGTTCAGGTAGAGCTGTTATTGGATTCCTCTCTGGTTTAATCTGGAGGGTGGCTGGAACTCATCTGCACATCTCTGCTCCCATGACTCTTCTCATGTGTTCCAGCACAGGCACGTCATACGTGTCGACGCTTGGTATGCACACCTGCCATCTGGCAATAAAGACGAAGAAGCGTAATATACTTCTCCAACGGCCTCCGAGCCACCAAGGCTTCTGATGACGGGCATTTGAAGCTTTCAGCGTTGACTACCTCAATTGTTTGTAATCAGATATACCCAAGATATCAGGTGGGTCATTTGCCCTGCATCATGCATTTATTTGCTCTATAACAGTATGAAAGTGGCATAGAACTGAATTTTTTCACCTTTAAGAAAATACATAAGAATTAATATGAAAAGTAAGGGTTGCACAACTGTGAACCAGCCAGCTGTGTACGTTCAACAGCTTACCTACAGTCGGAGAGAGGGAGCAGGAAATAAATAAGGTAAGAAATGTAGGGTTTTCTTCATTGTTTTCATAAGGGTGAAATAATGTTTAATGCCACATCTGTGCACATATGTGCTTAAACATAAAATAAAAGCACATGAGTGCGTATTTTGCTCATGCGCAGTCACGTGTTCCAGACATAGCCACGGAGGCCCAAATAGTTGAAGAGATGGCCGTGAAACGCAGCGGCTAATTAAGTGACTTCTAGAGTACCAGACTTCCCTGTATTTGTGGGTTTCTATACATCCCAGTGAAAATGATTCAATTACATCACTGGTGGGTGTCATAGGAGCATTTTAAGCTTTAATACCTAGATTGCTGATAAAACGATTAAGAGGTATAAAGCCTGGTAGATATGCTACGTTCATTAAAAAACTATGCTATGGTATTATAATTCTTATCTGGTATATCCGCCATACGCAAAAATGGGAGGACTGGAATATTGATGCACACATCACGTTTTTACGGCGGCCATTCATGTTTAAGTGTTAGTGATAATCACTAAACAATGTACACTATATCACTTTCTTCCTGCTCTTCATTGTAATTGTATTAAAGCAGCTACTGAGGTTTTCTCTGCATTAGATATAATTTATAGGTATCTGTAGCACAACCTCGGAGAGTAAAACAAATACACTTCATTTGTATTGATCCCGCGTGAAAAGATCTCTTCCAGATTTGATACTTCTTATGTTTTGGAATGATGGAAAAACACTATGCATTGTGCCATTTAGAAATGTTGTCTTCTCTAAAGCTGGATTGTAAGCCTTCCTGCAAAAAGATCGGAAACTACTTACAAAAAAAACAAGCTCCATACTGACCAAGGATGCGATACAAGAACAAAACCATAACGAGGAAAGAAGACAAGAACAGAAACAAAATGAGAACTACATTATTTTCTAAAATTCATCAACAAATAGAAATGTCTTATACAAAGAACCACCACCATAATCGCTTATTATCAAAACACTCTAATAAAAACACTTAATTTAAGGCAACTATGCCAAACAAGTTGTACCACTCACATAGGGACCTTTCCTTTCCTTGAATAATAATTTAAACGTAATAAAAAGACATATATCATTTTATTAGTTATTTCAAGTATCTGCCTTGGTAAAACATCAGAAGTTAACAATGATTTACTAAACATAAGCACTCAGCAGCAGTTAGCGTAATAACGGCTGATCCTCCAGAAAGGAGTCAGGGTCTCTCTTTAGTTTTAATCAACATCAATGATTCAGAATTGCTCGACGTCCCCAAACCCTTGTTACTAATAATCTACTGTAAGTTAAAAGTGTCTCTCTGCATTATATAAAGAGAGGACTTTGTCAAATTCTAATCACTTCAGGCTTGATATGACCTTTCTGGGAAACTCGACTAAAGAAAATAAGGCTTTATGCTGTCTGTGCTCCAGCACTGCATTATCTGAAGTATCTGAATAATCATTCCAAGGAAAGGAAGATGTTGATTGAACTCTGCTGTACTGTCACATGGAAAAGGTATGTATGCGATTATATACACAGATCCCTTTAAGAAGCCTGTGTGTATTACAGCATAATTCCTATTGGTAATATTTACCCCGGCTTTATTTAACCCGTTCATTCAAAACAACTTTGCATGCTGTCGTGTGGACAATGGTCCTGGACCATTGTGATGGCATGGAACATTACATGAAACCTACGTGTGCACCCATTCCTACCAGGTCCTGGTGTAGGGGGCTGTCTTGGAAACCCACTGATGGGTGGCTTTAGGGACCCGACTGATGGGTAGCAGAATCATGTGATTGGTATAATGACCAATCATATCAATCACAGAAGGAAGGACATAACACTTGCTGTGTCTGCAGTTCTCCTTTCCTGTCAATAGTAAGGGAGACTGTGGAGTGTTACTTAGGAAAATATACACAATTAGTCTTATAGTAGGGGGAATAGGTAGAAATTTGGGATGTTTAGTGGGTCTTGTGTTGGGAAAGGAGGAAAAAAATATTCCAAAATAAAATAAAAGTAAATTAATATAACTATACAAAATTTGTGCAAAAAGTCACACATCGCTGAATAATATATCACAGGTAGCATTAAATAAGTTGGGAAAAGGAGGGGAGTTGGCAGGGCTAGACACCGCTCCTCTGCCCCAGAAACAGGGTAGATTGAACCCGAGACCTGGGAAAGCAGTTGTTCACCCTGAGACTCCGAGTAAAACCTGGAGAATTCTCAGGTATGATGATAATGCTGTCTAACCCGTAATCATCCAACGGCTTGAAGACCTCGTGACTTATTACTCAGATCTTTATTTTCCAATTTCATGTGTGAAGTACAGTCTTTAACACAAATATTAAACAAAAAGGAGAAAGAAAACAATCATTCCATTCAAATGCAAAAGATCAATTTGCCCCGTGTCATTCAGTAATTGCCTCTGCAATAAATTAATGATTCACCTTTAAGAATTAGCGGCATATATACAAATTTTTTTTTTGTGTAGCCCACGGATAAAATAAAAAACAATGCAGATCTCCTATAAATGCAAAAGATATCACTTGTTTTATATGAAAAAAACAATTTGGATTAAAACAGCTTCAAGTGTTCACATTACCCCCCCCCCCCCCAGTCCTGCATTGCTGCCCAATATACATTACACTCCCAGACACAACGGTCTGGTTGGGGCTCTCCTAAAGCATCCATCAACTTGCTACTTATGCTTAGGGTGACTGCTAGGCCTTGACAATAGAAATGGAATGAGAAAGTAGTCTTTAAGTCTTCAAATACAACATGTCAGGCCTCGGCTAAGAACAAATATCGTACAACACATACAGATAAGAATCCAGCCAAAGCGTTTAGCTTGAAGACGGCAATCTTTAGAACAATTCATCAGTAACAAAGATGTATTAACCACTATTCCATTTAAAGTTGCACCCACTCTATAACTTTATGACTTGACAAAGAAGGATGTTCAATACATGTGTTGTTTTTCAATACCGCGGGCAGCGTGGATGCAGCGGGTGTACGGTAAGAGGGTTCTAAACAGAGAATAGGCTACCGTTCATGTAAAATGTATGGGCTGGAAGGAGAAGATAGAAACACCATTCCCAAATTTCTTTGGTTGGTATACAATGAGACAGTGTATCTCACAATTCTTAAGAGGTAGTGAAATTTCACAGCAACTGGAAGGTCCTGTGGGGGTCACATTTAAGCTTTACTGTATAGTTGCAATATAGTCAGGACCATCCTAACAGAGGGATTCATGGCCCACCAGGTAGCTTTCCCTACCAACTCCCAACAGTTTTAATATGGCGTGAGAGAGCAGCATCTCTGCACTGATACATAATGTTAGGCCACCGCATGAGTATGATGTAATAACACCACATGACACCATGAACAAAAATCATCACAGCCATCCTCCCACTAGTGTGGGAACATTTATATAAATTCACCTAAATATGTAAAATCTAGAAATCAGCAGACAAAAGAAACTTTGACTTCCCATTTGGTTCCACACCAGTTCAGTCATGGTGGTTTTGCTTCATATTTTTTACACCAGCAACAAAAGCCTTGGAGAGGCAGAAGCTGAGTGTCAGACTGATGTCAACTGAATAGATCAAAGATAGCTGCCAAAGGATTACCCGAGGGAAGCCAAGATTTGTGTCTCAATGTGGCACAGCTCGTATCATCTAATCAATTTCCTGTCCTGACATTCCCTCTCTTCTTCTTCCAACCATACAAAAACTGTCTGAACCAATCAACAACAATCGGCAACTTAACAACAAGTCAGAGATAACTTAATGGGGAGGAATAGTCATGAAAACAGATGACTGTTCTCATGGTATACACATACAGATGGTTTATAACAAATATTGTTTATTGTAATCTGTAAACACCATTACATGGGTTTATTTAGTTGTAGGAATTAGGGAAGGTGACAGATTTTCATTGTCTGAGGAAGCTCGGACAGTCTTCAGATGTTCCGTCCTGTTGGTCGGAGAATTGTATGCAATCGGGGCCCACAGACATTTGGACACAGACAGGCAGCCTTGAGGCTCTATGGAGTTAACCAAGAGCTCAATATGAAAAAAAAAATTAAAAGAAAATAAAGATTGACGGAATCTACATTTGTATTCCGTGTGCCAGGCCACTTCCAAACTGCAGGTTAGCTTTTGAACTATTTGTCAGGGGAGAAAGGCCATTTCCTTCTTTTATATAACGCTCTAAACAACTTTTAGTCATCTGGGGGTTCTCCCTTTCCCCTCTACTTTCCCTTCTTGTGTTTAGATCTGAGCGTTGCCTTTGATGTAACACTTTAACACCACATCAGAATATAGATCCGGCTTCAGAAAGAGAAGTGAATTTTAACAGGCGTATGTGACATCACTTCAAGCATTTTGTTTTAAAATGAAAAATAGGATATGACAAAAAATCAGGACCTTCAACATTTTCCATCTTTTCATTCTGTGCCAGACTATCATGTTTAGCTCTGCCTGACCAGTGTTTGCATTATATTAGTTTATTCTCATGCTAAACATACACACAAATAGTGTTGGACATACATATTAGACAGAGCCGTCTTGCTTCTTTTCAGGTAGATACTAGGATCGTAGGAACCAGGACGCTGCACCGCATCTACACGGGTTGGTCTTCCCAGGCTTGGTCCAAGTTCTGCTCCTTAAAGGTGGTGGGATGGGGCAAGTCTTCACTTCACTAAAATGATCTTCAAATTCCACAGCAGGATACCTAGTGGAATGCCTACTGTGCTAAAGAGCCATAGGTTGCATCATGATGAAGACCGTTGTATACTTCTTGGCTATAGATACCTTCCCAAGTTCAGGTTACAGCAGCTACAAAGACTGAGCTAATAGAGCAACCAAGACTATTAAGGCCTCTTAGGTTCATTGGGCCTTTTCTAGTGGTACTATATGCCCCACAGAAAAAAAAAGACCCCTAAGTGTTGTATGTAAAGCAAAAATAAATGAAGAACTCTTCATATAGATCATATCATTCTATATTCAGTTCAGGAAATGTCTGGTTATAAAGATTTCACCTGAAAACAACTCTAGAACTTTTGGAGTCTCCTTTGCTTGAAGCGCATACGAATATAACCATTAAGTCGTTTAACTTTCCAGGCAAGCTCCAGACAGCAACAGGAATCTGGCGGTTGCCAAAGATATTACATCACTTCACTTAGCTCTGACCACGCATATGACCTCTTTTGATATTCTGTTCGTACACCAAAAGTAAGATGCAATCTACACGATATATATTTCATATGGACATTTCGACCATTAACACGTTATTATGTAAATAGCATGGCGATCATAAAGTTTTATGGTTTTAATTAAAACTAAAAAATGAAGGCCACTTATTCAGAAAGTTTGGAGATAGTTGAGCAGTAAAGCAGATTTTTTTTTGACCGCAGAAAAAAGGATGGGTGGACTCCAGATTCTACATAGAAGTAAAAACAAGCTTGAGTTCCACGGCCAACTATAATGAGAGACTCTGTCTGTATATATTCCACCTTGGCAACACAAATAAACAATATATTATTTTATATACAATAAACACAAGTTGACATGAGGTCAGTTTGTTATCATCCCAAAGTTTACACTGAAAACCTTGGGGAAAAAACACACGCTTCCGGCAGAGGTACACGCTCACACCATGGTATTAGAAATCTAAAAAGACCTGTGCACCAACACAAAACTTCAAACCAGTGAGTATACCTTTAGATAGGGCACCTATGCCAGTTTTGTGAGGAGAGCGGGAACATAGGCTGGTTCAGATCTCCACTGACCAGTTTAGGGTGCTTTGACAATGGAGGTCTCCCACTTGTCCACCTAGCAATGGTCTATAGCTGAGTGCCACAAGGTAGCTTTTTGGGTAAGATGGGTGGGTGGCCATTCCTTGCCTACTCCTGCCTACAGTCACGCCCTAACACAGGTGTACCGATTTGGACACCTGAAAAATTAAGGTGGGGTATGCACCTGGCGACCAATTGAAGTGACGCACCGCCACCACCAACATGGTGGGTATGTAATAGATGCTACCAGTTTCTCTTAAAACAGCAAAAAAAAAATTGTAAATGGTATTTTTATGATTTATCACGTATTTTTTTTATTCTTTATGTAATATATCATACCAATTCTTAATATTAATTCTTAATGCTTCCCGTATTTTTGCTACATTTTTTTAAAGATTTGATATATTTGTACTATCGCAGTGTTAATATAAACACAAGCGTTTCAAATCCATATATAAAAAAAAGCGCATACTAATTTCTGCCCAGATATTGCCGATCTATATTTAAATCATTTGGAAGCATTCTAACAATATTTATGCAGTTACATATAAATCACTTACAATAGCATTTGCTCATAAAAAAATATATTTTTTATGTTGCGGTCATAACAAATTAGTTAGAATTGATATACAGGAGCCTGCTGAAATGGGGCTACTTAAGAACCAAACAATGAAAAGAGGATAATAATAATAATAATAATAATAATAATAATAATAATAATAATATAAGAAAAATTAAAGAAAAAACAAACTCTGTGTGTTTGTCTGTGTCCCTGCGCCATCACTCACGATCTGTTTACTTCCTAAAATAAAACAGCGATCGACACAAGCCAAGGTGCTCTTGACAGCCGTGGGACACCGGCAGAGGAGTACCAACTGCCAGCAGAATGAGTGGTCAGGTCCTGTCCTTGTAACGTCTCTGTGAATCCCAGTACCAAATGTTTGCTCTTATTTTCATAAAATGTAACTAGAGTTGGATGTTTTTGGAACCAATGGCAAAACCTGTTAAGCACTATTTTTTTTTTTCACAACTAAAGACTAATTAATTAAACTGATTAATATTTTTTAATTAAAAAATTTATGTTTTTAGAATAATATAATAATAATTAAAACTGGAAAACTGATTTATTTATTTTTATATTTCTTAAATAATTTCAATTATTATCATCTACTGGATTCCGTTAAGCCTCTTGAATAGGGTTTTTTTTAAGTTGTAGGAGAGAAATAAGAAAGCGTGGCTACAACATAACATAAGTTAATGAAAATCGGCCATATCGCTGGGAGGCAAATGGGTGGGGCTATTGGATGGTTCTGCCCACTTCTGTATATTCCTCCAATTAGTGGCCATATCGCAATTATTTTTAATAATTTGAAAACTTTAAAGAAATGCTTTTGTGACCAATTGTGTGTTGAATTGATGAAAAACCTTTTCAAAATATTAATTTTAAATAATATAAAAATTAAAATAACTTATAAACAATAAAAGGGGTGTCATCTGGAGCCCCTCAATAACCCCCTCTTCCCCTAACCCCTATGTAGGTGCATAGTGAATAAAAACAGAATAAGTTAGGCCATCTTTGTGAAATCTGAACAGGAACTGAATTTATGCAAGTTCTGCCACGTTCTGCCACATATCGCTGCTCCCATAAGGAAAAATAGTCCCATAATAAAAAAAATACTTTAAAAATAAGCATTTACGCTGATCATAAAACAAAAAAGCCCAGACTACACATAGTTTTAATAAATTCCTTAAAGCTCTGACTATGACAATTCCCCCTAATTGTATAGTGGCTGATTCACTAAACGGTTACCGTATGCTTAATGTTTTGTATGTTATTCGCAGCTTGTATAGTACGGCATAACCAAGTCCTTGTGAATATGTCTTAAACAACACACTGCCTGCGTCTCGCGTAGAAACCAAGTGCTATAGGTCTTTATTTACATCTGTTTATGGCTGTTTTATCGAAGGTCCACAAGGGAGCAGCTATGTCTCTCGCACGCAAGGGCCCGTTAATCATTGTTAGTAGGCAAAATCATCTGTAACGACTAATCCAAAAAGAAGATTATATTTATTTTGGCTACAGTCGCTTGCAATTCGTTAAAATCAACAAAGCCTTTCCATTAGCCCCCTGCTGATGTCCTTATAACAGACATTTCCAGGGTCTCAAAGCACAGAGCAACACATACGCGGGATGGCTGCAGCCAGCAGGGCTGAGCTACAGAAGATATCGAAAGAAATGGATCCCTTCTGTTTTATTATCACTGGGCGTTTAAACCTTCACATACTGGGCTTGGCACCCGGAAATTATTGTGAACTATAGAAGCCCAGAAAATCTTTATAAATAGACACCCAATACATACAATGCCTTCTATAGGCAAGGAATGACGATCATTTTTCGATGTACGTTGTCTATAAGCTTCCCCATTGAAGGGAAGGTCTGACCACCGCAGGTATTGGAGTTCTGGGGATGGTCCATGCTGTCCATGCTGTTTCTGGGACTGGTGCTCCAGGGACTACTAGATAATAAAGGAACCCTCCAATGACAATGGGGGATGGGGGAATCCCCTGATCTCCCCTGAGTGGCCCGAGTAGCTGTAAAGTAAATGGAAACCCAGGTGTCCCCCAATGGAAGGTGGCTCTTCGGGTAAGGTGGGCAGGTGACCATGCTTCTGGCCTCATCCACACCCCTCAACACAGGTGTCAACACAGGCACCTGAAATGTTGGGGGGGTTGCAATATAAGCAGTTTCTTAGGGCCCAAATTTCTCTATGGGGCCACATCAGGATTGCAGACTCCAGACCTACACAATGGGATAGCGTAGTAGTAGTTTCATCTGGCTTCCTTTGAGAAACCAACCTATTTCCACTAACAAAGGAAATACAGTATTAAAGGGATGGTGCAATTTCTTTGGATTCTCTGATAGAAGCTAAAGTTACTTGCTGTAAGAATATTCGGAAAAACCAGGTGAACCTTCTGAGACTGGAGGCTGACTCCCACTGATTCCAAAAAACCAAAAGACTATTCATTATTTTTGCGATCCTGAAAAAATGCCTAAAAATATCAAACTACAGATTACCATATCTGCATATTTTTTATTTAGCAGAAAGCTTTGGGGGGGTACTTTTTAGTTGGCGGAAAGTTTGTTCTCCTTGCCAAATTTAATACTGTGTTAGTACTCATCATGTTTCAAAAGCCAATCGATACGTCCAAAAATACATCTTCATGAAAGTGCCTCAATTTAGTCACTATTTTTGGATTTCTATGGGATACAGCTAAAAACCAACTACCTATTTCATTAATTATTGCAAGTCCGTTAGTGGTATAGCTATGCAGCATATGGGGTAATTTAACTTAAATATGTGGATTTACTATTACCCTTCAACTAAGCACCAAATAAAAGTTTTAGGGGAGTCACTAAGTAGATTAAGAGGGGCAGTAGCGTCATTTTTAACACGTCTGTTCCTTTTTATTACATGTATATTATACTTTATTTAAATAGCACATGCAGATTCCATAGTGCAGTAAAAAACAAAAACAAAGTGTAAAGTCAGGTGGTTGGAAAGAAATGTCTCGATTACGGCCACGTATGTAGTAGTGTTGAAGAATCACAATCTGCCACTTTAACGACGGTGCCATTAACACCAGAACCCCTTGTCCGTAAGTTATTGCCTGTTGGGTATTGTATTAATTGCTAAATAATTAGAAAAAGTATGTTTGCCCTTATTACTGAGAACTCATTTAATTTTGTTCTTCCACCTGGGAGGAACAATTTCAGTTTTAATGATTCACAGATAAGGACTAAGAAAAAAAAAAAAAGAGCCAGATGGGGTATCCGTACAGATCAAGCTGATGGGCCTAATAGAAATTATCTCACACGCGGACTGCCTCTTAATAATAGGCTAAAAAAAATGAAATGCATCTGTACACAAAAATTACAATTTGACATTTTTTCACCCTTATATTACCGCACACAGATCTAGAAACCAAATTAAAAACAAATCCCGTTTTTTTGTTTTGTTTTTTAATGCAGATTAACTAATTTTATGGCTTCCTGGAATATTATTCAGACACAGTGTGTGTGATTATTAAGAATAATTCTACAGATGATGCTGGTTACAGAGTGATTTGAAATGGCATCCAAACACAGCAAGTCAATTAAAATTATGGTTTTAAAGCGATCTGGAGCATTTGCTAAATTAATGTTTCCAAGGAAAAAAAAAAATATTTTCTTAATTATTATTGTAATGATAATAATTTACAGCTAGTGTGTCTGATTAGATCTGATGAAGGCTCTATAGAAGAAATGTAAACCAAATAAATAATATTCTGTGTATACTTGGGCATAATTATCTGTGTGATGGATGTATAATAGTGAGATGCCGAGGCAGTAATAATGAATTATCTGATATCTGCATAATTTGGGTGCTCCTCCATCTACTGTGTTGGGGTGAACGAGCTGGCCGCAGGACTAGGGTAATCCGGACCATGGCTGAACTCACAAGAGTCCGCGCATGAGCAGAGCCAGACTTGCTCGCCTGAACAGATGGAAGGAGAAGAGGTCTATTATCTGTCTTAGCTCCAGAACATACTACCCCCTTTCTAGACCAACTGAGCTGAGCCCGGCTGACCTGATGGTGGGCTAACCCCAGAGGGGCTCAACGAGCTCTACCCCTGTGCCTGCTGATTTAGAAGGGATGAGGGAGATCTAAGTCTTCATCTTCAGAGATGCTGCTTCTGTTCCATGATGTTAAGTGCGTTGTTAGGGACTGAGTCTTTGATCAGTTGTGGACCGGCAGGCAGCAGAAAAGAGATCTCAGCTCCCAGTTCCCAGGTGTATGTACAGGTAAACATGGGGTAGGGGTACCCATGGTACAGATGGCGCTGTGGACGGAGACCAAATATTTGGAACAAAGGGTCCTTTGCCCCCTAGTTGCATTATTGCATACATGGTATAAATATTCTTAAAAGAATAAAAATAAATTGCAATATTATAAATGACAAATGTTTACTTGCTGAAAAGAGAAAATGTATAATAGTAAAATGAAATCCTTGTTTGCAATTAAATGTTCAACTCTTAGGTTACAAGTCCCTGCAGAATATTAAAAAAGCATAGAGACCACAACGAGCATCTGTGACTCCACTCAAACTCTTCGGGTTGGACCTGGGGTTTCTGGGTGAGGCCTTGCTTTCCTGGGTCTCCGTGTCAGCTCTTTCTTTCTAGGGGCAGGGGAGCAGTGTTCGGCCACACCCTGCCTATTCCCCTCCCACTTCCTTCCTGCTTCCCGTTGTTATAGGGTGTCTGGGGCTAGTCCCGCCTTCCACATACATGCAGCTAGCCCCACCCCTAAACACAGATTCATCCCTTTATGTAGCTCCTCCCTCAGATCGGGAGAGCTCCAGGTAACCCTAAGAAGTTCCCACATATGCCTCTATTAAAATGTCAAGAGAGTTTGCAGGACAGTTGTGTTTCAGGTTTACTATACATTATGAAGGGCCAACACCAGTGAGCTTCTCTTGCAGGAAGTGCTTGGCTGGCCCTGTATAATGTATAGGAAAATCTGTGAGATTTCTTCAAAGTCTCCTCACTCATTGAATTATGTGTTATACAGGTCCAGCTCAGCCCTTCTTGCTGTAGAAACTTGCCAGCGTTCTCCCTTCACGATGAACAGTGAAGTGAAACCACAACTCTCCTGTCAACTCTCCCTTTAGTGAATAGACCCCAAAGGGTTCGATGATCCTGTTTTATCTGTGTGTGAGAGGTGATGTCCATTGGTCTTTAAGAGAATTCCATTAATTATATTAGCAGAGGTTCGAAGCACCAGCAAAACAGCTGTCTGTTAAAGCAGATAATAAAAATCCAGCCTACAAGAAAAGCTTCCCTCCAACGTCTAATCAGACCACCGTCTGCAGGGAAAACCACATCTGATATATCGGTGCATGTTATCATTTCAGCTCTCCGTAATTAAAATTATTGTTGCCATGGCAATATGCAACTTTTTCAGAACCCAACAAAACTTCTTGTATATTCCACATAATAATCTTTACATCATACATGGGTTATGTACAAAGGGGTTAAAGGGACTATCGTATAATGTATAAGTATAACTGACTAAACCCACTTTGCATAGCACACCTAAACTTTTGGGGACAGGGACAAGTTAACAAGATGCGGGGCTTTTTTTGTGCTTATTGCATATATAACAAAAATAGAAGAAGCTGGTGGGCACAGGGCAACGTTAAACAAGAGGTTAGGTACTAATCCTGACCTAATAATATGATTGTATTATACAGGTCAATAAATAAGAAGAAACCTCTCTTACGCAGCAAAAGATGCTGTAGATAAAATATTCGTAGAGAGAAAGAAGCTTCCCTGAGTAATTATTATTCATCCTGACCATGCACCAAACTACACAAAACAATAAGCAATTATAAACGGAATGAATTAATATGATAACTTGATGTAATATACTCTGATAGTATTGTGGTAAAGTTTAACCCATCCATCAGTATTAATGTGTTGGAATAAACAATGTAAGGTCTTTAGGCAGGAATCACCTTTCCTAATGTAATTAGACTGTAAGCTCTAGGGAACCAGGGACCTCCTTTCCTATTCATACATATTCAACCCCAGTTTAAATGTTTGTAGACTACTGTACTTACTATATGATTGTGCTGATTGTATCATTATTAACATCTTATTAACTGCCCAGGGTTGGATAGTTCTGGGGAAGGGGCTTCACAAAGCCGTACATGTAGGTAGCGCTAGCTATGCATGGGGTGGGGCAAGCCCACAACAGCGTCATGTTGGTTGGGAGTAGGGTGGAAATGGGTGGGGAGTGGGCATGGCCAAAAACCACTCCTCTGCCGGAGAAAGAAGAGATTGACTCGGAGACCCTGTGAAGTAGAGCTTTACCCAGAGACTCTGGGTCAAACCTGGAGTTCCCACGTATGCTAATTATACTGTATCACACTAAATAAAAATAAAATACATACACTAACATGGGAGGGATTGTTTCAAAACAAGCAAGCTCCATTTCAGTACTTATAGATTTCAGTGTAAAACAAACAAGGCCAAACGGAATTTCTGAACATATAGGGTCATTGTTCCGACTAGATCACACGCCAGAATGCCCCTTGATGGTAAAGATGGATTTATGCCTGTAGCATGTGGATTTATTTCTGTAGCATCTGGATTGGCCACTAATGAATCTATAGAAAATGCTTCTTAATGTGATTACTGCATCTGGTCCTCCTGCACTCATCCAGCTAAAAGGACAGAGGAAACAAGGCAAAAATTGGATATTTTCAGTATTCGACAGTAGGAATTGATGCAAACTTGATTTCTGAGACTGTAGCTTCTATATCTACACACATATATATTTAACTACAATACGAAATTCCTATAACATTGGTGTAGAAATGTTGGACAAAACAGTCTGACTTTGTTTCACCAAAAAATGAAATTACATCTAAACAACAAAAAGTTACTTTTCTTTCCATGGTCGTGTGTCCGTTTTGGTTTCTTTTACAAAAAAAGTAAAGTGTATACAAACTTTTACAATAATGCAGACATAGCACATCATGTCACACAGAAACATGAAAAGAAGCAATGTTTTGGCCATGTCCATTCTTCATCAGGACAATGCAAAATTATGATTTTGCCCTGATGAAGGCCCTACGTGACACAATGTATATGTGACCTTTTTCCTATTGGGGTGTGCGTGATATTCCTTTTTGTCTTAGGATAACTTTTGGGATCGTCACTGGATTGTTCCCAGTACCTATTGTATTCTGAACTTGTGGTCCGAACATTTTGTTTTTTTTGTTACACAGAAAACATGGCTGCCTTTATAGTCTAGCTAAATGAGCATCAATTACTAGTTGATAATACTCACCACAGATGAGGTGATCCCTGGGAGGGTATTAATAAATCTCAAAGCAATCTTGCTGTTAATATTCTGTTGATATGCAAATTAATTAAACAAGTTTGAAGGGTTCACAACAATAAAAGTTAAATCTTAAAAAAAAAAAAAAGCGAAATATTATTTTCTTTATTTTTTATTCATTTTTATAATGTTTTTGTTTTTATCTAATACAGGGAAATATTATCTTTCTTGTCTATTTTTTATTAATTTTATAATGTTTTTTTTTGTTTTTATCTACTAGAGGGAAATATTATTTTTCTTGTCTATTTATATAAATATAAAATTGAGTCATCTCGTGAGTCAGTGTTTTTACTCAATTTGTATGTATCGGAAACTCTTCCAGGACACTGGTCACCTAGTCTAGAACCGCCAGATCATCCTACAGAAGATCAAATAGATTATCTGATCATTTACTGAATGGCTGAGTTGGCTTACTGGCTAAGTGAGACCTCCAACCCAGTCTCCTGCCACTAAGCACACACAGTCTCCTCTTCCTCCTTTGCCCTCTTCGACAGATGATATCTGTTTTCTCTTGAGAGTTCAAATTTAAGAGCCACTGAAGCTCAGCAACTGTATATTCTGGCTCAAATGAGCTGAAAATTGCATTCAATTTGAATTTCAAAACTATGAAGGGAAAAAAAAAGGCCCGTTAGATAGAGAAGTAACTCCTTCCTGGCACCGGCCACGATATACAGCGATGGGGAGGCCGACAGACTCCAAACAGGGTTTTTATTAGTAATTATTTTAAGATAACGGCCAGTAACAAAGTAACAAAAGATTATTTTAACTCTATTCGTGCAAAAACTATAAAGTGGAACGTGAAATGTTTTCAAACTACAAGCAAAAGTAAGATTGTTCCCCCTTGTTAATTAAAAAAGATTAAATAAAATGACTAAAAAAATTACACATAGTATTTCCTCATTTATGACACCTGTATAGGGGTGCATATTTTATAACAAGTTAAAGAAATAACTCTCTATACAGTGCTGCATTACATATTAGGCACACAAGGCACGTGCACAGGGGACCCCGAGATCTGGGGGTCCTGGTGCTTTAATGGTTAATTGGCAGCATAGCAGCAGTAGCGAGGCAGGAATGACCCTACGCTACTACTGTTTAAGGGGTTAGAAGCCATGTGCCTAGGGGCATATAGATTCTACGGTAAGATTGATCGACCAGACAAATGGTGGAAAAAGCCCCCTTTAAACTTTACTGTTTACAATGAAAACCTACATCATTAACTTACTAATATACTTTACTATGTATCACTGCAGCCAAAGTAATTAAACTGGAATAATCCGATATTAAAAATATTTTAATGGATTGGCAATTTATTAACTGTTTTAAAAAAATTGGTGAATGGTGGGTCAGGCAGCGACATATTTAGCTTGGGTCAGGCCAAGGTGAGCACCCTCAGCTGCCCCCTTCGACCGGGTTCCATACTCGATTCAAAGCACCGGTATATGATGTCATATCCTGGAATTCTGTGACTTCAAGGACTTTTTAAAACATTCTATGGAGGCTATGCCAACTCAGTGTAAATGGGCCATTAGGGGACATCAGAGATCTCCCTTGTAACTGCCCCGCTGAGAACAATGAGGAGCCCCCTTCAGTTTTGCAGCAGGGAGACTGGCGCCCCTATACCCGCCACAATAGAACCCAACGATAAAAACCCTGATTTTAGCTAAAGTGTTTCGACTATAGTAAAATGGTTGGTTCTTTGGTGACTTCATTCATAAAATTAAAGGTGCTGTTCCACTTAGATAAAATATTATTAGTTTGTGGCAGTGATGATAGACAAGTGCCAAGAGGCAGTTCCCATGTAACTATTGCTGCGGCAGATCGTGGCTTTAGTGCTTGCTTTTGTGTCACTTGACAAGTATTGTGAATGAGGGGGGAAAAATGCCACCAAGGAGTTATTTCCGGGAAGGGTTTGATGAGGTAAGAATGATATTTCGAATGCTGCATTAAGTTACAAAAGCGCTAACTCATCAAAACATTATTACCCTGCTTAAATTTAAGCAAAGTCTAAATTGACGCCAAGTAATCATTTTAGGCGTTAGATTTCATAGCATTTTGCAGATGAATCCGACTGACTTACTTCCTCCAGTGCAGATGGAAATTGATACAATGTATACGCCATGCATTTCCATTTAACTGTTTGAGCTCTGCTTCCACTATTATAACTGTTCTGCTACAGACTGGGATCAGTAGCACGAAGAATAAAATGACAGGCCTGCTAAGGTTGTTTTTTTTCTCTCACATAAGAGAGAATGCAATTAATGTTTAGTCCAAGTGGAACTGCACCTTTAATAACATTAGTCTGAATCCTATAATGTGCGGAGCGACCATTCGTACTGTTGCATCTTATTCAAACAAAGCAGGGATTTAGTCGATAATTGCATTTAAAGTCACTATTGGAAGTACGGAGTTCCCCTGGTCGTTCCTGCTGAGCCTTTGAAGGGGTTTTTTTTTTTAATACCGAGCTCCGAGGAATATTTCTTCTGTTGAAATTTGTGAATCAAAGACTCCCAAGGAGTACAAAAAAGGGGCAAAGAGCGAAGAAAGAAATAAAGAGATCAGAAGAAAGAAACTGATTTTTTTTTCTACGTCTAAAATTTTGCAGGTAAAATCTTTATTAAAGGGGACCTGCCATCATATATATTTACCCCTAATACCTATTACCGCAAAGATTTTCTACAATGCTTTATAGAGAATTCACAGTCTGTAATAATGGAAATAATTAAGAATATATGGGTTCTGCACAGCGCCGGACAGCGGCAGCAGCATAAATTCATTAATGCCTTCTTATAAAAAAGGCTACTATAGTAACCCTGCTTTATGGGTTTTAGCACCAAATAAATCCTTATCGCACTGCTTTGTAGGAAACAGCGGATTACCCGTCTTAATCTGCAGGATGACCATCAGTCTACTAATGGAGATCTAATGAGAAATGAGTTAACAAGAACTGAATTAGATAAACACAATACAAATTGACCCGTGCACCTGCTATGTAGGTATTTGTTGCTAGGTACAGATCAAAATATGCCTTTTATCTACAGTAAGCAGAAAAATAAATCAATAATTGTAGTTAATAGATTGTAAGCTCAGAAGTGTAGGACCTTCTTCTGTACCAGTATGTCTTATATCTGTTTGTATTATTGTTAAAGGGGCAGTTTAATGGCCCTGACACCGCCATTAAATAGGCAGCATTTAAAAAAGAAGCTTGCCGTGGGTATGCACAGGCTCTGAATAGACTCCTTGCCCGCCGCGTTGGCCAACGCCATCGATGGAGTCAACATTTGGCCCAACACATCTCTTGGCCAAAGGGCCAAGTGCATTTCCATAAGAAACACCATGAAAATTGAAGGTGCGTATAATGGCTGGAGTGTCCTTTTAATTTGATATTCAACTCTGCTGGCGAAGTAAAATGTAATAATTAATAACACGTTGAGGGATGGTGAGTAGAGCAATTTGCATGTTTGGCTATACGTCTGAGCGACGTCCATTAAACATTGAAATCATTGTATAAAAAGCTGGATTTATACATTTGCTAGTGAGTTGAAAATCTTTACAATGTACCGATCATATTTGCTTGGCAGTAACAAGATACAAAACGATGTATTATTCCCGAACTAAGGGGTTTTTAGTGTTTTGCTGTTCTCCTGTTGAAAAAAATGGAGAAGAGAAAAAGGAGTACGGAAAAAAAAGGTATTTAATGAGTAACTATTTTCAGAATTTTGTTTGGGCTGCTTACACGGAGAGCAAATTAATTATTTAAAAGAAGTAACAAGATTCTTCCTCTGCTGAGCAAATCTGCAAGCAATCCCCAAGAGGGAATATGAAGAAGAAAAAAATAAAATGAATTAAGCAAAATGTATTGGTTTGTCATCATAAAACAGATTCATCCATCAGGGACGCGCGAGGAATATACCGTTACGGTGCCAGAGGGGTGGGCGGTAGACGACCTGCACTGAAAGGGTTAAAAACAGCTTGATGTGTTGCAATGCACAGCACGTATGTCTGGCACGCAAAGAGTTAAACAGAGTATAATTTATTCTGCATGATAGGAGTGCTTGAGCTGATTTTATTAGGGATGCCTATGTTAAAAAAAGGACAGATTCATCATCCTGTTAACCTCCTTTTTTTTGTCTCTGGCTGATGTATCGTCTTCATTTAAATTACAAATATACTAATCTGCAACACTATTTGCTGAGTCCAACATAAAACAGAAGACGCGGAAAATGGCATCATTCACGGTGACTTCATATCTCATGCAAACAACGGGCATCGTGGTCATCGCAGGCGCTGGATTAACGCGTTACACGGTGAGATTTACTAAATGAGCTTTTCCGGGTATTCCTCTGTATCCTCTTAGACCTTCTTGGTAAATTAATGAACTCTGTACCGGGTCTGGCTTCTGGCCGTATAACACGTTCTAGTTAAAAGAGTTGCACTAATTGTCGGCATTTTAGACAACAGATACATTAAAAACAGTGTACAATGAGTGCGTGTACTAAATGCGGTATTATGGCTATTACATACTAAAATTCGACATGAATAGATGCCAGTGCCCTTTTGCTTGGAAAGGTCTGTATTTACATAGTTATTATGGGTGAAATTAATAATTGGGAGCATTCCGGGTATACCAGCCTATAGGCCTCCCTGTTCATCCCCATAAAAGACTCCGGAAGGGTTGGATTTGGAGCAGTATGGAGCTCTCTTTCCTCTGTGGGTGTGGCTTTGTGTGGGGGTATCTGTATGAGGGGTGGGGCTAGCTGCACAAGGGAATGGGGCGTGCTGCATATGCTTAATTCAACTAAGGGGAAGGTGACCTGGAGATCCAGGGAAGCTTCACCTCACCCGTAGACTCCTGTTAAAACCCAGTTCCCAGGTATGCATATCAGGGATGTGACCACCCAATAATTAATGGCGGAAAGTGTAACCTGTTATAGAGGGACATCAAAGCTTCCCAGGTAGACGTATACAATGTGATCATTCTACTATCCATGTTCATACATAATTATATGGTTATTTTGCAACATATCGGATCCTGGTTCATTCAATACATGTCCTTAAAGTGACTCTTACAGCAGACCTGACACCAAAAAAGAGCCAACAGCAAATGTTTTCAAAAAAAGACATAAGGTATTTTAAACATTTTAAGACATTTTTTGTGAGATACCATATTCTTATGGCAGATTAATAGCGATTAATGTTTGTCCAGCACCAGAAACAATTCTGCATGAAGACGTCCAAAAGGTTCTCTTCTTTGTTTAGAATCTGAGCCGTGGTTGTCCATCTCCTCTTCTCTCCCTGTCATCCTCCCGCACTATGTGGCAGTCACAGTCGCATTACAAAGAGCATTCCTTCCAAGATGGCATCTGGATCCTTGGCAGTATCTTTGCACAGTTGTGTTGGCATATGTGGATCAACTGATGCACTGCCACGCGTCTGCTGTGAGGATACATTATCTTAGCTTTCATTGTCCTTTAGGATGTCATTTTCAGGCTTCAGTCCCCTTCCCATGAACTATGCCATTATTTTTAACCCCTTCACTGTTAGGGTTTTAAAGTTAAATTTAAATTTAAAGAAACTAGAGAGACATTGTTGGCATTGTTACTTGAAAGCTTGTGCTTGGGATACGTTTCTTGAACATAAATCGTACATGCTGTATATGTATGTTAATATCTTTATATATATATATATATATATATATATATATATATATATATATATACTCTGAAAGCTGATTTTTTTATTAAAATAATTATTTTTGCATTTATGTTTGTATGTATTTTTTATCTGTATATATAGATATTTATATATATATTATAATATAATCTGAATATATACATATTATATACATATATATACACATATATATATATATATATACACTCTGAAAGCTGATTATTAATTAAAATAATTATTCAGTATTTTTTGTTTTTTGTATATATTTATTAATCTGTTATTGAGAGGATAGTGAAGTATTATCTGATAAATATTTTATTTTTGGTAAGATCCCTCCCTATTACCTACAAATTGTTTTTTGCTGGGTTTATTTTAAATATTTCCATTATAGACTATACATCCTAATGGGATATTTCTAATTCTGGTTTATTCTGAAGTCTGTGTCAAGGATTGCAAATAATATAGGTATCTATTCAAACCCAGCTGAAAAAAACTGGTGATAAAAATGGACCTCTATTTTTAATTATTCTCACATTTAAGTATTAAAAGAAAACCATTGTGTTCAGTAATTTGTAGAAATTAGGTTAAAACAATTATTAAAACAACATTCAGGAAAACATGAACCCTGAATCAGATAGAGTTTGAATAGACTGGGCTTGGGGGAAGTGAAAGTATCCCTTCATTAATTAATATTAATTCATTTTAGCATGAGACTACCTTTAATTGCACTATAAAACATGACTTTCATCAAAATGATTCACTATCTACATATTTCTCCCTTAAGAGGTACTTAATACTGCATATTTATTAATTCAGTTTATTAATAATAAGAGGTTTGGTTGTCCATGCATTCATTCAGTGTGTGCTGGAATGTTTGCAACTAGACACAAGTATTTGTTCAGGTACAGTGGCCTATTTAGGCTTAGGTTGACTAAGCCCACGCCTATGGTGGTACATCCAGAGGGGTCAGCGGCCCTTCTGCCTCAAAACAGGGAGCCTATTGGGTGGTCGGGTTCCCTGTAACCCAAGTACTCATTGGGCCAGTTAAATGGAGATCACTGATCTCCTCAACCAACCCATTCACACAATGGAGGGCTATCCATAGTTTTCTTCGGCTTATGGGATATGACGTCAAACGCAACTGTTCAGGTACATAGACATAAGAATGCTGGGTCATATGAACACATATGACACAGATGTCTGTAGATTTATTCCATCACTACTATCTCTGCTCTAACCTGACCTTTGGGTCTATTCACTAAACTTGCCAAATTAAAAATCACAACTCGCATACGCTCGCCTGCAGGAGTCAAGTTAAAAAAGCTGGCATTTTGCAGATGTGTTAACCACTGAGTCAAAGAATTCCCCTCGCAATGCCTTTTTTTGAAAGTAACGTAATAATAATGTAAAGTATGTAAGCCATCACGGTGAAGTCAATACCTCTAAAACATAAGATATATCTATGATTACCTTCCATGTCATCGGTCCAGAATACAAGTTCATGGAACTATAACAGTAAGAGGTAGGATTTACAGTTTTCAGAGCGCTTTTTTTGGCAAATTACATGGTTTTTAACCAGTTTCATCCTTTAAGAATCTTCAGAGTAAAGCGAGGGTTGAGCAGGATCACTTGCAACTCTATTGAGTGGCTTTCCTGAAAATGTTCTTCAATGACAGGTAGCTAGAGAGTGAAAATCCTTCCCTAAAGTACCTGCCTTGATGTAGCTTATAGCAAGCCTATTCTAGCAGAGAGAGAGAGAAGTGATGTTAGCGGCACCGATACGTCTGGAGAACGTTTATGTATGGAATGCTGTATAGTGCAATTTATTTTTTGGTGGTCAATAAAATCAAAATAGTTTTCTTCTTTAATGTTTTCTAAGGAAACTAACAATATATCATTTGATAGCACAGAGGCTCTTAGACAAAATTCATGTCCATGACACTCTAACCATCATGTTCACATTACCTGGTGCGGGGGAGGGGAAAATGCATATGCCAATGTAAAGGGACCATACAGCTACCATATGCATTAAAGTTCATTGCTTTCCATAAGGCTGCTTGGGACACAGGACGCTGTCCCTTTAACTGATGTTTGTCTAGTGATGCTGGGTATGTGCTTTATTAGTGTTCCGAATGACTGTTACCAAGACGTTACCAAGAAATGGTATCTCCGCGTTCTCCGCCGTGCTATCATCCTAAGAAGAAAGTCCTATTACGATTTCACAGAGGCCAGAGATTTCAAAGGCTACAAGAGGAAAAGTAATTTGTCATGTTGTAGTTTGCCCCGGTGCTGACAATTAGACTGCAGTGTTCAGTATCTGCCCCGTCCTTATGACTAATTACCGGACCTACAGAGGACGGCATATCAAAGAAGCCTCAAGACTGCTTCCAAATCCAAAAGCTGACAGCATCAAAATGTTTACCGCCATATTGATATTTAGTTCCCCAGCAATCTGTCCGTCGTGGATGGATATAATTAACTGGATACATTCATTTGAATTCATTTTCCTCCAACAAATGTTGAAACAAGATATGTCGGCTACTTAATGGTAACAGTCATTAGAAGCTTCAAATGCTCAATATAAATTACATTGAAATTCAAAGTTCTGTACTCTGACGTTATACTTTTATACACAATATGGACTTTGTACTAAAGTAAAACAAGCGATATAATCTAGTTATCTATCAACCTATATGTAATTCTACAGATCCCAGATAAATACAAAGAATTGTCTTTGGACTGTACATTCTACAAAACAACATCATCTACATATAGATTTACATAGACACATAGTTATAAGTTATAGATACTCATATACATTATATATACTATATATCATATAATATATGATATATAGTATATATAATATAATATATATATACCCTGCTTTATGGGAACGGGCACATAACAGCAAGGCAGTTTGTCTTTTGAACATCCTTTGAGTGTTGCATGGTGGAAATGACCTGACGATTGGAGTGCGGTACATGCATTGATTAGTGAATAAAGGTAGTGCTTCACTTTAAGTGCATTTTTATTTTAAAAGCAAGCTCTGGACCCCTTTGTGTACATTAATTACGCACCTCATTCACCCTATAGGTGTAAGGGGAGCAATTTAAGCCTTAGATCCACGAGAATTCAATAAAAGCCGAGGCCAGTAGGGACCAATTCTGAGAATTCTCTGCAAGACAACCATTTTCACACAGCACTTATATACGCGGAATATTTACCAAGGCATGAAAGCACCCTGCCCTCATGTTTTTATTGGAAATTCATCTGATTATCTATGAATAATTATGAGTTTCTCTTTTGTTATACATGTACGTAGAGGGCAAATCTATTTTTTTTTAAAGCCGTGGGAATTTTCTCGTTAAGGTCTGTGTGGCTTTTGCAGAAAAATGCATCGAGAAATTACAACGAATCCTCTCTAAGGATTTTTCTCTTTTCCCCGTCAGCTTGCATTGCGTACGTGTACATTTCTAACGCTTGGTTCTGCACACGCATGATGACCTTTTTATGAGCAGTAACTCGAGATTTCAATGGGTCGAATGGTATTCCTGTGACGGCAAGTGCATCTGCCATTCCCACTGATTTAAATAGGAGTGATTTCCTGAACAGTGATTGGACAGAACAAGCAGCCTCAAAATGCAGAATGCCCCCACAGGCATCTGCCCCTTTCCCCACTCCCAGCCATATCCTGACATGTGATATACTTACAGCCACCCAGCTTCAGCGCTGGCTCTGTGAATGCTCAGAGGGGGAGGGATCTTGGGAGTGTTTACTGCTACTGATTGGCTGCTTGAAGCAGCTAATCAGTGATGCAAAACCTGGCAGAATGAAGAGGGGTGCAGCTTCTTCAAAAGGTAGGTGATATTTTGGCAGATTTAATACATGCATATGAAATTATTTACAAAGCACTTTTATTGTTGAGGGGGAGGACACTGGAGCACCCCTTTAAGTTGACCAAAAAGTTAAAATACTGATTTTTAAAAATAAATATTAAATGTGTGTGCTTTGGGCAGCAGACTGTTCCTTTAAATAACTTCTCTTGTAACATATAAAGTGAGAAAATTCTTCTTCTTTCCAGACACTCTTCTCATTGGTCAGGAGAGCGTCCTCTCCTTCTCTGTTGCTATCTCTCTCCGTCTTTTTATAGTTTTCGTCTTCTGCCAAAAGAGTCTTTTTTTTTTTTAACATCATTATGGCTGAAAAATATTATTGCTTTTAGTATTTGAAATATGTTTCAAACAGGATCTTAGATTTATTAAATTCTCTAAGAGCATTTATGTGTAACATAAAACAATTGTTGAGTTATGTTTTATATCATTTTTAAATAAATTGAAGCAGTTTGGTCCGGGGATAGCGGTGATTCCGGATTCATGGGAGGGATCGTGGTGACTCACTGAAGCTTTTCTCAGTCATGCCAAGAAAATGTAGACATTCGTGCCCTGACATGCATATTGAAGAACTCATTTTGGCAAATATTATATCTGTGTTCCAGAAGGTTGTTAAAGCCAATTATAAATCATCTCATTGAAAAATTTGCTTTGAAACATTAAAAAAAAAAGTTTGGCTGGAAGTCTCATCTCAGACTTCTCAATGTACCGTATCTACTCAGCCTATATTAACCGCGCTGCAAAGATTTAGGGCTGTCTGTGTTACTGCAAATTTGGCACAAGTTTGGGCTATCTTCACCTTGTGCCTATTTATCAAACTAATTTAATCCAGTATTGTCAGAGTTCATTTCTTAGGAACACATATAGTAACGTATAACCAACAGGAAGTTAACAGCGACCTGAAAGTGACATAATGCATATGTCATAATAACACATTGGGAACTATACATGAGCATATGGTGGATACATATATGTTTCCATATAGATACAAGATGGGCAACATTAGTCTTAATTAATTAAGTTAATTAGTACTTCCGGGTTAAACATTTAAATCGTAATAAATATAGATTAGTATTGACAGAGTGTGATTGTCCATAAGGTGGACTAGGCATGTGCCTTGATCAGGAGAGCATACTGACCTAGGGTGACATAGGCCTGGGTGGGTAGGTCTGGGGGCAGCCACTCTGCTTGAAAATGAGGTCAGGTCATCTTGTCCACGACAGCCTCCATAGTATTCTTACCCAGCACCACCCATCCTTCCAAAGCAGAGAGCCAGGATATGAGGCCACGATGGTTGCTGTTGGAGGTATATCAAGGGGTTTAGACCTCGGACAGTGCCTCGCCACAAACAGGGGCAGATCCAGAGCCTGCCCTCGGGAGGGGCACACACCCACACACACAAACACACACACTAACACACACACCCAGACACACACACATGCACAGCTACTTAATATTAACACACACAAACACTACTAGACATTCAATACTAGTACACAGTATTACACGCACACCCAGACACTCACACTAACACAACTTGACACTCCACAATAACACACATATACACACCCAGTCACACACCCAGTCACACACACTAACGTACTCTAACACTAAGATATCCAGACACTCACACTAGCACAACTAGATATTCAACACAAACATATGCACACCCAGACACTTACATGCCTAGACACTCACATTAACACAACTAAACATTCAGTGTTAACACACGGTCTCACTAATGTGCCCAGACACTCACACTAACACACACATTCACATGCTAACAAAACCAGACACTCACACGAACACTAGACACACTAAAATGCATGCACATAGACGCTCACACTGACATAATCAGAGAATCAAACACAACCACTCAGACTAACACACCTGCACGTGAACACTAACACTTAAACACACTAACATAACCAGAAACAAAAACGCCCTTAACCAGATGCACACATATGTAGGCTAACATCACCAGACGAACACACACTTACTTACATACCCACACACACACACACACTAACATACCTAGACACACACACACATACCCAGATAAACACAAACATACCCAGATATATATATATAGTAAATGATGTTAGCCACAATGCAATTTGGGGTGCACAGTATTTAAAAGAGGAGCCTGTAGGGGTCAGTAGAGAATACCCCAGTGCAGAATTTGCACAAAAGGATAAACATCATAAAGGATTAGAAACAAAGGGTATTGAATCTTATTGTTCAACTCTATGATATATGAATCAATTAATGATAATACCCTAAGCTATCTTTATAATTAGTAATAAATGCACACCCAGCACTTTGCATATATGATTGCGATACCCATCTCGGCTCTATTAGTTATCACTGTAAAGATGACCTCGCATTTGGAAATTCCTCTGTTTTAATTAGGTGTTAGAATTCAAAAGGATGACATTGGTGTTAAGTCCTTTCAGAAGTCAGATCATTCTTTTTTCTCCTTTTTAATAAAATCCTCAACAATTAGGCTTTTTAATTAATTTTGAGGACATGTTGGCTATTCTGCTATTTTTTTAAGTCAAATCTCACTGCTTTTTCAGAACTTATTTGCATAACCAGCTAAAAGCGACACATACCATGTCTGCGTAACTGTAACATCTCTCTTTGGCATATCCATATAACCCCGAGCTTCAACCCATAAAATATTTACCATTTACTGAATACCGTGCAGTTCAGCATATTGTAAAGTTGGCACTGTTTTATTCCCAATATAACTTTTAAGATCTGCTCCTGAAAAAACTCTTTTATGCCACCGATTAAAGAGATACAAAAAGATTGGCTGTGTGGAGTCCATAGGAGATAACGGGCAGGATATCAAAACTTTATAAAAACAATTTATTTCAAATTTAATTGAAATCTGTTACATGACAGAGAACTTCAAAAGTTGTGCCCCCTTGACCATTATACGGCCCTCATTATGCGGCCCACAACATTTCAGGCGTAGAAATCGGAGGTGGGGGCATAATAAGAAGTGAAGCATGTCAGAATGCTACTCCCGTGACCTGGAGTTCTTCAGCATTGACCTGGAGAAGCGGTGCTTCTCCCACACTCTCCAGGTAGGGTAACTTGAAGCACTGCCCAAAAATTGGGACTGTCTCATAAAAGACAGGACTGTTGGGAGGTATGCAATCACTCTTCCATTGCTGGGGGCCTGAGACAATAGCCTAGTGTAAAGCTAGTCTACTGATTCTTTCTGTGCATAGGGGCATCTAGAATGTAAATGTGCCCCACAGTAGGAAGATATTGCCTAATTTACATGACAGTCTAGCGAGATTTAACATTAGAGTCACAGCACGTGGGTTTGTAGAGATAAACAGCACTAATTTGACCTCTGGGAATACTGAAAATCCTCATATTCTTAAATTCTATATAAAAAAAAAAAAGAAGAGTGGCTGTGGAAGGCAGGTGGAGGAAGGTCACAATCCAAACTTTGGCCTCTCGGTGGCCTCTGGTAGCGATAACGAACTCCGAAACCATTTTAATGTTACTAAAAAGTAACAAAACATCTGCAAATTACAATATAAGGTTCAGTACATTGGTTGGCGCAGAATGGCAACTGATACAATGAAAGAAACTACTAAAGAGGACTTTCTGGTTATTTCATGACCTGTGTAAATATTTTAGCCACATATTTTAGTCTAGTAACCTATTCCTTTTCCCTAAAGTCTGCATCAACATGCTGATTCCATTAGTATCCCCCACTTCAAGAAGAAATGGACAGAAAGTGGACAACGTTATCCTGGATAAGCAGATGTACCCTTCCTTATTTCTGGTAAACATGGTAATGTTCTACTTTGTGCAGCATTGGAACGTTGGTATAGAGGGCACCCCTGCATAATCTTCACATTCTCATTGCATTGCAGCATAACGTCTCTACATGTGCCATTCATTTCCAAACATCATGTAAACTGGTCTCATGCATCCTATTTTCAACTTGCCCAAGAGGGACACCCATTATTTTAAGGGGGGCTGTTTTACGCACAGCTAGAACTTTAGGTTTTTTTTACATTTAAAACATGTTTACTGCTGTTTCTATACACATTATTGTGGCTTTTAGGGTTGTAGAACCCTGTGATGCCCTCATACATTCTGAACTACTAGACAAGAGGGGTTATCAGGGGAGGAAATAGGGACAGACGATTTTGGGGTCTAAAAAAAGAGACTGTCTCTCCTGAACAGTGACACTTAAGAACCCAACTAATGCTATAACGGAACTCGAAAAACAAAAACACTAGACGTATAGAATGAGCTACTATATTAAATATTAGTAACCACTTTGCAACTGCAGTCTTTCATTTGCAGAAAAGGGAAAATGACATTTGCAAAGTAACACTTTTAAAATGTATTATCCACAAAGGCTATTGGTATTTTACATATTTGATATAGAGCCTAAATTAAGCTGCAAAAAAGGGACCATGAATTTTCAGAGGCTCATTATGAAACCGACTCAAACCTCAAATCAAGAAAAATACATTTCATAAACAAAGGCCCAATATGACTTTAATAGGACAATAAATTTCACTGGCTTTTGCAATTGGTTTCTCCCTGGTTTTAATTCTACGCCAGACTGGAATTAAAAGGAGGAAATGGGAGCAGAGATCTGACAGTGTGTGTTATCAGCAGATCACCAAATAAATACAGCTGATTAATCCTCGACTGCTGGAGGGCCCGGGAACAAAATTGCTCTACAAAGCAGTCAGGGTGCCTACAGCAGCAACGGGGTTAATTAAAGCCACGGTACAAAGGCTCGATAAGAACAAAACACAAATAATTACTACGGTTAAAGATGTGCTCTTTTATAACGTCTATTTATTTTTTAGGGGGGGAATGTGAACGAAGATGAAAACGGAAAACTTCTGCACAGGAAAGAGATTACATTTATGAATGGGAGCTCAGTTTTAAAGTGGATTTGTCACTTTTCCCTAATTCCACATTTTATAGTTCTATAGAGTACATAAGCCTATGAAATGGTGTTTGCATGTTAAAATAAGCAATGCATATGTAGCAGGTAAGAATATGCAAGAGTATTCCTCATATTAAGTTATCTCTTGCTGAGTGTTGTTAATTGGTTCAGGTAGCCGTTGGTTAAGGTAACGTGAGGAGAAGGGAGAGAACTTCAGGCAGGAAGCCGATTAGATAATACTGGTTGTGTCAACTGTAGACGCAGATCTCAGCTTCACAATCCATATATCTGTTCTATGTCTTTCATTGGGAGAGGCTGACCCTGAAATCAAACATGCAATAAATCCAACTGAATGCCATCCATCCTTCTGGTACAGAAAGGGGGTCACCACCCTTAAAAGGTAGGGCTTAAAAACGAATTGTATTGTTCTTAATTAATATGTTATGAGGTTTACAGACTAAAGGGAGAATTGGCATGAGACTTGAGTCAATGTCCTTGCATCACTCTTCATTATGAAGCCAGACAAGCTCTACCTGGAGCAAAAGCTCACTGGGGTTGCACCTTCATAATGTATACTAAAGTCAAGTAGGTCTATTCACTAAGATGTTGAGTGGTCACTCAGGTTAATGGTTAACTCGACTAGGCTGAGGCTGCATGCCCCTTGCATTATAAAAGATGCAAAATAGGTTGCATAACTAATATGTAAGTTGTATGCAAGTGCCTGCTAGGGTACATTTTGAAAGTTTCAGGCGAGGTCATGAAAATTGAATAGCAAAACCCACAAAATTGCCCTCCCCAAAATATATCTAATAAATAAACCTCCCTCTATTCCCCCATCCTCAGGCCTTGGGGGATACAGAACCCAAGTATGCCTCCTTTACCTGCATCCCCTGCTCAGGAGGATGGATTTCTTAAAGTTAATGAAAATAACCTATGGGAAGCACATGCTCTAGAAAACCCCATGGAGACGAACAGACCCCACCTCCATCCCTGCCTTGTTGGATAGAGGGGGTGGATATTTACAAAAAATGGAAACAGCCCTACCTACCCACCTACAGTACCTTTAAGTCTCTATGGATGGTGGACAACAAAAATGAGAATTGATGGCTTCATGGATCATCTCTAGAGAATGCATGGATGGACCTCATGCCCTCCTACACGTGGTAGTATGAGGTAGGAGGTACAATAGGTAAGGCTTTTTTGTATCTTGTGACATTTTTTGGTACCCTCTCCATCTCACAGGGAAGGAAAGTACTTAGAAACCTCTCACCTCAAAGGCAATGGGTGGGGGCAGGTGGGCATGGATGCTTCAAGAGTAATTTATTTATAACACGCTCATCGCAGCAGAAACGGGATAGAGGAAGTGAAGAAGGGGCAAGAAGGGTCTATTTCATAATGTAAAGCCTAAACAGGGCATACCTGGCTCCTTTACCCTATTTTATTTTATTATTTTAGTACCCCCTACCCATTCTTATATCCATGCCGGCTCTGTGTACTGTCACCTACTTGTTCTGCTTGTGCAATCAACTTGTATATATATATATACCGTATTTGCTCGATTATAAGACGAGGTTTTTTTCAGAGCAAATGCTCTGAAAAATACCCCTCGTCTTCTAATCGGGGTCGTCTTCTAATCAGACCTCAAATAGAGGTCTGATTAGGAGACTAAGATCCAGATCCCCCCACCGCTGCAGGGGACCTGGATCCTCCTGTCTCACCCCCCCCCCCCATCATACACACTTACCGGTGCTTCCTGCTGTACTGCCGGGGCAGCGGGTTGACGTCTACGCGATTCGCGTAGACAACGTCCGCTGCAGCCGGAAGGAGGTGTGGCTAGCAGCGGGGGTTGTCTGCGTCCGTTGCGTAGACCTTCCCCGACTGTCAGAGATCAGAGTTCCCCGCACCGGTGCGGGGAACTCTGATCTCTGACAGCCGGGGAAAGTATACGCGACGGACGCAGACAAACCCCCGCTGCCAACTCCACCTCCTTCCGGCTGCAGCAGAAGGCGACGTCAACCTGCTGCCCCGGCTGGAAGCACCGGTAAGAGAGGGCTGAGAGGGGAGAGAGGGAAGAGAGGGGTGAGAGGGGGGGGGGAGAGAGTGTGTGTGTGTGTGTGTGTGTGTGTTAGTTAAATGGGGGTATAGGGTGTGTGTGTGTGTGTGTTAAATGGGGGCATAGGGCATTTCTGGAGTGGCGTTAAGGGGGCATTTAATAGAGCACTCTGCCTCCTGAAATGCCTTATACCTCCCTATATGCCACTCTGCCCCATAATATGCCTTTTAACCCCCTGAATGCCAGAGTGGCATATAGGGGTATAAGGCATTTCTGGAGGCAGAGTGCTCTATACAATGCCTTTTAACTCCCTTAATGCCACTCTGCCTCCTGGAATGCCTTATACCTCCCTATATGCCACTCTGCCCCATAATATGCATTTTAACCCCCTAAATGCCAGAATGGGATATAGGGGTATAAGGCATTTCTGGAGGCAGAGTGGCACATAGGGGGTCAAAAGGCATACCATGGGGCACAGTGGCATATAGAGGGTTAAAAGGCATATCATGGGCCACAGTGCCATATTGGTGTGGCAAGCCTGGGGGCAGATGTGCGTAACTGGGGGACAGGTTGGAAAATACAAGGAAATAAAAACAAAAAAAATATTTTTCTCAATCATAGCTTTTATTTAAAAAAATAGTTTACATGAATTAACATTTACTGGTAAAACTTTTTTCCTTTAGGGTCGTCTTATATTCAGGCTTTTTCTTTTTTTCCTAAGTTAATATTCAGATTTTGGGGGGTCGTCTTATAATCAGGGTCGTCTTATAATCGAGCAAATACGGTATATCTCACTGGATAATCTGTAAGCTATTTATAAGCGTGTCCATTAAATGTAACTATAGAAAAACATCTCCTCACTAACGGTAAATCCATTCCTAATTTTCCAAAGTAATTTCATATTGCTAAACTAACTCTGCCTTATAAAACATTCTTCCTTAAATAAACCCACGTTGAGTTCCGATGCATGTTTGACTCCAACCACAGGAGAAAAAAACTGCTTTTAACTACAGCTTTCTTAACCGATCTGAATTATTTAACAATCATATCTGTGCCTGGAAATTGATTTGTGGAGGAATCTATATTGAATGAAATGCATAAGGCTAATGAGTTTGAGGCTAAGAGCTATATGTATGTATGTATGTATATATATATATATATATATATATATATATATATATATATATATATATATATATATATATATACCCCTGATGGACCACAAAGCAGAAATGGACATTTCTTGTTCCTCACCAGTTCGCCGGGACTGATAACTGACTCCATTACAGTTGTGATGATTCAGGCCCTGGGTTTCTATACGCATTTGTTTTTTTTTGTAGGGGGGAAGCAAGATATCAAATGGTTTGGAGCAGCGATATAACTGATCCTGTGATTGATACACTATAAGCATGAAATTAATACAGTTGCCTTGTGTCAGCACACTCATCATTAGGATTTGTGTTATCTCGATTTCCGATTTCCATTCAACATTTTGCCTAGAAAAATCTATTACGTCATGGAAAAACCAACAAGTTCTATTTTTTTATAAAAAAAATTCGGTGAAACCTTATTATACCTTTAGATGGCACATTGTTAGGGATTACTTAAATGATAAAATAAAAAGGAATAAACTATAAAAGATAGTTAATTACTTAAAACTGAAAAGGGTTAAGTAAACTTTACTTACCTAGATAATGCAAAAAAATGCTTGAACATGACGTAAATTAGGACTTAAAAAATCCTGTGTTTTGGAACTTCCCTAAATATGAACCAACGAGCATCACAGTTTGTGGGAAACTCATCATTTTCAGTAGGTTTAAAGTTTCAGGTTAGAGTTTGCAGTATATAATCATCAAACGGTACTTTACAGTTACACAATACTATCAAAAGTATGCGGACACCCCTCCTAACTTTTGAGTTTAGGTGTATAAAATTAGGAACTTAGGTGGCCATCTCCATAGACCAACATTGGCAGTAGAATGGGTCGTACCGAAGAGCTCAGTGACGTTAAACGTGGCACTGTCATAGGATGCCACCTTTGCCACCGGAATGCATAGTGTAAAGTTTGGTGGAGGAGGGATAATGGTCTGGGGCTATTTTTCATGCTTTTGGCCCCCTTAGTTCCAGTAAAGGGTAATGTTAATGCTACAGAATACAAAGACATTTGAGCCAACTGTATGCCTCCAACTTTGTGGGAACAGCATGTCTGCGCCCCAGCACACAAATTAAGTTCTATAAAGACATGGTTGGATGAGTTTGGTGTGGAAGAACTTGACCGGCTGTAGAGAGACCTGACCTCAACCCCTTCGAACACCTTTAGGAACGGAGATTGTGAGCCGGGCCTTCTCATCCAACATAAGTGCCTGACCTCACAAATGCTCTACTTGAGGAATGTGAGACAATTCCCACAGAAACTCTCCAAAATCTTGTGGAAAGCCTTCCCAGAAGAGTGTGAGCTACACAGGGGGCCAACTTCATAAACATGCCCATGGTTTTGGAATGAGATGTCCATAAGCTCTTATATGTGTAATGGTCCACATACTCTAGGTCATATGGTGTACAGCTAGTATTTCCAATTACACCGACTACACTAATAACATCACATCGCAATTATCTGTGCGTAGCGTCTAGGTATGGAACAGAGCAGCATTAAAATACAGAACTTTGACATTCCATTTTATTCATACAGCGCCAACAGATTCGGTAGAGCTATTACAATATGGGAGAATTAAAAATGAACAATAAAATTAAAATATACAAAACTGACATTAACACACGCTAAGGCATACTGGTACAGGCAGAGAAGAGGGTCCTGCCCTTGTGAGCTTACACTCTAATCTAATGCTCTTAAAAATTAAATTGCAATACCCACTGGACCCTGAACAGTTAAAAGTAAGCTTTGCATGGATTTGGAGGGTCTGTGGATGTTAAATAAACAATTTCTACTTGCAACAAGCCCTGCCACCCTGTTCTCACCATGTCATAGCCGGTGATGACTTACTGTCTCCCAAGCATGACCAAGCGATTAGGGCAGCCGTGTCTGTGTATCTGGGCAGTAATAGGAGTTCTCTTTCCATTTACCATGCATTGAAACCTGAGCGCTCCGATGGCTCGTGTATTTTCAGTTTGATGAATTCATTTCTCTCCGTCTTTACCCTCCCATCAGACCGGATATTTTTTTTTTCTTTCCCGAAAAAAAAACAAAAAAAAACCAGAGCTTTTCCTTTAAGTGTTTCATTTTTATTTTTTTTCTGTCTGGAGATTTGTCACAATGTCTGGGGCTGAGTCATCTATTTCACAAAGCACTTCAATATGCATTTTGAAATGTGGATACCAAGCTGAAAATTATCCCATGTTTTGTTTTTTTTTTACCACCCCCTCCATGCAATGGAAACAAAATGCATTTTTTAGCAAACTCCTTTGCTTCTATTTTGGAGATTAGCTTTCGGATTGCTAAGCAAAAAAAAAACCAAAACAGGTAATGTATACTCAGCAAGCAGATGCAGCAAAGTTCAGAAATAAAGCAATGGGGGCAATTACTATATCATCGAAAGTGATTAAAGGGGCACTCTGGCCATCATAAGCACTTTAATGCATAGGATAGCTGTATGGTCCTTTCAATTTAGCCCCCCCCTTGGAAATGCATGGGGGAATTCTCTAGAATCCTCCCGTATGCATTTTACCTTTCCCCTATAGAATCTCCATATGTATTTGCCCCATTCCCCATCTGTTTTTAATATAGGAGATGTGTTCAGACCACCAGACAGATCCAGAGCAGGCTCAGTAAACATTGTGCATAGGGGTCTATTGAGACCCTTTTATGTTGGCGCAAAACTTTGGGACACAGAGACAGCAGGGAGCTGCAGCTTCCCCCTAAGGTAATTATGTGTTCCCCAATTTTAAACAATGCATATGAAAGTACTTCCAAAGTTGTTTAGGGGCTCCCTGGGATACTAGGATGTCCCTTTAATTGTCTAATTATTGTCCTTCTTCCCTTGGTCACATATGCTAGGACTCACTTTTTTCAGTGTTTCAACATTGATGTCATAGCTTGCAAAATACACATTACATAGTAACAAATAATTAGTCTTGCAAACAGAAGGGGGAGATTTTCCAAAACAGGCATGTATAAACACTGATTGTTCATTTTTAATTTACTAAATAAATAGGTAAACAAGCCGTTTGCTTAGGATAAGGGATCTTTAGAATCAGGATGGTCTAACCATGGACCCAAGAGGCTGGATTTGGCCCAAAAGGTGTTTTTCATTCTCCATTCTGTTTTTTGTTTTTTTTATAACTCCAAATACTTTATCATACTTTATCATCTACATAATTTAAAGGGACAGTAATGTAATCCCACTAATGTCACTGACAGACTCACCAAAATATTTATTATGAGATAAAGCACGTTATGTTATACTCAAGATAATAATGATCTGTTAAACAATCTTACTTAGGGTATCTTTCCTACCGTACTCTAAAGCACCCGCTCCTTGTGCTATCTAGACTTTAGGCACCTAGTTTAATTGACTATGGAGTAAATGTTAAGAATGGAAGTTATGTTCTATAACTAGATCACTGTAACTTTAGATATAATGTAAGAAAGGCATTAGGCCGTCCTGAAGAATGATCACTGGCCAAAGATCAAATATCAAGGTCTTATGGCAAATAACAAAAATAGTTAGATGGCCCCTTATCTGCCATCGGATTATACGGCTGTTATGCGTTAAGAGCACTTCTAGTACTAAGCAAGTATAGCCCCCAACATTTCTGGTGTCCAAGGAGGGAGTGGCCAGGGCCATGGGTAACAGGCAACCATAGGTGGCCACCCACCCACCATACCTGAAGAGTCACCCACCATACCTGAAGAGCCACCCATCGTACCTAAAGAGCCACCTTATAGCGCTCAGCTCCAGATCAGGGGAAGATCAGACGATCCAACTGACCCATGATCCCCCTTGCCTGAAATAGCGGGACAGTGCCTGAAAATCAGGACTGTCCCACGAAAAACCAGGGCTTTTGGGAGCTATCATTGTGCAATCGATGTAGCGACCAATGAAACTCCTGTAGATTATACCACTTTTATTTATTTATTTATTACCAGAATTGTTTTTATACAACAGCCTAGGATTCAGATTATTGGCCATATGGCACTAACAGGATTCCAACAGATTTAAATTGAAGCATTTAAATGTTACTGCATTGACTGTGTTTCGTGACAGTGTATATACTACCCTGAAAACATCAGTGCCATGTCAGTCCCAGCAGCACCGAGGGCAGTAAATTAATATTCTTACCTGGTATTATCCAGTTTTAACAAGTTGCCCTTTCTTTGAAATTTTGGCTGAGGCACAATCACCCCCCCTACTTACATGGAAAGAAAGAATTAGCTCCCAAGTATGTGAGCTGGAATATCACATGCGATACCGTCTCAGCACAACACTTCTTATTATGACACCAGATCACCAGGTCCTCATCAAAGGGACAATGTGGTTACAGGAAAAAGTTTGCTGAATATTTAGGTATCTTGACTTGCCATCAACACAACTGCAGGCTGGGGCAGATTTCTTCAACTTTTATCCATAGTAAACCTTAAAGTCAGCAGACCTACGGTATCTCATTCCACGTTAACAGGTGACTTATTCATTAAAAAAATGGAAAAAAACTCATAGATGCACATATTCCCAACCAAGGAAGCCATGATGACCTGCAGGGCTGTAACTTGACGATGAGCTTAAAAATAATATAGTAAAGATATACATACAGATAGAACAGAGAGTATGTTAATGCATTCATGTCTATTTATATGTAGGCACCAGTTATATTTTGCTACATTTTGCTACAGATCTTACTGCATCCAAAGCATCGCTTTCACAGACACAAAGTAAATATAAGTTACACTTTTATTATATTTAGATATACAATTACGGATAGATATTATCTTCACTCGCAATACATCCTGAGAAATGTATCAACCTAAAGCCTACGAGACAAACAGGCACCCAATCACAGGATGCAATCCCTGCTCGTACTCCAGACAGGAAGTGCCTATGGAGCAAACCATCTGAGGCAGGGGGAGATGGGATCGATTCTCTTCGGTTTTCTATAGCTTTCCCTGCATCTGTTTATGGCCTTGAAATACAGAGGTGAGCCAGGTCATTGAAAGAGCAGAAGTGGGAAAAGGGGGCAGCTGAGTGTGTGCCCCTGATAATGTTGCCCCTTTCGCCTGCCTGAAGCTCAAAGGCTTTAGTGTATAGGTTTGCCCATTGACCTGAGATTGAAATTTCCACTCATCTAATCACCTGTCCCAACTGAGAAAATTCAAGGGATCATGAGAAACATTCAGATTCTCCCTATATGAGAATAGATGGTTTCTCCTCTAAATAACTTTTGATTAACTTTTTTTGTTTCTCTAAGGACAGAACAGGTAAAACGGCAATAAAATTTGATATCAATAGTATTGATTGGTAAGTGATATTGATTATCATACGATCATACGGTGCTGATTAAATAATTTAGAGAAAGTGCAGGACAGGAAATAATACAGCCCCATATTTCCTAATGCAGGGTTCTCAAACTACTTCATGGAATAAAAGTACCAAAGCTTTTAAGAAATGCAACAACTAGGCAGATGAGGGGTCGGGGTTGGACAGTGCCCCTACTAGATAAATCTCGGGAATTTAAGCAGCAACGCTCACAGGGCAGGCCCCAGGGTTTCTAGTGCCGTATGTGACCTGCCACCTGTATGCACTTTCTTTTTAACATAGAAGAGAATGGCATAGTTTTGCCCCTACCAGCTAGGGAACTGCCTAGACTCCCTACACATGGTTATCTGCTTTAAACATTCCGCGCCAGACTTGTTCATACTACATTGTACATTAGAGGCTTAAAAAAGGTTGCATATTTCTAAATTACAGCAGATAAACGAAATATTCAACATCCCTTTTAAAGAACCATACGATGTTTGTAAATGTACAGATGAAGCGTCTATGAAAGATTTTTTTTAGACTTTTTGTATTACGGCCCATCTTGATATTGGCGTCAAATATTAAGAGCAGCTGTTCAGTCCCAAGCTTATACCTCACTGATAGTTTCTCCACACAACACGCAGTGCGTGAATATGTCTGATTAGATGCCAAACCTCCGCTTAAGTTCCTCTGGTTAACATTTGGCCTCATCAAGATAATAATCCTAGAATTAAAAGTCAGCTCCACTGTAATATGTAGAAGTATCCCTGGCATCTATATTTAAGCAGTAGGAATCCCCGCAATGTGCTCCCTCTATCATGTGCTTTGGCTTTTGATGATCACAGCAAAATGAGGTTATGAAATTGCTCGTGAACCTGTTTGATGTCTTGGGTAGGATGTCCACTTGGGTGGCCACAGGCCATCATTTCCTGCAGATCAATTTCTATGGCAGCCCACAGAGACCATAAACGCCACTGTAAAGGGTTCTCAGGCAACTAATTGAACACACCTGATAGCTACTTGGCAACTGTCCTGTTTTGGAGGCAGTCACAACCATTGTCAAAACATCTTATGGTCTAACATATTTCACATGCATTGTGCAAAATGAATGGGGCATGACATAATGTTGTGATACCATTATATAATGTGGACGCATGGGGTCTTTTTACTATAGACTACATTTAGACTATAAAATGTCTTGGTAGAACTCTTACTTAAGTCTAGGGGAGATGAGCTTCCATATAAATCAGTGAGACTGGTGGCCACAATTGTATACATGATAGTTGAACATCGATGTTCCAGTAGGATACACACAACTGGCTGTCACCACTCCCAATAATTTTAAAGGCAGCTGAACTCCGGGGAGTGTGAGAGAAGCATACTTGGGTATTCTTCCTGCTCTACTAGAGGCAGCCAGGGGAATGAGAAAAATCTCAAATAACTAAAGAATATATGCTCCAACTTGCATGCTGTAAAATTCATTGGTGCCTAAGCAAATTGGACCCAGATATACATTTCCAAGAAAATAGGGCTGGGACGTCTCTTCAAATGATTCCTTTCTGTGAGAGTGGGATGTTCTATATTGCAGTAGCAGTAAAGTTTAAGATGTTTCAGCCATAAGCAACACTTTATTCTTTTGGTTAAATGCCTTTTTGGGTATCCATTTGCCTAGGCTTACTCCTTGGCTGCAAATTGTCATCCTGCACCTGCTTTGATTATCAGAGATACTTTAAGGCCGCACAGCTGCTTGCTCTCTGATAATTCTAAGGTCTTCAGCCTGCCCTGTTCTGAAGAATAAATAACTCCCAGTAATTGGGAACAGGTGAGACGCATGAGCCTCCTAATTGAATCTATGAATCGGGATCATTTGCCACTTGAAACCTATTGACAGGATAGAATACTAAAGCACAAAGCCCATTCAGCACAGTACCAGAGACCTTAGAACACGATGTTCATGCTGCCTCAACCAGTGGTAGACTTTAAGAAACAAACAATTTGCTATATTCTAGCCAACTCAACACATATCACAAGATATCTATTTCTAATATTATTTCTTTAACCATTCCTTGGTGCAGCATAAGAAGGATAAGAACAATATTTATTACCCCTAAAACATAAAAGAAATTGGGCAAACCCTTACGAAAAAATTACTGCAGTTTTTCTGAAGTAATACTGCAGTTTTTTTGACATGAAAAAACTGCAATACTGCACTTTTATTGCAGTTTTACTGCACATTTACTGCACTTTTTTTTATATTGCAAACCTACAGTTGTACTTCAATGTACTGCAGCTTTATTGCATTTGTACTTCCGTACAAAAATAACTGTAGTACAACTGCAGTACAGTGAAGTACAAATGCAGTAAAACTGCAGTGAATGTGCAGTAATACTGCAGTAAAAGTGCAGTATTGCAGTTTTTTCATGTCCAAAAAACAGCAGTATTACTTCAGAAAAACTGCAGTAATTTTTTGTCATTGTGACATCACTGGGGTGCCTATAAATAATTTTTTTTTTTTTTTTTTTAAACACTTTTATGCTCACATACCCAATCCAGGCCTGTATATGACCCCTTTTCTTACCTGGTTCTTAACAGTTATTAATGAAAAAGAGTATGGTTATGTTTACCCCTACATACCATTATAAGCTACTGTATATCCTCAAACCGCTTGTGTTTCTACAATACCAAGTGTATTTTCATGCATTAATTCAGCACACCCATATATACACATTTTATCATAATAAAATTAGACACCGCACAACACTTAAACAGTCCCTTAAAATAAAAATGTCTTTGCTCTTCATTTCTTGCATTAAACTATGTTACTTTTTATGCCACTGCTAAAGAGACTTATTAGTGTCACTTACCATAGAAACATTAGAATATACAGGAAAACAGTTTTTTTCCATTTATCTGATTTATACTCCAGGGTCCTCGAGGTCAAATATTCCTTCCCTGAATTCTAATGTATCACCTCTGGCTATGAAATTCTGTGTTTAATCACAATATACTCTACACTGCATCTGACATAAGGGAATAACGGACTTGAAGCATAGAATATCTGATTTAGTGGCGAAATAAAATGATAGAATGTTCCAAGCTAAGACTATCATAAACAGTTCACAAGTACCCTCTGCTTAAACGCTCCCTCGTTGCCTCTTAACTACAAGCCAAATAATCGTTCTATGGTCTGAAAATGGTAAGTCCATTAGTTCCTACTGCCTAAATATGTTAACCTTTCTTATATAATGTGTCTTTGTACAAGTGTGCTTCCTTGTCCTAAAGGAAGCATTAGGTGAAGCTTTGTTAATGATACCTTGATCTACACATCGTGAGTATATTTGCATTTGATGCATTGTAGAACCGTCTGAAACACGCAAAAGAAAGATCGCTTTGGAAGATATCACAACCTTAAGAAAAACCTAACAAGAATATAGAGGGGTTTTAAATCAAAAGTCCTCTTAAAAAATGAATTAATCATCTGTAGGCATCAGACCAGTAGCTGGTATTATTTTCTGATCTATCCTAACAAGATCGGTTAGGGATAGAAAGATGATGATCTAGTAAACCATGATAATAGACTCATGAACAAAAAATAATTCATCAAATTTCCTACAGCTCAAAGGGAGTCATCCAAATAGGTCAGGAGGGGTATTTATTATTCTCTATGGTTTGTTTAGGTAGCTAACCCTGCTTTATGCCCCACTGGTCTGTTATACTATATGATGAATCAAGTACATGTCCCTAAATACAGTTCATGGCATTCTCCATGGTAGGGCACTAATATTTGCACAGAAGGAAGTAAATGATGATAAAACATGAGTGGTGATATAATATGATGCATTGGGCAAGCAAGTATAGTTAGTAAGCAGGTCTACAGTAAGCGCTCAGGTATCCCAATGGTTTCAATGTACCTTTACATATTGAAAGGGACTCATCACTTCCAAGATGAATAACTTACTCCGTGTAAATGTAGTGTTTTTCTTTCGCTGGATGACCACATCCATGACTTTCAAAGAAATGTTTGGTTGCAGGAGACATGGCTAATCACAGAAGGGTGGGAAGAGGGGCAGGCAGCGGGTAGAACGTTGCATCTGGAGAACTAAACTCAACTGAACTCTAGTGGAAGCAACAATTGTTGAAGCCCGGCATCTATGTTCATCTTCTTCATGTTGTTGTCAATAGAGTGTTCTATATGGGGTCAATTGTCAGTACAAAACTGTATACTTCATCCACTACTGCTCAACATTGTTCATTATCCACAGTACTTTTTATAAACATACATAATAATAAATTTTTCTAGGAGCTATCAAGAGTTTGAAATTAATAAAGTTTAATTTATTCTGGTGGCCAGTCATGGAGCCTTCCTGTGCCACGGAAAGTTTCTTGAGGTCAGAAGCTGGCAGTATGTAATACCTCGGGAACAAAAATGTAAAGGTTAAAAATCCTTCATAGTAATTTAGTCCAGATCCAGAAAAAGACAAAAAAAAACTTAATTGTAGCGATTTCCAAATTGTGCCTAAAAAGGGGGAACATCCATCTTGAATTCAAATGGTTTCTCATTGGATTGACATTTATTAATGCTACTTATTTAAAGAAATCTATTAAATCTCAAAGCACAACCTATGTAGGTAGTGAATTCCTACCCACCCATGTCTGAAATAAAATCGCTGAGTGGATATCGTATCACCTGTTACGTTATGTGTCCATCTTATATCCATTTATAAGGAACCGATGCTGCTCTTTCAGGTTCTACCTCCCGTGGCGGCATCAGAGGGAGCATCAAAGGTGAACATACTAGAAGAAAGTACTGGGATTTTTCAGATCTTCAGCAGGGAGTACATTTCTGGAAAAGGCTAAAGAGATCAACTAACCTGCCAAAGAAAAAAAGAATGTCTATCTCTTCATTACACATAGATCCGAGAGGATTGAGAAGGTTGAAGTAAAAGTTATGAAAGCAAATCAGATAATTGCCTGCCTGCACCGTCGTCTGGCTGTGTTTGTGTCTAAACAGAGAGCTTTTCTGAACAGAAAGTAAGCATTTTGTATTACACTAATAAAGAAGATTCACTGCGATCTGAATCACTATCTTCTGAGTTGTCTCGGTAATGACCAGTTTTGAGTTAGCAGTCATTGATTTTGCAGTCATGCTCTGCAATAATTATGAAAAGATTAGATGCCATCGCAGTAATCATTGTGATTGCATGCCTGCAGTGTTTAATGTGCGACTTTAATATTGTAATTCCACTTCAGCTATTTTCAACGTTAAGACTTGGATCTATCGGTAGTGTTAAGCAGGAAACGGCCCTTTACAAACAGCTACCAGAAATATCACGCAGGCTGTAAATTATCTTAACCATGTTTAAAATGACCTACTAAGAATTGCTTTTAATAATCAGTTTTCCATCAGTGGGGCTATTCTCTTAGAAAGCCTCAATGAGCCGTGGTGCGGATGGAGCCATCAAGAAATAGTTCAAATAACAAAATGGTTTTAGAAAACAGCGGGGGCTTTTTCTGCTTAAAAAATTGTTTTATTGTGTTATGCTAAAGTATTCTATTTAAAGGGGCAGATGCCTTTGTTTCCAAACTAGGTTTGGCCGCAGCCAACGACAACACCAAATATTAATATTAATATGGTTTTTGTAGAGTCCTGCCCATATTGAAATATTTTATCTTTTTTTTAACTGTGCAACCGATAGAATAAAACTTTTTTAATGCCATCTTGATAGCTATTGATGTGACGAATTACGTTATTTAAAAAGGAATTGTGTCGTTTATTTACATCATTTCATTTTTTTAAACTCATTTTCAAGATGTTTATACAAATTACTGTGACTATTAATGTTTAAAGCACCATTATACATTCTGAGCTCCTAGACCCATTCTGAGTTCCCGTAACAGAGGGATATCAAAGGAGGAAAGAGGGTTTGGGTCCCAGAGAGAGACTGTCCCTTCTAAATAGGGACATTTAGACATTTATACATTTCGATATAAAAAGTAATATTATTACTGACATTGTATGACGTTGACGTCATATTCTCATTGTTCATATAAGGTTAGTTATTATTAGGCAGCCTAGTAGCTAGTGTTAGACAAGGTAGATGAAAACTGATAACCAGCCATGTCCAATTTAAATTATTTTATTGTTAATCCTTTTTCCACTTGGAAATTATATAACAAGGCATTATGTAATGTTTGGAGAAAGCATTGATGATGGGTTAGGAAGGGTTTTTAGGACCTCCTGGAGGCCAAATACTTCGTGCTATCACCTTACTTGATCCATACATGGGAAATATTTAATTTCTTAGTGACCTCAATATGTTACAGGACAAGACATAAGACAGAATATATATATATATATATATATGTGTGTGTGTATCTTAGCATGAGTGTGTGTGTGTTAGCGTGAATGTGTAGGTGTAAGTGTGTGTTAGAGAGTTGTGCAAGTATAAATGTGGTAACATGAGTGTGTAAGTCCATGTGAGCGTGCATGTGTGTGTATGTTAGCATGAGTGTGTCATTTTTATAATTGTGAGAGTGTGTGTCAATATGTGTGCCAGTACCAGTTACCCAGTAAGGGGGGATAATTGGAAGTCCTATTCTTGATCACAGTAGTGAAGAAGCCGGCTCCAAACCATGCGGCCCTGAGAATCTTCCCCTTCACCCTGAAAACTCAGAGACTTAGGGTCAAACCCTCAGTGTTCCCAGGTATGGTATTAGCAGGTAATAAGAAGCAAGTGTCTGGTATGAAATTTTAGGGAATTTTTTAAATGCTCAGGAACTAAAAAAAACCACATGATGTAAAAATGTTACTTAACCCCTTAAGGACCGGGCTCATTTTTCGTTTTGTACCGTGGCTGTTTTGACACTTTTGTGGTGCTTGTGTTCAGCTGTAATTTTCTCCTCACCCATTTAGTGTACCCACATAAGTTATATATTGTTTTTTTCAGGACAAGATGGGCTTTCTTCAGATACCATTATTTTGATCGTATAATCTTATTTACTATAAAAAAAAATAAAAAAAACATGGTGAAAAATTGAAAAAAACACATTTTATGAATTTTATTTGAAAAATCTTTTACTCACCTAAAAAAGCAAGTAAAAAAACTAGCTAAATAGATTCTACTACTTGTCCTGAGTTTAGAAATACCCAATGTTTTTATGTTTTTTTGCTGTTTTTTGTAAGTTATAGGGCAATAAGTACAAGCAGCGTTTTATGATTTCCAAATCTTTTTTAACAAATCTGGTCAGTCTGCCTCCATCTCCTCTTTGGAATATCTTTGAAGTCGGTTAACTCAATTTAACCCATTCAAACCATATATTTTTGAAAACTAGACACCACAGGGTATTCCAAATGCTGTTATTTTAACCCTTTCCATACACCAATTATAGAACTACACTTTGTCAAACTTTGTAATAGTAATTTTTTTTATATTTTTTTTCACACAAATTGTACTTTAGTTATATATATACATGTCCTGGTATATGTCACTGTCAAACAACCCCCCAATATGTGTTCAGGAACATCTCCTGAGTACAGCGATACCCCACATGCATGGGTTTGTCAGATTGTTTGGCTGGTAAAAGGCTACTTTTGGGGCATGCGTAATCCAGGTGGTCATTTGGTCATTCTGCCTCCATCTCCTCTTTGGAATATCTTTGAAGCCGGTTAACTCAATTTAACCCATTCAAACTATATATTTTTGAAAACTAGACACCCCAGGGTATTCCAAATGCTGTTATTTTAACCCTTTCCATGCACCAATTATAGAACTACACTTTGTCAAACTTTGTAATAGTCATTTTTTTTATTTTTTTTCACACAAATTGTACTTTAGTTATAGATATACAGGTTCTGGTATATGTCACTGTCAAACAACACCCCAATGTGTGTTCAGGAACATCTCCTGAGTGCAGTGATACCCGACATGCATGGGTTTGTCGGGTTGTTTGAGATTTAAAATGCCACATTTGGGAAGTGCGCTTTTTTTCTCCATTTTGGTCAGTCTGTACCTATGCCCTATCTTTGAGCTCGGCCACTCCAATTTACCCCATCAGCCATTTTTTTATATATTAGACACCCCTTGGGTATTTGAAGTGCTTTTATTTTAACTCTTTGTTGAGATTTTTGAGAAATTTTAGCACTTGCTCAAAATATTATTTTTTTATTTTATTTTTTTAATACTTTTTTTATATTTTTTTTACACATTTTGCTGGTACTGGATGGTTCATCAAGTGACATCACTGCATAATTATTTTTAAATGTTAGCACATTTTTTTTTTTTTTTTTTTCCCATTTTTTTTTATTTATTTATTTTTTGAATATTTTACTAATCACATAGTGATTAGAAAGCTGGGTTCCATTGACTTGCTTGGTTGAATCCAGTACCTGTATTCAACCTGCAAGTGGAGCCAGAGTTCTCTAGAGGGTCTGGAGACAGTCTAGTGAACTCTTTCTTCTTTATTGTTTTTTTTCCCGGGCCGCCGCCACCTTGCTGATGGCAAAGATCACCGGCAGCTGCGGCTGTGACCGCTCTCCGGAGCGGTCACAGACCATCCAAAGGTAAGTGTTTGGTGTCGCTGGATGCCTCCTGATCGAGGCATTCCAGCGACACCATTCACGCTTTTAAAACGGGCATACAATGTATGGCGGCTGTTGACGCCCTGGGGAGGGGCCAGACATGGCCCCCGATGCCGATCTCGGCGTTACTGAATGCCTCGACATCGAGGCATTACAGTAACGCCGTTTAAGCGAAGAAAGTGATCGTTGATCACTTTCTAAGCTTATTTAATTTTTTGACGGTTCAGGACCGTCAAAGGTCATTTAGTGACCTTCTTGTCATGACGGTCCTGAACCGGCAAAGGTCGCGAAGGGGTTAATGCTACATATTTTAATGCAAAATCTGATAAAAACAAATCCTTTTTTCCGCTATGCCCCTTTGGTGATTTTTACATTTCTTGAATTTAGCAGTAGTAATTGAGCAAGGCAGATACATCTGGACAAATTATTACTGCTTCTGTCAATTACACAAGTTCCTTTAATTAACTGGAACCCTTAACACTATAAGCTACATTAATTGCAAGTAATCACTCTTAGCTGTTATCTTGATTATGGCCATGGCACGAGAAGAAACTGTCACTGAGGAGTAGTTACCTACAGATGCCAGATCATTACTCTTCAGAGTAACACGACTTCCAGGAAATACTCTAATTTGGGGAAGATCAGTCTAAGACACCGTAATGTGCATGCGCCTAGGAGCTTTAAACGGGTCGTTAAATATATTCAGCATGGAGCGTACTGTTACGAAAGCACATGAAATGAGAACTCACTTCTGTCCTTGGTATTTGAGTAATCGTTCATTCTACTTTGGTGACTTCCTTTTAAGTGTTACTTGGGTGTTCAGAGTAGGGAAGGCAGTTGATTATCTACAATATAGTGAAAGGGGGGGGGGGGTAAAGAACATATAAACATAGAATCTGATGGTAGATAAGCTATCTTGGATCTAAGACAAGATCAATATACCTGCACATAGTGTCTCCAAGAGAAACACATTGCAGGCTACGTATACCCCTCTGATTTGCAGGTGTTGGGACCCTGGTCCATTCGATAGGCTTCCATATGGAGAAGGAACCAATGGGTTAAAAAGTATACCTATGCTCATGGACCCAACACGGAAGTATGGACACAACTTCGAAACAGTGTATAGTTTTACTGCATTATAATGCTCGATACTCGCGAAGATGAGAAACCGGCTACCGTACAAAGCTAGTTCAGAAAGAAAAAAGTTCTACCTATACCTGTTTGTTTTCAATCAGCTTATGATATTTAGTTTAGATATTCACTTTGTTGAAGTTGAGGACGGTGGCAGCCCTATCTTGAAGTTCTTTTCCTTCATCTATCCCTTAACCTTACAAAATCTCCCCAATAAACACCAGTAACTTAACAATAGGTTAGCGCTAACAATTATGCAGATCCTGAGAAAAGAAAGCAGTACAATGACATGGTTTTATGTGTAATATAGGATAATTTGGGGACAGAGACACCTCCTCTTTGGGGGTAAACTATTTAAATATATTAGGGGCTCATAAGCATTTGAAGACAAATCATATCTGTCTGTAGCACATGCTCTTCAGATAGTATAACTAATGTGTATATCCTCTAATTCTATGATGCCTAAAGGGCCGCCACAGCCATCATATGCACTTTCATGTAACCCCCTTGGAAATTTGTGGAGAGATTCTGCGGGATGCATTTGTGAATTTCCCTGACCCCCAGGTACTTGGCTTGCAGGAGACGTGTCCTGCCAAACACATGCACAGAAAGTGCTCCTATTGAGTTCTATGGGAGCAATTTCCTGCCCCATAGTGATAGCTTTAAGTGAGAGAGGGCACTTAAGCCCTGGAGCTGCAGCTTCTGCTAAAGGTAATTTTTCTTAATTTTTTTAAGTGGGTTTAATGAATGCCTATTAAAGTAAGTGTCCCTTTAATAAAAGGTAAAAATGTATGTAGACTTCTAGAAACCTATTTATGTCCCATTTTAATAGGTCTTTGAATCCCTTGACTTTGTAGTATAGAACAGTTGTGCTACACAATTGTTACGAGTGTCTCCCCGTTTGCACAGATTACAACTTTAATGTCATTAAGGGCAAAACTGCCTCCAATTCCCATGCTACAGATTATCAGCATTTTGAATTTGGCTGTCTTTTTCCTCGACGTAAAACATTATGATCGCAGATGCTGGCAGCCTAAATGTCTACCTCACATAAACTAGATTTAACCGTTTTCCCGCTCTTTAAGATCTGCTATGTGTGGTTTGCAAAGTTTGTTCAGCAAAGTTGAGTATTCCAAACATGCTCAGTAAGAATGCTCATTTACCCCCCAACCAATAAAGAATACCTGCCCCCCATGATGGTTTTTAAACCCCTGTCCCATAGCCCAAGGGATGAATGAAGACATACGCAACTGAGTATTATTTTTCACTACTACTCTTCTTCCAAGTCCTCAAGGTGGGGGAAACTAAGGCATCACCCATAGTCATTAGGATCCCAATTCTTTGTAAAAAAGAAAAAAAAAACGCATAATTTTTAAATAGTATAATATGTACATTTATTAGAAACTGCTGTATGTTTGCATAAAAAGTAAGTCTTGCGCAATCATGATCTTATTCACTTGAATATTAACATTCCGCTGATCGCTTTGTGCTTTCCTTCTCCGATAGTACAGGTGCCGGATGTCGGAAAAGCGTATGTATCGAAGGGGAAGGTCTTACTTCTATGGATGAAACCTACCCTACACTGTAGTTTTCACGGTTCAATATGATTTTTTTCAATTTGGTTTCAATTGAATTTTTAAAAAATACCTATTTGTTTCTCTTTCATTTTTTTTTGTGCAGCTGGGAAGGCATGCCCGCTGATATTATCTGAAGAATAACGAATCATACATCATTTATTTGTAATAAAATTGCTTCTAATTTTATTTTTTTTAAACGTGTCATGGGAAACATCCAACCAGCTGAGCCTCCATAACATGAAGTGTTCTGCGCCGCGCTTCCTTGAGAGCCAGAAGAGTCCTTTCTGGTGAACAAACGGTAAGTAAGCGGTGAGGGCCCTTCCCTGGGTCTGGCCCATAGGCATGCCACTTGCTAATGAGAAAGCCACAAAACATGGCTTTATTGTCGACAATACGTGGCCACGCAAAGGGCATTTGATGTCAGTGCTTGCTAGTATCTACCAAGGACTCGTATGTGAAACGCATTAACTCTGAAGACAAGAGGTCACAGTAGACAATAAACTTTATTTCTTCTGTTGCCGCAAATTCTTATTATTATTTATTCTCTTTTTTCCCAGATTGGAGTCTCTGGCACTTAAAGGATAAAAAATGAACCAGCATGTACTTCCGTGTACCCTTACAGAATCCGTATAGACGTACTCACATATGCTCATATTCTCCCCCGACAGTTCCAAAAAGACAAAAATTATAAGCACTTTAGTGAATGAACCCGGAAAGCTGAAAGCAAGAAACAGCCACATTAGGATAGTGGATACTTTGCTTTTGGAATGGAAATTAGCCACTGGTTATGATGATGAACCCAATGAAGCTGATTTAATGCAACGCATTGCCTTTATCCTAAGTTTGAGCAATTTTTCAAATCAGTGCCGCGGGGCATGCAGAGTCTTAGTTCCTGATGAAATTGCAAATGTAGACGCACAATAAAATAGTTTAGTGTTGTATCTGAAATGCAAAACAATTGGACTATATAAAAGACATGAAAATGTGTTTTTTTTTTTAATTTAGTTGTTGACCTTTAAAAGTATCTCGCTTTAACCAATTCATCATTTTTCTTATAAGAAACGTAATAGCTGTGTTTTGCGCACAGACTTAAAATGGGGAAAATGCATCGGGTTAAAAAAAAAGAAATACAAAAAATTATGGTTTCTTACAGATTAACTATTGCTTGCCCTTGTCAAACAATGGTGACAGGCAGTTTAATTTGTATTATTGTAAGAGCATTGTCATGATGGGCCTAATGTGCTACCAAAAGGCTCTAGGAGTTCAAGGATCTCATGAGTTCACAGCTGAAGCTGGCCGGCCCTTTGGGGTCTATTCACTAAAGGAATAGTTGTCGTGAGAGTTGCCCTATATTAACTATTCATTATGAAGGCCAATACTGACAGTTTTCTCCAGCAAGAAGGGCTGAGCTGGCGCTGTATAATGTATAATTTGAGTTAGGAGACATCTTGCCGATTTGACTATACATTATACGGGGCTGGCCAAGCTCTTCCTGCAGCAGAAGCTCAGTGTGGTTGGCCCTTCACAACGAATGGTGAAGTCAAAGAGCTGAAACACAACTCTCCAGACAACTCACCCTTTAGTGAATACACCCTTTTCTTGTTATTTGTTATGATCTTAATTGTTGCTGCTGCCATTTCTTACTAACCCCTTAACGTCCAACGACGGGTCAGGCACGTCACACAAAAACTGTGGCCACATCACTTCCAGCTGGTTGGTCTGTGTCGTTATTTTGGGAGGTGGGTGGTTATATATATTGGGGTTTAAATTGGCATTCGAGGAGTATGTCCGACAAGTTCCCTGTCTTTGTATGTCTGGCCCACTTTAAACAATTTTACATATTCTAACAACTGATACAATATTATGGGAAAAAAAACCACTCTTTTTTTTTACCCATCTCAGGTGCTGTAACAGAAGCCTACAGATAACCATCTTAAATCACGCCAAATTACACACCGCATGCTGGTGGCTCGGTCATGGGAAATTATGAAACTACGTGATGTCTCATTTGTTGTGTTGGAAACAAATGTAAATAAATTACTGGGAGAATCTCATTTACATTTAGAAAATTCATCCAGGCGCATGACATGACTGCAAATTCTGCTTTCTTAACGCCACTATAGAGCCACTCATTAAATACAGATCCACGGATGGAAAGTTGGGTGGGGAGTTCCGTTATAAACAGATATTACTCTAAACGCCAGCATTGAACTTATACATGATAAAGAGTAGAGTAACGTTGGCTTGCAAAGAGTTAATTGGAGGAATTATTATTACTAGGCAGTCGCTGTGAAAGAGTCAGGATGCAAGAAAATAGGTGGCAAAAGTATTTCTGTACTGAGGTTATCACCCTCCTGTTCCACCACCCTTACAAAGGCCGCCCAAACAAATCGCAGAGAAACCTTAAGGGGGAGGAATAATACAGATTACACAGAGGGCAGGAATGTAAGAGGATATCCCCCAATCGTTTAATTCAAAGTGGGTTTCTAGAACATACATATTGCTTATTTTACTTTATAGACACTAATGCATACGATTGTCTGGTGGAATGAAATGTAAAATATAGTATTTGTTAAAAGTGACAGTGATTTATAATATACATTGGAACTTCCCAGGACTCGTCACCCAGAGGAAGAGGTTGTGTTTGGGTTAAGGCGGCCGGAGTAGCCCCCAAGAGACTAAAAAGGGATGGGGAGACTAAACCCAACATACACTATATGGCCAAAAGTAATTATTGAGTTTAGGTCAGGCACATGGACAAAAATTGGCAGTAGAATGAAGCCCACGGGGGCTCAGAATGGGCCTTAGTGGGCCGTTGACTGGGTGCCGAGCAGGGGTAGGCTTTGTCGGCATTTTTTTATTTTGGGGGAGGGGTTAATGGGGGGTATTTAGGAGTTTGGCGCCGTTGGAGCAGTCTCCATTTTGTGTCACTTTCCACTCACTGTTTGTCCCACCCTCCCTCCCTCCCCTTTTTTCATTTTCTTTTTGTGTGTTTCTGGATGTGTGTTTGTTGTCACGGTCGTGCGTAAGCTTACCAGGTATCTAGGGGGTTAATGCTGATGGGAGAGCATTGGTGTTGGGAGGTTTCCTGGCAGGTGGAGCTGGGAACCTCTGGTCTGTGTTGGGCATCTCGGTATGTCCTTCCCTGTGTGGTTCCTGGGTAACCTGGTAAGCTTGGGGATGGTTTTTACTTTAAATGGTTATGTTAGTTATGTTAATTTATGTTATTTATGGTTTATGTGTGTTGGTCATTGCCCTGTTAACGCACCTATTTTTTGCTTTTAGGTCTGCGTGGCATTGGCCTGCATTTAAATAAAATCGGCTGTGGCCTTTTACACCCAAAACATTATGGTTGTTGTGTCTTTATTGGGGGGGGGTTATGTGTTCCAACATTGCCTAGCATGGCAGTCGAGGCTGCTACAGTCATGCGTCGTACTGAAGAGCTCAGTGACTTTAGAGGGGGCCGGTTCATGAACTTTCTGCCCTACTAGATCTTCCCCAGTTCCAAACTGCCTCTGGATGCAACATCAGGACAAGCTCTGTGCGCTGGGATCTTCATGAAATAGGTTTCCATGGGTGGAGTGGTGTAAAGAGCATCGCCAGTGGACTCTGGAGCAGCGGACACATGGTCTCTGGAGTGACGAATCACGCTTTTCTATCTGGAAGTCTGATGGATGATTCTGTGTTTGGCGGATATCAGGTGAACGTTACCTACCCGAACGCATAGTGTCTACAGTAAAGTTTGGTGGAGAAGGGATAATGCAAGGATGCCTAGAAAGGCTGCTCATTATTTTAGTCATGTCCAAAGTATCACATAGTGCTGTTCTTCCTGACATTAATGCGCATGTACAAGCATAGACAGCATATTCTTCAACTGCATTTCCTCCCATCCATCTTTGCTCAGCATAAAAGAAAAAACTGCTCCATTCACACAAAGATAGGATAGCATAATATGCTGGAAAGGGGAGGAGCCTGGATGCCAATCATATACATGCTCAAAAAGGGGAGGTGCTTAGACATATATACTAAGTGACATGCCCCCCACCCAAAAAAAAGCAGTTCACACCTCCCACACTATGGAACCACTACGCATTGGTACTGAAAACAGGGTTTAATATGTTAAATAAAATATTAATTAATTGAATATTAGACTTGTGCATTTGTATTCTGGAGAACATGAAAACAAACGTGAATGTAGTGAATGTAGTTCATCAAACTAAATTACGAACAAATGAATATGGCGGCGGAAAGATGTAAACCAAAACGAAGGCGCACAACACGAATAAGCGTTGTTTCTTCATGTTCTTGTACATATATATATATATATATACTAGGCTAGCCTATTAGTTAAGACAAAATTTGTAAATATCTCCTAGCTAATCTCCCTGCTCCCTTCCCCCAATACAAGTCACTGCCTCTAGCCTATCTTAATTCTTCTGTAGTATAGCTGTGGTTAAGACTGGAATCCACAGGGTCGACAAAAGCTAATAGTGTGAGAAAAATAGAAAACACGGCAGAAAACAGAGAGAAAAACGAATATGAAGAACGGACGAATATTCGTAGAATACGAAGATTTTTTTTCCCCAAAGACGAACACGAAGACTTTTGCTGGCGCCGAAGTCTATTAAATACTTCGTAAGTGTTGCTCTTTAACAGAGCCAATCCCTCCTTGGGACGGTGACGTATTCACCATGGTGGGTACTGCCCTAGGCCTGACCCAAGGCGCAACCATGGCAACTGGCTCTATGGCCACTGTCCTTACTGCTAAATGCTGGGACACGATGTCATATCATTATTTTAGTGGGAAGGGTTGACCATGAAATACTTTATATTTCTGCCACTTACATTGTTAAATACACCATTTAAATATTGAGAAATTATTTTTGAAAAAGTCTATTTTTGATTTTTAAAATATTTAATAATTTTCATTTTTTTTTTACTTTGCATATACTATATTCACTTGTATGTGCTTTTAATATTTATTTATCCTTATTATAAAGGACGTAAAACATTACCGATTATAAAGCAACGGCTGTCCTGAAAGAAAGAGTTTAATGAAATAAAACAAAACGGGGTGGAGAGCTAGCCATCACTCTTGCTGCCTGACCAAAGTGAGGAAAATGCAAATATGGTGTCTACCAAAGGACAGATTGTAGTCTATAAAAATAAATAAATAAGTGCAATCTATTTAGCAGAACTAGACCAGAAGCGGAGCAGCAAGCCACAGGCCGGCTCCCACATCTCGGTATCGTAGATCACTTTCCTGCGCTTCACAGCTCACTGTCTGAAATCTCATTAGCATGAAGGGAAGCGGAGCAGAAAAACCTACGAGACCATGCGAGACCTGCTCAGCAAAAGCTTGGGAGGAAGATGTCCAAAAATATAATAATATCCCATGACCTGACGGAACTTTCTCATTGGTAAGAAGAGGGGGAATGTGTTATCTTACCTGAAATGATTAAAAGAAATTGTGATTTCACTAATACCTGCAGTAATGACATGCGTAGCCTTGCAAAAGAACCCAATCATCAATTTCTCTTATTTAAATTTTTATTAAAATATATATTTTTTTATTAAAATGTAATTAACTATATATATATATAAATGATACATTTTTTTGGAAAATGATACTGTATAGAGGATTATTTTCTATAATTTCAACATTCTATCATCTTAAAAAAAAAAAATGGAAAATCTCATACAGCTATCCCCAAAAGCACTCCTTCTCCGAGGGCACGATAAGACATTAACCCAAGAAAAGAAAACACAGCGCTCCTGAGATGTGGCCAGTGAATCCACACGTTTAATGACAGACAAGGTGGGAGCACAAACCTTTTTTTGGTACACACAGCCCTTTATCAATGCGCACCTATAGCCATAAATATGGATTAACTTGCAACATCCCTGCAGCGCTGTTTTCTTTTCTTGGATTAATATTCTATCATCTTTCCATCTAAAGAAGAGACCTCTGATATCCCAAAAGTTAATGCAACATTTATGTTGCCCCAATTGAAAGTATCCACATATAAAGACTCAACATTCCAGACCAAAATTCTATTATGCCCCTGTTTAACCCCTTAATGACAAAGCCCGTACATGTACGGGCTCAAAATGCATTGTTTTCAATGGGTTTAGGGACCGCCCATTGTCCTTAAGGGGTTAAGGTGTTCTGGTTTATTGGTTAATACGCATCTGGCCAGCTGTACCAACCAGGCGTTCAACAGAAATAATGTGGATGGAGCATCATGAGATGTCATAGTCCTGCCCAGTAGCAACGTTAGCACCATATTTTGACCGAACAGTTTGGGCCAGTATGTTGGCCATTATGTGGCTCTCAAGGACAGGTCTACGACATTCCTATACTGTGCATTATATTGTTTTTCTCTTTTAATATTTTTACTTTTTATTACATCATGGACCAGTGTGACCACTAAACCAGTAGAATGGAAATGAATCAATACTGAATCCAGATTATCTGGACAAAACTAATCTGTGTCAGAGCCATTTGTCTTTGTAGGATAACTACATTAGGCTTACTGACATACACATTCTTCTACGGCGTGTACAAGTGCCCAAACTTGCAAAAAATATTAATTATAGTCCCTGTCTCCTCTTAAAACAGCATTTTAACGTATATATAGAGAGAGAACATATTCGTAACAGGGATTGCAAAAATGTGTTTTCTGTGTACAGAGTAGATTAACAGACTGATTTATCACATGTCAATGCTGATAGGCTACTACTCTAATTCCTTGGGGTAGGTAGATATCATATAGGGGATCTTCCCAGGGTAGCCGACTCAAGACTCTGCATCTTCCGGAGATGCGGCTTCATTCAGGGTGTGTGACTAGCTACAAACAGGGTGGAGTCAACTATAATTAGACAATACATTATATATAATGTAAATGAGTTAATATATGAGTTATATATATATATATATACATAATGTAAATGAGTTAAATATATATATATATAATGTAAATGAGTTAATATATGAGTTATATACCGTATTGGCTCGAATATAGGCCGCACTTTTTTCCCCCACTTTAAGTCTTTAAAGTGGGGGTGCGGCCTATATTCGGGGTCTAGCACCTGAATCCTACTCCCCGATACGCTCAGACAGCCTCCCCTGCCAGCACTTTCCACGGGGGGGGGGGTGCCGGCACGGGAGGTTGTCTAAGCTTTACCTCTGCCCCCAAGACCAGGGCCGGCGGGGGACATCTACGCAATACGCGTACACAACTTTCGGTGCCGGCACATCAGCTGAGTGCCGGCACCGGAAGTTGTGTATGCGTATTGCGTAGATGTCCCCCCCCGGCCCCGCAAGACACCCGGGAGTCTCCTCTGGTAAGTCTTGGGGGCAGAGGTAAAGCTTAGACAGCCTCCTGTGCCGGCACCCCCGGGGGGGGCAGAGTGGCAGCATATCTCGGGGGGGGGGGACAGTGGCAGCATATCTCGGGGGGGGGAGGAGGACAGTGGGAGCATATCTCGAGGGGGGAGGAGGACAGTGGCAGCATATCTCGGGGGGGGGAGACAGAGTGGCAGCATATCTCGGGGGGGGGGAGACAGAGTGGCAGCATGTTTTTTTGGTGCTTTTTTAAAGAAAAAAACTTTTTCTTTAAAAAAGCACCAAACTTTTAGGGTGCGGCCTATATACGGGGGCGGCCTATATCCGAGCCAATACGGTATATATATATATATATATATATATATATAGATATATATATATAATGTAAATGAGTTAAGCCATATTAGTCCAGTATATATATTGACATTGTGTATATATATATATATTCATACTGCGTTATAAATGGCTGCATTAATTCTGATTATGGCTAAAAATTATAGGATTATCAGATCAGTATTTGTAAAGACAGACAGATTGGACATCACAGAAAATACACCTTATAATGTTCTCCTGTCCATGATGTAAAATAAGAATAATTTTAAAAGATCATATAAAGTAAATAGACAGGAAAATCTATCTATCTATCTCTCTATCTATCTCTCTATCTATCTGTTCTGTTTCAACAACCATCAATTGTAAACAGCACTAATTAGGTCAGGGTTTATTTGTTGCGGGAGAAATAAGCAGGCCGTGAAATAATTATTTTTAATTGCACTTTGCCAAAGTTCTAAAGCCAGAAGCTAAATGATGCCACTGTTGTGATTATCCGAGTGACTGTGCCAAAAGCCTTCACGGCAAAGCATTGTCACTGTCCTGAACCGCGTTCCGATGGCAAGGTTTCCTCGTGCCATCAAACTTGCCAACAATGACCCAGAGACTAAAAAGGGCTGATAGGTTGCCGTCTCTAGGCTGTTATCAATTACTGCATGAAAGCTGTTTTGAGAACTTCATCATTAACAAATCACTTCGTGAAATTGTTATGAGGTGCTTTGAATATGCAAATAGCAAGCTGCTCCCATGTATACTGCCTGCAAAAAAAAAATAATTGGAAATCGAGATTCCCACATTTATTAATGGATATTGCCTTCAACTGCTCTGATTATGCATTACTGCAAATTGGTTTCTCGATGCGCGCAACTCCATAACTGAGCTGCAGCAGTCATTCAAAGAGACAACGGCAACAGGGTATATCCCAGCGTGATAAATATCCTGGTACCTCCTCGCCGCGAGGCTCGGTGGATGGCACACAATGATTGGTGTCCGAGAAGGAGACTTCACTTTCTCAACATGCTAATGAGTTATTCCAAGCAGCTGGACAATCTAATTCAAGGCAATGGGAGGTTCAAGGGTTTTTTTTTTTTAACATTTATTAATTAACCCCTATTAATGAGCGCAGACCAGTAGAGCACTGGCCGGCAGATGTACGGTTCCAGCGCGACATGATTAAAATGTCAATATACTTACCGCCATACGTCCAATGGTCTCCATTAAATGGGGAGATACAGCTAAAATCAACAGGGCACTTCATAATGTAATCCATTTACAGCATAATATTAAATGAATATTGCATGCAACAATAGAAAGTATGGTATTTGTTTACATGGTTTATAACATGTTAATGGAACATGTTCTGACATGTCATGTGGTTGTACAGCAGTAATAGGAGGGTCTCACGCTTCATTACCATACAGAAGTTGTGAAGCGTAGAGCTGGTCCAGGAGAAGTTGGACCACCACTCATGGGATAAAGGGCAGAACAAATGGGCAGAACGAGGCAGGAAGTGAGTGGGACAACCCTACTAGATATCAACCGGGCTGGAGCATTGAAACTATGATTGATTTTGCCATACAAAGTGCAATCTGGGATAATCTTAGTAGATTCCTTGAATTCGAGAAGTTCTATTGGGTCGAAAACTTTTCAGCAGGGTGTTCATACGTGTCATTAATCCACAGAAATAGAAAAGATGATTGACAAAAGGTTACGCTAGACTTGAGGACAACTAACAGCGGAGGAATTTCTCCTCAAACCACACATAAGCCTAGCAGGTCTGTTCCCTCCAGACACCAAAAATACTGAAAGACAATGTATTAGGTGTATTCCCATTTTGTACATTTTCAAAACAAGCAAGAAACCAATCACAACGCCCTCTTTTATTGATTCTTAAAAAAAACCACTTAATCTTTTAAAAAAGTTGACACAAAACGTAAATGGAATGTGACAGTTCTTTTATTTAAATACAAACTATACCATCTTATTTTGGATATGGTCCCTCGCCTACGAAAATTATTCTGCCAACTTTCCCATTAAAAAAAAAATCCGCAGACCACAGATATTATTTTTTCCCTGTGAACAAATATTGATCACGCACATCTGTTTTATTAAGAAATAACTGAAAACTAAATGAATCTGACCTCTGAACAGACAAGAAGCAACCTCTGATCTCTATTAATCCTTTTGTAACAGAAATACACATATCTGTTTTCTTTCAGCGTTTTCAATCTAAGAATCAAAGTTCAGTAGAATATGCTTTTAAAGTAACCCTGTCCTACTCTAGAACCACATTATGAATGAAACTATAGAGCAGTTACCACGTATCAGATACAGGTGGGTCCATGAAGAACCTCGGTACCCTCACACTATGAAATAAATTACCAACCGTTTATCAAGACTTTATCAGAATCGCAACAAACTTATGCTTATATTCGCTCAGACTTAACAATAGTTGATGGTAACGGCAGGACTAGTCCTATACAGGTTTCAGTGGGCAGGAAGTAGGGGGCAATAGGGGAAGAGTGGTTATGGTCAAACACCACTCCCCTGCCTCGAGAAAGAGGAAACTGGCCCAGAGACTCGGGGAAGCAGGGCTTCATATGGAGACTCTAGGTCACAGGTTCTCAACTGGTGGAAGACTAAGTTGTAAGGTACCGGGGTGGATCCAGAGCCTGGCCTACTGAGGGGCGCTTACCCCAACACACATTTCCAGACACACACGTACAGACACTCACACTAACACACGCCTACAGATATATACACACATCCAGACTCTAACACTACTAGACATTCAACACATAGTGAGGCATCCACATCCAGGCACCCTAAAACAACCAGACACACTAACACACATGCACACAGACCTGCACACTAACACACTCACATACACTAACACAACCATACGCTCAACACTAACACACATGTACACACACAATAACAATTTCTGACACTAACACACACAGACACTCTCGCTAGCACAACACTAACACACACTAACACATGCAGATACTTACACTAATGTGCCTTGACACTCAAACACAACCACCTAGACTAACACACACTCACACTAACTTATGCACACTAACATACCCAGAAACAAAAGCACACTTAGTCAGACACACAAACATACCCAGACAAACGCATATACCCAGACACACAAAAATACAAGCAGACACACACCCAGACAGGTACACACATACCTAGAAGCATACACACATACCCAGACAGATACACATATATGCAGAAAAACATGCTAACATTCCCAGACACACATACCAAGACTCACATGCTTACTTACCCAGACACACACACAAACCCAGGCAGACATGCGCAACTCACTTGCCTTGTCTCCAATATGCCTTCCATGCAGCTTGTTGCTCTGCTAGTCCAGCAGCATCATGTTGGGCCCTGCTCAACCACCTCCTGGGACCCGAGAATTATTATCCCTACATGTGAAGCATGCCATTGGCTTTCTCGGGGTGGGGGGATTGCCCCGTTGCCCCATTGCCCCCCCCCCCGATCCACCCATCTAAGGAACAGCACATGTCCTCTTAAAATAGACTGGTGTGGGTGTATTTACATTGCTGGTAGAAAGAAAAAATAAGAATAAATGTACTTGACCTTGTACTATGTTTTCTGTAAGCAACAACAAAAAAATGAAACTGAATAAACATTCCTTTTATGAGTGTTTTCTTCTGCATTAGTGTTCTTTTACATGTGACAAAAGGGTCACTAATAATCCAAGCGGAACCTAAGATTTTTTATGCTTGCATTCCATCAGGTTTGTAATTGGAAATAAAGTGAAATCCTAAGGCCTGAAACCTTTATTTCTTCATAATGTTACACACTTAATTGCTCCTGTCATTTACCGACACGATTATGTTGTCTAGGAATGGAGACAAATAATAGATTTTAGTACTTATTCAGAGACTCAAACTGCATGCAGAGAGCCGCAAACTACACCATTAAACTGGAATTACATCTTTAAGTCCAAAACAAAAAGTTAACCCCAGTAATCATTATCCCCTCAAAATAAAAGGCCACATGAGTCAGATGAATCCTGAAATCCAATTTTTAACCAACGGAGATTTAAAGCCTTTTATTATGTCAGCGTGCTAGTTTTGTTACAGAGGAACGCGGTTTTACAACAAGGAGACACAGAAGAACCGCTAAAATAGTATATTCTTAGTTCTACTGATGCTCAACTCAGAAGGGCAAAAAAATCGGGGTACAACTGAATATTAAACGTACTATAGAAAAAGCTATTTTTGATTTGCAAAGTGGTCCCTTTTTTCCACCATGTGAACTCTGTTGAAGTAAGGGGTTCAAAGTCTTCACGGTTCCTCTTTGAATAGGGAATCCCAGAGGTGACTCCTTGGGGACTCTATGGCCAGGTACGTTGGCTTTAGAGTGTAGACATAATGGATATATTTAAGAAAATGGAGAGGGCAAACACCACTCTTGTAAATCATAAAAAGATAACTCTCGTGACCAAGCGATGAGCTATTTCATACAAGCTCAGCCTGAAATTGGTTGAACCAGAGCTTCCCAAGTACCTTCATCACCTCTAGTGTGGCAGACGATGTAGTTTGTAGAGCTGGATGGATATATACAACCAGCAGAGGACTACACATGGATCGTTTTATCGGCCGCTGGCCTTAAAGTGCCTGGTGCAATTTAATTACCAGTCTGGCCCTGATACAACATCTGGAGGTGACTCTCTTGCTTGTCCATCTAGCACCTTATAAGATAGAAGACAAGCTATTTCCACGTGCAAAAGCAAAATTCTTTACATTAGTGATGTTAATAATTGTGAAAATCTGATATTAAATTAATATGTGATAATTACTACCAGGCACAATAATTTATGTGTGCAAACGGCAGATACATGTTTTAGCTTCTTTCGTAGCCATATTCTCAAGGAAAAGTGAAGATAAGCAGGTGGTTCTCAGGAAAAAGTGCAGAATTCCAAGGATTGTATAAATAACACAGGCTCTTTATATATGGTAAGGTTCGGTGTTTTTCTAGTAGGTAATAATATATATTTGGCAAGTTTTATGCAAAAAAAGAGTATTGTGGTAATACATTTTTTTATTGGACTAACCTTTAGTTTTAAGGACAAGCTTTCGAGAAGATTAACCTTCCTTTAAAGGAATACACATTTATACAACTGGCCTCACATGGCTATCCGTAACAACGCAACTTTTTTAGAAACAACAATGAAAATCCCATCATTTTGACGCGGAACGTGAAATAACAGATTTATTAGGAATCTAAAGTGCCTCTAGCTAATATGTATAAAATTATACTCTTGATCGAAATAACATATGTAGTTTCTGGACATCAACAAGCACAATTCGAAAAACAAACAAGCAATTAAATAAATAACGCTGTGTTCTATGACAACCTAACCATCGTAAATTGGTTTAGCGCCAGGACGCGGTTTATGGTACTATCAAAAGTGTATGTGGATGTTTATGTCACTGCATAAAATATAACATAAAACTCAAAATCTACTTTGATATTATCATAAAAGCCTGTCCGAGAACAGCCAAGCGTCGCAGGTAACTCAGCATTATTATGTGAGAGCACAGAATTCAGGATGATTGTCATATATATATATAAAAAAAGGTCAATCACATATAAAAGAGTCACTGATTGTGACATTTGGAAGAAATATTTGTTTTGATTTAATTGTAATAGAAATAAGATTTCGCAGTATCAAGTTAACATGGGCTGGAGAAGACAACAGCCCTGTCCCCTCCGTGTGTATCGGAGAATCTAGAATGTTCAGGGCCGCCATCAGACATCTTGGGTACAAATCAAAAAACAGTATTGATGCCTGGTGACCTATCACGAGCTTGAGAGCCTAGGGGCCTCATTGTGAGCATCGGATGATAGACTGGGAGGAGCATGGGTGGGGCAGAGGAAGGAACAGATGGTGGGATGGAAAGGGTGGCTTTCCATCCCACCATCTGTTCCTTCCTCTGCCCCACCCATGCTCCTCCCAGTCTATCATCCGATGCTCACAATGAGGCCCCTAGGCTCTCAAGCTCGTGATAGGTCACCAGGCATCAATGCCTGGAAAGTGGCAACCAGATCCTAAAGCCCACAAGGTCCAGACATGGATGGCACATCACGAGGGGACAGTCCCGTGTAGCGAGAAGGGAAGGCCAATAAAGGGGCACATGACAGACCGGGGAACATGCAAGGCTTAAATATGTATGGAATAGGCATAAAGCTATCCTGAATCTAAGGCAAGAATAGATTAAAGTCTGTGTCCTTATGGGCAGACTAGATGGTCTTAATGGATTTTATTTGCTGTCAGATTCTTTGTTTGGCTGGGCTCCAAACACAGGTACTGGTTGTACCCCCGAATGGCAGCACTGAGAAAATTATCTTGCAAAGCACAAGAGGGCATCCGTTCAGTCTTGAAGAAAGGAATTTGCACCTAAAGCAGCAGAACGCTTCTTTACAGTAAGAGCAGTAAAGATGTGGAATTCACTACATACAGAGGTTGTTTTGTCAGATTCAATTGATTCCTTTAAATATGGGTTGTTTTTTTAGCAAAGAAGAATATACAGGGATGTAATGGGCTACAAGGACAGAATTCCTTATAGCTTGTTAAACCAGTGAGAAATCAGAGGCCATTTTGAAGTCAAGAAGGATTTTTTTCCTCTTTTTTTAAGCAAACTTGGTAATCACTACAATGCAGATTTTTTTAAATCTAAAATTACATTTCTTCAGCAATTACAGGCTTTTAATATTGCTTATATTATTAGTTTCAATGTTCTTGATAAGCTTGTATGTACCCTCACTGTAATAGCCCTGTGGAATCTCCTGGAGCTCTAGGAATAAAATGTAGTAATAATAAAAATAATACTATAGTCTAAATAAACCAAATTTTCAACTCATCTAATCACAAAAGCCCAGGATGTTGGTTTGGTAAGATCTATTCTACTTATAACTCCATTGATTGATACTATTTTTGGTTTTCTAGGTATATGCTAATAGAAGCCATTTTTATCAGATCAATTGATAATGTAACAATGACAGCATCAGGACAAATCCCTCTCTCATCACAACACAAAGAAGCACCCGACGCACGTTTCACCGATTGAACCCCGGATTCTTCAGGGGCAGCGGACCATGGCTTCGGTAGGAAACCCAAACAGGTATACCATTTTAGTCTGAAGACATAGGAGACTTGACATATGGACACTATAGTCAAATCACAACGTATGTTCCCACGCAGCCTACACTAACAAGCCTGGAAAGGTCTTATTTCTCGGAGCCCTTGGCATCTTGTATCCGCATACGACAGTTTTCATTGAATATTTAGAATATATCAATGTCATTAAATTTAAATTCAAACTAGGCTATAATACTTTTTTGGCTCAATACACTGGCCTACTGAAGCTAAAAATTAAATTTGCAAGGCCAATGACTGTCCCTCGTGTGAATGAAAAGTGTAGTTTTATTGCCGAATACTATATCACGGCGTTAAACATAAAAGAGAAGTTTACTATAATAAAAGATTTTTCTTATTAATTGCGCTAAGCTAGGATTGAGCTGTTTTACTTAAGTAATAAAGAAACTGTCTCTCAATCTGTACTCACATCTATATGTCAGTTTGATTCAAGCTTCACCTTGTATTAATACGTCTGAAATGCTACCCATGGGTACAAAGTTTTATTCTTCCTCTGGCCTTTTTGCATTTGACGTTTTTTTTACTACTGTCGGGAAGGATTAATCATAATTGCAATCTATCAGGAGTGATAACATGATTATAATGTACAGAACCTATCCAAGAAATGCAGAGTGCCAGGGAATCTTCTTAAAGGTACCCAACAGGAATCATTGTGAATTTATGACGTGTGACGATCGCAGTCTTACTCACTGAATGTTCACCAGTGAACGAGTAGGTCGAATTGCACTAATCATCATGGAAATGTTACCTTGGATGTGATATCAAGCAGTGATTTAAATGATATATCAGGGCATCTTTAATCTATGTGTTATAAAATGGAGCGAGTGGGGTGATGGTCATGATGTAGGGTATGGGGAGGAGGAGAACATACATTGAGTGGGATAATGACCTTCATATGGTTTACTTAGAGTATGATAGCAAATAGTGAGTGGGATAATAACCACAAAGAGGTGTATGGAGAGCATGACAACATGTAGCGAGTTCAATAATGATAGAATATGTAAAATAGTTAATTAGGTTGAAAATAGACATACTGTCCATCAAGTTCAACCCTTCCACAAACTCATATTAGCTGATCCAGAAGAAGTCAAAAAATCTACTGAGACAGTAATGTCATCTGAAAGGGGAAAAAAGTTCTTGACTCCAAGGTGGTTGGCCTCGCCTTGGATGATCTACTTTTACTTGTATTAACCCTGTATGCAATTCATATATAGAAAAATATCCCAAAGTTTTTTGAATATATTGATCGAATTGGCAAAAACTACTTCAGACGGCAACCTATTCCACAATTTAAGATGAAAGCTTCTTTGTTTCAATGGGATTGGCTACATGTTGTGATATAAGGTATGGGGAGGCTGATAGCATATACTTAGTGAGATAATGACCGTTGAGGGGTATAGGTGAATTGTAACATATAGTGAATCGGATGATGGTGTGGGACAGTGAGCGTGATATGGGGTATGAAAAGGATGATAAATAAGGAGTGAATGTGATAACGACTGCGATATTGGGATGGTAACGTATTTTTGGTGGGATACTGACCAAGAGGTGGGGCATTAAGAGGATGATAATGTATATTTAGTTGCATTATGACTATAGTATCGGACATATGGGGGATTATAACATATAACAAGTTGGATAATGACCATAATGTGGGCTAGTTAGAAGATGACAACATACATATAGTGGGATAGTGACCAAGATGTGGAGTATAAGAGGAATTATAAGCTATAGCAAGTTAGATAATGACTGTAATGTGGGGTGTGGGGAGGAAGATAACATGGAGTGAGTGGGATAACAACCCTAATGTTTTATAGTACGATAATGACCATGATGTTGGGTATGGAAAGAATGATACTATATAATGGGTAAGAAAATGAAAATTGTGTAGGGGTGTAGGAAGAATAATAGCACTGTGGGGGGGGGGGCGACAGGATGAGCTGAGGATGCTGGATGGGAAAGGATCATTTGGGAATCTGTTGTAAAATGTGTTCTAGGTGCAATATGTTACATTTCTATAAGATATCCACAGGAACAAGTTCTCAGCCAAATTCCAAAAGCAGGCTAATAATAATCGCTGGTGAGAACCTGACATTTTATTCTGACAGAAACATTTGATTGCTTAATTTGCTGTAAATCAGTGTCCATTAGTATAAAGCGCTCAGTGATTTTTAGCAAATAATCAGACAGGGCTCTGACTGGGATGCGCTGTTTACAATAGGACCTGCGCCGGATTGCTTGCCATTAGCATTTTCCCGTTACGCGACTGAATGCCTGTCTCTGATTACCGGGGCTCTTCAACTGATTCCCTTTTGTTTTCTTAAAGTATATTCACAATACATTTTTAATTGGCTGTGCAATAGGAACTTTGTCTAATTTGCTTCAGTATAAAAGAATTAAAAAAAAAAAAAAAGGAGAAAAGAAAGGAATTTACGTAGAGGATATATTGTAGCTGCCAAACACACTAAGCTGCAATGACAGATGAAATAGTATTATGAAAGGATTGTTAAATTATTCTATATTCTCTTGGGTTAAATGCCATATGCCAATCGTGAAAAAAAAGCATGTTTGTTAATAGGCAAAGCTACGTATCCTGCAAAAAATAGGAAGAGAAGTAATAAAGATAAAGGTTACAAAAAGCGGAGAACTTTATGCCTCTAAAGTGTTATTTCTTTAGTAGCAACACTTAGAACAGGGGCGTCCAACCTGCGGCCCTCCAGCTGCTGCAAGACTACATCTCCCATAATGCTCTTTCAGCTAAGGGGCTGGCTGAGGAGGATGGGAGATGCAGTCCTGCAGCAGCTGGAGGGCCGCAGGTTGGACGCCCCTGACTTAGAATAATAAGCCCAGCTTGGTGACCCTCTTGGCGCTACTTGAGCATACTTACCAATACCTGAGGTCCACTCATAGTATGCCTGTGTCCTCAGCTTTTTGGCATGCGCAACTACCAATGTCAGCATATGTATTGGCCAGCAGCCCTGGTAATTGGGACAATCAACAGTTGGGACATAGGTCTGATTCAAGGGAACCTCTTGGCACATATGAGCCAAGCTAGAACTGGTTTTATAAGGGGAGCGGGTGAAACCGACTGCCATGCATCCCAGTGAACGGATTTTTCTAGAGCCATGAGAATTCCCTGCCTTATCCAGAGTCTCTGGGGATAATCTTCACATAATGATGGGTCTAGGATTTCCAAGGTAGGCAAATGAAAAGGTATTCAGTTATTTCTATGTTTTTACTGGTATCGGTGAAACACGTCCAATGTATACCCCTGGCGCATAGGTTTGTCGTTAAAACCCAGACATATTCTACCCACAGCCGAGAAACCCTTTATAATAGGATGGGGCATGAAAGCATAATACAAATATCTCTCACTACATTAACCGATAAAAATAACCAACCAAAATGGCATACTATGATCAAAACTCCCATAAAAATCAAGTTTTGATACATTTTTCCATCAAAAATTGGTTGACCGTAGCTTTAAACCACACTAGCGTGTTTCAAAATCTTAACAGTACACTGGAAATAAAATTACGTCGGACTCTACGATATCCCAAACAACGTTAAGGGAACCCAGACCCTTATGTACTGAAAAATGTTTATACTCCAAACTGATCTGACCCCCAACTATGAATTTATAACCTTCTCAGGATAAATTAAGGCACAATTCCCTCCTTGCACACTACCCATGACTCAATCCGCTGTGAAACATGATTTCGGTTTGTTTTTCCACAGCTACAAAATGATCATTTCAAGCCAGGAACATGTTATGACACGGTATCCTCTGACATGGGATATTAATCCTACGCTTATTATTTGCTGGCCTGATTTCTCTTCAATATCCTAAAACCAAGCTAAAGATCTACGTCATAAATATCCTATCATAAATTCCCATTAGCTTTGCTTCTAGGTTTAGAATTAACCAGGTCAGAGCCAAAGGGGAAAAGTTGGATCTTTGTAGCACGAAATGGGTTAATGCAAGGAAATTAAACGTCTCCTGGCGTTCACCAAACAAAACAAAAAAAAACTGCATTTTACGTCGCTAATCAATTAAATAACTTGGAGGTTTTGCTTTATGGTGGTCTTTGAAATATTGAAAAGTCTCACTTTTTACATGAAAGGTTTCACATGACACCTAGAAATATTTTAACCATGAAATAATGAAAAATGAAAGCCCTGCATTCAACTTTAATGTGTATTAAATATGACATGTTCTAAGATTTCAGGCTTTCCTGTAGGAAATCAGTAAAGTCTTAGATATTTCTAATCTTGTTTATAGTGAGTAATATTGCTTAAATCCATCATTTTCACGGTCATTTCAAAAACAATTGATTTGTTTAATTGTTTAATTAATCGCTACTTTGAACTCGTACACATAATAACATTCCAAACGACCATGTCTACCATGCCGAGATATGTCTTTAATAAAGGCATCGATGGAATAACAGGAAGTACTTGTTTCCCAGGGAAGGCTACCTAGTGCGCTTCCTTTTTTTGTGGGCGTGGCTACATGTTGTGGGTGGGAAGTGGGTAGGGAGTAGGCGTGGCCAAACACCGCTCCCCTTCCCAGAGAAAGAAGAAACTGACCCGCAGACCTTGGGAAGCAGACCTGGGGCTCCCATGTATGCTCCTTTTACATCAGCTCAGCTTAACGATAATCCATGCTTTACCCAAATTACGTGTCTCTTTTCAGTTAAAATCCATGGATGTTATGTAAGGAAGTAACAGAGATGTTCTAGTATTATTTACATTCAGTCCGGGATGGAAGAACATTCAATCAATAAAACATTTAATAAAAAAAAGACTTCAGATCAGAAGTAATGTAGTCGATTGGCGCAACTTTTTTTATGGCAGAGAAGAAAAGTTAATGTGCAAATCACAGGATCCATTAAAGGCATGTCCACAAAAACCACGTATGATTTACTCTTATTTGGCGGTGCCGTATAACCTAGTCTTTTATGAGAAATATAATATTGTCTTATTTTTCCGATGTTTCTTTTTCGAAAGCTGAATAAAAATAAAAATGTATTATTTTCAATGAACAAAGGGAACCGTCACATTCTAGGCTATCCACACATGGAATACTGTGTACAGTACTGGGCACCAGTGTACAAGAAAGATATAGTGGAGCTGGAGAGGGTTCAAAGACGGGCAACCAGAGTAATAAGGGGAATGGGAGGACTACAGTACCCAGAAAGATTATCAGAATTGGGGTTATTTAGTTTGGAAAAAAGACGGCTTAGGGGGGACTTAATAACTATGTATAAATATATAAGGGGACAGTACAGAGATCACTCCCAGGACCTATTTATACCCAGGACTGTATCTATAACAAGGGGACATCCTCTACGGCTGGAGGAAAGAAGGTTTCTACACCAGCACAGACGGGGGTTCTTTACAGTAAGAGCGGTGAGATTATGGAACTCTCTGCCAGAGGAAGTGGTGATGGTAAACTCAATAAAAGAGTTCAAAAGGCGCCTGGACGTGTTTCTTGAAAGCAATAATATTACAAGTTATCGATATTAGATTAATAGGGACAGAACGTTGATCCAGGGATTTATTCTGATTGCCATATTTGGAGTCGGGAAGGAATTTTCCCCCTGGTATGGGGCAATTGGCATCTGCTTCATAAGGGTTTTTTGCCTTCCTCTGGATCAACACAGTAGGGACACAATATGTATATAGGTTGAACTTGATGGACTTTGGTCTTTTTTCAACCTTATGAACTATGTTACTATGTTACTATCCGAATTCCATGCATGTGCCCCAGACAATGACATTGGGACCCAATCCCACGAAAAGCAGGAAGAGGTAGAGTTGTCCCAGGGTTGGCTAGATGGTTTTCTCCCTCTTCTAGGGTAGTAGCAGTATTATTAAACACTCGTCTACAGACATCAGACAAGCCAGAAAGCTTGTTTTTCCCTCAGAAATCTCATGGTGCTGCTGCAAACCATAAGGGTAGGCACATGCAAATAAGGTCAGCAATTATCACCTTTGCCTCTATATCCACTTTATACATGGATCCCTTGAAAGTAATTGCCCGCTGTACAAGACAGCCTTTAGACAGGTAAGAGGTGCAATAGGCAGATCACCACTCATGGACAGCTGTTGTTTTTTTTTTGGAAGCCCAAGGTGTCGTGGTTCTCTTTGTGTGCTCGGTGAATTCAGTGAAGAATTGCAGTGAAACTCCAATCTAACGTAAAACTGTTTGCCCGGCAACCCCCCATGGGGTATGCCAGGGCCTTTCCTTCCCACCCCGGCCACAAGGCCTGCAGGAGGGTCGGATCTTCTTGGTTCCCTCCGAAGAGGAGAACCACTGTAAGGAAGAGGTAGGCTGCCACAAGACTTCCCCCACCTCTCCCAACAAATAACTGGACTCCAGTCTTCACTGTGGTGGAGTGCTCCAAAAACATCAAACTAAAATGTGTCCAAAGAAATCTGTGTCTAGGCCATGTATCAAAAGTCTGTGAACCCATCTTATTTAATAGGCACAAGCGCACCAACGCAATGTGCTAACAGTGAAATAAATAAGTGCACAGCCATATCCGTGCAGCCAAAAACAAAATAATTGGGTCACACACACATACATAAAGGTCAAAGAATGAAAAGGTGCTCTTCTGTAGCAACGGCTTTTGGTGTTCCTTGTGCTAACACATCCACAACAATTAATGCAAGGTTGTGAAGGTGACCCGTGACCCGTGACCCAGGTGCTGCTAACAATACAGGCTTAACACTTGAGGCTTGGGGTAGTCAAGAAATACCATTACATAAGTTATAGTGGGTAAAGGTGATGGAAACCCTTCCACTTAAATTTAAGGGGTAGTAGAAGTATTATTAAACACTCGTCTACAGACACCAGACAAGCCAGAAGGTTTGTTTTTCCCTCAGAAATATCATGGTGCTGCCACAACCAAAAGGGATTCTGGGTAGGTGCATGCAAATAAGGTTAACAAAGGTGATAATTGTTAAGCTTATTTGCATGCGCCTACCCAGAATCCCTTGTGGTTGCGGAAAAACAAGCCTTCTGACTTGTCTGGTGTCTGAAGATGAGTGTTTAATAATACTTCTACTTCCCCGTAAGACAAAATGCATTGTTTTCAATAGGTTTAGGGACAGCCCATTGTCCTTAAGGGGTTAAATTTTACCCACCACAAATTTTTGCTTTTTAATGCATGTTGGTGATAATTGTGCATGGACTCCCAAGCAATTTACTGCATGCAAATTTGTGCAGATAGAATCACTTGGTCCGTTTCTGCTACCGTATCAGCCTACCACTCCAGACCTTCAGTGACGATGTGTGGCTTCTGCTGGTGATCTGGCCTTGGGGGATAGGTGTTTTGGGCTTGTCTTACATAAAGAATGTCGACCATCCTAGGGGCAATGAAGGGAACCATTAAGTCCAAGTCCAAGGGTTTTCAATGCAGGATGCAATTAATTTTATATCCAACGCAGTTCTTTAAACTAAAACTTGGAGCAAGCAGATTGCAGACACACAGCAATCAACAAAGTAAAGTAGCATAAACTGTACACTTGTATTTGATATATATATATATATATATATATATACATACAGACAATGTGCATGAATACATAATAATTGCCCTTTCTGACTATATTTCCAAGGGGAGAAGGAAAATCAGACAAAACCCTTGAGGAATCTGATCTCCAGCAGGCAAAGGGTTAAATGTTATTGAAAAAACCCAAATGTGGATAACCTTTAAATCATTAAATCTCCCTTTGTAAACACAAGTAATGGGGTGGCTTCCGTACTCATTCCATTTTAGAATGCTAATAATCCATGGCATGAATTAGCGTTCAGAAACAAAGTTCTGCATGGGTCCCTAACACCGAGGAATGCCGGGATGGGAGTTAATAGGCCAAAGCCTTTCGCTGCCCTCCTGCTTGTGTTTGATATCCATTTAAAGGCACAGGATTGCAGCAGTTGCTAAAGGACCAGGCTTAAGGTGGTTTAAGCTGGAGAGTGCCGTGAAAGTTGGCGGTGGCACATATCCATGTTACCCAGCTGCTTTGGAGATAGAATGACAGAGGCCATTTTGTTTTCCATTTGATCGTGGAAAGTAATACGCCTTCAAACACAGTCCAATAAAGCAGACTTTGAAAGCTGTGCGCTTTGTGTGTTTGTATTACGACAGGGTGGTGATTTCCGATCTCTTATAAATACAGCACTGTCATAACAAAGCCATTTGTCACTAGGGAGCTGATCATCTAAAGCTGGGCACCTACAAACTCTACATAGTTATGCCAACCAATACTTGAGGGACAGCCGAGCGTGCATGAAGTCAGCGGTGATGACATCGCACTATGTTCCGCTCACAGACAAAATCAGGGCAGTTGGAAACATATGCAGAGTACAGCATAAGTCTTTGACGTATATGAAAAACAGGCAGTATGCAAAAGTTACACAATTACATTAATTATGAATTATAGATATTAGCTTTAGAAATGGCTGATTTGGCAAATAGTTTTTATAAATCTATTAGGACGAACTGAATAAAGGAACTGGGTAAATTTTCCAGGCAGTGGGGATCATGGGCCAACTGCAGTAATCCTCGGACCTGGCAGCTCTGTAATCAATGGAGGTCTGTTCTGTTGCAACACAGATCCCATATGGCCACCTTGAGTCACTCTGACCACTGCGGGGTTGGTCTTCAGGTATGGTGCACAGGGGGTCCCGATCCTGAATTTGCCTCCGCCGTGTTCTAGCCTCTCTACCTCTAGCCAATTCAGATGTCCTAGGTTAAACAACTTAAATGTTTGGGAGGGTATTGTAAGTTATTCTAACCACATCCACCATGTCCCTCTTATCCTTCTTCCTACTCACCATTAACCAAACCTGCCCTCTCCCACTCCCAGGGGTAGGCACCAACATTGCTCATGGTGGACTTTTACTGAGGTCTGTGGTAGACAATTTAATGATGTTTTATGGACCTCACAAACCTTGCCACGGACACTTTGTCTACCCCTGCCTGCTCCTGTATTGAGTATGAAGGCAGGATACCTGGAAATTCCTACCCAAACATTTTTTATTCAAAACAAAACTGATCCGAATGTTCCTTTAATTCCAAAAAAACAGTTTTCTATAGCTCACCTCAACTATACCAGTGATTAATAATGTATGTTTTGAAATAAAAACTCCCTATAAAGAAGTGGCTAGATTAAACTGAAGTAGGGTTTGCCATATATTAGTGCTCCGTGCCACACATCTGAGCTACACCTGCGGTGGCCAATGAATTTGGTGTTTGAGATTTTATTAACATTTTTTATATTTGCAGAATCTGATATACAGTAGTAACCATCGATGTGTTAAATTGAAAGCAGCGCTGACTGTTACCTTGATCATAAATAAGTAAATATAATTATAGTACTTATTCCGGGTTATGTATTAACGCTGCTTAAGTGCAAACCAGGTGCCAAGAAAAAAAAAAAAGCTAAGTGAAACCAATATGATTTTTTGCTTTCATAAAAAAAAAAATTCCATTTCTGCAGCAAATGAAATTGAGATACATAAATCCCCAGAATGATTCGCATTGCGTTCTCCGGTAACACTCAACTGAAGCGGCGGAACCTCCAAGCCAAGCAGACAGGTTTATTGATCATTATTTATAAAACTCCCAAAAGCACAAATCCACCTCAAATCCAACAATACTTTTAGAGAAAAGAAAACAAGGCTTAATCAAACTGCCTGCCTGCAAAATATTTCTCAGTACTTAACAGTAGCTGACAGATCTTCGCTCTATCACTGATAGAAGACTTTTCTCCTTAACGCGTGGCGGTACAGAAAACGTGTGGATTGTCTTAAAATCTATCCCGCCTTTCGGAATTTATAGGAAAAAAAAGGGATTTTCATGGTTTTTACAGGGCAGCCATGATTTTGAGCACTATTCCAGGATCCCATGTAGCTGGGTCAGAGGATCTCCCAAACTGGGCCATGATCCCTATTGTCCACAAAAAGGAGGGCAATGGAGAGCATGGTCCAGATTCTCTGGCAAGATGGCTCAGTGATCTCCATCCCTTACAGGTAATAGATTGAATTATGCAGACACCAAGGAACATTATGCACATGCTTATTTTAAAAAAAAAACAACAAAAAAAACATTGAGATAAATCTTCTGAGAGAAGATTTTCAATTAAGGGCTTGTATTTATGAGTCCCCCCCCCCCCCCCCCCGACTCATATTCTAAAAAAATATAATGAAACTGAGTTAAGGAAAAATACAGGAAGCCAAAGCAGAAAGTGGTGTATACAGCGAGCTGGCCAACTGTCGCAAACCCAACGCTTATCTCGCATTGTGAAGTAACAGTATCCGGGTAACACGTTCATGTCACCGATAATTAGGTTAGTGCAGTAAACTCCGGCCGGGTTTCCGTGTTCACGCAGTTGTTACTGAAACCTTTTTTTCACCTGATAGGTTAAGCTCTTCAATTTGCTATCACATACTTGAGTACTTGTGGTCTCAAGTCCTGCCTCATTATCACATCATATATAGAATCCAGTAGTGATGCTTTCTATAAAAAGACCTTGTTAGAACAAATGTGATTCCTATCGGATTTATGGTCCTTTGAAGTCAGAGTGTGTTAGAAGAGCGAGGAGAACCCAGTGCTTGAACGTTCTAGAGTAATAATCACAGGGCAGTTATTGATACCTCAAAGAAGAACGTGGTTCTAGAGGTGAGAGAGCAGGACCTAGAGCGGTACGAGGCATTTTTATGAACAATTAAAATTGACTTGTCGTGCTGTCGAGACCCGTCCGGTGTTTCTACTTTGCTTTAGGTCAGAATGATACATTGTTTAGGTGCTCTGGTGGAGGGTGCAAATATTTAAAGACTTTTCAAGGATTATGGGTAAGAAAGTGACTTCCTAAGAGTAGAAATGCAACATGATTTGCTGGATATCAGCTTTATTTGGGGAGGTTGGTTTTTAGGGTTAGAATAGAATGTGTTAGCAGATAAGACCCATTCAATCCATCACCCATTTTTCCCTGATAAATAGTCTAAAACCTTATTTGTTCCATGGTCTTGTCCCAAACTCAGGATATACCTCACACTGATCCCATGCATGCTTAAATTCCTCTACCATTTCTGCTGGGAGGCTGTTCCGCTTACCTTCCACCCTCTCAGTGAAAAAAAATACTTGATGGAATGGATCAAATCTACATAGACCATTACATAAATACAAATAAAAATAAAGACATGCTAAAAATAAAATACATTGTCTTACATGCTGCCCCCAGCCAATCAGTTTCCTCTGTTGAGGACACAATCATAAGCCAGAGAATGCTATTTCTGTGAATGACACGAGAAACTCCTTTTTGTCACATTGACATTGACATAATCTTCATATCCATGTCCCCAAGAAATTTTACTCATGTATGGTAAGAGGGACTATATGGCGTACACACAGAGATAGGACTCCCAGCTGCATGCGTCCGGGGTGAGCTCCATGCAAATCCCATTACAACCCAATATACCGCTAAATGTCAGGCATGCCACTTACAATTCCCGGCAGGATTTTTACAACAGAAAAGTTTGAATATTTTTATCTAGCGTTTCTAGGAAAAACAATACTTTAACATATAAGAAATCCAGGATTTTTAAAGGTCATTAACTCACGAGATATAAATAAATTATTATGGAATAAAATACTCAAATATTAGTTTTACCAAAGTGACCACTATTAAGGCAGCTCTGCACTGGCATCATAAGAGTACATTAGTCAACAGACCAATGTATTCCCAGGCACACGTCGCCACTGATCAGTCATTGTACAGAACTGATCTAGAGCCGCTCAAGAATAAAATAAAAACTTTTATATTCAGCAACTGGTGAACAAAAACAAAATCAGCATTTTCAGTAAGTTAATTTTAGTGCGTTGAACATCAAAAAACACACAGGATGACTGGCATTCAAGTAAATGTGTATATGTAAGGGGTAGTAGAAGCATTGTTAAACACTCATCTACAGACACCAGACGGCTTGTTTCTCCCTCATAAATCTCATGGTGTTGCCACAACCACAAGGGATTCTGGGTAGGCACATGCAAATAAGGTCAACAACAATCACCTTTGCCTCTATATCCACTTTATACATGGATCCCTTGAAAGTAATTGCCCGCTGTACAAGACAGCCTTTAGACAAAACTCAGGTAAGAGGTGCAATAGCCAGATCACCGCTCATGGACAGGTTTTTTTTTTTTTCTTTTATTTGGAGCCCGAGGTGCGTGCTCCTTTGGTGCTGTTCTGTGCGTGTAGCAGCAGAAGCCCAGAATACGATACAAACCCAGACAAATTCACCTCCCCCTTGGGGGGGGGCGGATCTTCAAGTCTCTCCCCGAAGGGTAAGACCCCTTTAACCTTCAGGGCCCTCCCACAAGGGAGTAACCCCCTTTAGGCTTCACTGCTAAAAAGCAGTGTCCAAAAAACGTGGGAACAAAATCAGAAAGCAAAATCGTGTCCTCGCCGTGAATTTCAAAATAAACCGTGCAGTCCAAAACAAGAAATTAATGGGCACATGTATAAAACCATAGTGAATGTATAATTTAAGAAAAATAAATAAGGGCAGGCCATTTCTGGCCTAGCCAGGTTCAAAAATAAACTCTTAACTCCAAGCCCTTATGGCACAAGAAAAAGAAGGCTACCAGTGCAAAACATGCACTCACCATGTGCAGCAGCAGCAGCAGCAGCAGCATGCAATACTACACACAGCAACTCCAGGCTTTCCTGGCCATAAGGCCAGAGAATCAAGTGTTTCCCCCCTTCCCATGGGGTACTACACCTGATCTCAGCAAAAAGGCCATGCACCACTCCCAGACAGCTGCTTTGTCCTTAATGGGACTCATCAGCATGAAGTAGGGACACTGGCTTAATACTTGAGGCTTTGAGTAACCAAGAAATACCATTACATAAGTTATGGTGGGTAAAGGTGATAGAAACCCTTCCACTTAAATTTAAGGGGTAGTAGAAGTATTATTACACACTCATCTACAGACACCAGACAAGCCAGAAGGTTTGTTTTTCCCTCAGAAATCTCATGGTGCTGCCACAAACACAAGGGATTCTGGGTAGGCACATGCAAATAAGGCTAACAATTATCACCTTTGTCTCTATATCCACTTAATACATGGATATATATATATTGGTGCTTTTCTAAGGAAAACATTTTCTTAGTTAAAAAAAAAACGTAGAATAGATCTGCTGCCACTCTGCCCTCCCCCGAGATCTGCTGCCACTCTGCCCCCCGAGATACGCTGCCACTCTGCCCCCCCGAGATACGCTGCCACTCTGCCCCCAAGATGTGCCCCCCCCCCACGACTTACCAAAGAAGACTCCCGTGTGTCTTGCTGGGTCGGCAGGGGACACCTACGCAATACGCGTAGACAACTTCCGGTGCTGGCACTTCCGCTGGCACGGGGGGTTGTCTAAGCGCATCGTGTAGACGTTCACCGGCTGCGACTATGAGCGTAAACGACCTCCGCTGTCGGCACGTCTGCATGATGTGCTTTAACAATCTGCCTTGCCGGGACTCCCCCCCGTTGGAATTCCCGGCAAGGGAGATTGGTAAAGCACACCGAGCAGACGTGCCGGCAGCGGAGGGCGTTCACGCTCATCGTCGCAGCTGGTGAACGTCTACACGATGCGCTTAGACAACCTCCCGTGCTGGCACTCCCCCCGTGGGAAGTGCCGACAGGGGAGGCTGTCAGAGCGTATAAGAGAGTAGGATACAGGTCCCCTGCACCGCTGCGGGGGATCTGTATCCTAACCCTGCTGACTGCCCGGCCCCCGAAACTGCATGTCCTGGGCATCGGGCGCTAGACCCCGAATATAGGCCGCACCCCCACTTTAAAGATTTAAAGTGGAGGAAAAAAGTGCGGCCTATATTCGGGCCAATACGGTATATATATACCGATTAGCCATATTGTGGAGGTCCCCCTTTTGCTACCAAAACAGCCCTGACCTGTCGAGGCATGGACTCCACTAGACCTCTGAAGGTGTGCTGCAGCAGCAAGTTCTTTAAGTCCTGTGAGTTGCGAGGTGCGGCCTCCATGGATGTTCTCCAGGTAAGCGACGCACTTGGCCATCCATTTGATGTAAAGCGAAACGTGATTTATCGGACCAGGCCACCCTCTTCCATTGCTCTGTGGTCCGGTTCTTATGCTCACGTAGTCCATTGTAGGTACTTTCGGCACTGACTGGTCTGCACTGTGCGTTCTGACACCTTTCTATCAGAACCAGCATTAACCTTTTCAGCAATTTTAGCTACAGAAGCTTGTCTGTTGCATTTGGCCACACCAGCCAGCCTTCACCCCCCCCCAGTGTGCATCAATGAGCCTTGGCAGCCTATGAACCTGTCGCCGCTTCACCACTTTTCCCTCCTTGGACCACTTTTGATAGGTACCAACCACTGCAGACCGGGAACACCCCACAAGAGTTGCTCTGACCCAGTGGTCTAGCCATCATAATTTGAATATATATATACTTTAAAATAATAAAACGAGAGGGACGTTCAAAACTTTTCGAATGTCCCTCTTATACTAATATCCTAATTCAATCTACAAGGTTGGCCTGTCACTGTTTGTCAGACCCATATTATATTGGGTGAAAAAATGTACGTTGGGTTACTATAGGCTTTTTTCAATTTCCACTGCTTACCCTTTTTCCATCTACTCTTCAGCATTTAACCCTCTCATGCCAGACATCCAGATATTTTCCCCTATTCTCCTGAAGCATTTTTCTCCTCTCAACCTCCTTGCTGTCTCTTTCCCTTCACAAAAAATACTATTATGGACCTTTGCAAAAAAAAAAAAAAAGTACTGTACCATGGGCAACTATACAATACAGCTTGGGTATATGTTATACATCGGCACTAGGGGGCGCCGGTCATCGGTCTGACCATCAGACAACCACTAAGATTTACCACTGGCTTTTCTTACTGCGTCTGACCCGCATCACTGATCTATAATTAAAAGCTCCTTTGATCCATAAGCAGGACCCCTTCAGCTCACTAATTATATCCCCAATAAAATTCCCGATTAATTTCCATGACTTCCGTCACGATTAGAGAATGTAATTATAACGCAGAACTAGTTGAGTTACTGTGTTAATTATGGTTCGCATGAGCACTTAGTTATGGATCATTCTCATGTCTGAGCCCTTTCTCAAATAATGTAAATATCGGCCTTCTCAGAAAGTAAAAAGGTTGAATGCTATTTGGTATCGTCAGTGTTCTGTGATAAAACAAAACGTAATGAATGGCGTGTCTTATGCACGGAAGGAAGTCCTATTTTCAGGATGTTCCTATGACTTTTATCCCGTAGAGTAACTCAAGTATCTGGGTTTGACGCGGAGTCTCCCGGTTTAACCGGATCAGTTTCTCCGAGCAGAGGAATAGCTTTTGACCACACCCACTTCCCATTTATTCTCCACCCACAAAAGGTTGTCTGGTGCTAGCCCCACCCCTTCACGAAACCACTCTCTAGAATAGGTGGAGAGCTCCAGGCAGCCTACCCTATGAGGTTTCCAGGCATGCTCACAGGACTAACAGGCAGGGGGTAGCTGAAAAGGCGGGGATTACCCCCTGAGATGCTATGAAATAATACTAATTTGTTTGTTACTATATGTTACCAGCAACATACAGCCCATGGGCTAATATGGCTAATATAATATACACTCAGGGTGTTTAGAGGACCCAGGGACTTTAGGAGGCCTTTACGTAGTGACTGGGTCCTTTCTGTGCTTCATGTGTTTTTTATACATTTCATTTCTGCAATTTCTATAATTTTGATCTCATTGCCTATTACATATGGTCCCTTGGATGTTTTATTACAGGGCACTCGGCTGGACTTGCCCACACACTGTACACATGGGAAGAATATCTGTTCTGTTTGCCTAAGACTATACATTCACATGCAATCCTCAGTATGCATCACATTTTTATGTGCATGGGGCATCAGTGCATGGGACATCTGTGCATGGGGCATCTGAGCATGGGACATAATTCATGGGGCATCTGTGCATGGAACATAATTCATGGGGTATCGGTGCATGGGGCCTTAGTGCATGGGGCATCAGTGCATGGGACATAATTCATGGGACATAATTCATGGGACATCTGTGCATGGGACATCAGCACATGGGGCATCAGTTCATGGGGCATCAGTGCATGCCCATTTTTCCTGATGCAGAAACTGAAACCTCATCAGTCCTTGATCTCATCTTAGATTCAGGAGCCATGTCTCTATCCCATGCATGTTTAAATTCCCTCGCTGTTTTAGCTTCCACCATTCCATTTAAGCCTCTGACTCTCTATGAAATGAAAGCTCCTGCATAGATAAGTAAATAAATGCGCCTGCCACTAATAAAAATTAATTGTGTCTTCATCTTATGTACTACAAACAATCGTTTTATTTAAATTCCATCCCTGAGACAGGCTACGGTTATTAATAGTAATGGTAATTTTGGTAGTTGTAGAAAGCATCTGTCAAACACTATGTCGCTGCCCAGGCATTTCCAGTTATCTGTCAAGTGAATACCGATGATGTAATTGAATAAAATGTATTTATACCGATAGCATATTACGTCTTTATGCTGTACAAGAAGTACTTTTATCTTCTGTTACATTTATTATCGGTTGGTTGCACACGATTTTGCTTAATTTTTCCATTTCCCAAAATGCAATGTTTCAATTTTATGATAGAAACCTTGAACTATGTTCAGTGGAGGCTTGGTTATTGATTAGATCGGGGAAGCTACTTTTCACCTGTTGCCAGATGACCAGTCATTTGCATATAGGACAATGTTTACACAATGATGGCATCTGGGACTAGATCACCTACCCAACTAGTTATGGGGAGAATGTTGGTTACCTTGTTAGGTAACTAGAACTTAACTCCACCAAGTTCTGTTGAATGGAACCCCAAAAGTAAAGACTCACAGAGACTCAGAGCTCTACACTTTGCCACTTGCCAAGGTTTCCGGGGGTCTAGCCACAAATGTGACCACTGGTTTGGGGATATACCAAACAACATAAGTGATATCCCTTGAAACCAGTTTTATTTTATTATTATAATAATAATAATATTATATATCTATATTATTATTCCCAGCTGGGTATTGGCATACCTCCCAACATTTCAGGTGTCCAAACAGGTTAAGGGTAGAACCACCAGCCCACTGTACACAAAGAGCCACCTCGTGAAGATCAGCTGCAGAGCTTTAGAAGGTGGCCACTTGGGAGCTGCAATCAGAGGACCTCCGCAACTGGCCTATGATCCCCACTGTCTGCAAAAGGAAGACAATGGGGGAACTATGCGGAACAGCAACCGAAATCAGGTCAATCCTGTGAAAACTGGGCTAATTGGGAAGCATGCTCAGGAACAACTCCAAATAATTTTATTACTTGAGGACACCTCATCAGCTGCCATAAGAGCAGACCCCAAAAGTCTGTAACTCTTGATGGCTACATTTGACAGTATAGTACAGTACTTTGCTTTATAACATTGTTGTTCAAACACGGTAATAAAAGACCGGCATATACATCCTGGGCAGCAGAGGACCTTTAGCGTACGTCTGTACGAACGGACAAAGAATGTGACGCTAATTAAACAGAACAAGAAATGATTTCCCTTTTCTCAATACTTTCATTTTACTAAGATAATGGCAAGTGACATAAACAGAAGCCTCGACGGAAATCGTCAATATTAGAGACAGATAGAATGACAGCGAGGGAGCACTCGGGTGTATCTGCCTTCCAACCAATATGTATAACATGGCAAACAGTGGAATTATCCAATCAGAATGGAATATACTTGCTCTTAACTCTTTAAGTGCAACACTCGATTAAATATTATATAAATAATAATAAAATAACTCTGCTGGTCATTTAATTTCCTCTAAAGGTTTAATTAAATAAAAACAACCAGAAACTTTCCTAAGTTTATAGCCGTATAACAGTGTCTACTTTGTATCACATGACAATTAAACATTCCCTGAAAAAAATATGATTTTGATGATGATGACATTGATTCTCAGAAGGGCTTGAGCATTCGTCAGTATAAGGAATAATGTTCTGAATGTTGCATTTACAGTACCTTTAAAACGCAGCTACACGGAGCCATATTTATAATTCATAATTCTGCCGCTCAGTGTTTAATGGGAAGGAATCGGCAGGGGCAGTCCAATAGATTTTATGGTGATTGCGGCATTGTTAGCATCTGTTCCCGAATCGTACTTTATACACAAGCCCCTAGGTATAAATCCTTAAATTGTTATCCTATGCCAAAGTCCCTACTTCAATTACCTGCCCCAGGTGAGCTAATTGCTTTAAGGCAATGTGTGCGTTTCCTGCCTCACCTGGGGTAGTAAATTGTCTGCATCAGTGGTATATTATCAAGAAAGACCAAGGGAGCTCAATGTGTACGGCCGGGAGGAGAGAAGAGAGAGAGGGGATGTGATAGAAACATTTAAATACATAAGTACAGGAGAGGATTTTATTTCAAAGGAGGAGACAAGTTACAAGAGGTCATACTCTAAAACTAGATGCTCAGATGGAATGTTTACTGAGAAGATGGTAGGTACACAGAACAGCCTCCAAGAAGAAGTGGTAAAGGCTAATAAGGTGAGGAAAGACGTATGGGATAGGCATCTAGAACTAAGTTTTAGCTGCTGGGCGGCCGTGGAACCTGAGGGTGAAAGTTGATGGGAAGATGCCTTGGGCATGTTAGCATGTGATTCATTGTTTGGTCAAAGATGAGACCAAGGACTAATTAAGGTCATTAAAGCAGGAAAAAGAGGCAGACTAGATGGGTGAATGGGTCTGATCTCCCGCCATATTTTATTTTTCTATGAGGTATGTACCAAGAGCTATTCCCCCAGGTCTCCCATACATTACTGTAGACTGTAAGTTCTGAAGGACTTTCTACATCTGCACCTTGCACGTGTTGGGAGTTATAGTCCGACACCAGCTGTCCTGACCCACTCCGCAGCCACTGGTCTGGGAACTCACGTGTTCAATCAAGTAAAAACACAAGTTGAGCCACCCCACAAGATGCCATACGGTAACCAGTTTTTAAACAGCCCCTATGCCTTTAATGCAGATAGCGTCACATGACCTTTATCGTCATTTCTATTAAAATCATTTCATGTTTAGTTGCTTCTGCTACCCCGACTCATTTGTATTGTTTACAACAAGTCATTGTGTTCTCCTGTTATTGGCGGAGGAATCCATGGTTACCAGATTTAACATTTATTGGTTAAATCAAATTTAGCTTCTCGGAAGTTGGAATATATAGATACATATACACAGAACACACACATTTTATATATATATATATATATATATATATATATATAACTCAGCTATTATGCAAACATGTCACGGAAGAAAATAGTTAATTTTAAGTCGTCTTGAACCCTTTGATTACCAGAACAGGAGCAGTACCCAAAAACTATTGGGAATTTAATAGAAGAGAAACATTATTTGCAGATGTGGTCGTGACGAGGACGCGTGTCTTGGTTTCTCTGACATTAATCTGTTTCGCGTTTCTTAAAACCTTCAAGGGTAATAAAGATGTCCCCTTTTTAAGCCTTTCTTTTGTCCTGTGCATTTATTTAGCTGCGTGTGTACGGAATACAAATGCTGCTTAAGATCAGCCTGCAATCTCAGCAAAGTTAACAGTAAATGGAATCTAAACCACCAGGCAAAATATTCCCAATTTGAAAAAACAAAGCAAAAATTGTATATAGAAAAAAAAATAAAAATAAAATAAAATGTATATATATATTATTGATACACAATTAAAACACACAATTGTATTGGCATTATTTAAATTATATATATATTCTTTTTTACTCATTGTACATGTAGGAATGAACATACAAACATTAGTCTAAAAATTCAGATTAAATTCCCTTAAATTTTTAGATTGTCCCCCAAATCATACAGAACAGGCAAACGAGAGTTCAGATATTCCCATCAAGTGCAACCCCATGTGCTGTAGAGTCACTGTAACAGGATCGAACATTGATTTGTCTTAAAGAAAGAAAGAGAATCCTGATGTTAACTTCCTCGTCCTCTCTCGACCCCCCCCCTCCCCAGCCGTCCACTAATCTGAGTCTAGGAACAGGTGCCTGAATACAGACGCGTCCTACAACCATTGTTGCTCTAATATACGGTACTTACAGAATCTGAGACCTTCTAAGAGTTTGGTGCAGTTTCAAGGACAAACTGTCTTAAGGAAGAAGTCTTCCTACCACACGCCAGCAATCTTAGCTCCCATCTGATAAGAGGAACATCCTACTAAATCTGCCACGATAATGGAAACTTCGTTGATGAAGAGGAGATCTCAGAAGGAAGGAAAATGTATATGTAAAGGATTGAAGGTTAACAGCTTGCTCAATGAGCTGGTTGATTTGCTCTCTTCTGGTTATGTATACACTGAAGCAGCTGATGTCTCTTCGCAGCCCTGCGGAAGGAAACCTTTAGTGAAACCCAGTGGCATCACATTTCAACGGAGTTAGTGCCAGGCGTTCGGGGCAGGGATAGATGCTGAATATGACTCCCAAGATCCTTAGCCAGCTAGCCAGCTAGTACACATAATGCCAAAGGCACTTCAAAATGCATAACCGCCGGAATTCTGTACGTAAACAGAAGATGGTTGGAGATGATGTGAATTGTAGTCACAAACCAAAAACAGCTGATCTCTGGCATAAAAAAAAGAAGGTCTGTCAGAGGGAAAGTGACCGGATTAATATTTTAGGCTGGAAAAAGAAAAGGTTTTACTTCAATGCCAGCCTTACAAGAGGAAAGCAAAGCACGGTATGTTTAGGGGAAGTTCTCAAAGAGGGGGAAAAAAGGAAAAAATGCTTTTGGTTGGGTTACTATATTTTGCTTATCGCATGGTGACTTCAATAGGGGTAAAGACATGCAAAATGAGCAGAAACTGGGCGTCTGAAGTAAGCGCCCATAGAAACTCTGAGAAAGATGTCATACTGGTTTCAAGTTAAACACGACTCAGGAGTAATACTAGAAATTAACGGATCAGTTAGCGGGAAGCTAGCAATTCTGGGTCCTGCTGATAAAGGTGACCCCAGGAGGACTAATGACACCCTGATCTCCAGTGTACCAGCAGGGAAACCATCTCTGCTAAACATGGGACGTACTATTAGGTACACGGTCATCTAGGGCCTGTTTTATAGAGTGTAATAGTATGTCGCGAAGCAGTTAATGAGTATAAATGTTATTGTCAGATTTATATATTGTCAAATTTTATGTTACATAACCACCAACATTTCTGGTGCTCAAATCACGAGACCCCCATTGGTTTTCCAGCTCCATGGGTCATTCAGATCTCCCCAGCTGACCCATGATCTTCACTGCCCGCAAAACCGAGACAGGGGTCCAGCTACACAGGACAGTACCCCAAAATCAGGACTATATCGCGAAAACTGAGACAATGTTATGAATAATGCCCCCACCAATAAAAAAAAAATGCAATGTGCAGTATGTGATTTGGATTTTGTGTGTAACAGATAACAATTTAGAATTTTTTTAGCAAAGCTCTGTTTTTGTTCTGGATTTGAGCCACGTTAGGTCTTTCGGTTAATGGAGTGTTATGATTCTATAGAGCTAAGGAACAACAAGGCATCTGTGAACCAAACCGACACCTGTTATGCCAGAGGTAGCTTTGTCTTACTGTTAAAATACCCCAATACTGAATAAGAAAATCGCGTTTAAATCGAGCAACGCCAAAGGAATGCCTTTTCCCAGAACATTCACCGAGTTCCTAACCCCTGCTGTATATACTGTTCTAAACTGTGACATCTGATTAATGTGTCTTTTTCCCTTTCAGAATAGTTATTATTTATCACAATGTTTTTTGACAGGAAATATCTAAAGCAAATCTCGTCTGGGGGACTCTGGAGCTGACTTTGTTTACGTGTAGAGTTCAAGGATTATGAAGAACATCTTTGGTGCAATAAAAAAAAAAAATATATATAATGTTTTATGTCCAGAAGACCAAATATTTCCCCTTTTTCTAATCATAAATATAATACAAAGAAATTCTGGAAACGTTCTCAAATTATTTTTGATGAATTTGTTTCATATCTACTGCAGAAAGCTGCTAAGATTTTACAATAAAAGGAAATTTGTAATGTTTTATTTAAATGATCCCAAGTTCTACACAAAGGAACAGGAAGTATACGCTGGGGGAATGGAAAAGAAACGTACCAATAAAAAAGGAAGTGCAGTCACAGAAAAACTCCTTTATCGCTTTGAGGTCCCTTTAAATTTTAGTGGTGTCCCCATCGCACGTGCAGGGGGGGGGTTATGCAGAATCCCCCTCCACCCATATGCATTTGCCCCTTACCTATTGGCCATCGCGGGAGATGTCCATGGTGTTCCATGGGTCCAAAAAGACCCCCCAGTACATATAGGCAAGAAGCTTCAAGCAGCCAATCGATGAAGCAAAGCAACGTACAACGGAGGAGTCATTCCTAAGCAGCTCTGGAGCTGCAGCTTCTACTAAAGGTTTGGCAGATAAAGTACTTTAAAGTTCTTTGTTCAGGGGGCTGTCTAGGACAATACAATGTTCTATTAAATATTTTTAGCACAGTGAATATAATTTTTTTAAGGTATTATCCCCCTTGCCCCTGCCTCGGTCACAGTCTCGCCGAGAATTGTCTCTCGCCAGGGGTAGAAGTTGCGAGGTATGATACAGCATAATCAGCCAGCAGTGGCCTACAAGGCTATACAATACACGGCTATACATCTTGCACAGCGGGGAAATGGCATTGGGGTGCCGGCCGACGTCGGAAAATCTGGGTGCTGCCGTGCTACGTCTTAAACTGCCAGGGCCCCCCATCATTGCCAGTCTGGAGTGAATAAATATGAATAAGCTTATATTATACTAATATACATATAAAAGCTTCTTATATATTTGACTAAAGCTATAATCATAACAGGCAAGACAGACAGATAGATAGATAGATAGATAGATAGATAGATAGATAGATAGATAGATAGATAATTAGTTTAAGTCGCACAATAACCTTAGACTTAATAAGCTATAAGAACGCCGCAGTTAGTTAATAGAACTGGTAGACTTCAATGGCAAGCAAAGCCCTAATTACACAATCAAATTAACAAAAAGACATCATGTATTCCGTGCAGAATCTTCGCAAAGTTGTTTCTGACCAGCAGTACCCAGCTAAACCCCTTAGGGGCTCAAACCATTTTAGCTTCTGGTGTATGCGATTTCGTATTATTTATCCAGTGAGGCATGTCGTTAAGATATGCTCACGCTGAACAGAAAAGCAAAATGTGATCTAGTTTGCAAAAATAAAAAAAAAAAACCTCCCAGAGATTAGCACAGCGAGACCTGCGCAGGCAAATTAACATCGCAAATGTGTGTTTAGATTTTATTACTAATTTTTGCAAATATTAATTATGTGAAAACATGTTTACCTTTTCTAATATAAACCATATTCCACGGTACATAATAACTTAAGTTTAATGCTTTACATTCTTGCTAGATTAAAAATCACATATTTACTTTTTCTCGGGTCTTATGCGGTGCATTGTGAGAAATAGTGAAATTGTGGCGACATCCACAATACCAGAAACGTTTAATGAAACTAACAATAGGATAACTGTTTGGGCATTAAACACGCTGTTGTTCACAGTTAAAGCTGCTGTTCCACCTACTGAACTTTTTACAACTAGATCAGCAATAGGAACACGGTTCCTAGTATCGTTGGATGCCCAAACTCTATACTGAAATCATTATTTAATCAAACAAAAGTTTAACACATTCATATTTTTTGTTAGGAACGACTAATTGTCCTCTGACACAAAAGCAGAAACCAGAGACACTGAAAACCTTTCGTCAAACATTCTGTGTTGATTAGACCTTCAAAACAGGGAATAAAACAAAATTATTCTGCAAAGGTCTATTTGCTCAACTTCTAGAGAGTGCAACTAATGTTGTTTACGCGCAACAGCACCTTTAACCCCTTCAGGACCGGCCTTCCCGTACTGCGTCTTCCCTTGAAGGCCGCAGTTTTATTTAAATATTTTAATTCCGTGCTCATGATTCGCTTCAAAGCGATCACGTGCACGGAATTGAGGGGGAGTGGCTGCTACGGATCGCAGGGGACACCCAGCGGTCCGTAGCAGCCGCCCCTCGCGATCCCAGCGTCCATAGCGACGCTGGATCGCGCATCATCGATGACGTACCTGGTACGTCCCGGTCTGTGGGTGACACCCAACCAGGAAGTACCAGGTACGTCACCGGTATAAAAGTGGTTAAGGAAATGTATCTACTCACTCGGAGGTTGCCTTTGTAAGCAACCATGTGATATTTGGTGACATTCCCCACTCAAAAGTCATATTGTTTTTGGTGGTGCCAAGGAAGTTATGCGTGTGCTAATGCTTTTTTCCCCTTAGATCTTCACTATAAGTCTATGTTTCTCCTGTCTGGAGAATGCTTTGGTGGAGAGTTCCCTGGTCCAATTATTAGATTCACAAGGGAGGTTAGTTTCCACCATGCCATGTTGGACTCAAAATTTTGATTATTATAACTAAATATACATTTACAGTAGAAAGGAACATGGATGAGAACTTGGGCCTCCAATATTCTTAACCCCTTTAATGAAGCCTACATTTTCAGATATGAAAAGATAGAATACTTGGGATAAGGTGGTCTACTTCCCTACCTTCTTCTCTGGTTAGTCCATATGAGCCATGATAGGTATTGCAGCCTAAAAACAGCTTGATGCCCACAGGTTCTATCACCACATTTTTCTTCACTCATCAACCTCTTAATTGGTCAAGAAAAGTATGTAAAAATTTTTTTGAAAATGCAACATAATTAGAGTAACAAACACCAATTGCTACCAAGAACAATGCTTATCTGCCGTCATTTGTAGCAAAGAACATAATACACTGTATCGTTTAATGGCGTACTTTTTGGTAAATTACACTAAAGTCTGCCCCTTTTTGAAATAGGAATCTTACAGGTCAGTTTCTGAAATGCTACAAAAAATTGCAATTTCCATGCTATTGTTAAACCGTAAGCAGGGATCCCCAGTATGAAAAAGCTATGTAAAAACAGCCTGCCACTGTTTATTATAAAACCATTTCTAAGAACATTGAGAACTCGCCAACAATTTCTTTGATTTATGTTCAAAAACACACAGGGCATGAAATGATTTCTGCAACCTTACATTTCCCTCAAGAACATCGCGGGCAGCAAGATATATTCTAAAACATCACGTTGGATTCTTTCCTACGTCTCCTTTTTAAAATAAATTTATGATAATCAATTACGTACGCTTCAAAGGAACTGCCACTAGATTTCCCATCAGGAAAGCTACTTGAGAAAAAAGGCCCCCCTCCCACATTTAAGTTACCACGGGGGATTATGCCCACGCTGATATACAAATTGAAAGAAAATGTACAAAAAGTGACATTGATCAAAGGATTGTTGTGTCACAGATACTTGTAGGAAGGTGGAACCTTTCCTATTTAACATGCAGGAGAGTCATGTGCTACAAGATAATGAACGCTAACATCGCATGTTACCACCCGCTAACTATCAGCTGCCTACCTACACTACTGATCACCATCAAAAATAAAACTAAACTCTATTACTCGTGTTCCTTTTAAATGGATGGCTTAAGGAAGGAACTTTACCAGTTACCATACAAACGTATTCATTGTTTAGAAAACTTTAAGTGGACAAGTGAAAAATCAAAGCGACTTCTAGGTACAAAATCTATATCAAACTTCCCAGATTTGAGCTGGCCTGGTCGCTGAAGCAGAGCTGAGTGTGTTAGCGTAAGCGTGTGTGTTGGTGTGTTAGTTGCAGTATGGGAGGGCCCGGGGTAATCACTCGGCTTTACATGCTCACCAGGGGCCAAAAGGTGCCAGCCCCCCCCGAACGTTTCTTAGTCGTGACAGGGATAACTACAACTTTAACTACATGTGTTGCCACCCCAGTATTTGTTAAAAAGCATTACTGGTGTATATATATATATATATATATATATAAAACTTTTAACATCCTAACTATGTTTAAGTCAACATTGAACGCATAGTTTGTCATCTTGATTGGGTTTAACATTCATAAATGCACAGTAAAGCATTTTAAAGTCAACATTTTATTTAATGAACTCAACTTAGTGGAATGTTGTTGGAGAAGTATATGGTAACATAATTATGGCAATAATTAGACCTCGTTTAGTTTTTTGACCTGTAGTTTTTAACATTAATACATATAAAGAATATTAGAATGGAGCTGAAAAAGTACAAATTATGTATTATACGTCATTAGTTAAAATGATAGGAAAACACCTTTCCACTTTGAAAGATGACTTATGTTATAGTGAGAGATATTAAAGTTAAGGAATAAATGCGGACATTATTTGAAAATTAACAAAAAACTTTCAGTAGAAAAAGGGGGGTATTAACCCTTTTCGGTGGAGTCAAGCTATAACATATAAGGCAAAAATACTAAAATGTTATTATTTATTTAATGTAGTATTAATTAGCCTTTTTCATTTGTAATTATCTATGAGGTGTTCCACCTATTTACTATTCCATTAGTCATTAAAAACACAAAATCTTAATGGTAAGTAGTACAGCCATGGTAGTATTAGACAGGACTCTAAACGAGTGGCAAACTTTTATACGACCATGTGACGGGATCTCCATTATTTATATGTGAGATATGTGGTTTTATAAAATATTTTCAGTATGTATTTGCTGGGTGTGTGCTGATGCCTTGTTGAACATAAGTTAATTTGCCTTTTTCTCATGCTGTACATATAAAAGTAGTAGATACTGCATATTAAATAAGCATTATAGGCGTATATAGTATACAGATCCACACAAATAATATGCCCGCTATCTTTCCTAGTAATGGCAGACTCCGGAGACCTGCAGTAACCAGAGTACACTGCCCTGTCTGTAAACTGAAACCACATCTGAAATTTCCCAATCACCTGGAACAACGATGTGTAAGATTAAGTATCTAAAGTTCAGCTAGACCAAAGCTCTTTAAATATCCATTGACGTATCACGAGCCAGTCATTTGTCTACTTTTAATTTCTATAAAACAATTAAATGTTTCCTTTTCAAAGAGCATCAGAGATACTTCTATGCAGAGAGGGAGTTCGGAATAAAACCGGAGCCATGGATTCACGCGGCCGACAACTATGCTCATATACTTTTGCAACATGGAACCGCGTGTATCGAGCTGGAAGACACACACTTAAAAACAGAATCTAAGCGGCATCTTGATTAATTTACGTGTGAGGCATCAGTCCAGACCTGCAATGATCGAAGACGTATAAACTGTGTATGGCTGTATTAATGCATATTTGGCTGATGTGTGTATATATATATATATATATATATATATATATATATAGTATATATACTGGGGGTATAATAAGCCAGGGCACCTTAGGCAGGTGGCTGTAATGCATTGCACCAGAACAACCCTTATAGGCAATCAAACAATACCCCTCGGGTCATGCCAGCAGGGGGCTGGTTGGAGAGATTATAAAATCTGCCACTAATGACATCTGTATTATTTCGTTATCGAGCAAGCACAAGTGGGTCTATTCAGTAAGAAGTTGAGTAATCAGTCAAGTTAAAGATTAAATCGTTTTACCAGACTTGACTCCAGTCGCATTGTTGGTAAACAACTCACAGATTAACTAATCTTGGTAGTGAGGGTATGGGACTTTAAATGCGAGTTACAGGCGAGGGCATGTGAGTTCAGTGTTATGTATATAAATAATTTTAACAATAAATAATTAAAAAAGTTCCCCTAGACCCCCTTCTTCCCTCACTCAAGGTAGGGTGAGGGAAATTAAAAAAACTGGAAAGTATATAGTCCTATATAGCCTTAAAAAACATATTTGCTTTTAATACATAATCAATTTTATCCCAGATTGTGAATGTAATGCAACAAAAATGATATCTCATAGCATTCCACTGCTTGTCTTAATGGTGGTAAAACCAACAATATTATGATGATATAGTGATACTCTATGTAGTGTATACATTGCGTTTATATTGTTGCAATGATAATGATAATTGTAATACTTATAATTTATATAAATAGACTAACTTATAACGTTTTCAAAGCCCTGTTATTTTAATTTACAAGAGCTTAATATATACCACATTCAGGAGTTAACATTCTCCAGAATAGAAACTGACTGATGATTAAGTGGAACACTAAAATGTTATTATATAATTACATTACACTGGTTAACCTAACAATACTGTGGAGTTATCAATGCAATTCTATTTACAATGCCAGAATCTGAGATAAAAAAACCGATTGTTATTAGATTGCAGCTTTTACACAAGGCACAACAAAAGGTGATCGCAACATCCGGGGCTGGACTGATTATGTTGGGGGGGCTTGGTATGTTAAGTGTCGCGGCCTCCTGATGACGTAGGTGTGGATATGTGCGACCGCACACTACATTACAAAATACCTCCATTACATGCCCCAGGCCTCTAACATAATATTTCCTTTCCATTTTAGTTACTTAATAGCTGTCAGACTCAAACTGCCAGGGTAAAAGCCAACAACAAGACTAATTTCCCAGCTGTCAGATGTCCACTCTGGTGTCCTGACTCCTGGGACTAATGGCAACCACACATGCACATCAATACCAAAGTTGGGCTGAAGTCAGGGTTCCAAGAGTAGAGCATCTTTATAACAATAACCCAGACTTGGGTAACTGAGTAATGCAGTGAAAGAATAAAACGCCCACTTACCTTCAAAGTAAAATACACTGTTGTTTGATAACCAGTGTCATGCTCAAGTGGCAACGTTACTGGCATTTTGCCCTTACGTCCTTGAGCCAATTTTACTGGCATTATACCGGAATTAGCCCTTTAGGCTAAAAAAACCTATCGTTGTAAGTACATACCGTGCATTGCTGCAAATGTCAGGTAATATAAATGATACAGAACCAGGGACCGGCAATACGATTTAGCCCCTTAGATTTTCCTAAGGCCATTTCCAGTACATTTAAGTTTTGCAATGAGCATAAAGTCTGGGTCAGACCTAAGTAAGGTTGGAATATATTTGACTCGACCCGTATTTAGTCCGGGACAATTGTGTGTCAGTTTCTCTAGAAGGCTTCATTGTCTCACTCCGAGTCGCTCGGTACCCTCAAGTAAAACCGTTTACACCCCAAATGTTATTTACAAAGAGATTTTTGATATGCAAGAATTATTATCCCGTCCATTGTGTCCGCCGCACCGCCGGCTTAATTATCCAGTACTGACATATGATGACCGTACTTGAGAACTTCCGAGGTCAAACTACCTGCTTTGGGGGAGTGGCTTACTAAGGGGGCAGGGCTTGTAACATATGTGGGCGGGTTAGCTTTGAACTGTATGGAAGAAGGAGGGGAATAGGGTAGGGAGTGTGGCTAAACACCATTCTCGCACCCTGGAAGAAAAACTGAGTGACCCGGAGACTCCAGGTGAAACCCATCCCGGGTATGGGCATAGTCCACATAACGTGTAACGGGAACTCAAATGTTGGTACGAAATAAATTCTTCATGTAATCACACTTTCAATATTTCCCAACATGCACCATTAGCACACACAAACACACACTGCATTTTTATAACCGCCATTCTCACTATATTCCCAAATACAACCCCCCCGATTTAATGATCCAGCATATATTTTTATGAATATTTTCAAGAAAACATGCATTTCAAGAATGCTGGAATGCTGTTCTAAATTTAGAAGAAGAAAAAAAAAAACTAAATCTATTTTGCGAGTAAACATCCAAAACAGCAGTTTTAACATATTTATAGCAGACTTTACATCTGGTAACAGCTTATGCTTTCTTGATGCTTTGTAGAACTCCCCTGTGTCCCTACTAAAAGCATTTAGTACGGCTTATTCTAACTGGAAAGAAAGGGGGGACCAGGCAAGCCGATACACTAAAGGATTTTAAACTCACTATAAAAATCATAATATTATGAACCCTTAAAATCATTATTTTCAGAAAATGGCTTAAAGGATTTCTGTTCACTGGGAAATCTTTAGCTATTTCTTTTACTTTCAGAAGGCTCAATCAAAAGATTCACCAAGTGCCCCCGAGAGAAAACCGCAGATCTACATTTAAATGGAGATATTTCCAAATTCACACTACCTGGAAGGCAGACGCTGTCAAGATTTCTCACCGAGTTAATATAAAATAGTTTAAGATATATTTCACGCAGGGTAACCACCTTCCTTCTGAGGGCTCTAAATATGCATTTTCCGTTTCTCCGCTTGCCTACTTTTGATTTTTCTGTCCAATAAATTGAGATTAATATCTTAACCAATTACATATTTTATTGTGCTAACAAATATCTATTATGTGTTTATAGTGCCTCGTTGAATTGTTCTGGTCGTGGAAAGTGCTGGTCGGGTAAACGCCGTAATGAAATAGGGCATTTTCATAGCGCAAGTCTCACTACGCTGTAGAGTTATTTGCAAAGTGTATCTTATGCTTTAACGTGATGAGCAGCAAAACAATTCTTATGTATTCCAGAGAATTAGGGGTATAATTATTACCAAGAAGATAACCAAGTGACTCCACTATGCATTATCATACCTCCCAACAGTCTTGGATCTCATGGGATAATACTGATGAATACTGATGCCCTACTCTCCTGCAGTGGGAACCATGGGGCATTTGGTGGGAACCTCTGATCTCCCCAGGGTGGTGAAAAAGCAATGGTGGTCTGCGGCCTTGGACCTTCTTCATGTATAGTGACGCAAAGGAGCAGGAATACAGCTCTCCTGCCATCCCCCACTTTAGTGAATAGACCCCAAAGCCCCGTCCGTTACCCCCACCCCTCCGGAAGGACCTTGTGTTTCTTCTTGCCAATACCCATCAAAAGCTTGTGATTCCAGAGCCACCATCTGCCGCTATAATGTGGAGCTAAATCATACGCCAGCAAAGTTATTGCGGTAGTTTTAGTAGTAATAAAAACTGCATTATTACGATGCAAATTGAATGCATCGCATTGCTAAAAAAAATATTGAGATGTACGATGGCAAAAATCAATGATTACGTTAACAATATTTATTTATTGTGCGTGTTTACAAGTAAACAATCCAGAAAAAAAATAACGCTTATGGAACCTAATACCACAAAAGCATTTTAGAGGTTCTCTTCTAAAAAAAGAGAAATAAAGCAAATAAGATTGCGAACAGCTCAGTGTAAACAGAGAATGCTAAGAAGCAATCTCTACTAATCTGTTTTTTTTTTTTTTTCTAATTTATTTTGTAGCGAACTGAAACCTAGAGGCATCTTGAATGTAAACTGTGCTAATTTTAGTTGTAGAAGCCCTTTGGATATCTGGATGTTAACCGGTTATTTTCTTTAGGAACTCATTACAACTTTTAAACAGCAGTAACAGGAATTTCTTTTCAAAGTAATCTTTACAAGAACGATAAAACAGATTCCATCCCTTGGCACGGGATGTCCAAGGCAGGTTGGTCAATTTAAACTGAGTGGATCCTCTGAACAATGACGTCCTAGTAAAGTATTTTATGTGCACTTTCAAAGAAGAAAAATACTTACTTTGGGGAGAAGCTGCAGCACCCCTGTGGAGGGCGTCCCATTACCTGAAGCTCAACATCTCAAAGACTGAGTTTATGGTTTTCCCGCCATCCCCTCTGCCCGCGATTTCTGACATATCTCTTACTGTTGACAACTCCACCATCCGACAGACCAAGTTTGCTGCCTTGGTGTCGCACTTGCCTCTGCTCTCTCCTTCATCCCTGACATCCAGTCCCTCACCAAATCCTGCATGCCTTTTAATGCAGTAAAGAGAGCAACATTGGAGGGGGCGACTGGGGGCGCCAACCTGGGTCGGGTCTGCGGTTGAAGGACAAGTATTTAGTCACTCAGTCTTAATGAGCTCTATCCCAAAAAACAGGTTTACTTATTGTTCCATAGATTCAATAGGGGTTATATATAAACATTGGTTCTAGTCCATTGCATTAAGCGTGACTATAGCAGTCAATGGTATGGTCCACCCAGAAGGAACATTCCATTGGTTGTTATGTGCGACTGCACATCCCTCATAACATTAATGGGCCAGTTGGATTGATGAAAGCTCCTCCCTGTAGCACAGTGGTTCTCAACCTTCCTAATTCCGCGACCCTTTAATACAGTTCCTCATGTTGTGGTGACCCCCAACCCTAAAATTATGTAATTATATATTGTGAAATATGTGTTTTCCGATGGTCTTAGCCAACGGGGTTGCAACCCACAGGTTGAGAACCGCTGCTGTAGCGGGACATCGGGGGAACTGACTGCCTATGCCTTAGATACGCCATTGCTCCCGTACTGTGTATATATTATAAGACCTTCATGACGGGAAGCTCTCTGGGGTTTCCCTTGGTAATCCATAGCGATATCAAGTAGCTGAAGTGTTCGACTCTCCTGCAAACTCCCTCTTAAATCAAACAACCCCTTTGAGCGATATCACCCACGAAATATATGGCAAGGGGGGGGTAATTTGTATGCAGCAGTTTTGGTGCAAAACGTTAATAATCAGCAGGAGGATTCCTTGGGTTGATATGGCGATTGCACTTTTTTTTTTTTTTTACAAGCAACACTTTTTCTAAATAATCCCCGGAACGCACATTAGCCTCAAACAAAGCAATATTGATACAAAAGTTATTGATCGCATACGTTTATACATGTCAATACTATCACTTTGCATATTTCTTCCTACTTCGCTAACGGTATTGCAGGAGGAAATCAGATAGCGTAACATGGATTTCAGACATCCATAAAACTAATTTCAGTGATTTCCAGAGAACCTTTTGCTTGTAGTTTGCCAGGTACGGGACTGTACCGCCGTCACGTTAAGTGAGGTTAATACAAGTAGACAGTAATCATTGCTTTTACTTTAAAGAATATCGAATAGAACATACGCTTGTTTTATTTTTTTTTGCATGCTGAGATGGCAACTAATTCTGATAATTCAATTTACAAATGACTTTGTCTATCTATTTTGAGTATATGTTTCTGAAGTTGAGGTTAACCCTTTCACAAGCTGTCATATAGGACAAGCCCACTTGATGAAGTTATCACACGTACCATCCGTGAACTTTTGGGTGATCTATAAAAAGCAAATTGCTACAAAGGCAGATTTTTGGGGTGCATCCAGTTGGCATGTACTTTAGTGTACCCTATGCCCAAATCCATGATGACCCAGATCGAACACTACTGATTTCCTAATTCCTGAAATAGTGGGCTTATTCAACATTTCATGGTTTTACTCGGCTGCAAATTTATAGTTGAAGGAATAAACCCTTTTTAGTTGATATATATATATATATATGTGTTGGGGGTCACTTTTTATGGAAAACAAGGACATTTCTGGTCGTAATATAATTACCAAAGGGTTTTCTAACGATCAATTAGCCTTTTAAACTTAAACTTGGATCAGCGAACACAAAGTGCCATTGGAACACAGGAGTGATGGGAGTGATAAAGGGCCATTGGAACACAGGAGTGATGGGAGTGATAAAGGGCCATTGGAACACAGGAGAGATGGGAGTGATAAAGGACCATTGGAACACAGGAGTGATGGGAGTGATAAAGGGCCATTGGAACACAGGAGTGATGGGAGGGATAAAGGGCCATTGGAACACAGGAGTGATGGGAGTGATAAAGGGCAATTGGAACACAGGAGTGATGGGAGTGATAAAGGGCCATTGGAACACAGGAGTGATGGGAGTGTTAAAGGACCTCTGTACACCTATGAAGAGATTCCATTAAAAATTAGCTGTTTCCATCTACAATGGACATTTACAGTATTAACCCCGTCAGTGCTGGATATCTGCTCCATTTCATGTTATTTTAATGGACAAAATCTGCTTTTCTTTCAAAAACAAGGATATTGCTATGTGACCCCAAACTTCTGAACAGTATATTATATCTCAACTGAAAAGCATTCTGGCGTGATGAAAAGGTTGTATTTCTTTTACATTTAATTAGTGAATAAAAAAATAGGTTAAGAAATGTCAGTCCATGTAGATTTTCACAGGTAGGTAGTATTTTCCCAGAACGCTTCATTCTAACAATTTGTCGTACGGTAGTTACTTACCAAGTCACTCAATGTCCCTCAATGACTGATTCCATTGCCTCAGTAACTCCAACCAGAACTTATTAGTGATATCATCACCAACTGTGGTTATACAGCAGGCGCAATGGCAAGACTCCAGAGAGATTTATTGATTTCGAGAACACAGCCTTTCAAAATTACATAGATATTCATACCATTTGACATCAGTAAGGAGTAAAAAAAACACATTATAATAAACCAGTTTTCTTAGTGAGTAATAACATTATACAAAGTAGCATGACATTAACAAATAAAAATATTATTTATATTTATTTTTTTATTATTATATACAATCTATAACTTTTCCAAGACTTATACATATGTGTAAAAAATGTCAGCTACTTCTGTTGAATAAATATTGATAACTATTACATAAAAAACTAATTAAACATTTAAATAAAAGTTTTAGAAACTCCTTTAAAGAAGCAAAATCATGATACAATAGATTATATTAATAGCTAACAAACAATCTCTCTGTTACAGAAGTAACAGTTGGGGGAGTAGTTTTAAAATAGCCAAAAATAAAATAACTATATATATATATTGTTTACATGGGAATTTTATTTCCGTTATATACTGTAGATCAGGTGGAAGTCTGTCCCAGTTTCCAGTTAATGAATATAATCCACACTAACAGAGCCCCGTCACCTTGTTATTAATATAACACACTATATGACACTGGTGTCATAGCAAAGCAGAACCATGTGGTTTTACAGCATAATCTAATATACAGTAAAAACAAGATAAATAAATATGAAAACCTAAATAAACAGCAACATTTCAAAATGAGAAGGAGCCGGAATCCCCTAAGGCCTCCTGGCTGCAATGCAATTTTAATTCAAGCTATTACAGAATTAATTCACTATGGAAGCAATTACTTTAAGAGACAAGAGGTGCGAGGCGCTGGGTAGAAATAGTCGAGTGAACCCCTCTAAAAATGGTGTAAGCTCCGAACTTCTGTATTTTAGGATAATGAAAATGTAACGTAAAAGAATAGACCTTATTCACAACTTAGAAGTAAAACTAACACTATTCTTCAAAGTCTGCAAGCATCTCAATGTCACGCATCCCATATATATATATATGCACATTGTGTACCAGGCGTATGTGACCCAATGCAATACAATATGAATTTATATAATGTATGTAATGTATAGGACAGCACCTACTAGCATCGCACTGACCTACAACTTTTGTATCTCCTTCCCAAGGTTACTTATACATAGTGCAGAATGTATACACACAACTATTCTATGGCATTTGAAATATAACTAGCATTAGATAAGGTCAAAGTCAACCTACAGCATCTTCCATACTGCCCTAAACTCAGCATGCCACTTCACATGTACTTATAGCAAATACAACCCCCCTCTCCTGCAGACACCAGCTCAGTCCTGCAGACCTCCTTATTTTTGCCCTCTCTTTAATGTATTTGTATTGTCCCCAGGCAAATGTACAAGGTCTAAGGAGAGACAGATAAAGGAGCAAAGCTGCTGGCATCCCTCCCTCGGTGTGCAGTCATGAGACTATTGCTTACCTGCAAGTGTGCTGAGGAGACAGGCAGGCACAGCATCCAGTGGAAGAAGGGGGAGGGGAGGGTGTCAGGATTCCAGCAGGTAGTCAGGTCCTTGCAAAAGCCCAAGCTGGTTGGTTGCTATTGAGTAGAGAGCATGCAAGAGCATTGCACATACAACACTCACTCACACCTCCTCCTCTTACATTGGGAGGAGAGCTGCTGCCTCCTAAGCAGGCAGGCTAATGTTAAAGTCACAGCTATCTTAATACTGATGCATGCTGTGTGCAGGGGGGCTGGCAGGACATGGGCTCCTGAGGATGGTGGCTTCTATTATCTACAGCCTTACCCACCACAGACCAGACAGCGGCGAGCTAGCATGTCATGTGAAGGCTATTGACAGAGCTGAGATGATGCTTGGAGTGCAGCTTTATGATACCAGCACTTCTGCTGTAAGAGGCATCCTTCATCTCAAAGTCACAGCATCTGAAGACACTTGCGCTATGAGTGTTGTCTACACAGTGGACTAGGGTTAGGAAGGAGTCCTAGCGGGACTGAAGACATTTTTACATTTGGCAACTTGTTTGTTTACTTAGAAGAGCTGGAAAGTGATACATAAAATCACATAAAGTGATATATAAAATAGCAAAACATTTAAGCAACTTTGGAATTGGCTAGTCCTGGCGTCATACCTTCCAAGCATTAAGGGCAGACAGTTCCTATTTGGGACCCGATGCCTGTGTCCATCTTTCCACCTCTGATGTCCCCCTTTTCTAGAAGCTCAGAATGTTTGCTGTCATGGTGTTCTACAGCCCTAAAAGTCACAGTATTTTGTATAGAAACCAAAGGGAATGTGTTTATCTCCAGTCCATATGGTCTCGCTCAGGGCTGAAAATCTGTCCCTAGGACTCTTAAGCACCTCGTTATTACAGCCGTCTTTACTGGATGTAGATGTTTCTCGTATAGCTTTCTATGTTCCACAGGCGGCCGTGTATTACTTTATTAAGTCAGCTGTCCTAGCGTCCTTAAAATTATTCAAGAAGCCCGATGTGTCCAACAACCGGTCCATGACTGGTATAACTCGTGATGTCTCCTGCGCAGGGTACCATCTTGCACTAGGCTTGATGACATCAGTTTTATCTTATAAATCACAAATAATGTGCATAGTTTGTTTTAGTTTCCAAATTGGCAAAAAAGAAAATAATCTATTTTTTTCACTTTGTATCTTAATATTACTAATATATAGGTAAGTAGTGCGTGTGCTAAAAGCCAGCCCAGAAGCAGCGTTGAACTTAAATGATTTTCACCTATGCATCTGTAAGCAATTCTAGTAGCACGAAGTATGGATCACATTTTTTTTACACAAATGTATAGTACAAGGGGCTCATCAATCAATAACAGAACACTTTAGGATAAATTATATGGGATACAAAATACATTAAAATTTGCAACCACGATAGTTTTTTGTGCTAAAATCACAATTATTTGCATTTTTTGGTAAATCATTACCATAGTAAATCTGTCATTTTAATTTCTCCATCACATAAACATAAAACACATAAACTTGAACATCCTAAGAGTGCCTGCTTTTGTGTCACATGACAATTAAGTGTTCCTGGCCTATAAATTCTAGGTTCCTTCTTGAAACTGTGATGTAGTTCACGCCTACTATCTTCACAAGTGGATAGATGGAGTGAAACTGGAGAGAAAGTGCAGGAAGCTGTAACACCATCTTCTTTTGACATCTGTAGGTACTCCGTTTCCTACTTCTTATTCCTTTTCTTCTTTTCTTGCATTGTACTTAAATGCACCGCTCCTGCCTCCTCTCACAACAACCCGTTGCAATCCATGGCACGTCCTCTCCTCTCATCACCCCAGCTCACATGACATGAACTTCTCTTCCTTCTTGAAACGTCCCTACTAATCCCCAACCAGGCCTGGACAGGCCGGAGGCCTACAGTACACGCACTCATCTGATGTTCTGCTCCGGGGGCAGATCAGGTGCTGCAGCGTGCGACCAGCGGCTGGATATACCTGGCTGCACACTACATGAGCATAAAAATGGAGAACATAAGCGCGCATATCCAGCTGTTGGCCTTAAATTGCCAGGGTCGCCTCATCATTGCCAGTCTGGGCTTGTCCCAATCCCACTTCATGTCAGTCCATCTCTTTCTATATTCCAGCAATATGGAACCCCACCTTGGTCCCCAGTGCTCTCACTTTTTTTTAAGAAACCAAACAACGCGATGTCTTCAACCACATGGTAGCCAGAGCCCTAGATATAGACCCTACTGTTGCACATCACCCCTTATGCATTCCACCTCAGCCATATCACTACAGACTCAACACCTTCAAAAGTGCTCTTATACTGCTGTGTCTATGGAGGAAATCATGTTTACTTCAGGACTTTGTACACTACAACTACAAGCTCTCTACCTATACCTCAGTTCTCCAATTCACCAAACTTACTTTGTTTTCAATAATCTCTCCTTTGTCCCCTGCACCTCTCTCCCTTTCTATCTGTTCTGCCCCCCGCTGCACCTTTCTCCCTTTCCATCTGCTTTGTCCAAGACCTTGCCGACCTTTTTTTAAAAATAAAATAGATAGCAACAAGGATAACGTCCTTCCTTATGATGCTCCCATTACCCAGAGTTCATCCGTGTTGACCCAGGTATGCCTACCTGTATGGCCGTACCCTCAATAGCTCTCTGCCACTCGTTCTTCTCCCTTACCACTCACTGTTAGTGATATCAGTCCTGTGGCATCTACTCCTCTCTATCTAAACTTTCTCTTTTTTGGATTCCAGTAAAATATCTATACTGACCACAAGCTTATTTACCTGTCTTGTAATTTGCCCTATAATATACAGTTTTGTATGTTGGCAATTTTAATGTTATTGTTAAGTTTCACTCTTCCCTACTGGATTAGCACATCAGGATTTGTTGGCACCCTATAACTAAAATGTAATGAAATAATTTTAAAGATGTCAAAAGTGTCATACCTACCTGTCCGGCCGGGGTCCCGCAGTGTTCCTCGCGCACGTCCCCCTCGTGTACTGACGTGCGCTCGACACGCACACGAGGGGGCGTGCGTATCGAACAGGCACGCCTCCCAGCCACTGACAGCCCTGATCGGGCTGCCGCAGCATATCAGCAGCGATCGGAGAGACGATCCGCCGCAACATGCTCGCGGCGCCCGACCAGTGCCTCTTCTGCCTGTGTGGCGCTTCCGCGTCGCTCGCGGCGGCAACACAAGCAGAGAGGACTTGGTGGTTGAGCCGCCGAAAGGCATGTCGGCGGTGATCGAACATGTCCACGGAGGCTGTTTACATTACGTCCCCTGCCTGTGTGGCGCTTCCGCGTCATTCGCGGAAGTAACACAGGCAGGAGGTTTTGTTTGGTTGCCATCGCGACAACGCTATTATTGCGGCGGTCGCGATGACGTCATTTTACCTGCTCTCCTGCCATTGGCTCTATTTAAACTTCCTGGTCCTATGTTTCCTTGCCCGTTCTACGAGTCCATGTTATTGTTCTCACGGTGTTAGTGTTGCTAGTGCTTTCTGATTGATTTCCACGTGTACCAGACCTCGGCTTTCGTTCTTCTGACCTTGATCCTGCGCTGCCCGTTCAGACCTCGGCTATTGTTCTTTGACTTCGCTCCTGTGCTGCCTGCCCCGATCCCGGCTTGTTTATCCGATATTCTCGCCATTCCTGCATCGTGGGTCCATCACCTGTGGTGCCTGATCCGGCGTAACAAAAAGTAATTTTTTTTCTCCAAAACAAGGAAATGCAACTCACAGTGATCTTACATAAACACAAAGAGCTCGGGATGGCTCCTTGGAACATGTTTTGATTTTAATTTACCTCTTTCTAGACAAAGCCATTATATTTTCGGTAGATTGCCTTCCTAAGTCTCAAAAGACTGTTTTGCAGTTATAAGACCTACTCGGTCTGGTAGCTGTTTTTGTTTATTTATTGATTGTTGAATAAAAATGTTTTTATGACAAGTAGCTTTCTCTGAATTGGGAAGTACTGCAATATTTTATGGACTTTTAGATTCAACTCCACGCAGAATATATGAACAAAACAGGACATAATGAGGTTAGTGATTATTTTCATAAATTATCTAAACGTTTTATTGCACGAATCAATAACAGGCTGTTGTCACAGTCCATGGCTCTGCCAGGCTCCCTTCCTACACGAGCAGTCTCCTGCCATCAATCGAATGTAGGACCACACTTCTACCCCAATCTTCACCTGCAACTCTCCACATTTCAGTTGGCCAAAAAAGGACACTTATTTAGGAAAATCTTTGAACATCAGCACTAGGGTCTTCACCAAGTCTCCATATGTCATCGTTAACACGTTCTTCACTGGTCCCACAAGGCATAAATGAAGTGAGAAAAACAGAAATATGACTTAATCAACATAATGGGGGGGGGAGTGTTATTGCGGTGATGGATTATGTCTGCTGATAAAAGTTAGAGTTTAAGATGTTAATCTTGTATTAATTTTAATTAAATTGAGATGTTTGCAAGGTATTACTGTGTTTTTATTACATCATTTAAAGATGGCCTACAGATGACATAAAGATTGCTAATGAAAATGTAACATAAATTGTGTAGTGAAAGAAATAATACATAATAGCATTGTATGGTAATTTTAAAGTACAGTAATACAATTACATAATTCATTATCCTCTACAAGAGTAGTTTATAGAAGTGCGTTTTGGGAAAAACTGTAGAAATACGTTAATGGAATGTTAACAAAAATGTAGAGTTTGCTAAACGGGAGAAAAATGTACTACTATTGTGTATGAAACATGTTGCCAGTATGCTATATAGCCAGGTTATGTGTTCCTTTGCACAATACAGCAATCATATTTGGGCAATATTTAAGATAAGTACGTTAAAAGGCAGAAATATATCTAATTCATATTCCGACATTAAATGCAAGTGTGGGTGTGCGGTTTCACTAAATAATAACTATAATAGATGAAGAGTATATTAAACGCAATATTAACTATAGTTACTGAAAATTATACATACAATTACGCATGGCTACTATTTTAAAAACCCAATAAATACTAAAAATTGCTTTTCCTCTTTTATTGAACCAATGATTATTTTAATACCCCATTTGGGATTTTGATAAAGGACTTTTTTTTTTTACTTGAATATAGTTGTGCCGAGTCAGCACAGCCTCCATAGAGAGCTTTAAAGGTTCTCTGTGGCTTTAACTCATGGAGCACCGGGATATGACATTATATCCTGGAGCCGCGTAGTAAGGAGCTTGAAGAGCTGCCCTTGGTCAGACACTGGTCATTCATATGAACATAACAATTAACTGAGCCCTGAATGACATTCAGAGGAGCTATGTCAAGGAAGATAAGAGGCAGTGGGCATAGTGGAAGGGGTGTTAGCATGGTCAAGAGGAGCAAAGGGGCGGAAAGTGGAAGAGATGGAACCCTGTCCTGATGTTCTCTCCTTTCTCCCCACCTTGAGCCTACAAAGGCTGTTTAACCCAATACATGACAATCAGCAACATAACAATTGGTGAGAGATTGGTGAGAGAATAATAATTTATATCCTGAGATCAGGAAATTAAGAGGTTGCTCTCATAGTATACTCATAAGGTTATTTTTTAACATATATATGTTATTTTAATCTGTAAACACCAAAAGTGTCAGATTCATGAACTGTGGAAGAAAATTTTGAACATTGCCTTTCTGAAGCAACACTTGCATGCCCTCGCCTGTAACTTACAAAATGTAAAGTCACATGCCCGCACAAACAACTCACAGAGGTAAGTCTGATAAATTGAGTTAGTCCTTAACATGATTGATCTATCAACTTCTTAGAGAATACACTCAAAATGTAGCTTTCTGTTCATCCCAGAAACATCAGTGCTTTACCATGCAACAGTTATTAGTGCAAGTTCTGATATAGTGGAGATTTCCAGATATATTCCATATAGATGATAATACCAAATTAGTCATGAAAGTTATCCCACTTCCAATCCTCTAAATCATGTTTTCTTTACAAGGTAAAGCACTTCTCTCTCAATCTTCCTTTACATTATAGTAAAGAAAAATATATAGCAGCTCGTTTACAGATTAAAATAAGCAATGAGTGTGTATTAAAAATCCATCTTATGTGTATACATAGGGAAATGTATCTTAACCTTTTTCCTTGGAGCTGCATGATTATACCCCATGTACACCTTATACCTTATATTACATTATATAATAACTCCCCTGGTGCTAGGTTATTGATTATTGTTGTCTTTGCAAGGTAGGAATGTGGAGAAAACACCAGGACCGGAAATCATTAGATAATGCTGGCTCTGCCACAGGCTGCCACTGACTTGAGCCCCCTTGAGGCAAACTTTTAAATGAAATAACTCCAAAACAATTATTCTGATTGACAAACAAAAGGCAAATGAGGTTTTTGGTGAATTTATTTCAAATTAATATACTGTCATGGCCAAGTTCCATGTTAACAAAAGTAGTTGTGTTGGATGCAAAAACAAACCTTGAATGTTTTTGTATTTCATTTTTAATTATTTATCTCTCTATAGTTAGGAACTTCACAGGGTAGGCTACCCACAGCTCTTCTTCTACCGGGGGAGTGGCTCTGTGAGATGCTGGAGGTGGGGCTATCCACAGACACCCTTAAATGGGCTGGGTAGTTGTAAGTGGGCAGGGAGTTGGTGCAAAGGCCACTCCCCTACCTGGAGAAAAAAGGAAAGTGACCTGGAGACCCGGGTAAACAGCGCTGCACCCGGAGACTCAAAGTAAAATGCAGAGGGTTCCCACATATAGCGCGGTATCAAGTATCCACAGCAACCCATTGAGTAAATGTGGTCTGGAATCAATAAAAATAATTGCATTCTATAAGCTCAATGCCATTTTCTAGAAATAAGCATCAACTCAAGCATTATTCCAATTGATGTGGTGAAATAAAAAAATTACATCCTAAATTATTCTATAATCATATATTGAACGCTTTTATTGCTTTTTGTTTTGAATTTTAACATCAACGTAATAAATAACATTACTGTTCACTTAATATTTTTTAATAAAGCTTACATTTCATTAACTTGAGTGTTATACCTGATTATTGTGAATTCCGAGCACCTCGACCAATAAGTAATGTTTGTTATGTTTTCATACTGCCAGTTTATATATTATTCTAGTAATGTATAGAGCCACTTTTCTTTAAGTATAAATTGGTCTTATGTTTCTATGTATACATTTTAAACATATATTTATTTTGTAGGCCGTTGTATTATAAGAATTGTGATGCATAAACACATGTAAATTAACAAAAAAATATATATTATGTATTATTGTGTTTTTTGTGGTTTTTTTTTAAGAAAACTATAGTTTAATACAAAATTGAAACACAGAGAGTGCCATGTTTTTATGCGTGTGTGTGCTGGGCAGACATGGCAAAGCCATGGGTATGACAAGTAGTCATACCCATTCAATCTAACCTCTGCCAATAATAACCAATGCCTACCGCTTCACACCCATTTTCCTGCTTATACCCACCATTCTAAGCCTATGACCCTTAGACAAAACTGCATTAATTAGTTTTTTTTAAAAAAAATAAATATATATATAATGTGAGTTTTCTACATGGTGACTAATTTTCTGTTTGTCAAATCAAAAATGGCATATGCTTCACCTATATAGATGTATCTGAAACAAGTCTGCAGCAAACTATCAATTGACCTGGTGCTTGAAATCTCTTAATTGATCAGATAAAATGCGTTAATGCCACTTGGCTATTTAATTAGGATAATGTGTGGCAATTCCTGTTGAAACCATAGAAGAGCTTCATGTTTTCATGTATTATTTTTTTTTTATTTCTCCAAGAATAAAAAATATATTCAGCTACCAATTTAGACAGACCTGCGCATGGGTTACTGCTACTGCTCACCACCATAGATAAAAGAATTCACTCAGCAGTAATGTGAGGCCTGCCAGCATTAGGTCACCCGACACACTCCCAATGGTGCTAACCCTTGAACCAACTTACTGGACACTTATATTTTAATTGCACTCAAATCACTTTAATGAGAACTCATCTTCCCCACTGTCTGCTAACATTTCAGGTCTCTGTAGAGTAATCACTTTTTATTAACTCTTTACTGCGCCAAAGATCCGAGTAAAGAATCCTGCAGACCGGGGATCTTCTTTAAACAGTGCCAAAATGAAAGGGTTAATGTACGTTTCATAATTTGTAACTTTATAACTCTGCTGTAACTTCTCTTCTAGATGGTGTTTTATGCCATATTGATAAAATGTTCGTTATGTCACTCAAGGCCATAATTCGCAAGGTCGCGCGTGTCCATTTTACAGAATGGCTTCTCTTACGATATTAGAAGGGGAGAGTCCGTTTATACGATTTGCTTAGGATACACAGAAAGGTTTCTGTTCAAGAGAAAAATAATAATTGCCACAAGGATATAGAAATTCTTACATATAAGGTATTTCCAAACTCAAGACATGAATATTATTTGGGGTATTTTAGTCAACTCAACTACTTTAGCAACAATTATCATAGCAAAGATATACAAATATTTTACTTTTCATTTCCTTAATCTAGTATCCATACTAAATGTGAGACTATACACCTAAAAATTATATCAAAAGATAGCCCTATCTGTCCTTGAAAACAATATGCATAATTTGTACAAATGAAAACAGGCAATCATAGCTAAACAAATATATCGTAAAAACAAAAACCTCTACAGTTTGGAGTACAATAAAAAAATAATAACTAGTTAAGCTCTCGGAATTAACCAAATCAGCAGCTGAATAATAAGTGTTATTCTTACCATCCAATTGATTTTACTCATTTTATTGATCTTTGACAAAGTACCCTCGGCAAAGAATGGGCTAAACCCCCTGAATCCGCAGATTTGGGGAGAATGTTGAGGGAAGAGGAAGCTCCAGAGCACTCCCAGTCTGAAAAGGGGAGCGGACGTGCTTTTGGGAAGCCTGAACAATGTCTGGAAGCGCTCTGGATCCGCAGGGAGAAGCCTGAACAACGGAGCGGACAGCAGGGAGAAGCCGAAAAGGAGATAGGAACGGATCTACCGACTATAGCGGAAGTCAGATGCCCCCCCCCCCTCAGTCGTGGGTATCTCATCGAAATTTCCCTTATCTGGAAAAATTATTTGGATAAGGGATACTCCACCTGTATATTAAAATATTTAATCTGAACATGTTATTAAATAAATGTAATATTTAATGAGGGTGAAAAATTGCTACAAAAGCCACCCTAAAAATTCCTGATAAGAAAGTAAAAAAGGGTTAAGAAACATACGTGCTGGACAAGAAAACAACACATTTACCAAGTTCTATCGTGACAAGAAACGTTGAAATCAGTGAAATGAAGCCTAAGTTATGCGGTGGTTCATAAATAAGGTATTAAAATCCAGAAGGTGATAGAGACGACCTTAATAGACAGTGATGTGACCTGAAAACATTACACAACCTTGTGCCTAAAACAGAGATTCAAGGTTTTACTATGTTCGTGGGGTATGTACATACCTGTCCATCCAGCATCTCCATCCATCGAGCCATCGTTTTATGTCTGAAACATTGGCCAAAGATATATAATTACTATTTGCTGGCCATCTGGGACACTAGGCCTATGGCCACGAGCCGCACTTATGTTATCAGCCAGCCGCTGGCCTTAAAGTGCCAGGGCCGCCCCATTATTGCCCTGCTGTAAATATGTAACAAATTTTATTGTAACAAGGTTTTTTTTTTACAATGTTTACAATTTCTATACATATGAACATGCTTCATGAACTATATACTGGTCCGTCCAAAAGGCCATCTATCTATCTATCTATCTATCTATCTATCCATCTATCTATCTATCTATCGGGAGTTAATTAATTGAGCTGCAATTGTCGTCACGGTTACCAGTTGGCTTTCTGAGTTCGATAGGGGTTACAGTCTGACAACAGCTGCGGTTTGCATAGCTCAGATTCAAAATATAATGATATAATGAAATAATACTAAAAAAAAGTAATTCCCGCAGCTTTAAGAAGCAGCTGTCCCGTACATTGCATGGACGCTGCACAATGCTGACACTTCATGTTAGCTGCCAGCATGCCTCACATTTTTGTGCAATGCAGGGGATCATTGCTTTGTAAGTCAAATATTGTAACTTTTTTTTTCTTATCACAAAAGAGTCTTTAAGTGCAGCAAGATCGAAAATTAGAAGACAATTACCAACAATTCTCCAAGTCTTAATAACAAAATGCCTTGGTTTAGTTTGTTATTAGACACAGGTAACACAACATGCCAACGGCGACTTCTGGCTTCCAACAGTAATAGTCAAAGAGACTGATTAATTCACTTCATTGGGTACTCTGGGTAGAAATGTAATTTGTGAGGCTGTGAATTGAGCTCTGCAGAGCCCACAATCACGACCAGACTGGGCGTTAAAATAACCCCAGGCACATTAATGCTGTGTCTACTAAATGGCGTGTGTGGCTATCGGCTGGGTACTCTCGAAGCATGCTGTGTATGTCCGGCAGGCGGGCTTACCCTGACAGACGCGATCTGCTGCTTGGCTTGCAGTAAAAGTAATTGTGCGGTGCTATCACCCACTGGCCGAATGGGCATTTGCCTGGTCAAGAGCCTGTCTACATTGCTTAGGGAACCCTTATATAGGAGATTACTTGGAGTTATGGAAAGAAATGATGAGAGAGTTAGTACTTTGGGAGGCGGTCAAGGCAATGCAGGGGCAGGAAGAAGAAAAGTTGAAAAGCAATCAGAAGAGGACTCAGGAGAGAGCAGATAAGTCAGAAGGTGTTCAGGAAGCAGTGGATAAGTTATTAGGTGATCAGGGTAGGACTCAAGAGAGAAGACATACGTTAGTAGGAAATCAGGGCAGGACTCAGGAGACAGTTGATAAGTTAGAAAGTGGACAAAGCAGGACTCGTGATTAGTCAGAAGGTGGTCAGGACTGGTTAGGAGAGAGTGAATAAGTTGGATGAGGGTCTGGGCAGGACTAAGGAAACAGTGGATAAGTTGGGGTTTGATGAAAGTGACATTGGAAGAAGAGCTGAGAAGCGGACTATTTCTACCAACCAAAACAGAACTATAATGCCTATAAAAGTAAAAGTTGTCAGTGTTCAATTCAACACAATCAGTATTTTCTCACCAACCCTAGCTTGCCTTCCCTAGTTAAAAATAGAAGCAAAACATATGGTGATGGGGATGCAGAGGGTCATTAACAGAACAAATGTAGATTGGAGGTTAAACCATTAAAGCATAATATATTTAAAAAATGTGATTTAATCAATATACTAAAAAAGTTCTGAGTGGCTTTGTTAGCTCTGTACAGAACCCGCAGCTTAGTGCCATGGCTTGCGTGTGTTTTCAGAAAGGCAAGGTCACATTACACACTGGGACCACTCGCTATACCGTAGTGTTCATTATTACCGCTGCCTCTGATGGATGATCTCGCAAAATGATTTTAGCGATGGTGTGAGGCTATTAGCCCTATTAACTTTTGCTGGTTTTAGTTTTATAAATGTACAATTTCCTTGCTTTCTAACATTAATATCTTAGATAAAAAGGTCTAAATATATTTCTATGCGTATTACAGGGTATAAGCTGTCAGAGAGGGATGGCGAAAGTACATTTTATTTTAAGATGAATATTGCCATTGAAAAGCAAAATGCTGTATTTTTCTAATTATCTAATTACCTGTGAACACCAATCAGTGGAAATCAATTAGCATAGGAAAAACTACCCTTCCAATAATTATTTATATATATTATAAAAATTATTTGCCTGTATATGCGTCGTGTACCCTTTGTCAGACTGGTAATACAAATGAACACGGTATCACGCAATGCATGTATAGACACTACCCAGGCCAGTTAATGGCACATTCTGGCCAAGATCAACTATGCCTTGGCCTAGGTTGACTGGTCTTGTGGGCACCAAATCGCTGGAGGGCCAGTGGTCTCCCTTGAAACTGGCCCATTTATATATTTATATGCAGATGATTAGTCAGAAGGTGGTCAGGACTGGTCAGGAGATCGTAAATAAGTTGGACGTTGGTCTGTGCAGGACCAAATTGCTGGAGGACCATAACAGTGGTCTCCCTTGAAACTGTCCCATTTATATTGCAAATATCTGGACAGACCCCTGTAGTATTTCTTCGTTTTGCTGTGAGCTGTATGGAGGGCTTGGCTATGACTTCATAGCACCACTGAGCCCTGTCCTATGTACAGTCTGTCCCATGTCATGTACCAGACCAGGCATGGAGATTTGCGAGGCCTTCTGTAGCTTGGCTCCAGCCATAGCTTACAACCATTGCAATCTTTTTTTTTTTTTTTTTGGTTCTGCTCAACATAACCAAACTGGAGGCCATTATCATCCTACAAAACATGAATGGGAATGCTAGTAATCACAGATCAAATCTCAAAACAGACAATATCATAGGGTTAGACGTCTGAAGCCCTTATCTACCATAACCAACCTATTCTGTCTCCGCAGACACTAAATAGTTTATCGTGTTGGTGTAGGACACTGCTTGTGGCTGAGCCTGAAGATAGGAGTTAAGGTCCATCAATACCTAGTTTTCATGTCTTTCGTGCATGCGGAGACACCAGTACCCCAGTGTCTTATCCAGTCTCATTCTATCTTCCAAACTCTTATGACCAGTTACTTTTCCGTATCACCATGTTTATCTTCTCTGTTCAACACAACGCAAAGAGTTAAATTTTCCAGAATTTTGTATGCATCAAACTCACCAGAGCTGCAGAATATGCTGGATCTTTAAAATAACAAAGTAATAACAATATTATAATTTGCACAGCAGCGGCTGCTGGTGTCCCTAGACGTACAAATATGACACCGTGACAATGGACCATGTTCCCAGTTTCAACAACTTGTGTATTATCAACTTGACAATTAGGATGCGTCTCTTAGTAGCTCATGAGCACAATGACTAATTTAGTTCTCTCATCCTTTCTCGACGCTCAAATGAGGGTTTTTTTTTCCCTGGGAATATAAAATACTTTTCATCTTGTAAGAGTGTTTTGCTCATGATAAGGATGTTGAGATATCCTCACGCATTAAGTCAACAGCCTATTATGCTCGAGTATTGACATCAAACAAATTGTATTTATAGACAGAAATCTTTAATTAAGAATAATGTTTTTTTATTTTCACGAATGCAACAATTGATTTTCCTAAATACTTAATTGGCCCTTTGCTTTACTTATCAATGTAGGGGAATATCCATATGCCGATATCTGGACCTTCTTTTATGTCATTTTCTGCTGTAAGTAATCAGGAATTTAACCCTCTGAGTACCCAAGGAAAATACCTCCTATTGACACACAGTATCCTACCGCCAGCAGGCATACAAAAGGTTAAATGTCAATATAGCAGAACAGAATAATATATGACTTATTGATAGTAATACATCTTCTTGTTGTCAGTACAACAGTTCATTATTCATTATTATCTCTGTGAGGGAACGCTGTTTATCATGTTTTCAAAAAGGATTTTTATATACATAAAATTACATGTATCGTTACAAAGCAGCATTTAACCCCTTCTCCGCCAGATTTGATATCTTTTTTTTTTTATTTTTTTTTTGCCGGGCCTAGCAGCAAATCCTGCTAAGTTTAAAATGAAGTCTTTAGAGAGTCAAGCGAAACAAGGAACTGCAAATAAGAGACAACACAGACAAATCTTGCAAAGAATTCTGTAAAGCAAAGGATTTCAGTGGAAGGAGAATACTGAGGCCATACTGCTTTGAAAGCTGGCGATGGCACGACGTTTCTAGCTAAAAATGAAAAAAGAGAAAAAAAATATGATGGAAAACAGAAATTGAGAAAATATACAGCAAATATTTACATGACGGGCAGTATAGACCTGTAACGGCAGTCCAGTGTAAGTGGTAGTAAAGGAATTGCAAAAATATTTAGGAAGGGGATTTAAGAAATCTTGGGTGTAGATAAAGCTAGCCAAAAGAATCAATGAAGTCCTTCAAAAATGACAGATGAGATGGGCCGGGGGTTTCTTTTGCATCATCAATATGTATGAATACATGTATCAATCCGGTGTATGCCATGTTTACATTTGAGAATGGTCCAGCAGAAGCTATAGGATGTACAAAATCGTCTCTTGTATTTATACACTGTTTGTTTTTTGGACCAAAGTGGGAATTTGCCGGAAAGTTGTAGTTTGAGTTTATTTATGCATTATGAACATATCTGTTTGGCCAGGAGACTCCGGATGAAGAGTCACTTCTCCGGGTCACTATGGGGAAACGCTGGGTCCCGAGAGCAACGCTGCGGAAAGCCACACTCCCCATCTACTTCCCATCTAACAATGGCGTGTGTCCTACCCGCATCCCACAAAGGGGAGCTCCGGGTTGCCGAGGCCTATGGGCTGGCATACATAGACATACAAATACATAGTAATTTCATTGACTTAACTATGCACTATGCAGGGTTAACCAAGCCCTTCTTGTCGAAGATGATCTCTGATGACCCTTCATAATGCATGGTGATATCAGAGTTAAATTTGCAGTTCCGTAAACTCTTGGTTTAGTGAATAAACCCCATAACACCGTGCCCTGCCCACCACTTCGCCTCCACCCACCAAAATAACACAGGCATTCTATTTGGAGGTGTTATTAGACATAAAGTTTCTTTCGGTTTAGCTTTCCCATAAAGCTAGCGTGTAACAGAATCATTTTTATTTATTTTTAAATCACTGTGTAATGAGCAAACCCTACGGATTATGTATAGGGTGACTGTGGTTACAAAGGGTTAAAAGAGGACCCAGTCAGCGGAACATTCTATAGGTTGCTTCGAATTTTGCGCCCTCTTTTACATGTTCACACCATTTGTTAATACGGTACGTAACCACCATTGTGTTCATAAGACAGAAACTTAGAATTTGACGGCAGAGAAGATCCATTGGGCTCCATCTAGTCTTGTCCAGGGTTAGTGAGTGCAGTATTTTTTCGCCTCCCCTAACACCCCAGGCCCGGCAACTCACGTAACTAACACAGAATAAACCCCACTTACTCTAACACCATACACTAGCGCCCACAACGTCAATTTAACACCATACACTTACGCATACACACACACGCACGCATACTATCTCTCCCCCTCAGGGATCTCTAACCCTAGTCTCACCCCAGCACCATATGGTGACACACATATACTAACACCATACAGTAACATGCACACACACATGCCAAAAACATACGCTAATGCCATATGCTCACACCATACATTTTCATATTCATACGCTCTCTCTCACTCACTCTCGTTTGTCCTATCAATCTCCCTAGCTACCAGCGTGGCTCACATGTCATTTGCAAGCTGCTGCACAACTAGCGTGGAAACACGTTCCACGTCACCCCACTGAGTGCCTTGGTCGCCGGGACTCCTGGGTGCCGGGCAATCACCTCCGCACCCGCACATGCAATGCTTAGAATCCCTGACTGTATTAACCTCTAGCGCTCCTACTGGGAGGCTAATCCACTTATCTACTAAGAAAATACAGTTCTAAATGTTTTCTGTAATATAAATGAAAGCAAGAGAATTATTTTTCAGCACAATAAAACACATGTGTACGTTAACGTTATTTAACGTACGGCAGCCATGGGCGTCCATCTCTAACTGGTGGCATGTTGGAGATGTAAACTTTCCATGAACGATACCTATAAACAGCTGAACACACAATAAGACAGCTATACAGAACACAGATCACATTAAACTATAGTGTTAAACACCATTGAGCTCAATTTGAAATGTCCAGAACAGGATTAAAAAAAAAATATAAAAAATCTCACTTTCCATCATCCTGTCGTGGAAATCTTTCCAATTTTCGGAACACTCCATTCCGTTTTTTTTATATTTCATTCTGACTGTTTTTGTGGTTGGGAGGATTACTTTTTAGATTAAAAAAACAACAATTATTCATGGAAAATGTATACACCTACTTCTTAATAATCTATATGGCTTTTCCAAAGCTTCTTAACCCCTTAAGGACAATGGGCGGCCCCTAAACCCATTGAAAACAATGCGTTTTGAGACCGTACATGTACGGGCCTTGTCATTAAGGGGTTAAAAATGTTTTCCCGCGGCAGTCCGTGGCTAAAAGTCTCAGCCTTCCGTTTCAATAGAAAGAAAGTGCATTTGAGCTCGCAAAAAAAAAAAAAAAAAGAATATTGAGTATCTTTGAGCAGACGGATATGCATTAAGTGTTCTTCTATACAGGGCAGTGCTTTCATACAGATTATATCTACGGCATTTACTGCATGCAAAGGACATTAAATACAAAACAAAATGCTTTGTCCTACTTCGGTAATCCAAATTCTAATAAATTAAACATAGCAGTAAAACTTCAATGCTAAATCATCTAGCCAAGAAAAAAAAAATGCAAGTGCTTCCATTAGATCAATCCATTTCATTCTGAATGATTATTACCATTTGCATAAGATGATGAAAAGATACATTTTTTTTTAATGAAAATTTTTTTGGGGGAAACCGTTTTTTTGTGAATTTAAGTAGGACATCATAAAATCAACAACACTACAAATTAAATAGTAATTTTTCACCGAACCAGATTATTTTTTTTTCCCGGTACCAGGAAAGTCCTGAAAGCATACTTGAGGACCAAAACATTTGGGTGGGGGAAGGGGCTTGAGCTTCCTTTGGCCCTGGCTTGCAGAGAGGTTTATCGGAAAGTCACCTTATGTTTATACTGTTGGAGCAGGCATCTTAACTTCTTCTTCAGAGGGTTTGAATGATTATTCCTCCCCATTGAGTTATCGCACCTCTTTAGTAAGTTGCTGATTGTTATTGATTGGTTCAGACGGCCTTTGTAGGACGGGAAATGATCAACTAATGTAGGTTCTGCCACTGAAACCCGGGAAAGGCTGACAAAATTCCAGTTAAAAAAGCCAGCAAAGGAGCTAAGGGCACATTTAGTAGAAAATAATCTCGTACAGCATAGAGACCCCCCCACACACACACACACCCCAAAAAAAGTTTGCATAAAGAACCCATTTATTGTGCAAATGCTGGATTAAATTGCTTTTACTTGAGATACCCTTGTGGCTGCATTTGGAATTGCAGGTTAAAGCCACAAAGGTTATTTATGGCAAATCTGTGAATTAAAGTGGGGGGGGGGGCAATTGCCTCCCCTTCTCTTCTCTTCTCGTCAGTCTTTCCCTGTCTGAGACACTGATCTCAGGTTCCACGAGATGATCTTTTAACCTAAATATCTCCAAAAACAGAAAAAACCCAATCTATAGATAAATTGTGTTAAACGATTTGATGGCTACAGCTCTCCTTTAATTGATAAAAAGCAAGTTTCTAAAACATGGCGTCAGAGCCCCCCACCCCAGTTTAAATTTGTTGTGACAAAACTGCGACGCTGAATGGCAAAAATGAACTGCTGCGGACTGCAATTCCCATAACTCTCAGCCAACCATTTAGCAAAGCTTCATGGGAAACTACTGGCTTGTCCAAGGATAGCTGTCGCTCCCCTGTAACCAGTGCTGCTTTATACGCCGTATGATGGATCGATTTTAAATAAAACGTATAATTTTAACCCCTTGAAAGCTGACCACTTTTCACAACTCACACAGTATATCCTAAAATCGTTAATATACTGGTGTCTCTGTAGAACGAATTAATGTAAATATCACTTTATGTGACGCTACAAAGAGCGCACATCCGTAGCACATTCATCAAAAGGGGTTTTTCTTCTTTCTTTTTTTTTTACTACTGACTCTAAAAAGCATACTTTACTGCCATCTAGAAATTGCTCCGAATCTCAGACTTGTTCATCTGTCCCCGAGAGCAAATACATTAGCTTGTACGTAAAATCCTTTTTTTTTTTATGTGTAAGCAAAGAACAAATGATGTTATTCCATTTTTTTTTAACACAATTTCTGCAGCCATGCACTGCGCTACAATCTCATTTAATTTATTTACTGGGTATAGTAAATAAAACAAAATGCTTGTACGTTACTAAGAACTATAAGGAATCAATCAAGATTTATTTTTAATATGTGGTTATTTTAGCGTTTGGCGTAAATATATATATATATATAATAAATGTTTTTCTATAGAGATAAAACATTGATGTGTTGTATTATGCATACGCAGGGGTATTTCAACACCATTTAGTATAACTAGCCTATGATTCAGTGAGCCTCGAAATTAGCTGTCAATCTATCCGTCATCGGTATGCATGTCTGTCCATCTTAATGTTTGACTGTGTCCTTTTCATTAAGAAGACACGTTAAACGGTTACAGGTTTGATATTAAAGGTGTTTGAAGGTACTACAGGAATGCAATATACCGGATAATATTGCATATTAACATAAAAAACACAAATTCTAATAATAAGTATTTAATAATACAGTAAGGGAATTTAAACATGCGTGGGAAAAGCGTATTTTATTATTTTTTATTGATTGTTATAGCGCCATCCTATTCGGTAGCGCTGTACAATGACGAAACACGGGCATAACAAGTAGTGCTTAACATAACTTGTATTTACAGAAACAAGAGGCTTACAATCTAGAATGGCTATCCGGAATCCAAGACGAGACCAAAGGACCGATTAAGGTTTGAGTAAAGTACGGGCAGACCAGACGGGCCCAACGGCTCTTATCTGCCATCAAATTCTATGTTTTATGCTGTAAAATAAATCATTTCTACTGATTTATATATTTTTCATGATATAAGTTTTGTCCTCCTTTAAGGATTTCGCATCGAGCCATTGTTTAAGCAGCACTCTACTCATTCAGGGATGTTATCTGAGAATCATGGGATTTGTATTCCGACAGCGACGCAGGTAGCCCGTTTCCGACAGACTTCACATTTACATGTTATTTGGGATTCCTCCAGGCAGGGTAGGTGCTAATGACCCGGGGTGGTAATGATACCAACTGATTGATTCCCTGCAATGGAAAGTTCTTGCCTTTAACACAGGATATTATTAGTGTGCTACATGGAAAAAAATTATCTGATCTACTGTGACCCCCACACGGGCATGACAGATGATACCGGGGAGGAGAATACATTATTCACTAATAAATTACAGTTTGCTGCCCTGTGGTATAAACTAGTATTTCCAAACTAATGCTTTCCATGCCAGAGTTATGTGCGTAGCATTTCATTTTCCTTTGGTACTATATATATATATATATATATATATATATATATATATATATATATATATATATATGCTACAATTCTAGCAGCATCAAACATAATTGTTAAGTAGGAATAACATATGCTGATACAGGTAATGAGAAAGTATATAAGGATCAGGTGTAGAATGTAAGCTCCTATGAACAGGTTAACCACAAACAAAATCACAGGATCAGTGCCAAGCAGGCTCTCAAGATTAACGTAAATAGGTTTGCAGCAATTAATAGAAGCCATTGCAGAAAAGGTTCAATTAAATATGGGAATATTTGATTTAAAGCTAACATTTTAAGTATTTTTTTATTTTTTTTTGCAGTGGATTGGAGAAATCACTTTGAATTTTCTAAATATGACTCTTGGTGTTAATTCAAATACATAGAAAAACAATAAAGTATTTAAATATTTGCTATGATGTGGATAGCAGCTTAAAGGAACAATTTTCTTAAGCGATCTATCAAGTCATAGATCTATAGTGAAGCGACCTATTAACATACCTGAGAACTGCACCTTTACCTGGGTCTCCGGGTCACTTTCCTCTATTTCTGGGGGGAGGAGCAAGGGTTAACCATGCCCACTCCCTGCCCACTATACTTCCTACTCTCAGCCCACTTAACCCCATAAGGACCAGGGCTGTTTTACACTACAGGACTTTTTGTGGTTTCGCTAAGTCTTTTATCAACCATTATTTCCCCGTTTCTCATTTAGCGAACCCACATAAATTATCAGTGTATATACACACATATATGTATATAACTTTTTTTTTTAGAGACAAGTAGGGCTTTAAAAAAATAAAACATATTCATAAAAATGCTAGTAAAAAAATGCTAGTTCTATAAATTATCTACAGCTTGTCAAGGCACAGCGCACAGGAGGAGACACCGTAGTCAGGTAGGACTGGCAAAGGATGGTCCAGAGAGCCGAGGTCAGGATACCGGAGAGCAGGATAGTTGAGGAGCAAGCCGAGGTCAGGATACCAGATATCAGGATAGTCGAGGAGTAAGCCGAGGTCAGGATACCAGAGATCAGAGTAGTCGTGGAACAGGCCGAGGTCAATAACAGGAACAACAGGAACCAACAAGAACGCGTACTGGGAAGGCACTACCGAGATAGGCACGGCCATCAGAAGGCAAAGTCTCAGAGTTAGGAAGTCTCTTAAATAGGCACAGGAAATTAGGCACTAATTGGAGATCTCCCGCCAAAATTCAAAGTGCCGATACGTCACTTCCTGCGCGGCCATCTTGTGGTTGGCGATTACGTAGTCTTCCCATATAAGTCGAGGTAGTACCAGCCGGCGCCACTAGGTGGCGCGAAGAAGAACGAGTCCGGATTCCAGAAGAGGACCCGTCTCCCGGCTGCAGCTGCTGAGGACGCACCGTGCAGGTAGGCGGTCTCCCTCTTCCCCGCGGCTGCCTTGTAGAGGCGGGGGGTCTCCCCCTTCTTCGCGGCGGCTGCGGCTGGAGCTGCCGTGCAGAGGCGGGAGGTCTCCCCCTTCTTCGCGGCGGCTGCAGCTGGAGCTGCCGTGCAGAGGCGGGGGGGTCTCCCCCTTCTTCGCGGCGGCTGCTGCTGCCGATCCGAAGCGGGGGGTCTACCTCTTCTTCTCAGCAGCTGCGGCTGCCGGACCGAAGCGGGGGGTCTCCCCCTACCTCGCGGCGGCTGCGGTTGCTGCCCGGCGGGTCTAACCGTCGGGTATGTGACACAGCTAGTATAAATGTTAGAAAATACTAAACATAAATTTGTTATCTTGATTTAAAAATCACCTTGAATTCCCATATAATTTTCATTTACCGTATTGGCTTGGATATAGGCCGCACCCTTAAAGTTAGGTGCTTTTTTAAGGAAAAAAAATTTTTTGTTAAAAAAAACCTAGAATAGATATGCTGCCACTCTGCCCTCCACCCGATATATACAGCCACTCTGCCCCCAAGATGTGCCCCCACGACTTACCAAAGCAGACTCCCGTGTGTCTTGCGGGGCCGGCAGGGGACACCTACGCAATACGCGTAGACAACTTCCGGTGCCGGCACTTCCGCCGGCACGGGAGATTGTCTAAGTGCATCGTGCAGACGTTCACCGGCTGCGGCGATGCGCGTAAACGACCTCCGCTGCCGGTGAACGTCTGCACGATGCGCCTAGACAATCTCCCTTGCCGGGACTCCCCTTGTGGGAAGTGCCGGCAGGGGAGGCTGTCTGAGCGTATCGGGGAGTATGATACGGGTCCCCTGCACCGCTGCGGGGGATCTGTATCCTAACCCTGCTGCCTGCCCGGCGCTAGACCCCGAATATAGGCCGCACCCCCACTTTAAAGACTTAAAGTGGAGGGGGAAGTGCGGCCTATATTCGGGCCAATACAGTATATTAGGTTTTCAAATTTGGGGGGGGGTGGCTTTATTTTTGTAGTTCTATTATTTTTTAACCCCTACCTAACCCTTAACCTAACCCTAACTAATTCTCTGCTAGCACTCACAACACTACCTACCCAATATAAATTAAAAATGAATTAGTTTAAACCTGGCTCTTGCCCACTGAGCAACGCCAAACCTGGGGGCTTGATCCCCCAACAGGACGATCTATCCCTTGTTTTATGACTGCCGCTCCCGGTCTTCTTAGGTGGCCTAGGCCACAATATGCCTCTAAAGTTGCTGGTTAGTTTCCCTGTGTTGTTGGGACACCCCCCGCTTTTTAGCCCCAATCCAAGCCGTTCAGGGATACTCACTAAAAAAAGTTATGTGTTTTCGCCATAGCAAAGAATAGAAAGATCCAGTCAGCAGGAATGTTTCATTGGTTCCTTTTCATCCAAATTATATATTATATAATATATATTATATATATATATATATATATAAAACATATTATATATACCGGTGTATATGTATATATAATATTTTATTATATTTATTACATATATTAAATATATATATATATATATGTATATATATATATATATATATATATATATAACATATTATATATACCGGTGTATATGTATATATAATATTTTATTATATTTATTACATATATTATATATATATATATATATATATATATATATATATATATATGGATCCATGCACAAATTTATGGTACAGGCATGAAAAATCAGCCAATGTATATAAATCAATGCTTCAGGCAAAATGTATAATATGAACAATCTTTTGTGCTTTAACTAGGCATTGTATAGATTGTATAAATAGGCTTATAAAAAGCATGAAATGAAACACAAAAATATTATTCTTCAAACATGGGCAAGTTAGATAAATAAAAATAGGGGATTGGGTTAAATTATTTTAAATTATGCAAGAAAACATTGTATAAAGCGGTTTTTGTTTACAAGTTAATTCACTTTGAGCTGTCAGGGTTAAAAATCCCTCTAGCCATACACAGAACATACAGTGCAGAAATCCTTAGAATCAAGAGTTACATTATTATCGGTAACTACCATTTATTAAGAGTACAGACGATAGCCAATGACTGATTATAATTAGGATTAAAACTAATAGGTGGTAAAGAAGACATGGTTAAAAACTAGTAAAAAAATGAGCAAACAAGTGAGTGTATAAAAAAAATGTGTTAAAATAATACTACTACTAATAATAATAATAATTATTGTCATTATTATTTTTATTATTATTATTATATTATTATTAATTCAACATGAATGTAATAACAATAAGCAATTATCATTAAAAAACATTTGGAATACATATCAGGAAAACAAACACTCAAAATCAATTCTAAGTGCACCAGCTGCTGTGAGCTAAGTATGCCCTGGCTGAGCATGATGAGAGTTGTAATGTCACACTGGGGTCTTAGTGAGAACAGAATCACAAGCATGACACTCAAAGACGTGTTCACTGCTGGTCTGTATGGGACGAGGCGGTGTCCGCGTGCGACCTGCTACTGGCACGGTGGATTCTTTTTGTATCCCAGGCATTACCTCCTATTCACTTAATAGAAAGCGACTAAGTGGGCTCTGGCGGATTACTGCATGCTGGGGTACTTGCGAGATCACTCGTCACAATGACTTGACTCGTAGGCAATGATATTTTCCTTTTATTGTACAAATAAACGGTTTCACAACAACGTAAAGCTGCTGTTCCACTTAGACAAAAAAATAATTGCACTTCAGTCTTCAGCAAATAAATTTTATTGTTTCCGCTGAGGGGTTTAATCACATAAGAAAAACACAGACGCTTTTTCGGTTTTTATGGCAACAACCATTGTGTGCTGGCTCTTGTGTCACATGACAATTATGTGTTCCCAGAAAAAAGATATGAACGAGGACGATTTTACTTGGCTAAAGAATTATTTCTGGCAAGGGCTTGGGAAATCTGGCTTACAAAAAAATTATGTGTGTTTTTTGTTTTTTGCTTTAACCCCTTAAGGTCAATGGGTTGTCCTTAAACCCCTTTAAAAACAATGCATTGTGAGCCCATACATGTATGGGCTTTGTCATGAGGGGGTTAATAATTTGCAAACCTTTTTTTTTTGGTTCTAAACCACAGATACATAGCATGATGCAGGGATACAGGTCCGTTCTAGATACCCCATGCTCTGAACAACCGCGTCCCTTAATTGTGAGCCCCATGGAAAGTAGTATGCAGATATAGCATTGCATTTCCTCCACTGTATAAGACAGATTGCCTTCAATACAAACATTTCATACAATGAAATAAGCAGCTCACAATCTGCTCGCAGTAAATTATGAAATTGCACGGTCCCATGTGCGTACATTGTATATCCAGCCCCAGTGCAGCTGTGAAGCTCTCTACCTAATTACATTGTAACTCTTTCATGAGCTGGCGCAGTCATTGTTATAGCAGCGTATTACTGCCCCCTCTTGCATGGAAATAGTTAACAATATATTGAAGCCTCTTAATAGAATTTTGCATATAGTATTTGACCTTCTTTAGGTATCAATATCATTACAAAAATATTGTAGGTGCAAAAATTGTGAAAAGAGGAATGGTGACAAGGAAGAGCAGAATTTAGCAATAACATTAATTGTGATAATATGCAACATTATCAAGAATATGAACACACATCATCCCATTGTACAGCGCTATGTAATATGATGGAGCTACATAAATCAATAATTAATAAGACATACTGGTACAGATAATGGGAAGGGACCTGTCCTTGAGAGCTGACAGTCTAATGTATAAATGGCTTTGCGAAAAAATATTTCACATTCCATATATATATATATATATATATACATGTATTTATTTATTATAAATAAATGTGTCTGTTTTGTCAACCAAAATATTGACAAAATTAACAATAGGCATGTATAAAAGCTTATAATTCTCATGACACGCAAACAGAATTTTTGGCATTGCACTAATCATGGGATACCTCTAAATTCACATTCCATGTATGTGTACGCATTTGCTTACATATTTAGTTTCATGCTTGAGTTTAACAATTTAAGCACTAGTGATGTAGAACTCATTTTCAAGAGAATTTATTTAATATTTGATACTAATAGAAATTATTTTTATATTTTTTATTTTAAAGCCAGGAATGTTAAGGTACTTATAGGTGGAGCAATTTCATTAAAAGTAAAAAATCTTTTTTTCTGCATAGAATCTTTTATTTAAAAAAAAATTAACATTTTTAATTAATTTAATGGATTAAAACAATTAAACATGTTTTTTTTTTATATTAAAACTCACAAACTGCAGGCTAATTGTTCTTTTGTTTTTTTTCGGTTTAATTGTTCTGTGCACATGAATTAAAATTTCAAGCTGTTTGATTTTTTTCATTCATACACATTTTTTTTATTTAATTATTAAAACATACATGACTCTCTAACTCTCTAATTGTACTAGAGGTTTTGGACTACATTTGGATTACTTTGAAAAAATATATTTGTTTGGACTTTCAATAAAAAAAAAATAATCCCTCCGCCCCACATATGGTCCATTTTTGGAAAAATATAGTTGGTTAACTAAGTTTTTTGGGGGGGTTAAGAAAAAAGGGAAAAAGCCCCATCAACAGGATGGATATTTATAGCACATGGGGAGAAACAGGGGTTAAATTCATGGAGTGAGTCTGTCTAGTTTGAAAACAAATGTATCTACATCATGTCGGGATTCTAACTGAAGCCCCTTCACACCAATGTTTGTTAATAGGCTTAGAAGTATTGGCAGTTTTTGGAATGCCCTCGCAATGACAGTTCCTTGTCTCCTGAATGCATTGATTTTTTGGATGCTGCAGGATGGGGCCTTGTCAGCTGATAAGCAACCTCTTTGCCTCTAAAAATACAGTATGAAGAGTTTTTCCTTCTCTTCCTACATCTTGTCACGCCAGCTGTCCAAAGATTGTCTGCTTGTCCACTGGAATACAGTGTGTCAATCCGGGGGTGCAAGCAGCTCAGTGCTACGTTGTGTCAACAAAGCAATGCTGGACATTTTGGAATTCCTTGGCTGTTGCTGAATTACAAGCCCTCACTCATTCACATAGAGTCGATGCTTTTTTTAAGGTCTGTGTGTATGAACGGACCCTCTTCCCTTACAACAGAATTGGTAGACATTAATACAGTGAGATAATTAAACATGCATGGGGTAAGCATAGGGTCATCACCACTATCAGATGAGACCAATAAGGTTTTTACAACAGAAAAATAAGGGAGACTAGATGGGTCAAATAATTGTTCTCTAGGGGTACCACATTTTGCCAATCCAATTCCTGGACGCTGTTTCAGAGTTTGCTTCTGGGGATTTGGCGGGGGTGTGAGCAGGGGCTTAACAATTGGCATGGCTTTACTGGGGAAAGATAAAATGTGTGGTTTGGTAGAGACAAGCAAGGTATGAAAAAAGAAGAAGCAAAAAAAGAAAGGTGTAAAATAGGCAGGATAAAGTATAGAGGGGAGACAAAGGGGGGGAGGCATGAGAAAGGGAGGAGAAGAGGTAAAAAATGTAGAGACTAGAGTAAAAGGACAAAAGAGAATGGGGAAGTGAGAGAAGAGAGTGGCGAGAGAATAGAGCAGGAAAAAATAAGAGAGAAAGGAGAGGAGAAAGACAGGCAGGTCCAGAGAGATAAAAGTGAGAGGAGAGCGAGAAAAAAGACAAAGAAGGTGGAGGAGAGAAGAGGTAAGGAGGGAAAGGATAGAGATGAGAGCGGACAGATAAAAGAAAGGAATGTTTGAAGAAAAGTGTGACAATAAGGAATTTCCACTCGTCCAAAGTCTGTTTATTGATGTGAACTCACTTGGACGCAGACCCAGCATTGCCTGGATATAAAGATATGAATCTGGACTCAAGGCCTGCTTACACTCTGGGAATATGAAATCTGGACAGGTAGCAACCATATTGCTATCTGCTTCTATGTCCCTGTGTATATGTTTACACATATACGAGACACAATTACTGCACACTATTTAAAATTGCTTATAACCAGATTGAAAACAAAACACTAAATAATAACAATAGAGTGGCTAATACTGTGTTTTGTTAAGTTATTTTACTACAGCTGTAGAAATTGATTTTTGAGGGCTGTTGCAATACCCTACATTGCCTTTCCATTCTGTGGTGGCGCTGTTTGCTATTGTTGTATATGGTGACATTTTATCTATGACAATGTGAATGTAAAAATCAAAGGATTCAAATAATAGGTTGTCTGTGAATAAGGGATCAAAGCAACTTTTACAAAGTCCTGCATGTTATTTTTTTAAATAAAAGGCAATATGTATAACTGGAATGATTTAAACGTTGGCAGGAACCCATTATATTTTAGGAAAATATGTATTGACGCCTTCATAAAAGCATGATTGAAAGATTTACAATTCAGGACTGTTAAAATAGGATGCGGGTGAATGGGAAGCTATTGTTCACGCAGTTTAGAAAGACCACATATTCTGTGCGGTGATTTGAGTGTGAAGCTGCTCTGCGTCTATATACATTTCCAATCTCATGGCTCATAAACTATTAGCAAAAAAGGTACCATTATTCACCAAGTTCATCACACAGGATAAAAAATACAATTGGCATTGTGGAATTGGCTGAATTTAATCAGCAGGCTTTGTGTCATATAAATCTATAGTAATGCAAGTCAATTTGTTATAGCACATCTGCGGGTACATGGACATGACATAACTCGTTCTTGTATCTGCTCAGTGTGAGGCTTTTTTTCATAAAATTGTTCTTCTCTGTTGTCAGCTGGAAGGACACAATGGAAGGTCTCCATCAGGGAGAAAGAAACCAAGCGCTTGTAAACAAATAAGATAGTGTAGATGTTAAATGTGCACTCGTCCTGGTTGTGTATGTTGGCCAAAGTCATATTTTGTAAGACATTTGTTTTGATTTCCAAACATTCTATTCTTAATTAATTTTAGATGGTGTCGAATCTTTATAGCAGTCGATTTATTTATCACATAAGGTCTACCTTTTGCTCGTTAAAAAAGGTTATATATTGGAATTATTTGAATTTCTTTATTATATAAATTTATGATGACAAAATATTTTATAGAAGAGCAAATGGACATTTGGACATAGCCACCTAATGCCGACCCATGATACATAGGTTATGTCAGGGTTCAGCCCCAGCCCTGCAAACTGCAAGGCATGGCCGCCCCTTTAAGTGGTCTGCCTGGAGTTAAACTCCTCTCCACAGCTTGCTGTCCTGTTTATTTCTGTCTATATTTTATGTACCTTTGCCCTCTTTCCCTTATACATCTCAGCTCCTCACTCTATCCCCTGTGTTCCTTGCCTTGTTGCCTGTCATTTGTGGCACCCTGTACCATGTATACATGTCTTGCTATGTATATAATTAATGTGCTGTGTACTTCTGTTCAGCTGTTTGGTTTTTCTATTACCATTACCTTGCCTCCCTCACCTGAAGCCTAGACGATTCACACCTGATCTGATGAACAGGCTTTATATCCCTGCCTCCCAGTAACAGAGGTGTGAGTTCATTAAGTTCTTTGGAGCCAGACGTTGGATCTGCCTGTTGGATCTGCCTGTTGGATCTGCCTGTTGGATCTGCCTGTTGGATCTGCCTGTTGGATCTGCCTGTTGGATCTGCCTGTTGGATCTGCCTGTTGGATCTGCCTGTTGGATCTGCCTGTTGGATCTGCCTGCCTGCCCGCCCGCCCCTTTTTTGCTTGCTACCTGTCCCAGACCCTTTTGAATACTTGCCTGGACTTTTTCTACCCTCATATGCATGATATGCCTCCTACTCTGCTGCTTCTGGTGAGATGCTTTGCTTTTGTAATATAACCTATAACCAAACATTCTGCTTGTGTCCTTTGTGAAGTTTGTTTCAATCCCTGCGTTCTTACACTCCTGTGCTCCAACTCCAACATCTAGTTAAGGGCTGCAATAGAATGAGCCTGACAGGTTACATATGATATTCCTTTTAAGTAGGTATGATAGAAACATGGCCCCAGGATTATGTGAAGCTACAGAAAAAAACACAATTGTATTGCTCTGTACCTTCATCTCAGATAGGACTTTAAATAGGGTTCCTTTAAAGGTGCTGTGCCACTTAGTGGCATAGTTAAGGTGGGGGATGTGGCATGCAGTCCAGGGGGTGTCAGAGGTCCCACTACATTCCCTCTCTCTCAATGTCTCCCTACCTTCTCCGCCGACGACTTCCTCATCCCTGTCCCGCAGCTCCACTTAAAATAATTATTTCGGGGAAGGGATCAGACATGGAAAAGTACAAGATATTTCTAATGCTGCATTTAGTTAAGTGTTAAATTCAGCAGTATAATTGGAACAGCACCTTTTTTAATTGAGGATGCTAATAAGAAATGTAATATACTGGGAGTCGCGTATACTAGCTTAGGCCTAGGTAGACATGCCGCATAACTAATTGCCCTATTAATGCGGCAATCGTTCTTTAGGCTGCTTGGGCCTTTGAACTACTATGCCTAACCGGCACAGCCTATATAGTGACCCTACTCCATGCTGTACATGCATTACACCAGGATATGATGTCATATCTCGGTGCTCAGCAAGGTAGGCGGCAGCCATAGGGATAAGCTGGTGTGCTGCCCTGGGTCAGGTCTAAGGCAGGACTCAGCCAAGATATGTCTCTGCATACTGGACAGCACTTATATCAAAACATTGCCCGCAGTATACATTATCTATACGCATGCCCCTGTTAACATGCCTTCTGAACCCCCTCACTTTGCATTTATACTTGTCGGACGGGACCACAATGTACCCGACGGCTTTGAAGGAATTTGGTAGTTAAAAAGCATCCAGTAGACAGGGCTCTCTGTTTTATCTCAGAACCCACTTTGCATTTGGTAACCGGCCTGCATCCTGTTGGCTCCTATCTTTTCCTGAGCCACATTTCTAGTTTGTCAATGTTTTTAGACAATGCGGTTCCTAAAATCATTAAATGAAGAAACATTTAGAAATGTAATGAAGCTCTCTAAATAATACGCTCTCTTCTGTTGTTCCCAGCAATATTAGCTGTTCTGAGTTCAATCGATTCCTGGGGGGGGGGGGGGGGGATAATTCTTTCAGTAACTTATTAACTCTTTCTTCTGCACTTTAGAATATTGCATTGTGTATTGATAATATATTTATGTTGTTATACTGTAATATTGAGAGATAGAGATATATATATATATATATATATATATATATATATATATATTACCGTATGTTTGGAAAGGACTTATTTGTATATCTGGGAACTCTCTGGAAGGATCGGAGACGGCGAATTTCATAGCCGATTTCTGGGCCAGCCTTTGATCTCTAGGTGAGGGGAGTAGTACTTAGATACTGCTACTCCATGCCCAATTCAGCCTAGCAGCTTCTAAAATGTATTAGCTTGAAACTGCTAACTGATGAGATATCGATGAGTGGCTGGGGTCCCTGACAGCCCCGACATAGGCGTAACAGCAGCGTAACATCCCCTGAATGCTGGACCCACTGCTTGCCACTCACCAGGGACTCGGCTCACGGTGAATCCTGCACCCCGAGTTAGCCTTACCTCAGACAGCTAAATGCTGCACTGGTACCAGCCCTCGAGGACACCCCACCAGCGCTAATCATCTTAATGATTTCCTTCCCTTCCTATGTTTAAATTCTTCTACCCAATCCACACTGAACCCTGGGCACTGTGTATTTTAATGATATCCAATGCCCAATTAAGAAGTCCCCATACTGATGATACATGGGTTTCTACACTTTGAAGCCCAAACATCACTAGCCCGAACCTATGTAGTCAAGGAGACCTCTTTATACTGATTCCTGGGACGACTACACAAATAGCCGCTGACACATTAGATTTTCAGCAGGGCAGATCTAAATGCTAATTTTTGGTCTGTTCTCAGATCACCAGCCTCCCTAACCTGAACCCTGTACTTTGTATATCCTACGGTCATACTTGGGAAGTCTCCAGGTTTGACCTGGAGTCTCTGGGTGAAGCCCTGTTTTTCCGGGTCTCCCGGTCAGTTTTTTATCCACGTCTGAGCCCCACCCACTTCCAGCCCGCTGTCTAGGGCTTTCCTGGCCTCTATGTGCAGCTAGCCCCATACCTGCATGCTGTTACCCTCGCCCCTTCGAAAAGCCGCTCCCACGGAAGAGGGATAGCTGTGGGTAGCCCACTCCCTACAACACTTGGGTTGCCCATGAATTTATCTGGATTGCAAACCTGACATAACCTTTTTGGAAATCAGTACTGACAGTAACATATAGGATTAAGATATACCTTGAAGAATAGTTTTTGAGGAACTTCTGTTAAAATTAAAATCTATTATTTTATAGGCCCCGTATTATTAGTAGGATATTGTAAAATTGGGGATTAGCACCATAGGAAATAAATCCAATTGAAAATACAATGTAGAAAACCAAAATTGTTAATCTTCTGTTAATATTTCACAGTTAAACACAACTTTAAAAAAAAAACAAAAAAAAAAACAACAAAGGGTTGATTTGTTTGTAAAATTTCTCCAATTTACTTAAAATCCTGCCAGGTGCACGGGGTCCATGCTTAAAGCGGATATGCCACTCTTTCCAATCGAAGATAACTTTTAGAATTCTAATAATGCATTTCCGTAGATGTGTCTGTGGATTAAAACAGGTAATTACACTACTATTCAGTAGTTTGGGGTCACTTAGAAATATCCTTGTTTTTGAACAAAAAGTAATGTTTTTCTATTAAAATATTATGAAATGGATCAGAAATCCAGCGCAGATGGGGTTAATGCTGTAAATGACTATTGTAGCTGGAAACAGCTGATTTTTAATGGAATCTCTTCATAGGGGTACAGAGGCCCTTTATCACTCCCATCACTCCTGTGTTCCAATGGCCCTTTATCACTCCCATCTCTCCTGTGTTCCAATGGCCCTTTATCACTCCCATCACTCCTGTGGCAATGGCACATTGTGTTCGCTGATCCACGTTTAAGTTTAAAGGCTAATTGATCGTTAGAAGCCCCTTTTGTGATTGTTACAGCGAGAAATGTCCTTGTTTTCCATGAAAACATCTAAGTGACCCCAAACTTCTGAAAGGTAGTGTATATTCAGTGTAGAATTGGTGCCAGTAGAGTATTCATGTTGGATGCTGCCTTAGACCTGGTACTGGGGAGCACCCCTAGAGACCCCTTCCAAATCCCCATACTCACTACTGGGAGGCCAGAACATGCCACTGCATAGTGCAACATGGGCCATACTGGGGCCAAGCTTCTCAATCACTACGCCCCTGGATCAAATCTTGTTGTCAGGGTTCATACTCTTCCTTTTGTCCATAAAAAATGGAATCGGACAACTCTGAAGAAAGACTCGCCAAATATTCTCGGGTTAAGAAGTTTTAAGTTGGCCATAGGGAGAAGGGACAGGTATACGATTTAGTAACAACTGTATTAATGCAAAAAAAAGGTAAATTCACTAAATTTAATGTAAAAAACAGTACCCCTATATTTTTGCCTTTTCATGTTATGTGATACAATTTATTCAGGTCAGTTTATTATAGTATGTTCACAGCTGTTTCCTTTCAGATTCAGATTGTTCAAGTCAAAAATATTCTATATGGTAAATATATATAGTGTGTGGTACAGATTAATACAGTAAGTGAATCCAAGACGAGACCAAGGACTGATTAAGGTCTGAGTCTTTACAGCAGGAAAAAATTGATCTGCCGTCAAATTCTATGTTTTTATGAATTCAAAGTACAGAATCATATAGTGAGATCAAGCACCCCAATCATTTTAATATAAATTTATCAAGAGATAAGGAACACTTTTTTTTTTTTTTTCTGCTTTCAAAGTTAATGACGGCAAGAGGTTACATACAGAGAATCTTTGGGTGTTTAAATAAGTATAAAGTATATATTTACAGTCTGCGGTCTCCTGCCTTTCGCCGGTGTGAGAATTGGAATAATCTCGCTGTATGAAATGCCAGCTGCATTCACAATAAGCACAGCTTTTAGTCTTTAATATGTACGCTTTCATTGGGAAATTCACTTTGACATTGCCACTGCTACACTCTTGCTTTAAGTTTTCTCTCGGAACAAAATGGCAGGATCATAAATTAATCTGACGTGGAATTGCAGTATACCTGATATCAAGAGGGAGACAGGACTTGGCTTCAGCCAGCTGCTCTTGCATTTATTAGCCCTTTGTTGTTAAGATGCATACCTTGGTCTTTCTTTTAGGAAGCAGTCAGCACTTTCATTTTTTTTTATTTCGACGGCTAAAAATCACACTGTCACAGACACCGGCTCATTCTTTCTCTTGAGGTCGGATAGTTCAACGCCCCCATGCACTCAAACCTTAAAGAAGACGTGTCTCCTTAATTGCAAATCTATACTAAACGAGGGAACGTAATACGATAAATCTATTATTTATATTCATGTTTTAAGTAATATTTTAATATAAAAAAACAACTAATTGTGTGAACTGTTTAGGAAACAATATTTTGGACGGAAGCCTAGCTTCTTGGGTGGACGTTTACCAACAATGTAAATCAATGCAGCATTTGTGCCTTTTGCATGAGCTACGGGTTGAGAGATGTTTTCCCAGTAGAAGGGACATAGAGGAGCTTCCTGGGTCAACGCCACTGACCTGTTTTGGACAGACCCACCTTCTGCTGGTTCTGGGTCTTGACCTGTGCACTGGTCAATGGGCTGAATTAAATCACACGCAAAACACATACGGGGCTCAGGTGGATGATGAATTGTCTGTAGTATTTATGCAAAACAATGAAATGATTGGATCTTTTATCAACTATGTAAATTGTAATGCGCTGCATTAATTGTTGGCGCTATATAAATAAAAGATAATAATAATGCTATATAAATAAAATATAATACTATATAAATAAAAGACTAATAATGCTATATAAATAAAAGATAATGATGATGATAATAATGCCTCACACTTACATTCTGAATATGAAAGCTACATCTTTACTTAGAAAGAAGAATAAAACATTTAGATGAGTCCTCATGCGGAAACTCTAGGAATAATTTACCCGGTGTCCCCAAATACAACTCGCCATGGGGAAAACCAAAGTACAGGTTGAGTATCCCGTATCCAAAAACCGAACGTCTTGCGACTGGACAGAGTGGGGAATGGGGATAACCTAAACCCAGCACGCCATCGAGTAAGTATGGATGAACATATCCGTTATTTTAGTATATTGAACCTGTGCTTTGTTCTAAGCTAGCAATGACCATAGGAAAATCCTTATTATTCGTTATTGTGCTATAAACAAGGGTTGTCAGTTCCATCAGAAAGATTTAATAATTTGCCGTGAGCAATTTATAGGGGCTACTTAAATCCCACCGGTGAATGATATGGTCCATGGTCCAGCTACCATTCTTCCCGCTCCATTTCAGGTCAGGTCTTGTAACTCTTCTTCTTATGCCGCTCCAGGGTTTATCTTTTTACCTCTTTAATGATCATATATTGGAACAGCTGGGTAAAGAAATGCCCCTCTACAAAACTCTTTAAAACTCTAGCTTGCCAATTGGAAACTTTTTTGCCAGTTGGTATCAGTGGGTGACCATTTCTGCACTTGCCAAATTCAGGGGAAAAAGCATTTTCTTAGCAATTACTCTTCACAAAATTCTTCACAAAAAGTCTGTAAGTAGCTAATACTGGGGTTTCTTGCCTAATCTGCAACGAAAGAGCCTTTTCATATAGCTGAGTGATCTAGTGTGGGATCTAGCTGGGCTCGGAATCTGGATCCACTTTTGCCATTCCTTTTCTATTTGTAACTGACCCAGAAAGTCTTCCATTGTCAAATACGTAACACAACGGCAACCCTTTGATGACTCTGGGGAGATGAGGACTCTGACAGATTGAAAATCAAAAACCGGTATAGGGTTAAGCATAAGTTATTGTTAATAGGATGATTTATTTGCATGTTCTATTACTATTGATCATATCTAGTGAAACTGATATCTGACTACTAGTACGGATTGCAATATAAGCATTAAATTACCCCTATCACATTTTTTTTTTTACATAAAAATCTGTTTGCATTATACATATAAATAAAGCTATGATACTACAGTTGTATAATTCACATCATGGAAGCAAAAAAGGCAATTTGCAAAAGATTGTATACCTTTATTAAGGGAGCATTTAAAGGAAAGCTTTATTACGTATCAATGATCTTGCCTGTTCTATACATCAGAAACTGATCCTTTAGAACGTCGGTGATCCAGATAGTATTACTTAGTTGCATTCAGGATCAAGTTGGCTTTTCATAACGATTTTATGAATGAAACCTAAACAAATGTGGACCTCGCCGGTTCCCTGAAAATAAGTGGTTTATGTTAGAATCTCCCACATTACATGCTTATCTTGGGTCATGTATCTTGGAGGAAACAATGTTACTTAAAACTCTTGGAATCACCGATCTATGTTACAAACAGGTTTCCTCGAAGTAAGGCATGTAAATATGATATAGTGCTGTATAAAAAAAAATAATAAAAAAAAAAAAAAAGTGTTTGCCCCTTCCTGATTTCTTCTATTTTGGCTTATTTGTCACATTTAAAGGTTTCTGATCATCCTACTAATTTTAATACAAGACAAAGACAAAGACAATGACAATGAGAGTAAACACAAAATGCAGCTTTTAAATGATCATTTATTGAAGATAAAGAGTTAATCAAAACCTATATCATCTATATGAAAAATGTATTAACCCCCTCAACCTAATAACTGGTTGTGCCACCCTTGGCTACAACAACTGCAATCAAATGCTTGTGATAACTGGCCATGAGTATTTTACAGGGCTGTTGAGAAACTTTGGCCACATTGGAGGGTTTTTCAAGCATGAAGACCCTTTCTTAATGTCATGTGACCCATCACCTTAATCGGATTCAAGTCAGATTAAGATTTGGACTGGTTTGTGTGCTTTGGATCATTGTCCTGCTGCGTAACCCAACTGCGCTTGAGCTTTAGGTCACAAACTGATGGCCGGACGTTCTCCGTCAGGATTTTCTGATGGTCCCATCAACTATGGCAAGTCGTCCAGGTCTTGAAGCTTCAAAGCAGCCCCCGACCATCACACTACCACCACCGCGTTTGTCTGTTGGTATGATTTTCCTATTGTGGAAATGCCCAAATTACCTAAGGGTAGCAGGAATTGTAGCTGGCTACTTACATATTTTATGAGCTGGGCCAAGCCAAGGCAGACGAGACACAAACACCATTATATTGTATCAATGATATAATAGATGCCCCCCAAGCTTTTGCATTGGTTCTGCATAGTGTCATCAGCACCCACGTCACATTTAATTCACTGATACATAAAAAAGTCACTTTCACTTTAAACCAACAATTCTTTTAATTTCAAACATGATTGATGCAGTCAACATGGTACATTGTTCTTGTATTTTATTATAGTCCTGTTTACCTATCCTGAAAGGCTTTGTCCCCTTTCTAAATTGGGGTGAACTGCTTCATTACAACCACAGGTTTCTTGAAAAGGCTTCCATTATTTAGTTTATTTGATATGCTGTTATACCGCCATCGTCTTAGACAGTAAGATACTATTTCTGATCATAACATCAGGATAAACTTTGCAAATAAAAGTAATATTTTTATGGTATTCGCTTCTCTATAATTTAATGGCAGCGGCTTTGATTAGCTATTAAGGAATAAAATGGTGTTTTTCATTTGACTTAATTCTTTTTTTAAGTGGTTGTAGCAGTGGATTTGTTGGCCTTTCTCCAAAGTGATATAACTGCATTGTCTTAAGTGCATATTTTTTTTACAGCACATTTTAAAATCTGTCATTCAATTTGCTTAACTCGGTTTATTTGAACTTTTTTACTTCTGAAAACTTGGGTGCGTAATCGTTAAAGGGACACTCCAGCCATTATATTAGCTGAGAGGTCCCTTTAAATATCATCATACCTGGGAACTCTCTGTATTTGACCCGGAGGTTCTCTGAGTCAAGACCCCAATCCTCCGGGTCGCGGTAGCGGGGTCTTGACACGCCCCGCTCCCTGCCCATATTTTCCTTTTAAATGGGGGTGTTTCCTGCTGCCGTCAGAGGGAACTCCCCCCCCAATGTCAGAGGGAACCCCCCCCCCCCTCCCCACCGTCAGCATGCAGTCCTGGCCACGTCCTGCAAGGGAAGGCTCTGGGTAGCCGGAGCCCAGAAGTTCCCAGGTATGAATATCATATAGCGCCCCTCTTTGTGAACTTGCCTCTTCCCCAACCCCGAAGCTATTTGCCATGCAGAAAATGTGCTTTGCATGCAATATACTTACTGTCAGTCAGCTCAAGCTTTGGCTCAACAAATGTTTTGAGGAGCTCTGATGAAAGTGCTCTCCTGCCACTGATTGGCTGCTTGAAACAACCAATAAGTAGTACAAACCAATTGTTCTGCTCTGGAGCTGCAGCTTCTCCATAAGGGAAGTGTTCCCCCTCCCTGCTTTTTCTGCAAACCAAATGGATGCTTCAATGTACTTTTGGTATCCGTTATCAGTTATTAAATAAACAAGATAATTGGTAGAATCTATTGTAAACACAAATTTTAAATGAAAGAATGTCATTTAAATATGTATCTTCATTTGGCGCACCATCAACATGAGATGTATTTGGTATGGGGGCATTTTGTAACAATTCTAGATGTATATGCACAGGCTCATATAACGTGGAACTGAATAAAGGGTCTTTCACACTATAACTGGGAAAACTGCTTTAAAGCACTCTCTTTTCCGTGGGAAATACAAGTAAAGAACACTAGAGCCTAAGAAATACATATTAGAAAAGTTATAGGAATGGGTAAGCCATACAATCACTCTAAGCCTCTGTAATCCACAAAAAAAATGAAGACCAATGTATGGTAATGCTATACTGTATTTTTGTTAAAAAAAATTAATTATTAAATATAAAATATTTATGAAAGATACTATTAGTATATTAAAGATCGTAAATTTTGCACCAATTTTTGATATTCAGTTACCGTTATATACATGTTTTTTTAACAGAAGTACCATAATGACTTCAGGAATCACGTACTGGATTTGCGTAGATAGTAACTTTGTTAAGCGCTTGTATTATAAAGCAAACATAATACAAATACTTTTTAATACAAATCACAGCGACAAACGGACTATCGACATTCGCAGGTTTAAACAGCTTATGTAGCGATTAGACTTTGGAATCATAATTGCTCTTGTTGTACTGTTTGGTTGCAGTCAATATCTTTTCATCATATACATTTTTAATCACATATTAATAAGCAAGAAATTGTGTCATATTGATGAGTGGATTAGGTTATTGACCATCTTGACAGTTTCATGTATGGTTTTACATAAATGTTATCAAGGTCATATTTTAAAAGCCAAAAAAGCCACGTCCAATGCTTTGTCTTCAGTTTTAAGCGTTTACCAAGATGCCAAGGAGAGGTTCTTCACAAACAAGGTAAAGACAACAAAGGACGCAAAACAAACACAATGAACTTCAAGCTTAATGACAAAATAACTGGGACTTCTAATCAGAAGGATAACGCCAAGCTTGTGTACTGTAGAATGTCCTCAATTGCGGTTTAACTCTCCAACGTACTGGTGACTCTTTCAGTAGCACAGGTGGATCCTCGGAAAGATGTGAGCTGGTGTACATATAACAAAGATGAGGAACTTGTGGAATATGAATGGCTCGTTAATTTATCTGTTTGTGTACACAGGGATATATCAATGCCAGGGCAGCGCCCCCAACATCTTTAAAGCCACCATCCTTTTTACTGAGCAGTAGGGTATGGCATCATATAACATAGGGTACAGCATACTGTGGGGGCTACACTAGCTGACATGGTCCACCATGGTATAAATGGGACTGTTGGGGAGATAAGCGATTTTTCCTAGTACATGGCCCATTAAGCAGTGGCACACCAGGGGGCCTGAACGGTTTCAAGGCAATGGGCCTGTTCTCCCCTTGGACCTGCCATCCTAGGTCTAGTTGGACTTGGCCAGTATATGCTGTATGTGACAAGGTCCCCAGAAATATAACTCATTGGCAGGTAGTTTGCTTCCAGTATGTTGTTGGTTTGCTCAGCTTGGCTGTTACCATGACACCTAACCCACTTGAGCTAAATAAATGCACTATTTTTGGATGATAAAGACCAACATTGACAACCATTGTCTGGATAAATTCAGCATAAAGCTATTAATAACATTAGTTACTAAAGACAATAAAATTCCCTTCATCAATAGATGATAGAAATGGTACATAGGGAAAAAGTACTAGGGAAGGCCCTTCATCATGCATAATGAATTCAATAAATCGAAACCAAAAACTTTTTTTTTCCATAAACTGTTTTATTTGGTGTACAGAAGATCAGGAAATACATGAACACAGATCCATATGGTACAAGCAAATATGTTGAGCAGATACACATACAATCATGCAGTCAAACTGCGGACAAAACGAATACATACGTGAGTGTACAAAATTGGTCACTTATCAAAGTAGAGGTAAGGCGATACATAGGAACCAGATCACCGTGAGTAATGCAGATTGACCCAGGTAAAAGTAAAACTGAGCATGTGTTCAATGTGACCTCCCAAGTTGGTATATCCAAAAAAAATCACCTCCTAATCTTCCAGCTAAAGATGGCCATATCAAGATGAGTATGTAAATAGGGAAGAAAAGAATGTTAAGATCGCATATGTACCGCCGTTAATATTTTTTGTGTGTTTGCACTATGTTGTGTAGTGTTAAAATAAGCCAGTACAAGTAATAGCGGATAACATAAAGAGAAACCGGAAACCCGTGAGGTACTGGTAATTTGACATCAAGAAAAATTAATAAAATAGACAAATAAAATTAACCTTTCGAAACCGGGCTATGGAGGTAGTCAAGCACAGAGCTGTTATAATTATTGGCTGACGAATCATATGAAGGTCAAGATGTATCCGGGTCAAGGATATGTCGGAAAGAGAATGTCTGGCATGGAAGCCCACAAAGATCATTAAAAAGAGAATGATAGAAAAGAGGGGTCAGATGCCACTAGAAGTCAATGTATGGAGCAAGTCGTGTGTGTGAAAACCAGAGCGATCTGTTCTCTGAGTTTAGTCGAGAGGGTGTCCAGGAAGGGTTCCCAGATGTCAAGGAATTTTTCTCCCCGCCTTTCCTTATCCTGAAGGACTAGGGTCCATTCTAGTAGCATCGTCTTCGTAACTTTATTCCTCCAGTAGGCAAGTGAGGGTGCCAGTGTGTTTAACCAGTGATCTAAGATAGCCTTGAGTGCAATGGTAATCAAATAATCTAACAAATGTATTCGGTGTTTCTCTTTGATATCTAATTTATCGTATACTCCCAACAATGAATCGAGAGTGATGACAGGAGGGCGACACCCCACTATAGACAGTGTTCTAGATCAGCCGATATCAAATTGCATTTGCAACAACGTGGCTCGGAAGAGGGGGCACTCCTAGAAAGTTGTCGGGGAGAGATGTACGTTCTATGGAGAAGTTTAAGAGTAGTGTCCTGGAACCAAGAAGCCTGTAGGTTTTTCAGTCGCCTAGTGTACGCATGTAGTAAGTTGTGAGAGGTAAAAGAGGCAGTGAATAATCACTTTTATCAACTGAATAATTTCCAAATCATAATAAAACGAAAATAATGTCCCTACATATCACTAGCAACACATTTTTTTTATGGTGAAGAATAAAATGATATATTTAACGTAACATTTATGGTTATTGTATTTGTGCTAATTTACTAAAAATGAATATCTGGTTTTATTGTTGTAAATGTAAGGTTTCAGAAATAGGACTGCCGGCTAATCCCGAGACATTCTGTAATAATAGTCAAAAAAAAGTGTTTCAAAGACGAAACTTACATAGAACATAAGAATTATAGAAAACAACTCTGTTTTTGTATTCTGTTAGAGGGAAAAGTCAGTGATGTTCATCAAAACAGCTATTTTCTTCCTGCAGGTGTGCCTGGGGCAAAATTATATTGGTAAACATAAAGCAAAGCAAAAGACCTTTACGTCATTCCAAGAATAAACATAATTGCGGTGACCTGGGGATTTGTGTAAATATTCATAAGAAAGTTGACTACTTAAGAAACTCCAAGTGTTTTTATTTTTTTTTTATTTTAGATGGATATAAATTTATGTCTATATTTTGGTATTTTGAATATTTTTCTAGTCTGTTAAATTCTAGAAATGCAAAGAAATAAATACGTTGCGGACAGTTTCTGGAACCTTAACTGAAAATATAGAATTTTCTCTTGAGTTGAATTTTGTTACAATATTTCTCAAAAATAACCCAGACCAAGTAAAGTTTGAGGTTTTTACATCAGAAAGACATTTCCCAGTATTCCATTTGGGGAACCAGACGATACACACAATGACTGTCTGAAAGATTAATAGTTCGTTGCCATTTAACCCCTTAATGACAAAGCCTGTACATGTACGGGCTCAAAATGCATTGTTTTCAATGGGTTTAGGCACCGGCCATTGTCCTTAAGGGGTTAAAACAAGCATTAAAAGTGTAAAGCAGGCACCCGCAGCTTTGCAAACAAATGGTAATATCCACTTATGCAGTCATTTTTACTACTTAATGAATACATGTTTCAGAAAGTAAATAGTGTGTTTTAAGCGTAGATATGAATTATAATCTTTTGTAAGTGAATTTTTTTTCACACCGAGGAATTGATTGCAGATTACATACAGGAATGCAAGCAAAGATTTTCAGTAATCGGATCATATTATTCATCCCGCGGCAAACATTAAAATGCCTTATTATGATGGGTGCGACGAGTCCCTTTATCTCATGGGCAACAGCCTGATGAAGTAAACATAGGCCGAAGCCATTTCTGGCTCACGGACATGAAATTTAAACTCCGCAGTTTCCCATCCACTGGAGTTTTTGTAGCTGTCTGTTGTAAACACCAACCGTAGCCATTAAAATGATATTGTAAAGTTGGCGGTAAACTTAACGGTAATTGCTATTTTGTTTTGTAAAGCAAGAAAGAAAATAAGTTGTATTTATTACCCATTTAAGAGGTTTTTATATTTTTTTAGATGTCTTGTGAGACCCCTATGTGGGAAGCAGGCAAGTCCTGTTGACATCAGTGGGCAGTCTTGCTGTCGTTGGGGGTGTCCCGCTGATGTCAGTGTGAGTAGCCCGTAAGGGGTAAATGGGTGGGGAGTGGGGCATGTCAGAACGGAGACCCAGAGAAGTGGCGCTTCCCCTGGAGTTGCCCCAGAGCGTTCCCGGTATGCTCATGTCTAGTACTGTTGAACTCACGAGCGTTCCCAGAAATCATTTTTAAATCAAGTCAAATTTTGCCTAATTGATTATGTTTTTTGCCAAGACATGGGCTACAAGAAAATACAGATTTTTTTGGTGAATAAAGTTGCTAAGATTTCATGACGAAGAAGGAGTCTACAGCTGATCTTGCTGCTTGGGAATGCGTTTTGATTTTATTACGAAAATAGTACAGTAATAAGAAAATACAAAGTTCATAGTATCTATGGGAGAGGACTTGACAGGAGATGGGGAAAAAGTCTTGATCCTGCAGATGTCTTAATGAGTTCTTAAAATAAGATTGTTAATGTGTTAAAGTAAAAAAAGAAAAGGAAGGAAGCTCAGCAGATATTGAATAGATCATGAAGTCAGTAAATGACACCAACAAAAAAGTAATTAGGGGAATAAATGTGCGTGTTAATAGTGAACCCAGGTCGATACCCCAGAGAAGGCGCATGACCTAGGTGAGAACTTTGGGATAATGCACTTTACAGTGAAGCTCGATTTTATTATGCACTCTTAGTTTTATCATTCTCTAGCTGGGGCTCGCTTTATATTTGTATCTGCTAAGACTCATGAAAATTTATAATACGATACATTATTATTCCTCAAGTGATACTTAATTAGAAACATTAGTCATACATTAATGTATTACACAGGTGTTGTGCCATAAATGCAAGATGTTACACTTGATTGTAACTCCAAGGTAGGTAATCTTTAGCTCTTTGCTTCTTTCTGTTGTAAAATTGCCACAGGCCAGTTAAAAATGATCCCTGTTTAAGTCAACCAACAGCCAGCTGACCAAAGGTTACCGGTCCTTGCTTTTAACATTTACCTATATAATTTAATGAGGTCCACGCGCAAGATGGCAGACAAAAAAAAAATCAACATTTAATTAACATAGATTTTTATACTGATGCAAGTAATTGGAGAAGGTAAATGTACATACAAGTCAGGTCATATATATTGCTGTCCAGCTGCTAAACTACAGTACTGGAAATCTAATCTGCTGGCTCTTTCATATCAATAAATTAATATTTTCTCCTTTGGAACGTATTGGGTGTTCTATGGAATCCCACCATACAGAGGCCTCTGTTGCTACCTGCCCAGCTCCTTGGCTTGCAGGAGATGAGTTGGGTTGAACATACCGCCTGCTTGCCTCTGCGTTCATGGAGTATAGTTACCACCAGTTAGTGCCAGTACTGTCCCGTGAGAGAGGCTTTAATGAGACCCCGACACACATGTGCAGAATGTGCTCCAACTGATTTTACTGGAAGCACTTTCCTGCCGCTGATAGGCTGCTTCATGCTTCAAACTGGACCACAGAGGGGACAATGAGCTGGAGCTCCTTAACCTCCTTCTCTCTCATCCATGAGATGAAAATCTCTAAAACACGTCAAAGAGAAATCTAAAGATTTCTACAATGAGCACAGTAAAGTATTTTAGAATCCAAATCTATTTACAAAGCTTCGTGTGTCAGATTTCTATGGTCAGTGGAGAAAATAATCTGCAGCTAGGTCATCAAAATGTTTCTATGGTCAGAACAACTCATAATTATACAGAAAACCACCTTTAATACGCTTTCCAATAAATCTTTTACAATTAAGGTGTAAATTCCCACAAAAGGAAAGTGATTCTAGAACTCTGGGAAACTAAGCTCAATCTCTTAAAAAAAAAGTTAAATATTTTAACACCATGGATGTAGGACAGGGTGAAAAGTTTGTCAATCACACAGAATTAACATCTTAAACTTGTCATTGTCATTAGTCCCTTTTGTCAGTAGAAGGGATTGCCCCATTAAACAGTTATGATAGAACGTTCTTGAGCTTACAAAAAAAGAGCTATAGATGAAGTAGCGTTATATAGAAAGGAATTGTGATTTATATCTATAAATTTCATGAATCAAACACTTTAATATCACAGCTCAGGAGCCATTGAGCTATTTTAAATAGAGCTATAATTTAAGAAGCAAATAAATGTCATGAGACTTGAGAAAGCACCAGCCTTTGTCATCTCATGACCTGTTAGAACTCTTGTATTAAAAAAGACCCCATTTTATATTTCCCAAACATACTTAACATAAACCACATTTTTTGTGGGATCTGCTAAATTGATGCCAACTTCTTGAGTACCACTTGATTCATTAAGTTAACACAACGAGGGCATTGGATTTGTCTCCTCTTTGGCATTCTAAGGGTCAAACCTACTAATAACTGGACAGACTCATATTGATGGGAAAAAACAGTTTATCGTGCACAATTATTTGAAGCTTTGACGATGTTCATCACGAGATAAAATCGTGACAACCCGAGAAACGGGGCATAGGACCTTCATTCTAACTCCCTGTCCATTTTATTTACTCCCTTCTTCCCATTCCTGCTTTCCTTCCCTCTGCTTTGTTGATATGTCTACAGCCTCTTCAAAACTTTTTTCCCTAAACAGACCTTTTGCCCCTTTGTGTGCTTTCTGTATATATGGAATCTAATCAATGATGTTCCTGTGGCAGGCAGTGTCGTTAGCTGAGCACCACAAAGTAGCTCTTCCTATAATGACTCTGACCACTTTATGGCGCTGTCCTCTTCCACTTGAATGATTGTCCCACCTATGACATCATATCCATATAGCTCTTTCTATAATAACTCTGACCACTTATGGTGCTGTCCTCTTCCACTTGTTTGATTGTCCCACCTATGACATCATATCCTGGTTCTCTGCACAAAAACACAGTCACCAGAAGGGTAGGTCCTTCTTGACTTGGTAGGTCTGAAAGGATGGCTGGGAACGCTGTCCTGGGTCAAGGTTAGAGCAGTGACCCCATAAATATGGCACTGCTCATACATTGACGAACAATGAAGACTTAGCTTAGCTGAACTCAGCACACACCTCGTGTCAGCTTACTTTACCTCTACTCCAAATAACAAAAGCCTGTTGCCCCTTCTTTAGGCTGGTTACTCCATAGGCGCATAGTACAATAATTTTCGTAGAAACACGTTACTTTTCTGTCCAGCTTCACTACACTTCTTATGCGTTCTAATAAAATTGTGTCTCTGAAACACTAGAAAGATTTTTCATTTCCAATTTTCCTTTCAAAATTAAGTTAGAAGCAGAATAGGCGCAAATGATTTCTTTATTTAAATATACCTCAATCATATGCATCATTTAAGAGCCGGAAAAAAAATCCAAATTCTCATTAAAATACCAAACGTGATACTTTTTTACAGCAGACCAAAGAACAGCTGAATAAATCATTGGAAGTAGAAAAGATACCCCTCATCTCTGTGACATGTGTCTCTTTTCCTTGTCATGTTCTAAAGCTAACAACTAGGTTGCATATTCTACAAGATTTATAAATTAAAGAAGCCCACCCCTTTTAAGTAATTTTCTTAAAACGTCTGTGTCTGACAGTCGTACTATTTGCTTAGTAACTATAATGGGCGTATTTTTCTGAATATAGTGAATATAAACTGACATGCTATCGGGCAATCTGAATGCATAATTAATAAGGGCATAAATTAATATGATTAGGCCTTTATTGGGTACCATTGCTTCTGAATCTACAAAAGCGATCCGGAATAGAACATAGCTGTGTTCTCAGACCTGATACACATCAAGATGTAATGCATATTGTCCCTGGCTTTCTCATGTTGTCTGCCTTTATATGACAGCACTCAAGCTAATTGAAATTTTTATCTTCCTGTAGGAAGTAGACGGTTCTGACGAGGCATTTGCGGAATATCTGATAGAAATCTAAGCTGCCCAAGGTAGAAACATGTCTTCCCAAAACGCCACTGGAAATAAAAAAAAAAAAGATTGAGGTTGTGTTATTTAAAATTGACATACGGTACGTTGATTGATTTTTTTAATTGATGTTATTAACATTTATTTAATTAAATAGTTCGTTTGTCTGCCCATATATTCATCTGTCTCCTGTATCTAGTCAAATGCCTCAGGAACCTAAGGTCAGCTGACCAGATCTTAATCTCTAGGATTTTTATTTATATGATTCCAATTAGGGCCGGCCCGACAATGGAGCCGAGTGGGGCAACCGCTCCAGGCGGCACTTTTGAAGGGGCGCCCCAAGCCCTTTTTTTTTTGTGTTTTTTTTGGGTTTTTTTAAAGCGAAAGAGAGAGAAAGGGCGCCCCTCTCTCTCTCCTCTTCGGCGAGTCTCCTTGTTCGGTCTCGGTGCCGGCTTGTAATGCTGAGTGGCGGAAGGCGCTCAGCATTACAAGCCGGCACCGAGACCAAACAGGGAGACTCGCCGCAGGACTGCTGAAAGGTAAGTACAGGGAGGGGTAGATAATAGGGAGGGAGGGAGAGGAAGGGTAGATAATGAGGGGGGGGGGCGGCAGGGACAGAGGGAGAGGAAGGGTAGATAAGGGGGGGGCGGCATTTTAAAATTCGCCCCAGGCGGCATTTTGCCTTGGGCCGGCCCTGATTCCAATATATTATAGGCAGGGAGCAGGGAGTATACACTGTATTTAGCATAATGAAGAAAATACATTTATATGTAAAAAAGAAAGTATCATCAGTGATCCACAAAACATATAAATAAATCAGGTGGTGGAGATAATGCCATTCACACACCTGGGAACTCTACAGGCTTGACCCGGAGTCTCTGGGTAAAGTGCTGCTTCCTTGGGTCTCTGTGACACTTTCTTCTTTCCTCGGAGCAGGGAAGTGTTGCTTAGCTGTGCCCATTCCCCATCCATTTCACCTTAAACTTACAACCCATTTAATGCTCTCTGGTTCTAGTCTCACTCCTCACACTGATAACAATGCCTCTTGTGTGTCTAGCCCTGTCTTCTTATGAGAAGAAGGAGAGCTCCACAGTGGCGGATCCACCGGGGTCGCAGGGGTCGCGACTGCGACCGGGCCCCGGCGGCAGGGGGGCCCAAGCCAAGGGGCCGCCCGAAATCTTTTTTACATTTTTTTTTTTTTTTAAATAAGGCAGGGGCGTCCAACATGCGGCCCGCGGGCCAAATGCGGCCCGCGAGACCTCGAGGTGCGGCCCGCGTAAGATCGGCAGCCAGGGCAACCGATCTTACACGAGCCGCACCTCAAGCCCTGCTACTTACTTGTGGGAGGGTCTTCTGGACAGCACAGAGGAAGCGGAGTTCATGTGACATCCTACTTCCTCTGTGCTTTAGCAGAGAAGGCAGAGGGAGGCCGCGCCCCCTGCTGAAGTCTGTGAGCGGCATCGAGGAGCTGCAGTGCAGGTAAGGGGGTGGGGAGGGTGTTTGAATGAGTGTGTGTGATTGAGGGAATGAATCTGTGAATTAATGATTATATGAATAAATGAGTGTGTGTGTGTGTGTGTGATAGCATGGATGTGTAAGTGCTGGAACCTAGGCATGATGGGACTGTGATTGCTGTTAGCAATCACACTCCTATCATGCCAAGTCAGCCAGTACATGCTGAAACCTGGCCAGCTGCCCCCCTTGTGTAGTGATGCTGCCAGCAGTATGGGGTCTGCACTTACAGCCACCCTGTACCAGCATGTACTGGCTGACTTGGCATGATAGGAGTGTGATTGCTAACAGCAATCACAGTCCCATCATGCCTAGGTTCCAGCATTTACTGGATGGATGTGTAAGTGCTGGAACCTAGGCATGATGGGACTGTGATTGCTGTTAGCAATCACACTCCTATCATGCCAAGTCAGCCAGTACATGCTGAAACCTGGCTAGCTGCCCCCCTTGTGTATTGATGCTGCCAGCAGTATGGGGTCTGCACATCACTTACAGCCACCCTGTACCAGCATGTACTGGCTGACTTGGCATGATAGGAGTGTGATTGCTAACAGCAATCACAGCGAGCACAGTCCCATCATGCCTAGGTACCAGCATTTACTGGTTGCCTAGGCTAACAGCAATCACACTCCTATCATGCCAAGTCATATTGCTAATTTTGTCCAATTGCGTGTTACCTACTTTTATTAAACATGTGAGTTTTTATTATTAGGTGGGGGTCATTTTCGGTTTTGGCTAAGTGAACCCTGAATGTTTTGGTCCAGAATTTTCATTTTAGTTCATCCCTAGAATAAATCTAGGGAATCCTGAATTTGTAGTCGCAAAACTTTCTAGGCCCAGAAATCAGTGAGAGGAAGAGTAAAGGTTTTGTGTCATTTTACTTTATTTTAATCTGCATATTTTATTAAAGGCCATATTTTTTGTCACAGTGAAAAATGAGTGCGGCCCGCGCACGTATACAATTCTGATGAAGTGGCCCACTGCAGAAAAAACTTGGACACCCCTGGATTATGCCCTTTGTACATGCGCCCCTTTTTCTTTGATTTTTTTACAGATATGATTCAATATGTAAATTGAATTAGTTGAAAAAAAATTGTTGGGTAAAAATCATGGTTTTTCGGGGGGGGGGTGAGGGGGTGAGGGGGTGGGGGGCCCTTAACAGATTCTCGCACCTGGGCCCTGAGGCGTCTAGTTACGCCCCTGGAGCTCCAGGTAGTCTACCTTGCAAAGTCCCCAAAGTCTTCCTTACCCGTCACTCTACTAGCAATTCTCCTCTCTTCCTACACACTGCCTGCCTGTACCCTCTTCATAGCGGTTCCCTTACCTACTTCTCCTCACTTATTTCCAACTACATACCTACCAGGTCCCTCCACACACCTGATGATCATTGTCTGTCCTCAGCTCTAACCTCTCATGCGTGTGTAGAAGACTTCTTAAGGTCAGCCTCTGTATTTCGGTATGCCCTACCCTAAATCGGCCTTCCACATCACACAGTTTTCATTTATTTGAACACGTTTGGGGTTTTGCAATCACATTCAAATGTAACATTAGGTTTTGCCATATTGTATGCCACAGGACCCATTAATTAGCATTCTGTTGTCAGCTGGTTACATTACAACATTGAATAAAACCTAATTCTTGGTGTTGCCCATAAGCCTAATTCTTGGTGTTGGTTAATTTCCTATGTTTTATTACAGCAATTGGCAAACTTATGTAAGTTATCCTTGAGAAATTCTACAAAAAAATTTTACAATTGCTATTATTTCTAAATCATCTAAAACTGTCCACTTTCCTACATGTGCTATAACCATGTGGACAATTCTATGTCCTTCTCCCCACGAACTGAAATGAGCCATAAATGAGGGTTTCTCACTCTGTTCACTCCAGCCAAACACTCGTACTAACACCATCCTCACCACTTTTCAGCAACGGAGTTACTACGAAATACCAGACATAAGCAACATGATACATGAACCATTGAGAAAGCCAGGCAGCAATTATTACAATACTACAATAGTAGCGGCGAAGCTGTATCAGCTGATGGCCGTTTTACTTCCAAGTCAGAAAAATATGCCATAAAATATAAATTGTGTTACTTATGCAGATGGAAGATGGTGTAATGGGTTTATTTTGCTTAAACTGGAGAGCTGGAAATTCAATACCGAATGGATACTTGTCATTACTCTTTCAAAGGGAATCAGGGAAAGATTTAAGCAAGAGAGAGAGAGACAAAATTGAAGTCAGTATAGGGCAGAGGGATCAATTCCTTAGTACATGAATAGAGTGGAGAATGGATAAAAGAACAGCTACATTAAACAAGATTAGGGAGGTAGGCTACTAATTAAGATTAGATTTTCTTGCTGCTAGAGGCTTTAGCTTGTAATTAAATGGCCAAATATTATCAATTTGACAACAAATCCAACGGGGCTCCAAGTGTTGTGGAATTTAAAATCTCAGCACTCTCAGACACTGCTTGAACGCATGGGTAGAATGTAAACTCTTACGAACAGGGATAACGTCTCTTTTTTTTTTTCTGGCACACAATTATTTGTATGTTGCAGAGGGGTTATTACACAGATAATGCCCCCCACCAACTCTCTAAACTCTGTTTAGGGCTGACATTCATTTTGCTTAAGGGAAACTAGGTAAGTGCTTAGTGGGCCATCATTTTTAAGGGGGCTGCAGAAAGTACTAGGGTGGGTCATTAAAATTTGGAAGTAGTATCTTGCTTCCATGTAGAAAAGGGTATTGGGCATTTTAGGGAATAATAGGACTGTGGGACCGTTTGTACAATGTTGGAATGTGTTGGGAGACTTGCAGGGGAGAGCCCTGGAGGATCATACAAAAAAAGGTGCTCGATCCTTAAAAGAAGGAGCAGAAAACCAGAAATGGGTAGCGTCTTAAAATCTGAATCAGCAGTGCGATATTCTTCACATCATAAATAATAATTTTTAGAAACATTTCTGAAGCTAAAAATGCAACATCCGGTGTTTTCTGTCAAGGATCCTCAGTGTTTCAAGTAATGCAACATATTTAGTATTCTTCAGACTCTCCAATAACATAATGTAATCCAGCCATGACTTTCGGTGAAGACTAAAATTTGTTGTTATATATATATATATATATATATATATATATATATATATATATTTATTTTAAATTCTCCTTGGTTGTCAACCAGCTGCATGAGGTGGAAATTTTATCCGTAACTATATATTAATATAGTTTTGTGGGAATTCTCTGATTTTTTCTTCTTGCTAACTGCTTGCTGGAGTTGAAATGCGATGTACTTATTCGCTGTTCTGGCCCTGAGGGACCCGTAGTGAGAAAGACCTACTCAAGCATCACTTGAACACAGAAATGAAAATCAATAAACAATTTGAACTTCTCAGAAAAGAATTTTTCTAGTCTAATGAATATACAAGCTTGGTTACAGCTTAATTTAAAGATTGAATTTACTGTGTATTTTTTCTCTGCGCTATAAGCATGACAAACACGAGATTCCAGTGACATATCCCGCAGGGACGGCGAAGAGAGTCATCGTAAAAATAAAGAGCTTGCATCGGTATCAGATACAGAACCTGTCTACGCCGTATCTATAAATTTGCTATGCAGAAATTAAAAAAATAAAGGTCAGTCAATGTTTTGCCAGAAATTATGAATTGCTTTTGCTAACTAGATGAGGAATTCGACATTTTCTGCATGAAGTTCTAGCTTCACCTCAAAAAACACAGAGAACAGTCAGGGTCCATCTCTTGGGAGAAGGTTCTCGATATATGGGCAACTGCCATGTTTTAAGTAGCTCCCTTACATTATGTGGCTAAATTTGGGGCATCTTTGTAAACGTTGAATGTTGAACCCTCAGTTTTGTAAGCATCCATTTTAATGGATATTAATGGGTTTTAATGAGGAACTGCAATATCCAAGATACAACTCTTCTTCTGCTTCCCCACTCTGAAGCCCTCCGGTGGTTCCCTATTACCTCAAAAAAATATAAAATCATTGAACTAATATATAAAACCCTCCATAACAATGTCTGCCCTCATAACAAAATACTCTCTCACTCTCTTACTTGTTCATTACATTCTTCCAATCGGCTAAGGGTCTCCCCTGCTCACTTATTACCTCTTCCTTTTCCCGTATACAATGCTTCGCTGGTGCTGCCCCATATCTCTGAAACCGACTTTCCCCGAACCTTCAGCTTTCACCCTCCCTCCCAACATTCAAGAAACATCTCAAAACCCACTTCTTTAGAAAAGCCGCGCCATCTTTGTAGCTGGATCTTACCTACCCCTAATACAACCACCACACTACCTCTCCCCCTTTCTCCATACCTTGTTTCTCTTTACCCCATCGCCTATTGATTGTAAGCTTGCTAGCATAGCCCTATTTACCTAATTATCTGTCTACTCCCATCATTCCCCTTAAATAGACAATGCATGTATTGTAAGATATACTGCATACATTATTGGGGCAATAGAAATAAAAGATATTAATCATAATAAAAATATAAATATATTTACTTCTAACTGGACAGCTGTAATGTGTATTGGCCAACATAAACTTGATTTTACATTTATTATGGAAAATCCAGGTCCTTCTGGATTCTTAGCTTGTCTTCTTGTAGTGAATACATGCTTTCTTGGTGCCTAACTTTCAAGCTTTAGGTTTGTTTCAAACTAAAATATTATATCTAAAAAAAAAAAATAGTTTTTGCTATTCATGCTACGTTATGTTGTCCATATGTATGGTTTACCCCAAGATATGCGTATGGTGTTTTTGGTGGAACAGCCTAAAAAAAAATTCCCAATGAGGTTTATAATAAATACAGTGAAAACTGTTTTTGAAGAAGTGATATTCTCAAAAAACATGACCCGCAATAATGAAATATGCCCAGGCATTGAAAAGGTTAGAAATTAAACAAAAATGTAGTCTGAAACTGCCTTAAAAAAGGAATAATGAGATTACAGTATGTTACATTTAAATAAAGAATGTGCCTGTAATTTTTTTCAAATTTCTCTATTTGTATTTTATTCTTCTATCAAAATCATCACACGTTTTTTTTTATATATTTTAAGGGATACATTCCTGTTCAAAGGTATCCCAAAAGCATTTCATTTTAACTACAATTATTCTGTTGTCTACTGGGATCCCGATGCAAAGCCGATGTCCTGTGTGCCGAATCCAAGCAAACGGAATATTAATTAATGAATATTCCTTAATATGCAGAGTAGACGATCAACAATAATTCCTTAGCCCCTACGTATTAATTGGCATATCATTGTTATTCCACAAGGCATCATAAGGCCAAATGCAGGTTAGAACTAGTTTAGAAAATCTTAGAAAATTAATTAAGAAACATGAAGATTTAAATCTCTGGTTATAAATATCTTATCATGACAACGAAAAACATCATGAGGTTCATTGGGGGTGTGCCACATTAACGCATGCAGAGGTGACATAGGACAATCACATTGGGTTAGGGATCACTGTGTAAATTACATGTCTTCAGCATGTAAATATTATCCTTACAAATTAGTAATACCAGGGTTTCCATACCGTCTGTGCTACTAATTCAATTAATTTGATGAATTGTAATACAATTTGTTATGTGGTCTTGTTCTTTGAGCCACAACGTCTAAATCAGCATTTTAAAGAAGATAGAACCTTTTACATACATAAGTATAAATACATAGGTGAACCTAAATTAAAACAATCTGCAGAATAGATTTTGATTCCAAAAAGATTATTGCCTTATATTCAATTTTTTTTAAATAAAATAAACTAATTTATTTCTACTAACCTCTTATTTGAACATAGCTATATGTTTATAGTGCCGGAGTAGGGCTGACACGTCACGTTTTTATGCTCATGTATATCGGGCGGCCACACATGCAGCACCCAAGAGATGGGCCAATTTTCATATTAAAGCAAAAGAGCTTAATGGCTACTAAAACTCAGAAATTAAATTATAAACTCTTGTCAAACTGGTAGTGGACCCCACAGCCACTTCAAAGAATCTTCCCGGGGATGGATAGGAGGGGTTGAAGATGCCTGGCAACAAGAGGGTCCATGCGCCACATCTGGTGGGATTGCTCACTAATACAGAGCTTTTGGAGGGGCTTCTATCAGGCCATCTCTCAACTCAGCGACAGACCTCCGTCCTTCTAGGCGGTTTATATGTTCCTTCACCATACAATCTATACCCGCCGACAAAAGGTCATTACTAGGACACCTGCTCAACGTGACCCAAAGTCTTATCGCACTGCACCAGAGGCGAACTTCGGTCCATACAATTGGGGATTGGGGTGGAAGAAATCTTCCTCCAAGGTGGAAGAAATCTGGCAGTTGAAGGAGATATAGGGAGAGATACACAGCCACCTTGTTCTGTTGGCTGAACTTCGTACCCCAACACACTTCTATGACCGTACAATAAACGCTAGCTAGGACAACGATTAGCTCCCTGTCATTAGATTATCCCCACCAGACATGTGGGTACACAGGATTACAAATTATAGGGAGATCCAAACATGAGTGTGTGTACTTTTATCCAATAATATTACTTGGAATTGCATTTGCATAGTATATGGGCTGATGACATTTAATTTATAATAGGATGTAATGACATGCAGAGAGTTCTTTGTGCATATATAAATCCATCCCTCTTTTGTATTCCCCTACCCTTTTCTTTATTCTGTGTCCCCCCATTCTTTTAATGAAAACATTTGATTTTGAAAAAAAAAAAAATAAAAGCTTGTATGGAGAAGATTCTGAAAGTACTTGCTGACAATAGACTTTGAAGGTGTGCACAAGGTCAAATAGCAGCTGCAAAGGCAAAAAGGCCATGACAAGTATTACAAGTAAAAAAGATCAAAATGTAAGGTCAACTCTTTATAAATTCTCAGTACGACGTCACTCAGTAAGGGGCAAAGTTATAGTACAAGAAAAGGTCCAGAAATTGGATGGAAATAAAGCCATAGAAAATGTAACCCCTTCACAACCAGGGTTTTTCACACCTGGACCTTTTTTTGCCATTTCTATCATATGTTTCCGCAATCATTAGGGATTCCTATTTTTACCAATGTTATATATAAAGTCCATCATTTAGTATGAATAATATATTAAATATTAGAGCAAGCATAAAAAATTAACACAATTTATAATTTTTTACAAATATTTGAATTTGTTTCCCTCATTTTTTCAAGAGGGATGAACTCCCTTTCTTTTCTCATTTCAATCCTAACTTCATCTGTACAAAGAGCTGTATATAAACCTGTTTACCATAAATAACTAATAAATGGATAGTAAGTTAGATTATAAAATATGTTTAGTTTTTGATTGTATGGCAAATATTTTGAATGCTTTTTGCACCGACGTAATTGTCACATGTAAATATAATTTAAATAATGCCAAAAGCAAAATGCAATTATTATGATAAAATATAAATAAATTAGTGGCAGCTGTCAGCCAACCTTTCATATTATAACAAAACATACAATGTATCTGTTAATAGAATTATTATCATATATAATATAGTACAAAATAAATCGGCTAGCAATTACATGCATATTGATTCATTGATTGTTTTTGTACATCGAATAAGGATTTTATTGATTAATAGTCTTTTGTGTAAATTGTTTTTTAAAATAAGAAAAACCTCCACGTTATTATCATATCTCGGAACTCTTTGGGGTGGGGGGAGACCCGGAGTCTCGGATTCAAGAACTGCTTCCTTGGGTCTCTGTGACACATGCAGAGCCGGCCTTAGGTGTTCTGGCGCCCTGTGCGGACTACTCCTCTGGCGCCCCCCCATTCCAAAAAAAGAAAGGAATAAAAACTTGTAACAAAACCCCAATCACTATATACTACGCCAAACATTGATGTGGTGTAGGCCTACCACTTCATTGTCTGGCTTAGTAGTAGGGATGCACCGAAACGAATTCTGGACTGAAACCGAAAGTGCAGCATTTACCTGGCCAAAACCGAATATGACCTCCCCACACCATAAAAAAATCTAACACTTTTATTTAAAGTAAGTAACACACCAAAATAGGACAAAACAATTAAATAATATTATATATATATATATATATATATATATATATGATTAACAGCAATCACATTCCTATCATGCCCAGGCATACCCAGATTCCAGGATTTACTCGCAGACTTGGCATGATAGGAGTATGATTGCCCTATCTACCCCTTCTCACTCTCTTCTGCCCTATCTACCCCTTCTCACTCCCTTCTCCCTATCTACCCCCTTTCCCCTGTCTCACTCCCTTCTCCCTATCTACCCCCTCCTAACTATCTACCATTTCCCTCTTTGAAGTTCACTTACCTTTCAGGAGTCCTGCGGTGGGGGTGCAAGGCCTCTGCCTCCCAGCTCTGTATGGAACAGTATAGAGTGATGGGAGTTATGATGTACTTTTAGAGCATAATTAGATCATGAAAAAGACATTGGAAATGGTACAGCATAACACCCATCACTCTCACACATATACTAATCCACACATATACCAATCCACACGCATATACCAATCCACACGCATACCAATCCACACATATACCAATCCACACATATACCAATCCACACATATACACTAATCCACACACATACCAATCCACACACATACCAATCCACACATATATACCAATCCACACGTATATACCAATCCACACGTATACCAATCCACACATATATACCAATCCACACATATATACTAATCCACACACATATATATACCAATCCACACACATATATATACCAATCCACCCACATATATATACCAATCCACACACATATATACCAATCCACACATATATACTAATCCACTCTCACTGAATATTTTCCCACCTTTCCTCTTTTCTCCTTACAGCTCCTTTTCCTCCTCTTCGCTCCTCTTCTTCAGTTCTTCTGTCTTCTAAGTCTTCTTCCGGTTCAGAGGGCATGGACAGCGGTGGGCGCGGCTTCAGTGTTGTGCGCCGGGATCTGACAACAAACCCCGGCGCACAGCAGCTGTTGCCGCGCGGATCACAAGGGAGCGGTATCGGAGGTCTTTAACAGACCTCCGGCTCCCTTGAGTGATTTTAAGCCGGGTTCAAGGGAGATCCTTGAACCGGTCTAAAATCACTCAAGGGAGCCGGATGTCTGTTAAAGACCTCCGATACCGCTCCCTTGCGAGCCTGCTCCTCCAGCGGCGGACATTACTGTCCGTCTCTGGAGGGGTGCCGGGTGCCCCCCTGATGAGCGGCACCCGGTGCGGACCGCCCCCCCCGCTAGGTACGCTGCTGGCGGCAGCGGCGGACCCCGCGGCAGTGCCCCCTGGAGTGTGGCGCCCTGTGCGGTCGCACAGGTCGCACACCCCAAAGGCCGGCCCTGGACACATGTCTCTATCTCCAGGCGTGAAACTGGCATTTAGCCACATCCATTTCCTACCTACTTTCCCATCTACTTTCGACAATCTGAGGCTGGCCCTGCCCCACACAAAGCCACTCTCCCAGAAAGAAAGAATCGGGTAGCCCACCGTGGGAAGTTCACAGTATAATTATTATGGGTTATAGTTATAGACCGAGGAATGCTAGCACCTTGTGGCCTAGGGCAGGGGTAGACAATCTTCGGCTCGCCAGATCTTGTGGACTACATTTCCCTTGATGCTTTGCCAGCATTATGACTGTAAGAGCATTATGGGGGATGTAGTCCACAACATCAGGAGAGCCGAAGATTGCCTACCCCTGGCCTAGGGGTTTCCATGCTGTCTGCACTGACCATGGAGTGTTATGTGTGTGGCATAATAATCGTAATATTAATAATAAGCTACATGACAAAAACTATTTAGTGTGTTAAATTATGTTTACCATGCCATAATGTTTTTATAAGTTGAAATAATTCATGCAGTGATTTGTCAGATTTAGTAACCAAAAAGGGATATTGACCCTCATGGAGTAATTGTCATTAAGATGTACTTAATTAATACTTTTTGGTTCTGAGATTTTCGAAAAGTACCTTTTAAAGGGTGTGTTTGATCATACGATGGGGTATCCTGATTATACGATGGTATGGAAATGTACAGCTAAATAAAAGTATACCCGCAATTCACAACTGGGGATAGAGAGAGTGGGGGGATGTCACTGTCAATTATGAAGATAAATTGACTTGTTCCTACGCATATCGCCTACATACAGGAGGGGCACCATACAATTGACACCATGGTTATTAAGACTTTTGTCTATAGTGATCTCATTTACCCTTTTTTGTTGTAACTGCCCCTCAAGGATGACTTGAAGGTCCTAATACATATTACATTAAGACGTAGTGCAGTGAAGGATGCATTAAAACAGCTGATATTAGATATTACAAAATTATCAGTTTAGATTGCAGTTTTGGAAAAACATATACATTTTTAAATCTAAACATAACATGCAAATTATGATGTCATACATTTTTACACAGTGCCATTTCTCTCTATAAGTCAAATTAGAAAACCCTCAAAATACATGTTCTCTGTATGCAAATGTAAAGTGGTTCTCATAAAGTGTTAATAAACACATGGGTGGTTTGGGACCCTGGTACACAAAAGGTTAATCTGCAAGTTTTAAAGTCTATTACAAATCACATTTCTCGCACTCTGTAATGTTTTCACTACTACAGACTTGATCATATCAATTACTTAACTAATAATGTAACAATAAATCTTTTTATTAAATAAATGTAAATCATTTTCAATAAAATAAACAAAAACTGTTTATGATGAGCAAAAAAATCAAACTTGGCCTAAAAAAAAGACATGTGTCCATGAATATCTGTTATATTATTAACAAAAAAGTTCAATTATCCGAGCATTTGCTGGGTTGATGAATATTTATTGGGCTCTTAGCTAGGTAACAATTTGGTAATTTGGTTCCACAGAGATTTAGATGCTGATGATACTAACTTTTTATGACTTGTCTCCCCCTGACTGGCATGGAAACAAATCCATATGGGTTTTTTTGGATGAAATATTTGGCAATTAAACCAGCGCAGCACAAATTTACACAAAATCTACTATCTATCTATGTATCTCTGTCTATGTATCTATCTATGTTTCTAGCTATGTACATTGCTATGAGTATTTGCCCCTCCCCGGCTTCTATTTTTGCATATTTGTCACACATAGTTGTTTCAGATCATCAAACTAATTTTAATATTAGACAAAGATAACCCGAGTAAACACAAAATGTAGTTTTTAACTGATGATTTCATGAATAGAAGAAAAAATGTATCCAACCCTATCTGGCCCAATGTGAAAACGGAATTGCCCCTATAGTTACTTAATAAACCAATTAACAAAATGTAATTGATAATTGGGTTACATTTCAGTAGACACACCCAGACATAACTACCAGTCCTGTTAAATCTAAAAATAAATTAAATAAAACCTGTCTCGCAAAGTAAAGTAGACTAAAAGGTCTTAAAAAGCAGAACATGATGCTGTGATCTAAAGAAATTCAACAGATGAGAAACAAAGTCATTGACATCTATCAGTGTGGAAAGGGTTACAAAGCCATTTCTAAGGATTCCAGTGAACCACGGTGAGAGCTGTTATCTACAAATGGAGAAAAGTTTCAAAAGTGATGAACCTTCCCAGGAGTGGCCGGCCGACCAAAATCCAGATATGTCCGAGGGGTGTCTTTACTTATGGGTAAATATCCATGAATTTTAGATTTCTCTAATTGCAGTGCAAAATAAATTGCATGTTCATTCTCCAATGTTACTTTAAGGGTGACCTCCAAAACCCGAATGTCTGTGGCCACTAGCGACTGATACCGGTGTGCTGCTTCCAGGCAGGAATCAATGTCATAACAACTACTATGGGTAATTTTTGGGAGCTTTCATTGTGGTACAGAGGTTATTTCAGTGACCAACTAAAGTAGTAACTCAACTTTTTTGTTCCTAAAGGTCACCACTGGACACAGACAATGGTGTTCTTTCTAAGAAGATGGGGCATGAAACAGTAGAAAGAACCTACCCTTTGTCCATTGCCAAAAAGCAAAACCTTATGAAACTTTGTGACATATTATTTGTGGACAGTGAAGTCACACAGTAGCACTAAATATGTTTCTGATGGTTCACTCCTTTCCGCAGCTTCTCAGATATCTGGATCATAGCTATGTTGTATGTTTGTTTAGAAATAACAGACTGGTATAGCAAACCTTTAATACAGAAAGATGAGTCATTTTCCCCATGTGACCCTAGACTTTTTACTAACTTGATGAAAAAATGGATAGTGCTGTATTATCCCAAAATAAAATCAAGTCTTTAAATAAAATAAATACCTTTTGTTGAGCAAACGTAGAAAAAGATAAAATGTTACATAAACCTTTTTAAGAGGTCAGAGGTCTCTTATGTAACTTTACATCTTTTTCTGTGGCTCATTGAAAGGTATCAACTTCTACTAAAGACTGTAGAAAGTTGGAACCATAAAGAAAGGTTTGAATCTGAATGGCTTGAAGACATGGAGTCAATGGCTGAGTGACAGGAGACAGAAGGTTGTATATTTGGAGGAAGGTCTTGTTAATGGGAGTACCCCAGTGATCAGTATTGGGACCCATACTTTTAAAAATATTTTTGTATTACAGGAGGTTTTAATGGTAAGGTATGTCTTTTGGCAGATGATACAAAGGTCTGCAACAGGGTAGATATTCCTGGTGGAACAACTCAAATGGCAAACTATTTAAGCGAATTAGAATGATCCAGTGTGTGGCAGCTGCAGTTTAATGTTGATAAATGTAAAATAACGCTCTTGGGACATAAAAATTTCAAGGTAGAATATAGCTTTGGGGGCACTGTGCTATCAGTGGCAACAGAAGAGAGGGACCTGAGAGTAATTATTTCTGAGGACTTAACGGTAAAAATCTGAAAATATTAAGGGATCTCAATCTGTATATTTTGGGGGAAAGAAAAGAGAGGGCATATGATAGAAACATTTAATTTAAAGGTGCTAACAAATTATAGGAGGGAAGTTCATTTCAAAGGAGAAGAAATGTTAGAACAGGAGGTCACAATGTAAGACTAAAGGGTTTCTGGCACTACTATAGCTGTGGAGGTGGAGGGCTAGACAACAAATGATGAGTTTTCTGCCCAGCTGGTGCATTCTTTGATGTCTGGTCTGTGCTCGGATTTCTTATATCTATTTTTCCACAATAGTAATGGTTTAATCATTCAAATAAAAACATTCCACTAGGAATAAAAATATACCTTCCATATAACAGCCCAGAGAACAAGATAAAAATTAATATCCCCTATGTTAACACAATTGTTCTAATATCTGCCACTTCATTTTACCAAGTGATGGTCCTTAGCTTCTGGTTTCTGGCAAGGTTCTGAGAAGGGGAAATCAACAAGGATCAGACCAATTACCCTGATGTAAGATCAGCTACCCAAGGCGAACACATCATCAGGGGCATGATATACAGTTGCACCTTTACCCTGCGTGTCACAGGGTGATGAATAGAGGCAGAGAAAGTGCTGGAAAAGTTATGTAAAACCAATGAACTGATAGATGAAACCAAGAAGAAAGAAGCAACACACCAGAGTATTTACATGTCCACCATATAAAGTCTATGGATCTCCAAAACGTTGATGTCTTGTTATATTGCACAACTAATTTAATGTCTGGCCACCCCTGACTATGTTCTACAATGATCGGCGGTACTCAATAATATTAAAGTTGAGGGAGCTTTGGCCAAGAATATTATTATTTTTGCTTTGTTTTATGTGAAGAGAGTAATCAGACAAAAAAATACAGTTGTGCTGTATCTCTGCTGTCCTGCTTGGTATGCACTGGAAATCTACGCCTGTTTGTCTAAAAGTAAGGGTGCTTCAACCATTAATCAAACTGATGAGACAAACACGAAGGTGATATCTCTGGAATATATTGGATTTACAGAAAACAAAAGGTACAGAATGTGAGTAGACAAGCATTGTAGAGTAGACAAGCTCTTGGCAAAAATGCTTCCATTTGTATAAACCCAGACAACAAGCTATCATCATTATGGATTACATTACATGTCAAAAGATGGCTTAGAGACAATTATCATTATAGGCATATGACAACAAAAGTGATTGTAATTTTACTTTATTAGAGGGGTTCAGGAAAATATTATTTCTGACACCTCTTTACTGATTTCTAACTTGAGTTTTTATTATCAAATATTATTTCAAATACTCACCTGGGAACAATGGTGAGTGGAGACCATACCCCATTTGAGAGAAGGCCAGAATAAATGCAAGGGGCCAAGGAACACATGGAACCAGATGGAAATGTAAATAGGTAGGGAAGAGTTAAAAACAAACTCCTCTCGCCTGAAAATATCGATCAAGGTACTTAAAAATCTACATTCACATGTAGAGGCTGGAGGTGACCTTATATATGTGGGTACCACTGCCCAAAATATCCTTAGAGTGGTGTATTTACAACTGCCTCCTCGTGGATATATTGTGATAGATGCAAGACTTGTGCAAAAATTAACTTTGTTTCTATATATCATAATAAATTATGTCAATAATATCTATCTATCTATCTATCTATCTATCTGTCTATATATCATTCAATTGCCAACATATACGTCCAAAGGATGTAATATGCAAATCCATATAATATGATGGGATTTGGCTTCAAAAGTAATCAACCCAGTGGGCATTTCTCTGTATTAGATCCCACTGCTCTTCTGGGTCTTTACTATTAACCTTATGACCACAGACTATTTCATGTAGCGTACAATAAAGTGAATACATTGATTGGCATGGGATTCCTGAATAGTAGTCTTAATAATAATATAATACCTTATTTTACCTAAAGATTGGTAAAATGCCAAGTAGTAAGTAATGTAGGCATATTAGATATGGTTATACATACCGTATTTTTCGCTCTATAAGACGCACCTGCTGATAAGACGCACCTAGATTTTAGAGGAGAAAAAAAAGGAAAAAATATTTTGAGCTAAAAAATGGGCTAAAATATTTATTACAATAACTGAATAAGCTATGAACACAGTAAGACACACACAGTAAGACACACACAGACACAGTAAGACACACACACACACAGTGAGACACACACACACAGTGAGACACACACACACACAGTGAGACACACACACACACACAGTAAGACACACACACACAGTAAGACACACACACACACAGTAAGACACACACACAGTAAGACACACACACACAAACACAGTAAGACACACACAGTAAGACCTCCCTCCCTAACCCCCCTTCTCAGTATCTCCCCTCTAACTCCCTAACCCCCCCTTCTCAGGATCTCCCCTCTAACTCCCTAACCCCCCCTTCTCAGGATCTCCCCCCCCCCCCGCCCCGGTCACTTACCTTAAACTCCTGTGTTGGAAGCGTGAGGCGTTTGTCTCGGGTGCCGGCGCTTCACTGCTGAGCGCCGGCGTCTGACGTCATATGCCGGCGCCCAGCGTAAAGCGCCGGCACCCGAGACAAACGCTTCCAACACAGGAGTTGAAGCGCTGAGGCAGGCGGCGGTGGCGGTGGCGGCGGCTGCCGCCAGCAAAGGATTCCTGTATATCTGTCAGGCAGAGGGGCCCGAGAGTTGCCGAGCGGTTGTCTTCAGCAACCGCTCGGCACCCCTTGGGCCCCCCTGACTGGCAGAAATCCAGGACTCCTCTGCTGGCGGCCGCCGCCGCCACCGCCACCGCCGCCTGCCTCAGTTGCGACCCCGGATTTATCGGCGTATAACACGCAGGTAGGGTTTAAGCTACGGATTTTAGTTAAAAAAGTGCGTGTTATACGCCGATAAATACGGTATATCGTTGCCCCCCCCCTCCCTCCCTCCCTCCCTGCCTGCCTGCCTGCCTGCCTGCCTGCATGCATCTTCGCTCCATAAGACGCGGCTGATTTTTCATCCTACTTTGGGAGGAAAAAAACTGCGTCTTATGGAGCGAAAAATACGGTATATTATAGGTAAATATTACCATTTTTTTAATATTAAAGGATGGTCTATTTTAAACCTAATGGAAGGAAATGAAATATTTACATTTTAATTTTAAAGGCTACCGCACAAATTTTGTGATGTGTGACAGCAAAAGAGTTTAACTCTTATGTTCCTAGAAATCATTAGCTTGGGGGAGTATTAACACCCTGCTCTGGATAAAGTTAGATGAAATTTATGATTAATTGCTGATTGAATAAATTATTATGATTATAAAAGAGTTAGTGGTTAAATATGTTTAGCTGTAATGTGGTAATGTAAAGGGTAGATAAATGGAAAGGCCTCCCAGCAGAAGTAGTAGAGGTTAATATAGTTAGGGTACCATACAAAAAAGAGGTTAATTCGCAGATGATGGATGTTACTTGCCTACAGTGCATTCCTGCTTAGGAGCATCACACATTTCACCAAATAATTGATTCAATCAAGTGAGTTCATGCATCTCACGTACTGCAGGGTGCCATTTTACATATACCAGTCTGCAACATGTCAAATGTATATCTGTCCTGTAAAAAAAATGGCCGATGGGGGCCCTCAACTCTGAGCATGGAATGGGCATGCCTAGGAACTTCTAGGACATAGTACCGTGAGCACTCCGACGTATGGGGGAATGGATTCTTGATGGGATGGGGCTAGTCCCAGAAGGCCTTCCGTTGGTTGGAAGTGGGGAGGAAGTAGGTGTGGTCACATGCTATTCCCCCGTCCACAAGAGACTCTGAGTCGAACCTGGAGAGTCCTCCGTTATGGGAATGGGGAGCAAAGCAGAGGATTCTCCCTGGAGAGCTACAAACATTATTCTTATTATATTTTATTTATATAGATAAAAGATCTACAAACAATATATACGCAGCACTTAATACAATGCATATATTCAAGGGGTACGATGGGGCTAGAATTGACAGACGAAGACAAACCGATACATCAGGTGGAGAGAGCCCGGCTCGCAAGCTTACAATAATGAACAGGAGGAACATATTTTGCAACATCCCTTTGTTGAGTTTCTTGGTTCTGGATTCATATCGATGAAACGGAAATTGTGGTGGAAAGGGGGCAAATTATAAGAAATGTCTTATATATACTTCGTGAAATAAGTATTCTAAAACAGCACAAAGCTATAACGCAATAATAGTTTTGTGGGAAAAACGTCGGAACAATGTCTCTTTCCTTATCTCCTATACAATTTCACATACTGACGGTACCAGATAAACAGAATATTCACAGGCAGGATTAATAACCATAGTTGTCCCAGTAAAATACCTAAAAGAATGATTAACCTAAACTCACTTTATTCCTCTCACATAATTTTCGCCGGGTGACATTATTGAACAGGCTGCAATAAAAAACAAACGCTAGTAAACAAGGAAAGCGAAGGTGTTACTAATTCCCTGTTGCCGTATTTTCCAACAAGGAATGCTTCTTAAATAGGTTTAGCTTTTTTTGAAGAAAGGAGTCGGAGAGAAGATTTGATGTGCCTCCCATGACCCCTGTTAAGCACATGTATCTTCGCCTGTCACATAACACACTGGTATTTGCTTACATTTGAGCAAAAGCTATTGATTTTGCTTATTGGTTTCAGGCAAGTCCATAAAGAACAAATTACAAAGGCAGACATCTGCAGTTAGCAATTTCTAGCATGATAGCAGGGAACGCAGCAAGTTTTCCTGGGCAGTGACGTAACACAAAGTCCTGGGCCCTCTGCCAGCTGTTTTTGGAGGCCCTTCCCATGTCTCCTGTTAGGGATCTAAATAGCTGTGTCTTGGGACATGTTATTGAACGTGTAATTAATGTTCATTCGTATATAGTTACATTTAGGTAATAAGCAGTTTAAACTTTACCTATGAAAATATATAGATTTTTTTTCAGAATAAGTTAAGCTATTCATAAAAGCTTAGTTTAAAGAAGGGCATCATATAGAAGTAAAGTAAACTGTCTCTTTAATGCTAGTTGTCTCTTAAAAAATGTGCTTAAAAGTTTATTGAAATACTACAGTTGCCTAGAAACAGAGTGCTATCATTCCTCCAAAGCCATCCCCTATGTATTACATCACAACCATCTGACCATCTATAGCCACTCCCATCTGCAATTTTATGCTCATGCATATGAAACAGCAAAGCTTTACAGATCCACATGTACCCAGTGATGGCCAGCGACTGTGATTGAGTGAGGTGTTCTGTGTGATAGGTGTGATGAGTGTGAGTATAAGAGCTAAAAGGTAACACCCTTTCAGTGATGTCAGAGATGAGCAGGCTGAGCTATGAAGACAGACATTCAGAGGCCCGTGCTGAATTGTTTTCAACAAGAAAGTACAGTAAAATGTGTTATTTTTAAAAAGGAATAAACTTATTTAAGAAGCATTCCATATTAGTACATAATAATGTAAAAATCTAGGAATTTTGAGAGAGAAGTCTAGGTGGAACGGCCCCTATAAAGCAACTAATGCAACCCATAGTAGCCCCACTGCTCTACAGAAAGCTTTAAACTTATTTTGAGGGGGTCGCAGAGTTGAACCAGAAATGTTATATGTGAATATCAAGGAACTTCCCGCTGCATGTTACGCTGCACCATCCCTCTTCTGGGGGAAGCGGCTTTGCAAGGGGTTACACAGGCGGGGCCAACCCTGTATGGGGCAAGGCTAGATCTGCATGGGATGGGTTTAGCTGGGCAGAGCAATCTGCATATCGGGGTAAAGAGAACCATGCTTAGAGACTAGAAGGGCAAGTGAGTTAAGCGTGGGTGTGTCTAAGCACCGCTCTATTTCCTGGAGAAAGGGGAAGTGATTCGGAGAGTTCCCAAGTACAGATATGTGGTTACTCCTGGGTCCCCCTGGCCAACCATGTATCGGATACATGGTTGGCACTCAAAGGGTGAAATGGCATACAACATATTTATCATAGCCATATCATTACCTTTGCCAGCCGATTTATTTATTAAATAGCACAACAGTCTTAAAATAAAATCACACATCTATGGCAGGTCTGGAACTTTCCTTTAAATCCTACATTTTGAAGTACGTTATACCCAATGAACATGTGTAATGGTGTCCTGCAGATTAAAAAGTATATGTTTTAGAACAATCTTAGTTTTTAACATTTGCAAAGCATCTGGAGAGAAATTAGAATTAAGAAAAAGGTTTTATGTACGAGTCTCTGGCATCAGTATAAGCTAGCACCGAGGTAGATCACATGTACAAAACCATTCAGAGACCTCATCACTTTTCATGGGAGAGAAGAAAAGTGCTGATACAAAAGAACTTCCGATCATGAAAGAAAGATAAAAATCTGCAGGTGTAGCTTTAAAAACTGTAGTGTGGGAAGCATAAAATATGTAAACATGGATATAACTTTATAGACAAACGTTAAGCCAAGCACATTATGTGAAAACGAATACAAATTTATACGTCGACATTAAGCTCAATAACGCAGCAGGGTGTTGTAAAATGTTATATTTGTATATTGCGAGATCGGCCATTTAGGGACAAAATTAAAAACCTAAGGCTGTTAGCGAGCCCTGAGGTGTACTCATAAACAAGAGCGCGGAATAGCGGAGACTAAAGGTGAAAACCTGAGAATAAAACCCGGTGAAAAAAAACATGAAAATGGAAGAGGAAATGAATGGAAGAAATGTTTTGTACACTTGGAGTGTAAAATGTTTCAAATGCTGGAATTGTAGGAACAGAGTTTATGATTCTATTTGATTTAGAAATTCAGAAAATGGTAATATTTTTTAAAGGGTCGCTGAAAAAAGTTATCCATTAATAAAAGTTATATACACAGTCATTCTATAACACTATAGCTCTGAAAGTAAGTATAATAAAACAGCGACCTGTGCTGTGAGGAAGTAATTAAAGCTTAATTATATATTTTTTAAAAACACAAAAAATATATATTTTCAGTTTCTATGGTAACAACCTATCAGTGCATATGTTGTGTCTCACATGGCAATTTAAATTTTCCTGGCAAAAATGATGTCGTGTGGAATTATGTGGCAACATTTTAATTGCGTAAATAATTTTTCCCTGGGAAAAGTTTGGACAAAGAATACGACTCTCTAATTTTATTTTATTTTTATTTCTTTGTGGGTTTCTAAAATAGCTATAAAACATTTTAAATAATTTAGTGAAAAAATGAATAACCTATAAATAAACATTTTTAAACTAAGGTAAGGTTAAAGCTTAATTCATCTATGTTTTAGAAGCCACAAAGTTAGTTGTTAAGGTAAACAAACCCCTATTTTTTTATATGTTGGCTATTTTTTACTCTGTGATTACATTTTAAACCAGAAATTAAAGCTTTATATTTCACACGTTTCTTGAAAAACACTAATGACCTGAGGAAAGGTGGCACTTTGGAGATAAGGAAATGTTTTCAAATATTTTTACACTTTGCAAAGTAGAACTTTTTCATTAGAGATAAATATTATTATGCTTTCAGAATTAGAATTTAAAAGAGGCGTACACGTTTTTGTTGTGTATTTCATATGTGCAATTAAAAGACTATAATAATCTAAACCGATAAAATTTAGATTTCAGAATAAACGTCTACATCTGTACATCTTAAAATACAGAGAAATATGTGTTCCGGGAAGCTGGCTGTCTGTATTTAGATAAATTAATCTTCACATGTTACTTTTATGTTAGGCTGGTGTTTGCGGATTTAATTGACTTTGTCCTGAATGTCAAATGATTGTGTAGAAACATTAAATTCAGGTGTAACTATATGAACCCTTCTATGTTTCTGCTGTTCAATGCATTTCTCAATGACAGTATGAGACATTTGCATCCTATTAAATATGTTTTACATTTTTTATGTCATATACAATGACATAACACTCTCTTATACCACACTTAACAATATTTCCAACATGTCATGATGGGCTATAACTTTGTTCACATAAAGTAACTACCAGTGTATTAGCCTTGGTTCTAGCTAACTTGAGTTGTGAGTTGGGTTCCCATCAGGACCAGCCATACCATGAAGGTGAGCTTGTTAGGAATGAACTGGCAATGGAGACCCTAGCGTTGGCCAAGTAGACTTCAACAGCCTCATAGCCTTGGGAATCTGCAATATCTCTTTAATTATGCACTAGTTATTTTGCATACAGTGTAGTATTGTAATGTGAAGAGGTGTACGTAGATGTCATTTGCTTCAACTTTGGTAGGATAATGTAGAGCCTTTTTACACTCTTCTCAAGGTTTCTCATCATTGACCCCTAATCAATGATTAAAATATTATTTGATCTGGAGTCTTCAGATGAAATCCTGCTCCTCTAGGTCAGTTTCTTTTTTCTCTGGGAGGGGAGCAGTATTTATTCAGGCCTACTACATGCCCACTTCCCTTTAGCTCTCCTCCAACTCCCCAACCACTAAAGGATGTCTTCACTTTCACAAAGCCACTAAAGAAGAGGGAGCGCTCTGGGTAGCCTAACCTGGGACCCTCCCAGCTACGTGTATAGGAGGTGTATTGTTGAGGGCCTGGTAAACTGGGGTAGCAGGTGATAAACAGTGGGGTAGAAAGACCAGTCGGAGTTATTCAGAATGGATTGTGGTAGTGAAAATAACGAAGGCAATTAGTAGGAAGTTAATCCACACATATACCTTGGATTAAATCCCAGTTTCTTCTTTCTCCAGGAAGAAGAGCTGTTTTGAGCCATGCCCACTGACCACTTCCTCCATTCCCTCCCACAAAAGGTAGTCTGGGGCTAGCCCCACCCCCAAATGCAGCTAACTCTCCTCTCATGTGAAGCCACTTCCCCAGAAAAAGGAGAGATTCAGGTACTCTTCCTGGGAGTGTCTGGGTATATTAGAGTGTGTGTCTGGGTGTCTGCGTTAGTGTGACTGTATGAGTGTGTTTGTGTGGGTGTCTGGGTGAGTTTCTAAGTGTGTCTGGTTGTGTTCGCGTCAAATTCTGGATGTGTGCATTAGTGTGTGTGTTAGTGTGTGTGCCGGGCAGGCAGCAGGGTTAGGATACAGATCCCCCGCAGCGGTGCAGGAGACCTGCATCCTACTCTCTGATACGCTCAGACAGCCTCCCCTGCCAGCACTTTAAATGGGGGGAGTGCCGGCACGGGAGGTTGTCTAAGCGCATCGCGCAGACGTTCACCGGTAGCGGCGATGTGCGTAAACAGCCCCCGCTGCCGGCACATCTGCACGATGTGCTTTAACAATCTCCCTTGCCGGGAATTCCCACGGGGGGAGTCCCGGCAAGGGAGATTGTTAAAGCACATCGTGCAGACGTGCCAGCGGCGAGAGGTTGTTAATGCTTGCATCGCCGCAGCCGGTAAACGTCTGCGCGATGTACGCTAACAATCTTCCTTGCCGGCACTTCCATATTTGGGGGGGCACATCTCGGGGGCAGAGCGCATATCTCAGGGGGGGATAGAGTGGCAACATATCTCGGGGGGGCAGAGTGGCAGCATATCTGGGGAGGGCAGAGTAGCAGCATATCTCGCGGGGGCAGAGTGGCAGCATATCTGGCGGGGGCAGAGTGGCAGCATATCTGTTCCACTAAGTGGTTTTTTTTTTACTAAGAAATTTTTTTCTTTAAAAAAAGCACCTAACTTTTAGGGTGCAGCCTATATTCAGGTGCGGCCTATATCCGAGCCAATACAGTATTGTAGGGGACAGCTCACACATGGGGCGGCAATGACAGTATTCACACAGGTTTCAAAAGTCAAGCGTGTTTATTTAGATGATGTAGGCACAGAGCACCTTGAAAATAAAACAAACTAAGCCTGTCCGGCTCTAACTAAACATCCGGATACCTCTCTACAAGCCTACGGTCTGGTACAAAGCAAAGTAACAGGTTGTCCATGGGTAAAGCTTCATACCTGGTGGGCTGCAGCGCTGGCTGTAGCTGCTCCTTCACTCAGTTTCTCCTCCACCCTGCAAACCCAACAGCCCTCTCTTTTAAGGCTTCCTCCCCAGTAATGAGCATAGGAAGCCTCACCTGAGGGCTCCTTTGTTTGCTACCGTGCCTGGCTGAGGAAACCGGGTGAGATATATACCCCATCCACCACTTTCCCATACACTTTACCACAATATATATATATATATATATATACATATATATATATATATGTATATATATATATATATACACATATGCATTATGAATATAATGTACATTTAGAATATATATTTTTATAATTGAGATCATCACTAATCATCACAGATTAAATGACCTCTGAATGCACTTCACATTTGGTATATCTCACAAATAAGCCACAATTTGTTAATAGTAATATGTCTTGCCTGATAGCGGAATATATTAGTAAACTCGCTAAAATTACTGCACGGTGGTCTTTGGAATGACAATTTCTATTCTAGAACACCATAAAATGCCAGTTTACAAAAAAATCCATACTGGTCTCACCTTCATCTCGCTACTATTGGCAGTTGTCACTCAAACTGTGATATCATATAAACACTTTCCGATCTGCAGCTTAAGTTTCCAAACAAGGTGCAAAATCCTGTTAACTTTTGACACTGTCAGCTTAGAGCCCAGATGTCTGCGTTTTTTTTGCACGCCATTGACATTTTTTCAAGGTAAGCATATTTTGATTTATATTATGGATTATTTTTAGATTAAAGGAACAGTAATGTCAAAAATGTTCTTCTGACACGTCTGTTCCCTTTAATGAAATATTGAAGTCCCTGCAGCCCTCCGTGGCTCTGCGTGATCAGGTAGGCTAGCGTGCCAATGGAACGGATGGGTCCCCAAAGGGTCCAGTCCTGACCCATGCTAGGGGAGAATGGGATGGATGATGTGAATTCTCAATGCCTGAGCATAAAGCAAACCCTATTTGCTAAACTATAGCTATATTAAAGGTAAGTGAGTGCAAAAAAGAATGAATTCAAAATGATTTTACAAAAAAACTAAAATTTTCAATTCATTTTAGGAAATAAACCTAATTAATTAACAGGTTAAAACAGCAATATACCCTATATATGTATTATATTTCCACCACATATATATATATATATAATACATATATACGGTATATATGTATTATATATATATATATATATATATATATATAATACATATTTCCACCACATGAGTTTCACTTTTGTTTCTTTCCATTAAGTAGTTACTCTAGTTTAGGTTTAGCATAGCTACTAACAGTCCTGCATATGTCAAGATAGTCCCACCCAATGATCTTTTGTTGGATGTCACTAAATATGGCCAAATTATTACTGGTGGAGGCAGTTTAGCATGTGCAGTGCCAGAATCGGTGGCTTACACACCTGTAATACAACATATTGAGGTTGTGAATAGTGTTATTTTCTACTATAATAATCTTTTTGAAAACGTAATCTTTTTGAAAGAAAAAAATATATCCTTGATATATTCTCTTAATAGGTTATTATAATATCCAGAATATTTAATAAATGAATCCCCGCAAAATGATGTTTCAAATTGTTTAAAACAAGCAATTTACGCTTATTATTGCACTAACTGGAACAATTACAGATATGGATCAAACAACGAGAGGTTTTAAAATAAGAGATTGTGAGCGTGATAAGCGTAGTTTTAACTCCATATCTATACAGATGTCAGGAGGCATTTGTCACACTTTGGATTTAGCTGTCCATCAATATAATGTATTCAGACCCCTAAAAACAAAAGGGGGGCACATGTGGGAAATGGTGACCAGATGACTCCATTAACTGGGAATGTATATCACAATGTATCCTAGAGAAAAGCAAAGGAGTTCAATGCATTTCTGCAATAAATATTTGTTAAAAGGGAAATCTGGTCATTTGGTCTATTTTCACCTGTTTTTTCCCAATCCTTTCTTATGTTGCCCTCGTTCATACGGTGGGTGATTTAAAATAATTATATGTAGACAGCAGAGATGTTTCTAATGCAAAGACAAATATAAAAGCCAGTGTTTCCATCAGTAGATAATTTAGATAAATTCCTTACTCAAAGAAGGCTAGATTCTCCATAAAGCAGACTAGGCAGAGAAGGTGAAAAATGTCAGTGCAGAACACAAAAGTTGAGGTGGGGGTAATTTGAATTGCTCCCACTCCTTCTTAGGTCAAGTTGACCCTTAGCTTGACTGACATGAGTTAACTTGCATAGTACAACTGCATATTCATTAATATAAATTGATTTGTTGAGTGCATGCTTCCTCTTTGTGAAATGGGGGACAATATTTTTTCTCTCTGAAGGCATATACCCTCCTTTCCCCCATGAAGAAGGTCTCTCATTGGATAGTTTTAATATTTAACCTAATCTCTTTGGGCACGCAATTGAGGGTTTAAGATAATAACAGACCATATGGTTGGAAACCAAACTATGCCTCCTTCTTCCCAATCCTGTGCCCAGTGTGATGGGTGGAGGGTTGAAAGCAAAAACAACTACTTGGGAAGGCATGTGCCCAACCATGCATACCCTATACCCTGTGCTGTAGACTGAAGGGGTTACAATACACAAGAAAATAATGAAATAAAAGTAAAAAACATAGTTTAAAAAAAAAAAAAACTTACTTATGGGTAATCCTGGTACCTAGAGGAACCCTAAATTGAGGGGTCAATTCAGCAACAATCAAGAAAATCCTCATCTGGCCCACGAACAGGAGCCATCATAACAGCTAAAATAGAAAAAAAGCTTGACAATTTATAACAAATACAGTGTGTGCCACATTGCATCATAGATCTCAGCTTTCTTGAGATATAGGTTTAAATATATATATATATATGTATGTATATTACAATAATAACACACAAAAAGCATATGCTAAAGCTATAAATTAATGAATACATCTATGATTAAAGCATTCATGTTGACAGTTGCCTTTAAATCTTCTTCTTTGTCGAAGTGATTATGATAAAAAAATATATAGAATGCCTACATAATTAAAACAAAAACAATGTGTTTTCTTTTCCCATATAAGCATTAAGAATAAATGGAGTTAAAAAGCTCTGGACAGACAAAGAAGGTTAAAACGCATCATTTTGCAGTCATCCCAGAAGAGAGAGCGCAGCCAGACTGTTCTGCACCATAATTTCCAGATGCCTTTTCTAGTTGACTTGCGACTGCTTCTTAATATTAAACAAGCCGCTGAGATTCCGATAACCTCTTTATGAGCATCTCTGAAAGTGTTTGTAACATTTTAAACATGAAACCATTCAGCGTCCCCATCTGGGACTGTGAGTGACAACTCTTTTGTGCACTCACCATTGCGTTAAATCCTTGACTCCGGGAGCCGGTCGGCTTTAAAGAAGCTGCCGCTGTGATTGTAGCGAATAGTAAAATAGAGTGAGATGTGTTTTAGCTAAAGTATCATTGATGCCCGTACCTTGAAATCATCGTTTGCAGAAACCTAGTGAATTACATTTCCTGCAATCACTATGTTTATAGTTCAACAGCGGTGGATTAGCAGTACTATCAAGTCTAACCATTCGCAAAATGACATAAGATTCTCCCATCTTTTTAAAATATTTCTTTGAATTGTTCAATGTGGTTTAATAAAGCATTTTTTTTAACGAAGTTATAAAATCCCACAAATATCAAGTCTACAGCTATTACTGTTGATGATTTCCATTTGCACTGAATCTGGGAATAACATAGAGTTGTGGTCAACTGGGTCAGGATTTAATCCCCAATATTTTCTCCTTATTCTTTATTGACCAATATTATGATCCAAGATGCGATGGCCGTTTACATAGTCTTAAGGTTGAAACCAGGACCAAATCAGAGATGACGAGCCGGTCCTACACTTCTAGGACAAGTGGCTGCCAAATGAAGTTAACTGCTTACCACCTTATCTGGTCCTTGGCCCACTTACATCAGGTTGAAGATGGTGTGCTGTTGGCCAGCGGCATTTGCCCGATGTCCCTGATGGCCTGTTTGAAGCTAACAGTCTTAAGGGTGTTTTGGCACTAACCAGGGCAATATGGGCTACTTTACTCATCACCGAACTTGTTCAATGAGAGATATGCCAACATGGGTACTTTTTTGTCTTTATACAAAGTTAACCCATGTCCTTGTGAACCATCGCTTCCAGAATAATGAAAGGAGGCAGTAAGCAAAATAGGGTCACTACCACTTGAGACTATAATTGCAAAACCAAGTTGTTGTCTACCCTCCACTTTCCTACCTGCTGTAAAACTCCAGATCTTAGGTTCTTACAAACAAGAAATTATATTGTAGCTTGTTGATCCTGAAGTAATGTTTCACCATTTTGTGGCACAGTTGAAAATCACCTCAATATGGATTTTTTTTCCTTCTTCTGGATCAGATGTTGAATTTGATGGACTATGTGCCAAAAACTAAATATTGGACTAAACTACCTGCTTAATGTAACTACAACCTGTTTTTCTATTGCACATTTGTATTCACAGCCTCGATACAAGAGCTTGTATTATAACCTAAAAAACATTTAAATAGTTATAAAAATGAAACATCACCGTTATACACTTTGTAACTCCACCACATAGAATGGGCGTAGATACCATAAGTCTTCTTTGGTTGAAATTAAAAAAAAAAAAAAAAAAAAAAAAAAAAGCAACAAAAAATAAAATAAAATATGGGATTATTTTTTTTCCATTGATTTTTATTAAAATCTTATTGGATAGGTTGAAAGGGCAGTTTATAAAAAAAAAAGACAGTGTGGACAAATAAGATGTAGAACAAATAAATAAAGAAAACCAGCTAAAGCATCCAAAAAGAGCAAGCAAAAGAAAAATGTGCCACATTTTGACTACAGGGAGATGCAAAACATCTAATCATGACAGAGCCAGAAAACCTGAACCTGTCCAGAAAGATCCAAAGCTTTCAATGTTTAATTGCTGTTGATGGCTGCTGGTCACTCATGCATGACAATGTATGTGTCGCGCTGCTTCCTGCCTGTGCTCATTCCTGTCAGCCGTCACTCCAGGTGATGAGTGCCGCTACTCTGACCAAGCCGGAAAAGAGGGAAAAATAAGAGGGAGAGAGAGAGAGATCGGAGAATAAAATATAACCCTCCCTGACAGAAAACAACATTTAATCTGTGAAAGAAGGGATTGCTAAATATGGCCAATCATTGCTCGCTAACAATGTGCAAGCAAAATGCAACTTCCTAATATGAAAGAATTCGCTTGTTGTGGGGTCATCGTTTTAAATTAACCTAAATAGTTACATATTTGATTAATAAAAATGTTGCCCTTTAAATAATAAAAGTGCATTATTGAAATAGTTTTATTAAAAATAAAATAAATTACTTTCAGAACTACTCCATCGTTAAGCCGTCACAGTTTTTAGTAGTTTTAATTATCACGTGATGCTACTTGATGCTATGTTGATAACATGCTGTTTTGGATAATAAGCTTACTTCTTAGTGGGAAAATTCAAAATTTGTTCTAAGATACACTTAGAAATTACCTAGAAACATGGAGAGATCCTGATCTTGTTTTTCAACATTTGTCACCAAATATTTTACCAATTTCACCAACAATAAGCTGTCTCCTCTTCATGCATTCCATACTTAGCCTTCCTAGTTTAGAACCTTCATTGGCCATCAGTTATCTTGTTTTAGCTCTTATTCAGTTGGTCCTCTAAACTCACCTCCTTTGTTGAATAAAGCCCTATTCACTAAAGCAGGTGAGTTTGATGTTACCAGCTTTATTATGCATTTTTGGATCCACTCAGGGTATAAATACTGCATAATATTTTTTTGTTCTGTGTGTTTGAATGGCTGTATGGAACATTACAATAAACACACGAGCACTTACAAAAAACCTTCTTTCTACTGCTCCAAAAATATTGGACCGAGGGCCACCCATAGGGAATGTACCTTCGTGACTCCCCCTCACCCTTGCGAGACCTACATTGGGCTTTCATCCTTCCACTACGGTGACCCTTGATTCTACCTTCTTCAGATCAACATCCTTAACTCTTTTCTTGGTTACCCCAAGCCTCAAGTATTAAGCCAGTATCACAACCTCATGCTGACAAGTCCCTTTAAGGACAAAACAGCTGTCCATGAGCGGTGGTCTGGCTATTGCACCGCTTACCTTAGTTTTGTCTAAAGGCTGTCCTGTACAGCGGGCAATTTCTTTCAAGGGATCCATGTATAAAGTGGATATAGAGGCAAAAGGTGATAATTGTTAACATTATTTGCATGTGTCTACCCAGAATCCCTTGTGGTTGTGGAGCACCATGAGATTTCTGAGGGAACAACAAGCCACCTGGCTTGTCTGGTGTCTGTAGATGAGTGTTTAATAATACGTCTACTACCCCCTAAATTTTAGTGGAAGGGTTTTCTGTCATCTTTACCCACCATAACTTATTTAATGGTAACTCTTTTCTTTACACTATTAATATGGATTTACCCAGTCGCCACTCCGTTCAGGCTCTCAGTGTACACTATTCACCAGTGGAGTGTTTATCACTCATTTATGCTTGCCAGGGGGCTGTGCAGATATAGACACTGCCCACAGTGCATTGTGAAGGAGGAGACTTCCCTTCACTTGTTCTGGCAGTGCCCGTTTGCACAGGCTTTGTTCAGAGCCCTGGAGCTGGATCTCAAGGACTCTATCGAGAGAAAGTACCTGTCCTACCATTCGGTACTTTACGGACTGTTTCCAGGAACACACACGGAGAGCGCCATTGAGGATGCTTGGCGTCTCATGTGCTGTGTAAAGGACGCTCTATGGTTTGCCAGGAACCGCCTGGTGCTGAGGAGGGAGCAGGTCACAGTCCGTGACTGCCGCAGGCTTATCCACAGCCTGCTGAGAGACTACTCTCTCAAGGACAGTCTAGAGGCTGAAGACTAGCCCCATTCTCCTCGGCCCCCTTTCCCCTCCCCATTTCCCCTCCCCATTTCCCCAGGTTATGTTCCACTAAAGTGCTAACCATATGCGCCACGTCTGGAAATGTAATTGTACACTGCTTCTACTGAGCTTATCGTCTATCTGTACCAATATTACCGATCTATGTATTCCTGCTAAAACAGGTTGATGTCTGTTTTATCATAATCAGTTTTGTATAATAAACTTAAATACAAAAAAAAAGTGGAGTGTTTATCAGGAGGTATCAGTACTGTAGGAGATGCCTCTTTCATCAGAGCCTTGAAGCGGAACCGGTTTTATTCAGAAAGCACTTCGGAGAATTAGGTTCGTAACTGGAGGAAAAGCTCAAAGTTAGTTTATAGTAAAGCATATGAAAAACAGTAATCACTCGATTCTAAACACATGTAAGCCAAGGCACACTAGACATGACCCACCTTGCCTTCATTTATTTTTTGCTTAACGGTAACATAGAACCCCCCACAATATAGCATGGAAACTGAGCGTGACACTGACCTTCATATTAAGTGTACGAGATACAAATGTTACCTGTGGCATAACAAAAAAATAGGTCAAGGATTTGATAACAAACACCTTGAACATCCTTAGTAATAAACAATAAATTATTGTGTAATTAAGTAACTGAAAGAGTTGTGCTTTGGGGGCCCCCTAAGAGCTAACGGCCATACTGCAGGAGCTACAGGGGCCCCTTTTCAGCTCCTCATATATGAATGCTTCTATAGAGATAAATGTATATATTAATCGACTATAACACGCCATCATCATCATCATGTGACAGATCTAAGGACCTGTGAAAGCGCCATCTGTTTAAAGCAGATGAATCGTGCTTGCCAGTTATATTTCATGCTTACATACAATATATGGAGCTAATTATAGCTAATTTACATAGCACTGCCCCTGACCACTGTATCAACATGTAGATGAGTGAAAGGTAAACAAGCAATAACCTGATATAACATATGGCTCATTTTAATTTGTTCTACTGTTTAATCACCAGGTTGGTGGTTCTCATGCCTACATGGAATGCGACTCTCGATAAGCTTCGATGTGTCGAGAGGTGTGAACCACTGTACACTTCCTTATAGACGCAAGTTATTTTGTATACATCCTTTGCTGGGTTCCATGAATTCTGACAAGTGCTTCACATATGCAAGGGAAGGATTTTATATGAAATGCTTTGTGAGCATGGATAAAGCATTTGGGTACAGATAAAGAAGTAGGCCCTTGGAAGGTTATCGATCTGTTAGACCATATTCCTACCATTAGCCTGTAGACCTTTTCCTGTATGTTGGCTCTCTGACTTTGTCCACTTTGTGTTTTGGTATACCTATAGTAGGTGCCCACGATGGAGCATCCCAAGTTTTTATTAATTGTACGGATACAATAAAAGACCATTAGCATATCAGACTGATCCCAACCACAACAGCAGATGAGGAATACGTTTCCTGTGTATCTGGCTCATCCGGTAAATGCCCAGTAGGCCACTGACCGACATCCCTCCACATGCATCTGCTCCCGTGGCAGACCGGATTCTGTAGGGTGCAGCCATCGGCTGAATAGTACCTGAGAATAACAACATAATGCATAGCCGTTCATTTCCAGCTTCGTCCATGCTTCGTCCATGCTTAGGCCGAGTTATCCCCAGTCCAGCCCTGTCACTAAAGGCACACATATAAGGGCATGGAAAGGTCACATTCATCCCAGCGTTGTTCCTGTTGTTCAGTGTTGAACTCAGTGGCCAGTTTCAATATTGAACCCATTAATTCTAATGTGTTCTAAATTAATTTATCCATTTAGAAAAAAAAGTTTAAAACCCACCAAAACCAAGCAAATTATGACAAATTGGACAGGAGAATTTGACGGTAACCAGAAAAATGCAACTTTGGTACCTTTTGAAAGAAAAATGTCTTTGATATATAAGACTGCATACATATTTGCTATGTGAACACAACAGCAATGGTCAATGCCAGTTCATGGCTCTTGATAATTAACCCTACTCGTGTACGTTCCTTTTTTCCTTGTTTTTACAAGTAGCGCAGGACCTCGCCTTTCAGCCGGCTTTTCCATACAGATGATATAGGCTAAACATCTTGTCTAAATTAATAGCATGAAAACAATGGCCTTTGAGACAGGCTTTTTAATATTGCCATTAGTACACCATTTATTCTTTTAGCCAGACAAGGAAAATATAATTGCATGATTACATTTATAATTAAAAACATTATCTTAAATTAAAGGATTTTTCCTAAATTGAGACGGGAATTTATTCCCCAAAGCTTTTGTTAGGGTAAACTATATTACAGGCTTGTTATTAAATTGCACTGTAGGAAGGGTTGAACATTTTTTTTTTCTTCTTTTTCCCTTAGCAGAATGAAAAAAAAATTGATTTTAAAGTTAAACAGGCAATGCAATTAGTGGGCTTTAAAATGCAAATTTGCATATTTACAAAAAAAGCCCATATTGCGTATTTGCAACTAGTTTAGTAACTAAAACAGAGCATAGCTATTTATAAAACAAGGGAGGAATCAGCGTATTATTTTGGTCAACGACATGAATTCAGTACTTTGCAGGGATAGGCTATCTGCTGCATGTGTAGACTACAATGCACATCACTCTCATCTGGCCTTAATGGACTATCTGTGTATGCAATAACATCATAAAACTTTTGGGTGTATTTTAGACAGGAATTAAGCCCTCACCGATGAGGAAATGCTTCCATGGTTCATTTATTGTCTCTAATTTTGGAAAATATTGCCTGGCTATGTCTTAATCTTTTGTTAGTAGTAGAAACCACAAGGGATTCTGGGTAGGCACATGCAAATAAGGTCAACAATAATCACCTTTTGCCTCTATATCCACTTTATACATGGACTTCTTGAAAGTAATTGCCCGCTGTACAAGACAGCCTTTAGAAAAAACTCGGGAAAAAGGTGCAGTAGCCAGATCACTGCTCATGGACAGCTGTCGTGCTTCTCATCAGAGTGCTTTGTGCTTGGTGAGAGCAGCAGAAGCCTGATCCTTCTTCAAGTCTTCTGTCTAGCATTCCCCGAAAGGATATGCTAGACTGTTTCCTTCCCTCCCCGGCCAGAAGGCCTGCAGGATATCCGGATCTTCTTGGCCCACCTCCGAAGAGGAGAACCACGATAAGAAAGAGATGTGGAGCCACTACCTCTAACAACAAAGGACTAGAAGTCCACTGCTGCAGTGCTCAAAAACATGAAATTACGTCCGTGATCCAAAACAATATTGTTTCCTCTCCATGATCCAAAAACCGTGAATCCAAATGAAATTTGATAAGCACACGTGCACTTAAAACAGTGCTAAATCATGAGTGCATAAAATAAATAAAAAGTGTTCAGCCACCTATGTGGGCTAAAATCTAAAAAAGGGTCAGGGAGTATTGCTCGTGCAGACACATTCACAACATGGGTTGTGAAAGCGACCCAGGACAGTCCCACGGACAGCTGGGTTTTTTTTGTTACTCAAAAGATTGCAATACCGGTGAATGTTTTTATTTTTTTTTGTGGAGCCCGAGGTGCGTGCACCTGGGTACTGCATTCTGTGCCGTGGGCAGCAGAAGCCAGAATACAATACTGAGTTCCCACACGGGGAACCCAGACAAACCCAAGAGAAATCTGATTGCCTTTTGGGATGAAGAAGGATTCCCCCCCTAAGTAGCAAAATACAAAAATATAGCCTAATTGGGTTTTTAGGGTGGTTTTTTTTGAAAATCAGGAAGGGTCGGTAGAGGGGAAGACTTGCTGGACTTTTTTTCAACCTAAATTATCGTTACTATATATTTGTTACAAATGTAAGATTCACTATTCAGTGAGTTAAATATGTTATATATGTTCTCTAATTTCAAATTTTTTTTGCCCTTAGATATGACACGTCAATCATGAGCTCTTTCTCTTTTCACATTTGTGTAAAAAAAACAAAAATAAACCAACAAATAAATATATCCAGAAAAATTAATCTATTTTTAGACATCTAATTTTACACCAAGCAGGCAGAGGGGCCACAGCTCCATCTAGTTAGACTACAGAACCGTGTGCAGTGGCCCCGACAAACCCAAGAACCTGCTAGTCCTCAACCATCCCAGCCAGGAAGATGCAGCCTGGCAAGACTTTTCAGCCACAGGAGGTATAAACTGGACTAGCAGTCCTACTTCTCCACAGGAACCCAGCAAAAAGGCTTAGAAGAAGAACTAAGCTGAACAGGCCCTGAGGTCCTTTGGTGAAAACCAGGTGCCTCAAACCATAAAACGAGCCTAGACAGATCTCATCTTGGGGAGTGAAACTGCTATACTCATGCACAGCATGAGATGCAATAGTGGCGTAATATTTCAGGCTTGGGGTAGCCAAGAAATACCATTACATAAGTTATGGTGGGTAAAGGTGATGGAAAACCCTTCCACTTACAATTAAGGAGGTAGTAGAAGCATTATTAAACACTCATCTACATGAGAAAATTATTAAACACTCATCCATGAGAGAAATCTCATGGTGCTGCCACAACCACAATGGATTCTGGGTAGGCGCATGCAAATAAGGTCAACAATAATCACCTTTTGTCTCTATATCCACTTTATACAGTGATCCCTTGTAAGTAATTATTACCCACTATCTAACTATCCTCACTATGGGACCAGACCAAGGACTGATAAGAGTTTGAATTCCTTCCATCAGGAAAAACAGGCAGAATAGATGGGCGAAATTGTTCTTATCTGCTGTCAAATTCTATGTTTCTATTATTATAGTGTCCATAATTAAATCAAAGCTTGTTGAGACACACGTTCGGACAGTTTTGTTGCATGGCTCTTTCGTTAATGCAGCCTTCACAGTAAAGCCTTTAGTGTGAAAAAAAAAAATCACCCTCCAGACAGATGAAAAAGAAATTCAGCATACTTGATCATCTTTTTTCTTCTTTTCAATAAAAACTGACAGTCGTGTCAAAGGTATGAGGACTGCGTGAACAAGTCTTGACATGTTGGACCTTGTTATGCCATCAACTCTTAGGTGTGACAAAGACCTAAAGCGACATAAAAAGCCACATTATTGTACATATATTGAACTTTACTCGAAAATACCATTTTTTCAATACAGAAAATGTAGTACTGTTTTATCCTGTTTAACGCAGGGGGTAACAATGTGTCACCAGAAGTGAAAAGCTCTTATATGAGGTTAAATATCCTGGATTTCTCTAATACATGCATTCCAATTTTTGGCCAATCAAGACATGGCTAGGAAGTATGGCTTCACGTGGGGATCTAATCTCTAAAATAGCAAATAGAACAATGGTTAAACAATAATTAGATTACAGGGTCCATGTAACCAATCTCCTAATATAAAATCATTTGGGGATTCACATAGCCCACCTTGAGCCTCACCACAATAATAAAAAAACAAAATAATAAAACACAATTAAAAAAAACCTCCTACCAGGTGACGGGGGGCTGGCACACCAAGGTTCATCCAATATAAAAATATCTAGCTTTTGAGACCGCCCAGCGATAAAACTATCAAGTCCTCGTTTTTGGCCCAAAGCCAAAGGAGCCACTACAAAAATAAAGTAATAAAAAATGTGAACACACAAAAAAAATAATTAAAAAAAACAAAACAATAAGCCCTTCCTATTTACCCCTTTGGCACCAAATAGATGGATTGTGTCATGTTTTATATATATATATATATATATATATATATATATATATATATATATATATATATATATATATATATATAGTACTCTTTAGAGTTATGCCTTCCGGGAAAAAGTTCATTTTCCATTCCTCATTCCCATTCCAAACATCTTCCCTTAACTTGCAGAGCTTTTAGCTTTAAATTGGCTGAAAAATAATTTTGACTGCGAGATGAAAATTACTAGCCAATAAATAATTGTTTTTTATCTGTACATTTCGGCGATAAATCTGTCTGTTGATGATCCCCCTCTTTAATTACAACAACATCAAGAAAATTAATTTGATTAAAGCTACAAGTCAAGGTGAACTTAATTGCATCATGTTTATTATTAGTAGACTATATAATTAACTTCAAATCCTTAATAGACTAATCCTATAACATGATAGCATCTTCCCATATATTTCCCCACATTTCAGCGTGAGTAAAATATTTCTGCGCCCATTAAGAGCGCGGTCCAATTTAATATCAAAATGAACTAATGACAGTAATATGTTTAATAGGATAAATTCCCGTGATTAATCCCCCTGGAATCAGACAAGTACATGTTTTAGGACTACTGCTGGATGTTCCTGTAGAAGCCACTTTGCAAATAATGTTACGTTAAAAATGTGTCTGTTTTTTCTGCATATTAAATTGTCATTATAAAAGTCTTTGGAACAGGTGTTGAAAATATTGGCTATATATTTTGCCAAAATAATTTCAAGCAAAGGCATACCTAGGGGGAAAAATGGGTTTTTAATGCCTTTGTGATTTTATGAAGTTTATATTTTAAAAAAATAGCTTGTTTTTAGGGAGATTATACATCCTGAAATTTTATTCCAAGGACAGGTCCTAAACCGAATGGCACTCCCAAGGCTAATAGAATACCATCCACCAGGCAGGTGGCGTCCCAAACAAAGTGTCCTAAACACCTCTAGATTTAATTTATAATATGGAGTGAACAGTCAACAGAGGCTCACTGTGTTTTGCCCTTCATATTATATAGTCAGGGAGTTGAAATGTCCGCAATCCCTCTTAGGGGCGTTCCACAGAAGCAGGAGTTTGTGGGTTCCGACCTTCTGATTTGAGTATGCATGGGGAAGGTCCAACCCCAGTGTCCTTGCTTGGTTCTATATAATACATTTTTTTAATTAATCAGTTTTTTGTTTTTTTTTTATTTAACTATGCATTATGTATGGCCAGCTCTAGAAGTTTATTTACGTTGACTTTTTCTAATGCATAGTTCGATCAGGGAGCTCTATCAAGTTCAATCTCGCTGTGGATCCAGAAGAAGCCAAAAACCCCACAATGAAGCAAGTTTCCTCTAAAAGGAGGAACGTGAAAATATCAGCCATCTACTGGCACTTTAAACATGAAACTAAAGGGTTGGTTGTGAATCTAATTTATGAGATTCTCTGCTTTATATAATGTTTCTATAATTTTGGAAATAGTTTTTGTTGCAAAATTCAATACTTGCATATAAAAAAAATATCTATTACCCAGAAAATTCGGTAATTTGGGGGGAGAAGGAGTGAGTTTGTGTATATTTATGTGTATGGTGTTAGAGTGAGTGCATGTGTTTGCATGTAGGTATTAGTGTATGCTATTAGACTGTATCTTACTGTATAGTGTTAAAGTGTGTGTGTTAGTGTATGATGTCAGTATGTTTGTCAGCTTATGGTATTACAGTGTGTGAACACATACTGTTAGTGTATGGTGTTAGTTATGTGTGTCTCATTGTATGTTGCAAGCATGAGTATGTGTGTTAGTACTTGGTGCTGGTATCTGTTACTGTATGGTGTTAGCGTGAGTATGTGTACCAGTGTATGGTGATACAGTGAGTATGTGTACCAGTGTATGGTGATACAGTGAGTATGTGTACCAGTGTATGGTGATACAGTGTCAGGGATAAGCCTAGAGTTAGTGGCACCTAGCAAAAGGAAAGAGTTTCTGTACACTGATCTGCCATGACATTATGACTACCTGCTTAATATTGTGGAGGTCCCCTTTTGCCATCAAATAGCCCTGACCCGTCGAGGCATGGACTCCACTAGACCTCTGAAGGTGTCCTGTTTTTGCACCAAGACATTAGCAGCAGATTGTTAAAGTCCTGTAAGTTGCGAGTTGGGGCCTCCATGTGTTCTCCAGGTAAGCGATGCACATGAACCAGGCCATCCATGTGATAAAAAACCGCGATTCATCAGACCAGGCCACCTTCTTCTATTGCTCTGTGCTCCAGTTCTTATGCTCACGTGCCCATTGTCGGTACTTTCAGCAGTGGACATGGGTCAGTATGGGCACCCTGACTGGTTTGCAGCTAGGCAGCGTCATACGCAACAAACTGTGATGCACTATGTGTTCTGAAATCTTTCTGTTAGAACCAGCATTACCTTTTCAGCAATCTGAGCTACAGTAGATCGTCTATTGGATTTGACCACATGGGCAGCCTTCACCACCCACGTGCATCAATGAGCGTTGGCCACCCATGACCCTGTTGCTGGTTCACTGATTCTCATTTCTTGGACCACTTTTGATAGGAACTGACCCCTGCACACTGGGAAACCCCACAAGAGCTGCAGTTTTGGAGATGCTCTGACCCAGTCGTCTAGCCATCACAACGTTGCCCTAGTTAAAGTCGCTCATGTCCTTATGCTTGTTGATTTTTTCCTGCTTCTAACACATCAATATTGAGGATGAAATGTTCACTTGCTGCCTAATATTTCCCCCTCACTGACAGGTGCCATGATAACAAGATTATCAGTGTCATTTACGTCACCTATCAGTTGTAATAATGTTATGGCTGATCAGTGTATGTGTAAGTTTATGATGTTAGGGTGAGTGCGTTTGTGTGTTAGCATGTGTATATATTAGTTATGACGGGTAGCAGGGAACAAATACTGCACCGGGTGGGAATTTTCACAGTTACTGTTACGGCACAACTTATTGAAGTTATTAAAAGTTATTATTACTACTTATAGCTTGTACTTTTTGTTTTTACTCTTTGTAAATGGGTTAGAGATATTTGGTTATTTGGAGATCAGGGCAAAATGGGGCATAACTAGAATAACAATACATTTCTTATTGGGATTGTTATCTCCCTTCTGCACAGTCCATCCTTACAAACGCTAGAAAAATGCAACAGCACCTAAACAACAAAGGAGCAACCACTTCACTGGAGAGCTGTGATTATGGAGATCCTAAGAACAGAAAGAAATGTGACAGCTTCCATCGCAAGCAACAAAAGTGGACTTCTAATAAACATAGATTGTTTATGTTTAATCACTAAATAGTATTTAAATAGATATATTTAGCATACAGTGCTGCTAAATGTGAAGTACAATACACAGGAGAAGCAGTGGTACGGCAAACATCAGCTGCATGCATACTGTGTGTTAAGCCTCTATAGCTGCCCTATTCTTATTGTGTATTTAAGGTGCTGTACAATGGCTATAGAATAATATCCGTAGCGTTGAAATCTCTGGCTTTTTCTTCTCAGTCTATTCTGTATGTTTAAAATGCCTAAAAATTGTGACTTAGGCTGTGAGTTTATAGGTTATACTTTACCTACATATACGGTACATATATATGTATATATATGTATATATATATATATATATATATATATATATATATATATATATATACATATACATGCATACATACATTTGTAGTGACATGTTTTGGGGTGGAAAATATATTGATAAAAGATTTGTATAAATCGAAACTCTATTCTAGGATAGTTCATTCCTATTTAACCTATGAAATTTTTTTCCCATTTCATATCCTAACTGGTAATCGCTGGAAGGCAGAACAAGACTCATAATCATTGTAATTTTGTACGTACCTCGGCCAAAATAATTATCGTATGGGAAAAGACCCCCTCTGCCTGCACCTTTACCCCAATCTGAAACTAAAGTTGAGTGTGAGATTTATCATCCAGTCTTCCCTTTCCAGCGTGGGTCAAAGACTGGCCCCATGCATATTATCAAGTGTTCTTTATAGCTCGTTGCTACACATTTTTCACTGTGGAGGCTTCTAAAAGACGCAAGATCTATGTTCCATTCTCGAACCACTGCCCTTTCTCGGCAAACCCCTTCTGTATGACAGCCTGCGCCTCGGGCCGACCAATAAAGTGTGTCCACTTTACCTAGTGGGAATACAAACCATGCTACCAATTAAGATTTTTACATGCTTCGGGGGGCAATGCTGTCATAGTCTCTTTATTAGGTTTCATCTCATTGTACAATATCTCGCAATTTGTTTCTGTCTCTTGGTCCCATAAGTCTAAATCATGTATTCATACTTTCATATTTCCCATTTGCACACAAGCTAATGTTTCTGGACAGGGAGGCCCTCTAAAAGACCATTTATAAATCAGAAGACACAATGTTCCCATGTGTGTAATTGATTCACAAACTGTGCCATCTGGAAAGTTGGCTGTAACCGGGATGAATGTAAGAAAGAAAACATACTGAAGAATATAATATATATGAGACCATATACCTGGTTCTGACAACTACATAAACCCCCCAAATACATTGAGTATGTAGAATTGTAGAATTGAAGAAATGCTGGATATATAAATTATATACAGTATATATATATTATGTGAAATGGATTCCAGGCTCCAGTGCTCCGAGGGTGTATTTCTTTCTGAAAGCAAATTATCTGTGTCCGAAAAGGATACATTTTACCCAAGGATCTTAATCAACGAAAAAGCACCCGATCAAGCTATTGGTTGCAGTTTGTTATAGAAAAAGTGTAACTAAGATAGTGTTTGTTGACAAACATGTAATACCCCCTTTGACCAAGAAGAATGAAGTCACCATCATGGAAAGTGGTAAGATATTCGATTCCAGGGTAGAGACTTTTATGATCTCTCTGGATCGGGATATGCTAGGATATTTTCAAAATATGACATTTTGGAAGAACTTGTTTGAGAGTTCTCAATAGTGTTAGGATGTCTCTTAAAGTCCCTAGAGCTCAGGTTTTTGCCCCAATATCAGAGTGAATTGGTAGATTCCCTCAAGCTGCTTTCTTCATATCACATTCTAGCTAGTGCTTTTCTTGCTTACAATCTATAGTTAAAATCCCTGTTTGAGCACAGGTGGCATAATTCAGAATATCTTTATCTCCTCACAAACCATGGCTTTAACAAGGACCATTATTAGATCAAATTAGTTTCCACCACTAGTGGGTCACTCGCTATAATATAATTATTGTGATGATCTATCAAAAGGTTAATATTTGAAACTACCAGGGTCAGTTTCTAGGCATGAATATCACTCTGTATCTGCCGTTCACTTATAATAAACTCAAGTCCAGCTGACTGGTGTTTGAATCCATCCAAAGCAGGACACTTATGTTGACCATCCCTAATGTGACATGTTTAGATCTGTATACTAACTCGGGGTTTCGGGACCCAATTTACAGGGCACTTGGTGTCCTTTTATTAAGGAAGAGTAATATTAAGATAAAAAGTTAGTGAGTTTATTGTGAGTATACAATACAAACTTAGAAACATAGAATTTGAGCGCTCATCTAGTCTGCCCGTTATTCCTGGTGTAAATAAAAAGGTTATTTGAGTAGTATGACCATATGTCCCTATTATTGAGCAGAAATCTATCGATTGAGATTCTCTGAATATTGCTTGAATCATTAGAAGTAAATTATTTTTAATTATATATATATATTCTATGTTATATAATATATATTTTAAAATATAATATATTTTATATTAATATTATATAAATTAATCTTAGTATCTTTTTTAGTGAATTAAATAGCGCAAAATATATTTAGTTTTATCAAAAGTAGCATAAAAATACTCACCAGACATTTAATTTAATGAACCCTAAAAAAGTATATTAGTAATATAGTATTTAAGAAAAAAAATAAAAATGAAAAAGTATAGCTGTCCAGATCCTTGAACCACACATTCATATATATACTCATACAATTGCATAAAAATATCCCATAGTTTTGCTTAATAAAATATATTGTATATAGAGCCTACCAGATCCTGTTGTGGATTGTTACAAAGTGGTTAGATTGCACACTTGCCTTTTATTATATTGAAGTGTCTAATCACATAAATACCCATCTGTATATTTAATGGCATCAAATAAAGTCATTTATGGAGGGATTTTATAAAAGAAATGGGATTATCATTTCTCTCTTTTTGACGGATTTGCTATACATGTGGGTAATATAATATTCTGAAATTCCAGAGCATACATAAAACAGTGCTGTCATAAACTAATTGCATTCCTAATTTTCAAAAGAATTAATATGTTCTGGTATTCCGTACATTCATATACTTTTGGCATTATTATTTTAACGTAAATGGAATACAGAGTTAACCGTTGAAGAATAGACTCCTTTAAAAAGCGAAGGAATGAGAATTATGCAAATGTTTTATAATGTTATAAGGTTATAATTTATTTGAAGCAAAATATCTATATTGTTCTATATACTGAAACATAGAATTTGATGGCAGCTAAGAAACATTCAGTCCATCTAGTCTGCCCATTTTTCCTTTGGTCTTCGTTGGTCTTGTCTTCAGGAGCCATATGCCTATCCCATGCATGTTTAAGTTCACTCACTGTATTAGCTTGAGGCTGTGTTACGTTGTCCAGTTACCTTTATGTAATCAACTCCCAAGTGCATTATTTTACATTTATCAACATTAAACTGCATCTGCTACATTCTTGATCATTCTCCCAATTTACTAAAAATATTAGCGGTTCAGCTTATTCCATCCTATTGCAAACCTTTGTATTATCTGTAAAAGATGATCTTTTGTAAACCGTTGTAAACAATCTTTAGACGTTTATTGTAAACCAATGCCTGGAGAGAGTCCCAGAAATGAGTTATAACTTCTCACTTGTGCTGACAGTAAGTTTCAAACGCAATGTTCACTAAGGGATTGTGAGAAATGAAGGATAATTAGCATAAAAATGCCTGGTAACCTCAGCTTGGTGGATGTGACTGTTGGATAAAGCCTTTCAACACACAACCTGTATAGGTTTCACCTGTATATCATCATACCCACATATTATTATTATTAATTAATTAATTAATTAATTGCTGAGCTCAGAAAAAATGGACATCTCCAATCCTTTAAAGATATGGGTCAGATTTACAAATAACCATTTCACTGGGATCTTTAACCTTGACTGGATTTACCTAAATATTTTCCACTAAGAAATGACATCATTCTTTTAATAGAAGCTATTATTTCCCGACAGCTTCAAGACTGCTGAGCTGTGGTTAGCTGAGCCCAAAATATATATATATATGAGAGAAATATTATACAGGGTCTTCCGCAGACTTTACTGAAACTTTAACTGCTTGAAAAAAGTAAAGCACATAGAAATGGCAGCTATATTTAAAAATGGAAAATCTCAAACTTTCACTTTCAACATTTTGGGCAAGAGGGACATAAAATATAATTGATTTAAATACAAATATCAATAATGGTAATGCTCTGATGGACATTCTAAAATCATCTACCACCTTCAATGCCATCTACCACCTTCACTACTAAGTCAAAACTGGTTACTATATAGAACAGTAGTGATATTTGAAGTGATGATTTAAATATGGTAAACAAATTAAAACCACAGGGTCCTTCAATGCCAAAATCACATCCCTATACAAAAAAATGTAGATAATGAATACATAATAATAATAAAAGTAATAATAATAATACGGTAATACAAATAATAATAATTGCATCATATGTTTCCCAGGCTAGTAGGACCTCTATTGCACTATGCAACAAAATGCTGGCGTTCCCTCAGGCAGCACTGCAGTAATAAAGATGAGACAAAACCCTTCATGTTTTATGTATATATAATAATGAGCTCATTAGGGTCGAATTTCACAGTCCCATGTGAGGCTCCCGTTACCGCGCCTGAGTATAACCCACCTAGTTATGGATAGTTTAACATGGACAAAATACTAAATTGTACTCTAGCATGTTAAGAAAATTAATCTTAGCGGATTTGTCATTTTATTCTTTCTTATGGAGGTTTACTTGTATTAATAAAATATTTTCAGGTTCTATGGCAACAACCTATCATTGTTTTGGGTCACATGATGAGCATTCCCTGGAAAATTATACAATTTTGCATGATTAAAGAATTATTTCTAGGAAGGGCTTTCTAGGAATGACGTCACTGATGTTGCGGTTAGCCACGAAAAGTGTTAAATTCAATAAAATAGGTGGAACAACAACTTTTAGATCCATGAAATAAAATGGACCTATGGTAGTCAGGGCCACAGAGTGGCTATCTCATGATGCTTGGGATTGGTACTTGGCTCATGACGAGTTGGAGACCCTACATGCCCCTATGGCACTGCACTAATATGTAGCTAAAGTTTTTTAGGTCATCACAGCCACATAATTGGAACAGGCAGCACAAAATGCATGTCGGATCTAAAACCTTTAAATAGTCTATTTTCAGGTGAATTGACTATAAGTTTTTACCAAAAAATGTATATACGGTATAAAATCAGAGATTTGCAGAGACCCACATTGAATATAATTATTTTTGTATAAGAGTTTAGTATTTATGTTGTACAAAGAGCTTAAATATAATGTATATCCAAAAGGGGTTAACCCAGAATAATAATAAAAAAGAAAAACAGAAAACAATAGGATAGAATTCAATTCAATTTAATGTCATTTTCTTTTTTTATTGTTTTGAAGATACCCTAAGTAGAAAACTACACTTTTTTCTTTCACGCAAAGCTTAACCACCCAAAATTGCTTCAGTTTCTTGTGCTGAGAAAGGGTATCAATATGCTTCAAAACACACATTTCTAAAAAAAGTCAGACATGACCAGTCTCACTATTTTTTCACTTTTCATTGTGTTCAGGTGACATCACAACACACATGGAGAGCTTGACAAACGTGTTCCCTTTAGAGACAGCTGTGTACATTGTTGTGTTCCCATGGGCATCCTGCTGACCTCAATGTGCCTTAATGTCATCTCACACACCTCATTGCAAGAAGAGAGCGATTCGGGAAGAGAGAAGCCTTCAGTATTGGGAGTCAGCATGAATCGAGGTGACCTGGAACTTTTTATTACAGAAATGACTGCTGGACAGAGCATAGAAACTCATCTCTTCTACAAAATTTCTAGGATGATAAAACAGTACCATTATTTCTTTTCTCTCTTTATCTCTCTTTCCCGTACTCTCTCACCTTCTGTTTTCCAAGAAACGTTTCATGCAAAGTAGGAAAATCACGTATTGTATACAATACCTGCCATAGTGTGGAAGATCATACTGTTTTGGGCTTTGTTAGATATAAAACATCTAAACAAGCGAGGCCCAGTTTAAAATAAAACCAAGGGACCTGGCAAGAAGTATATGTGGCTACCCGACACTAGGCCCCTGCAGGCTTTGGGGACACTTTCCAGACATTGAGGCATGGTGGTCGCTTTCTGGGAATGGGGGCTTAATGTCCCCATTGTGAGCTTTAGGGCTTGATGGTCCATTGTGAATGATGGGTGGGACAGTGGGAGTTTCATGGGCAGGGTAATTGGTGGAGCATGGGGTAGGGGTAAAAATTGACCCTGTCTTTAAGTTTGTACTGGGCCCCAGATTTCTGACGTTGGCCCTGAATTAAAACATTATTTTAAAAAAAATTAAAAACTTGATAAACGCAAAAAAGTGGGCTTTTTCCCAAAAGATAATAACTGTTTGGGAAACATATGGGAACCCATGTGCAATGCACGATGCATCCTGGTGCCATGTTTTCTCCAGGTAAGCGACGCACCCAGCCATCCACGTGATGTAAAAGAAAGCGTGGTTCTTTAGACCAGCCACCATCTTCCATTGCTCCGCGGTCCAGTTCTTATGCTCACGTGCCCATTGTACTTTCGGCAGGGGACAGGGGTCAGCATGGGTACCGGCTACTGGTCTGTGGCTACTCAGACCCATACGCAAAGTTGCTTAGATCCTTACGCTTCCCATGTTTCCTGCTTCTAACACGTCAACTTTGAGGATGAAATGTTCTCTCACTGCCTAATATATCCCCCCCGCTGACAGACGCCATGATACCAAGATTATCAGTGTCATTCACTTTACCTGTCAGTGGTCATAATGCTATGGCTGATCGGTGTATACACATATATATATATATATATATATATATATATATGTATACATATATACACAAAATATACAAAAAAATGAAGAGGAGGAAGAGTCCCAGCTGTGTATAGAACAGCTTATGCTGCATGTCCAATGCCAAGGTTGTTACAAACTGTGAGATGGAGGCTAATGGATTTCCGCATTCTTAATAATACTTGTCATAAAACGGCAGAAGAGTGTAAATTTGATGCATGGGAGTTAGGTTACCACAATTAACCCAAACAATCAAACCTTGAAATGCTGCAAATAATTTATTCTCGCCCTTAAATCTTGTCCTTTGTTAGTGCCCTCCAGATAAAAAATGTAACATACAAATCCGTGTCACGTATAATGATATAAGGGAAAGCAGCTTACAAGTGGACCTCAAAGTTCTACTTCAGGGCTCTCTGATATTCTGTGGGAAAATGATAATAGGTGTCTGATAACTAAACAGCTTTCATATACATGGGGGGTACTGGATGCAAAAATATAACAGCCAATTAGATATATATGACTATGGATTATGAGGATTGGATCGGAAAACTCCCTGGAATCAGGGTTAGAATTCACTTTATATTGTAAATTATCGTATTTGCTCGATTATAAGACAACCCCCCCAAAATATGAATATTAATTTAGGAAAAAAAGAAAAAGCCTGACTATAAGACTACCCTATAAGAAAAAAGTTTTACTAGTAAATATTATTTCGCATCTAAACTATTTTTTCATATTTAATAAAAACTATGATTGAGAAAAATGCATGTTTTGTTTGTATTTACTTTTATTTGCCAACCTGCCCCCAGTTATGGACATCTGCCCCCCTCAGATATGCCCCCTTATGTGCCGCTCTGGGGATCTGGATTTTAGTCTTGTAGTCAGACCTCTATTTGAGGTCTGATAAGAAGACGACCTCGAATATAAGACGATGGTTATTTTTCAGAGCATTTGCTCTGTTAACAGAAAAATCCATAACAAACCATATCTGGGAACTAAAACTACTGCCCTGGGGACTCTCCAATTGGGAGCAGGGCTGAGGAATGTTAAAGAAGGTGCACCGAGGAGGCACGGCACCCTGAAAGCTGCATTAAATATATAGGTTCTGCATGTGAGGTAAGAGAGAAGGAGAGCTGTACTGTAGATCACAGAGTGGGACCAGGAAGAGAAGGAAGGGATGAAAGGTGATATAGGGGGAGGGAAGTGAAGGAGAGGGTGAAACGTGATAGAGGGGGAGGGAAGTAAAGGAGAGGGTGGGACAGAGAAACGCTATGTATAGCGTTGTATGGCGTTTAGAGTATGAGTAAGTGTATGGTGAATGGTGGTGTTTTTTTTCCTGCCCCAGCATCCACCTTTTCCATGGCCTGGATCAGGTAGACCATTTATATCTAATAGCAGGTAGAAGTGGGTGAGAAGAGCGAAGCTTAACTAACTCCCTGAAGATAAAGGAATTGCCCCTCAGAGCTATCATTCCTGGAAACATTAAAAAACAGCATTTTAAAAATCTAATCTAATGCAGCAGCAGCAAGATACAGCTTTTGCATACAGCCAAAAGAAGTAATTTGTACATTAATACCTACAAAATAATTTATGGGATGTATATAGGTGCAAGAATTAGGACTGGGGAATACATTTTGGGTCAAACACCCCTTTTCCACTTTTCTGCTTTGAGAAGATCACAAGGGTTAATACAAATATTTGTAGTAAATCTTTACTTATTTCCAAGGCTGGTTTGTAGAAGACATTGACCCTCGTGACTTTAGAAGTCATGCTTACTGGAAATGCACATTTTTTTTTCATTTCTTTTTCATCTGAAAACAGGTTCATTGAGGATACAAATATTCTCCTGTCTACCAAGTTTATTCTGTCGTACAGTCACAGTACCAATCATTTCACAGACATGGAACTTCCTTATTTAGTGGTCACATGGCTCTCCGAGGCTCTCGAAGCACAAAGGTTGTCTAATTTAAGGCCTCTCTTGTCAAAGACCAAATAATTAGAGTAATTTACAAAGGCCTTATCGTTACTTTAATTTTTTTTCACTAATGGTTCTGAAAACTGTAATTTTAAATTAATGCACAGAGAAGGCTGTGATTACTTGTTATAAAATTGTAACTAATTGGTACTTGGGAAAGTTAACTGCATAATTATATTTGGATGTCATAATGAATACTGCATATATACAAATCAGTATAAAACATTAAATTGCTGAAAACTAGGTCTTCATTTTGAAAATGTTATTTTTCACATCAAAACTGGATTCTGCAGCCCTGTAAAACATTGTAGCCATTTATAGTAGATAATAAAAATAAGGGAATAATAATAAAATTAATATGGAAAAGGAATGGCCATTATGTTCAATGACATCATTTTCACACTAATGAATATTGGTATTATTTATTGATTTATAGGGCACCATCGTATTCTGCAGTGTTATTGTATAGATGGGAAAAGTATAGATGGGAAAATATTTTCTTGTGTTTATGAAAAAAAAATGTTTTGTAGGTACTTGGGGATATATTTCTCAGATGTAATTCACTTGAATATATGTGAACATCTCGTGCAAATAACATGTTCAGGTGGTCTAGTAGTGAAGCATGATGCCATTATGTGGCACCTTCAATCTCTACAGATACCAACATGGTATTGAATTTCTTATGGCTTGATGAAAAGTTACAAAACTTTTGTAAAAATATTTTCTCTAATTCCTCCCCTTAAGTAAATACCATAAATAAGCATGTTTGCATACCTTGATTTGCACAGAAGTAAGGAATATCATTTAAAAGTTATGGTGGGTAGAGGTGATGGAAAACCTTCCACTTAAAATTAAAGGGGTAGTAGAAGTATTATTAAACACTCATCTACAGACACCAGACAAGGGATTCTGGGTAGGCACATGCAAATAAGGTCAACAATTATTACCTTTTGTCTCTATATCCACTTTATACATGGATGTGTTGAAAATAACTGCCCACTGTACAAGACCACCTTTGACAAAACTCAGGAAGAGGTGCAATAGCCAGATCACCACTCATTGACAGCTGTTTTGTCCTTAGTGGTACTCAAGGGCATGAGGGCTTGGGGTAGCCAAGAAATACCATTACATAAGTTATGGTGGGTAAAGATGATGGAAAACCTTTCACTTAAAATTAAGGGGGTAGTAGAAGTATTATTAAACACTCATCTACAGACACCAGACAAGCCAGAAGGCTTGTTTTTTCCCTCAGAAATCTCATGGTGCTGCCACAACCACAAGGGATTCTGGGTTGGCGCATGCAAATAAGGTCAACAATATGTTGTTAACACTAAGCAAAAAGTTTTCTCCAGGTAACCTGATGTATGTAACAAAAGATGGCACCTCGAGAACATATTATCAGTTTCCTCAAGTTTAACTCAAGTTCTCTCCTTTCTTCTCAACCCAAACTTACAATGGCTGCCTGAACTAAACAACAATAATCAGCAACTTAGAGATAACTTAACAGGGAAGGATAATCATGCACACCCTGAAAATAGGGTATTCCACCGACTGTTTCTTTGGTATTGTCAGGACCCTACCGGTCGTCGGCGGGGGCTCTCGCCCGGCGGCGACACCGCCGGGCGCCCGCGTCCTCGGCCATGTGTCCGTCGGGTCCCAACCTGTCCTCCCCGCCGGGCAGCTTCATCCTCGGCCGCACGGAACGGCATCTCCGTGCCGCGGGCCGCGTCCCCGGTCTCCGTTGCGGCGGCAGCCGCACACCAGGACTACGAGTATGGCGGGGGGGCGGGTCCTGCGGTCCCAGACCGCTGCTGGCAGCCAGGGGGGGCGTGTCCTGCGGTCCCAGACCTGACAGCCAGGGGAGGCGTGTCCTGCGGTCTAACCGCAGGGGGGAGGGATTAGGGAATACTTGACAGCCACAGAGAGAGGAGGGGTTAGAGGAGGAGCAACAATTAGGCGGGCTATTTAAACCTGCAACCCTGTACCTTCAGTACTTGGTTGTTCAAGTTCCCTACCGAATTCCTATACCCTGTTGCTGTTTTTGGATTATTACGGACTTTTGACCTCGGCTGGATTTCTGGACTTTGTTTTTGGATTACCCTTGTTGTACTGCGAACCTTCTGATTTTATTACACGGACTTTTGACCCTTGGCTATATTCTGGACTTTGTGTGTTGGATTACCCTTTACTTCACTCCCTTGCACCCGGTGTCTCTCTGCGCTGCGCTCCGATCCCAACTCAGCCTTGACAGGTATACATATTTAGTGGGTAAACAACACCATCACATAGGTTTATTCAGTTGACTGAACTGTAAAATGTAGGATTTGGGAAAAGTGACACATTTTTTTAATTTAAGAAAATAATTTATTTTGCTTGATTAATGTATTCTCACGCTTCACAATTTTACACGCGCTGTTTTATTTTTGAAATGTAAACATATTTATTGCATCTTAATCCAAGGCATAAATTGTTAATTACCCCTGAACAGATGACAGTAACTATTTATGTCCACGCTGTAACAACTTGAAAGTGAAAAATGGATCGAGAGCAATAAAATTGTCACTTCTTAAAATGCTCCGACTTTGATATTCCTTTTAAGTCATTTCTTCAAATACCCTTTGTTTCCTTGTACGTGTGTCCATTTGTCACATATATCATGTGATACAGCTTTTCCTTTTATAATCCGCAATCACATTGTAGCTGATGATTTGTGATCTTGAGGAACACAGGCACAATATAAACTTGGGTCACTTGTAATTAAGTCAGTGGTCAAGAAGGAAAAAATTCTGTTCGAGCCAAAATGAAGTATTTGGATATTTTACTGCTGCATTCCCTTAGTCCAGTCTTGGCTTATAAATATTAATTTAAAGACTACCAACAAGGACAGTAAACGGATTTAGGCATAAAACTTCCTGTCAGGAGTGATTTAGTCCCTATAAAAGTAGAGTTGAATATAGAAAGCCTGCTTCTCTAAATTTATGATAAATCATGAAATAGTGCATTGGAATAAAATGCTTCCGCTTAGGCATTGAAACGCGTTCAATGTAACCGGCACTTGGAGTGATCACCATTGCACTGAACCTGTCAACAGCAGTGGTGCCAGCTCTTGTTGACAGAAGGGAGACAGCCCTCTCTCTGAGTAAATTTTTTGTGGCATACCTATGCCAACTTAGGGCCTGACTGGCAATGATGACGTAACAGCAGCCAAATGGTGGATATGCGCAGCTGCATGCTATGTTTGGTCACGTAGCGCATGGTCGGGAATATCTAGCTGCAGAACCTGATCTGTTACTTCAACAACAGATCGGGTGAGTGTTTGGTGCCATCTGTACCAGTCTCCAAGCTGACAGCCACGGTGTGACTCTGGTACACCTTTACCTTTGACACCCTCCAAAAGGACTCAGGAGAGGACTATCTAGACGTGGCTTGGACCTCATGGGCCAAATGGTTCTTATGTGCCCTCACTTTCTATGTTTCTATGTTACATGGTGTTAGCATGTGTGTGTGATCATATGTTGTTAGAGCGTATGGTGTTAACATGTGTCGCTGGGTGCTAGTGTACGGTCCTAGAGTGTGTGAGCATGTGTGTGTGTTAGTTATGGGGTATGCCAAAACTATACAACACCACTAACCTTAGGCTCACACCTGGCCATATCACATTCTACAGCATGGGCAAGGGTTAATACAACAGAACCAATGGGTTCTTTACTCAGGCTGTTCACACCACCAATTGAAAGACAAATATGGTGAGTAGGCCGCTGGGAGCTCCTTCAGTTATTATTATTTACAGGTCAGCTATTTTTTATATGTTCTTAAAACTAAGAATATATTATGAATAAAACAGATAAAATAACAATATCTGGAAGTTCTGCGAGATAAGAAAATCTAGTGATAACATGAAGCATGACTCTATACTGCAAACAGAGTCCTGAAAACAAGGAATTTCTGTAGTGCCGGGGGCAGACGCAGGCTTCAGTGTGAGAAGAAATGAGAAATCCATAGAACTTTGTTTAATTTATTGAATTTATGTGCTGCTGACCGGTAAGTATAAAGTTCTATCCCCCGAGGCTCACTACCACTCATGTATTACTTGTCAGTAAATCCGGTGCACTCAGAACATAACAAGTGAGGCAATATTTCTGATCACAGCTCAGTTTTACTGCACCCATGGAAGGCAGTAATCTTTAAATTCCCTCACTGTTAACATCTGTTGAAACATTATTGGTCCCAGTATAGCCAAGCTGCTCCGAAATCGCATTTAACAAAGTAGTTAACAGCAACAGTATAATTTCGGAAGCAGCCATGTTTAAAAAGGCTTTATCATCGACAAATGTTCTTCTTAAAGTCTGCTTTCTTAAAGAGCACCTGTCTAGAAATACAATGCATGAGCTCTTTAAGGAACACAATTTTTGTAGAGTATATGTATAAATCAAATGATAGATCGCAGTTCTTCTACCAAGCAAATTCTACATTCTGGGAGATTTTTTTTTCCTCTGCAATTTTTTCTTCCTTTATATATATTTTACTTGCGGAGAACACTAACCTACTGGGAAAGTTTAGACAAATAGACACACAGTTGAAAGATAGGACTGTGTAACGACAAACAGCTTTCCTCCGTCCGTCAGGGAAAGAGGAAACCCGAAGAGTCCCCAGGTCTTCTAATATCTAATAACTAGAAAACTCACCAGCTGACAAAATATACGTATTCTTGTAATAAAGGACTGGACCTTTTTTTTGTGGAAAAATCCAATGGTCTCTAATTTAAACATTCTATCTATCCATCCATCCATGTATCCATCTATCCATCATCTATCCATTATCTATCTATCTATCTATCCAGGGCCGGCCCGACAATGGAGCCGAGTGGGGCAACCGCTCCAGGCGGCACTCTTGAAGGGGCAGCACTTCGCCGCCCCAAGCCCCTTTTTTTTTTTAAAGCGAAAGAGAGAGAAAGGGGCGCCGCTGTCAGTACCCGCTCGGCGCCCCTCGCTCTCTCCTCTGCGGCGAGTCTCCCTGTTCGGTCTCGGTGCTGGCTTGTAATGCTGAGTGCCGGAAGATTTCCGGCGCTCAGCATTACAAGCCGGCACCGAGACCGAACAGGGAGACTCGCCCCAGGCGGCATTTTGCCTTGGGCCGGCCCTGTATCTATCCATCTATCTATCACCTATCATCTGGGGCGAGTTTTAGAACTCGCCCCAGGCGGCATTTTGCCTTGGGCCGGCCCTGTATCTATCCATCTATCTATCACCTCTCTCTATCTCCTGCTATCTATCCATCCATCCATCCATCCATCCATCCATCTATCCATCATCTATCCATTATCTATCTATCTATCTATCTATCTATCGATCGATCTATCTATCTATCATCTCTCTCTCTCTCTCCCTCTCTCCTGGTATCTATCCATCTATCCATCAATTTATCCATTTATCTATCTATCTATCTATCGATCTATCGATCTATCTATATCTATCATCTCTCTCTATCTCCTGCTATCTATCTATCTATCTATCTATCTATCCATCCATCCATCCATCCATCCATCCATCCATGTATCCATTTATCCATCATCTATCTATCATCTATCCATTATCTATCTATCTTTCTATCTATCTATCTATCTATCTATCTATCTATCTATCTATCTATCTATCATCTCTCTCTATCTCCTGCTATCTATCCATCCATCCATCCAAAGCTAGCATTGTACGGGCTACTCATAATACAACCCCATTTGCTTACATTATAGAGTCCTCCATACACATAGTGGTACAGCATATGGTTCACAACAGCTGCCGAGAAATGTTTAGCATTTAAAAAATTATCCATGCATTTTCTTCTGCAGAGATCGATTTTTTTTTTACATAAATGCAAAATGTTTTCTTTTTTTTTCATTATTTATTTTAATTCCATTATTGCTTTTGACATTTCATACCCCAACCCACATCACGTTTGGAAGTACCCCTCCCGTTACTCCCGCACTCATCACACACACACGGCTAAGAGTGCTGAGAGATTTAGCACCCCCAAAAAATATAAAAGGAGGTACCGTTTTCCGGTTTTGACTTTGGACAAATGCTTCTCCGTCCTTTACAGATAAATCAGTGTTATATGTTACTATCGAGTGGCACAGCTTGGCTTCATTATCAACCAAATGTTAGTGTTACTAGTCGAGTATTACTGCCAGAATTTCTCATCAGGAAAATACGGACGGCCTGTGCTATTATCATTTTTCTCTAGAGTTGGCTGAAACCAAGATCCTTTTTTTTTCTAGGTTAATGGTATTGTTTGGTCAGTTTAACAAAAATACTTGCATCCATATTAACTCCGAAACTTACTTCAATCACCCACGTGTTGATCCATGTGGAGCAGGCACCAGCCATATAGCCCACCTGGTCATATTTGTCTTCAAAGCGTTCTTCTAGAGCTGACAGTTATTGTTAACTCTGTTTCATATATTTGAGATTTATTCGATATTAATATCACATATTTGAGCAAAACATGCACTGAAGAATGGATGCCGTTAGCAATAATTCTTTCGAAGACAGCAGCGCTTTAAGTAAAATGAAAAGAAAACTCACGAGAGATATTGGGGATATGCGTAGATAGAGAAATACGGACAGACATTCTCATCCTTTTAATGTCCTCGATGTGAAATGTTCTAAAACGTTCTTGAATAGTATAAAAGATACAATAATTGATATGATTATAAAAATGTTTGTATGATTATAAATGAGTTAAGAATCAATATTGCTTAAGAAAATTCACACTTAACTAGGCGTCTGAGCGAAACTCAGATGAACTTATAGTTATTTTTTGGTGGACAATTACAGAAATCAATACTTTATATCACTAGGAACCAGTCTTCTCATAGTGGATCGCTTATACCAAGCCTCAAGGCCTATTATGCCATATGTACTCAAGCATAAACATTTCTATTTTCATGAATATTAATTTAAAAAACAGTTATGACAGTGGGCTTGTGCTCAATATTTGCAGATAATAGAAATAAGAAAAGTGAAAAAATGTATTTATAATTTTTTATAATTTATATATTTTTTTAAAAAAATTATATTTTTTTTATAATTTATATAATTTATAATTTGTTTATTTATAATTCATTTAGAATATTTTATTATTATTTTTACTAGATCTATTATAAAACTATATCTAAAAATAATTTATAGTATTGTGGGTTTCCATATGTACGGTATGTGTTGAACGGGAAGGAACAGTTAGTTCCCAAGCACTTCTTCATTGAGTCTACAGACTTATTTACCCTGCAGTATCTGAGCCATTTACTGAAGAGGAATATTTATTGTCTGCCTGTTGAAAGTGAAAGCCTTTTACATTTTAATGAGCGCTAAATAGGTACGAGGAAAGATTGTTCATTAGCTGTAATCTGTGGAATTGCTTGAGTGAACTTCCTTCAGAGGTTCCTTTAAACGACTCACTCAAGTAAAACAGTTTTGCATGGTAATTAAGGGGACCATTTTTTTTCTCTGTCAACATCTGTGTTCCTATTTATAAAGCCAAAGGTAGGTCTTCTGGAATTTGCTACATTGTAGAATCTACGGGAATAGAAGACTTTGGATCCTTGATACATAACGATTTTTTTTTTTTTTTTTTCTTGCTATTTTTATTATATAAAAAAAAATAATTTCTACTCTACGTGAGGAAAGAAGAAAAAAAAAATATTTCCAAGCTACGAGCTATATTGTGCTGGGAAGAATTATTATTCTGACATCTATTCATTAATCATTTCTTTGGCTCTGTAGCGAGGCAGGTATATCATGCTGTTTAGCAGATGTGAGCAGGCTGCTTCTTTGGCAGAATAACTCACCTTAACCTACACTATCCCCACCTAGTCTCAGAATATACTGTACCTCCCTGTTTGAAGGGCACCTTTGGAGACGTTAGAGATACACATGGGTCATGCCTCAAATGAGAAAAATCATATCTTTTTATGCGATTGCATTATTTTTACCTAATTACATTATTATACTCATGTATTGCACGCTAAGATCACTACGGTGTTTTATTTGGACTCATTTATTTTATCATAATTCATACAAGACAGGCCAGAAAGTTACTTTGTACAGTGCTGCTGAATATGGTGGTGCTATGTAAGCCAATAAACAATAATACAGGTATACTGTATCTAAGTCTACTTGGCTACTGGAACCTGGTACAGGCTATGAGAGGTTGCAACGGATATAGAGACTAATATAAAGATTGGTGATTTTGGCAAAAACATGGACATTTTGGGGAAAGAAGTGGCAATATACATTTGCTACCAGTGTTGTGTGACATTCTTGTGTAAAACAATGTAAGAACTAGAGGTTACTATTGGTGTTATTGGCCTTTGGGCTAGCAGGCAGTTGCCGGTGTGCCAGATGGCCAGTCCAGGTCCTGCCATAAGTACTGTCTCCGACCTTTGCTACAAATGTCGGATGTGTCCTTGATGTCCAACCTTGAGCAGAAGACCCGATAAGAGATGTTTACACAGAATGCTCATTCCTAATATTAATACTCTCCATACACAGGGCCAGTCCCAGTACCAGATGGCCCAGGCTGAAACTTTCTATAAATATGGATTAACAAAAGCCACACCAATTTAAAAATCACTGCTAATCACTCCTAATGACTGGTGGATGCTTTTAGATAAATATATACAAAATATAGCATTTATTGTTTTATAAAAATGGCTGTGGGACCAATTTCAATGAAAATATTTTTTTTAAAATGTAATGGATGCAAGATTATGTTTCTTTATTCATGACATTAAACAAAATCACACAATAAATATAAGGCACGTTACAGATTGGATATAAATGTAAAAATAAATTATTGTTGAGATTTTATCTCCTCTATAAAATTATTATAAAGTAACAATGAAAATGATTACTTTTACTTAGCAATTTTTCATTTGACTTTTAGTTTTTTTTGGAGAGTGCATTGGGGATATTCCTTCGATCATTCGCAAGCGTGCCATAAAAATACAGAATTATTAAAAGCTAAAGTTTACTAGCAATATAACATTATTGATGTATTCAGGACAGAGCACTTGGCTTTTAACTAAGGTCATTTAAAAATGGCGTTCAACACCCATCTCATTTGCTTTCTCATGCGTGCCAATTTAGTGTTGCATTCCAAGTGATTAATTAGTTTGTGGTGAAGGTTTATTAGGTAATCTTTCTGTCAATCAAAACTCATTGAATTTTTACTATAAGATGGCAGCCCTTTTAGGGGGAAAAAACAGCTGGTACTGTCTGTGCCATTAATATCCTTTTTTTATACAGAACATAGGTGCTGAGTTTGTGTGAAACCGACCTGGCTAAAAATGAAACAAAAGGCATAGAATATTCATGAGCATAAATGTCCTACATATTTTTGCACCCAACGAGGTACGTCCCATAAACGTTGGGATGGAGATATAAAGAAAACAGAAGCAATGTATCAAGTTGAACCTTCTGGAACAATATGTAACCGTCAAGAGCCAATAGTTCTGATTTATCAGTGGTTGTGTCTTCAGGCCAGGCTGCCTCGTTGTCCCCAGTCTGGCCCTTCCATCAAGTTCGGTAATCAAACAAAACTTTTATCCAAATTAATTCCTTACAATTACCAATGGCTTTGTTTGTCAATCAGTGTGCTTGTTTTGGAGATAACTTGGTTTGAAACTTCACCTCATTTGTCTTAACTGGTATTATTTCAGTTGGCTTTCTTCCTTGAAGCTCCCAAAGTGTACACCAACACCAGTGTCAAGGCTTGTGGAAGACGTTGTTTATGGGATATTTGGTAAAATGTCCTTCACAAAGAATGTTGCTTTCTACTCCTGCTCCCTCCCTTCTCCTCAACATACAGATTTTGCCTGTAACAATCCACAATCAGCTATGTAACTACAGGGGAGGGATAAGAGATAGCCCAAAAGGAATGAACAGGAAGTTATGGTGTTGTTCTAATACACTAATATTATTTTAATCTGTAGTTCTGTTACATATTTTTTGTATAAAACTGAAAATATGGAGAATTTGGGGAAATCTGCTTTAAATATTGGATATTGGAAAATCTCATTCGTTATATGTAAAATCATTTCACAAGACTTTTAAAGTGCAACTGTATATCCCCCACCTATCCCATCACTTGCTCACATCTTAATTCTTCTTTCCCTTTTTTTGTTCGCTTGTCTGTCTTTTACATATTTCATCTTCTTTTCTGCTCCCCCCAAACACATACATGTTCACAAATATGTTCACAAATATGTTCACATATACACACGCACATACACACACACATACTTACCACATCTTCCCTCCTGTACATTACTTGCGGCCTGTACCTCCCTCAATGTGACACCAGTTCTCGGCATGCAGTGTTAGTGAGGGAGGATCATTGCCACGTGTCATGGGATCTGATCCGATCGCCGCTTGGTGGGACAGAGAAATGGACCCGTAGAAACGCCGGGGACATGGAGCAATTGCTCCATGTGCTCCACCATCAATTCGGCCCTGGTCAGAGGCTTGCTGTAGATGTAATGTAAGGATGTTTTACTTTACTGAGAAGCTGGTAGATAAATGGAACAGGCTCTCAGTAGAAGTGGTAGAGGCTAATACAATGAGGGAATTTAAACATATAAGGGATACGGCTCCTGAATCTAAGACGAGACAAGGATTATTTAAGGGTCCTTACAGCAGAAAAAATGGGCAGAATAGTTCTACCCTAATAGAAGACAAACCGGTTGTAACTATACCATATTTACTTGTTGTTTTATATAAATTCAGTTTAGAATTATGGATTCTTCTACAAAATATTACTATTATCTCATATTTACAAAAAAATCCTTTATAAAGCTGCATGAAGGTGGCTTCGTGTTCTACACAGGACGGGGAAGATCTGATTACATTTTCAAGTTCTTATCTAGGTTACAATGACAAAAGGATTTATTACTATTACATATAATTAATACATGTTTTACAATAAAATTATTTAGAGTTCATATCGGAATATTATGTTTGCAGAGAGGATAATTATGAAAATGACTTCTAATATACTATGAAACCACAGCGTAATCCATTTTGTAGGTTCTAATTTGTTAATACAGATAAAAGATAGATGTATGATTCTCTTTTATGGTTTGTTATGTTCCAATAGAGTTTAATTAAATTGAGAAACAAATCAGATAGAGTACAGGTGACGTCACTATAGGTGACTAGAGTCTAGTCGGTTAGGCAGGAGAAGAGGCTTCGTATGTCAACAGCAAATAAAATCTGTATTGGAGTTAGCAAATTTGGCCAATGGAACAAGACGAATTTTAATTATTTAACATATTCAAAAACGTTGATGTATATACAAAGTAAGAGCTTTAACATACCTCTCAACAGTCCTGGGATTCGATGGACGGTCCCAAGTTTTATGTACTGTCCTGCTGTCCCAGGCACCTCTCCCTACTGTCCCACCTTTGCTTGCAATGGGGATCATGGGTTAGTTGGGAGCCAGAATAAAGCAGACATATTCCCGGAGAAAGAGAGGTGCAGAAATGCTTCTCTTTCTCTACAAATCTGTCTGCAATATTCCAGCTTCTTTAACTACTTCTGCAGAAGGGTAGACCCATGGCCCTCTAGGTCCCATTGTGGAAGCACTCCTGAAAGCCTGGTCAACGAGCTAATACCGGGTTAAAAAAGAAAGGGACATGGAAGTGGTCAGTAGAGAAGGTAGGGAGACTCAGTTCGACACCCACAACTGCCAATTTCCCAGGACATTTATTATTGTTATTATTAATTATTGTTTTATATTGCGCCATAAAATTCCGTAGTGCTGTATTGAAAGTACTGTGACAAGCTGCCAAATTCTGGGACTGTCCCAGGAAAAACAGGACAGTTGGCAACTATGCCCTGATGCAGGTGTCCCGATTTCAACACTTCTAATTTAGATACTCTAAGACAGTGGTAGTCAAACTTTTTTTACATCTAGTTTTCAAAAACATTTCTGACTCCCAACTATCACTTCACACTGTGTGCAACTTACAAATGGGGTGAACCAACCAAATAGAGCCAACAGAAGAACCAACGTCAAAATTTAACTCCCCAAACCATATCACCCTTCTGTAGAACGAGGTCCCAGCATGAATCTTTAGAGATGAAGGACCAACGGATGGAGAAGTTCTAGTTGTAGTCAAGTTCTTGATAACAATCTGTTTTTATTTGGCTTACGCACAAATGCAAACTGTTCTTCTGTAACAGTGCTTTTAATATCACGATGACCACAGTTTCAAGTTTTGAGGACCACTCATGGTTTCAGAGCCCCTAATGTAGTCAACCCTTGTCATCCCAACACAAGGTCCCTATCAGAAACCAGAAGATGTCTGGTGGCCCAAAACTCCTTTTTCAGTTAAATGAATACCTATTTGCTCTTCAAGCATCTACAAAGGATCCAAAAAACATATTTGAGTTACAATCACATAAATAAAGCACGATCAAACCATAGAACTAGATACAGTCTACAGAAACAGACAGGGGGCATTTAAATTGGCTTTCAGAATAGCTTAACCAACCGCACAAAGACCGATCTCTTTGTAGAACCATTCAATGTAGGTAACAGGCATTCTCTGCGATTGAACAGAAGTACATTCTTTTCTTGTGTTTCCTTTTTTTTTTCTTTTTTTTTGGACGGCCGTGTTAAATGTGTGCTATTGATGGCAGTCTAACTGAAATGCCTGAATGTGAACAACAGATTTGTCAGTGTGTGACAAGCTGACAGCCCAGCTCCCAGCTGCTTGTCCGCTATTGTTAAATCAGTGGCTTGTCTAAGTATTCAGCAAAGAGGCAGTCTGCTTCCTCCATTTGTACAGGCAGGTTGCCAGTTAAAAAAATACAAGTACTGGCTTTGGGCTAGTGTGCCATAATGCATTGAATAAACACAATCCAAACCTTTCAGTGCCCTTTGGGCAACACGTCGCAAGATTTGCAACTTCAAAACATCACGCTGTGGGTTTTTTCCTCCGTCGGAAAACAAAAAAAAAATCTAAAAAAGCAACGATAAACCGGTGGCATCTTAATGTCCAATTATAGCTGTCCACTCAAGCTTGCAAGATATATCCTCCAATATATCCCCAGATTAGAACTCTCATGAATGATCTTCCTCGTTTTCAAATTACTGCGTTTTTTGTTTGTTTTTAAAGTGAAAAACCCAGATAGGTTACAATTAAATGTGACAAATATGCTATTGGGTAATTTGCAGAAAATTGAGTTTGATGGTTCAAGCCTAACTTGGCTACTTAGTAAATACTGAGCGCCGGATAAGCAGTTATTTAAAGCACAATTTATTTCACGTCTGAATGTTGATTGGATATGCTCATGAATATTATGATTAGCGCATAACACAAAAGTCAGATTTTTTGCATCTAAGAGGGCTTGTTTCTTACGATAGGGGCACACAAGCAGGACACAATATGCATTATGTATTAACTGTACTCACATAAGGTGTCAGATATTGTAATAAAAAAAAAGATCAGGAAAAACTAGTTGGTAAAAAAAGACACGTTTGGGATAAAATAAATTATTATTTATAGATGGTTTTTTTTAATTGTTAGTACAGGTGGGAGATTTTATTTATATTCAGAAATGCATCTTTGTTTTAATTCAGGTAATTTTATTGTCTTTTAATATAATATAATGCATTGGCCATTAAACTACAAAGTGTTTATTGATATATATGTAAAATCTGAGATAATTCCACTATGTTGCAATCCATCCAAAAATAAAATGTGACCAATTTATTTTGAGGATAATTTTAATATTATGCAGATTTAAGGTGGGTATGGTTTTCAACCAATCAGAAGCTCTGAATGGCTAGAAGTGCTTAATGCCCTATTACCATAAACAATCTTCAGCTTTTAACTAGTGGTCCTCGAAGTGCCAACAGCTTATGATGTAATAGTTGTTCTCACAAATGGTTGTTCTCCAGTTAGGACAGGTAGATGTGATTGGCCAATATTGGCGCTATCGGGAAATATTAAAAACATGAACTGTTGGGGTGTTTGATGAGTTATATCTGCTGCCCTCCATCATTCCTGCCCAACACAAGATCCATGTGCAAGGTGGGGCAAGGTGGGCACTGGATTTGAATATCTGGAACTGGTGAGCACAGATACCCAGTTGTGGTCCTGCTGTAGGGTTTTCTGAATTGGAGATCATGTTTTGCTGTTCTTGACCCTTGGCTTTCCTGACTATTCTTCTGCCTAGTGATTCTGTTTCTGTATTGCCCTACATGTATAACATACCTGGTTTGTCTGACTACCTGCCCTGTGAACCGACTTCTGGCTTGTATGACTACCCATTTAGTGTACCGAAAAGTGTCTGACCATCGATTCTGCATTAACCCCTGGCATCCTGTGCACCCATCTTTGACTTCAGCCCCCAATATACCTATACAGGTATCTGTATCCATCCATGCCTATTACACTTAGTACTGAACTTTCCCTGCCTACACCTGAGCCTCCTCACTTTTGGTATCGTCTAAACCCCTGTCCTCTTAGCTTGAGGCTCCCCTCCTTGCTAGGTGAGCCATGGCTGAAGAACTTCTGAGGTGAGTGCTTATTCAGCAGCGGCAAACATGACAGCTCCAGTCTTTCTCTCTCTCCCTCTCTCTCTCCACTCCCCTCCATCGACTCATATCTGCTCGTCTCCTCTTCCCTTTGCTTTTCTTGGCTTTCCTCCATTTACCTTTGCTTTCCTCCTCTTCCATGCACTTTCCTCTGCTTTTCTTGTTGCCCTCCGCTCTTCTTTGTTGCCCTCCATTTCCATCTGCCCCTGTTTTCCTCTACTACTAAAGCTCTACGTAAAGTCTGGCCCTCTATCATAGTGACATAGATCTCTCACAGGGGCCCCACAGATAACTGGATTTTAAAGTTGTTCCAAAATATATTCTTCTTGTGGTGGACAGAAGTGAGTAGCAGGCTTTAAAATACAAGCAGCCGCCTTTCTCTGCTGTGTAATAAGTAATGTGACAGGTGGCGTAAGCGCCACATAGACAATTTTTTTTTTGCTAAAATAGGCAACATTTTCAGACAATTTCCAATGAGCTCAGTACCATGTACCCTATTTATGTATGCTAAAGAACTCTCATTTAAAGATAAGTGGAAGAAGAAAAGCCAAAATTGGCTTTGCAGATGTTGAGAAGAAATTCATTGCAGGCAATCATCATTTAATATCTTCGGGTGACTTTTGGAACAAGTACTTTCTGTAAATAATAAATCAAATGAGTTGGCACTAACAACAATCTTTCAGACTTAGAAGGAGGAAAGCAGGGATATTAAAATAATAGAAACATTAACATAGAATGTGGACTTACCTTGAATCTATGATTAGGCGTGCACTGGTCATTTAGGGAGAGGCACTAAATCACTGTTTAAACCAGATATTTACCCATGGCGTTAACACCGTGAGTGCCAGATGGTACCCGGTGCCCTGTTAGTCTCTCTGACATTCTAAGAGAAAACTGTTGCTCCAGGTGCTTAATGGGTTAATTAAGCCGCATCAGGCCCGGACTGGCCACCTGGCACATCGGGCAAATGTCCAGTGGGGTGCTGGCTGATAATGCCAGATACTCACCCGATCTGCTCCAGCGGTAGATCAGGTCCTGCAGTATGTGGCCAGCGGGTGGATATGCCGGCCGCACACGCTACATGAGCATAAAAAGTAGTATGCGGCTGCGTATATATATATATATATATATATATATATATATATATACAGTTCTTGGCTGTGCTTGCATAATCAGACAGCCGCTGGCTTTAAAGTGCCAATTTCACTTTGTCATCCCCAGCCGTAAGCCTTTTTGTACAAACAGGTAAGCTTTCGTACCCAACATTGGTGGCATCATGTATATGGTGGGATGACCTGCAGGCTTATGTATTCATACGTGGGAACTACTCTGTAAGTTCAGTACAGGATGGTGCGACATCATTGCTCCAAACCCCATAAGCCAAGGAATAAGAAGACTATCCGTGGACCGGAAACATTGATTTTTGTGTCCTCCCCTCTCTGCAGAACATTATGAAATACGTCATAACTTCACAACATTGGGTAAAGATATTATAGAAGCCATGCCGGCTACGCACAGCCATCCATAGTGTAAATGGGCCATTACAGGCTAGATTTCTGGCCATGGTATGCCACCGTTTAGTAACTAATTCTTTAATTAAAGAATACCCTTTTCTAAATATAACAAGTTTCTTGTGTTTAAAGCAAGCTGATATGTAGTGGCCTACGCCACTTTATTCACACAGTAGCCGACTTCACTTCTTCTTTTTCTAGTCTCTGTGAGCAGTTTCGGGAGTTTTCTTTTTTCGCACTCTAGAGATTTGACACATTCTTTAATTTTTCAGCCTACTGCTTTCAACTGGGCCTGCATTCATCTCTTTCAGTTCCAATATATACCGGTACATTTCTTAGAACATTATTTCAAATGAAATCTTTGCTGTGTGATTCTCGCAATCTAAACAAAGCTGTGATTCATGGGAGACGGTTCGCCTGATCCCACGTACTTTCTGAACTGTAGTCCTTTTCTCAGCAATACACGATAGTCAATAAAACAAAATGTTGGTATCTGTAATAAAGTCATTATTGAAACTTCAGTAAAGAAAAAAATATTGATCGCATGTTTTATTATTATTATAACTATTGTTACTTTTGGTGTTTATTCTTTAACAAAGTCATGAGTAAAGCATTTTATGCTAATTTCCATTTATTTCCCATGATCCATCGGTGAAAAGTTTATTGGAATCTTATAGGAACTTGACACAGATAATGCATTCTTTTTAGAAGTATTTGGAGGAGGCTGACAATTCAGTCATCATAGTGGGACCTTTGAACAAATGCCAAGTAAATATATATATATATATATATATATATATATATGACTATAGGTTCAGAGATAGGATGCAGCATGTGAAAATAGGATGGTGTGTTAAATGCTTTGCAACATATACAAAAGAGAAGAGCGCCACCTACAGAACAAACATACGTCCGTGGCAACATACATTGGAATGAACTGAATCAGCTCTGATTGCGCTTGTAGTATTTCACAATGAGCTTCATGTTTAGGAAGAAACTTAAAAATATATATATATTTTTATAGATGTGAAGTCTATCGAGAATTTTCTCAATAATTAATATTCATTAAAGTGAAAGGGATATGATAAATGTAGCATAACATAGTTTACCAAAACAAATCTTAAATAAATTACAATTTATTTTCCCAATTTATTTCTAAACTTGGGTTAACACAAAGCTTTTTGCTACTTTTAGTGTCCCTCTGTCACTGACCACATTGTGTGGCCCTGCTGTGACATCCACTCCGATTGCATGGAGGTGGTGGGACATTTTATCATGCTCTGCTTATGTACTAAACCCAGCTGGGAAGCTAGGACCTCACTCTTGGCATGGGGACTGTTAGCAACTATTATTATTTATTATTTTTATTTATTGGTTTATATAGTGCCATCATATTCAATGGCTCCTATAGAAATCTCTACATAACAACCTAATGCTAGAGTTTGGCGTATGTCATAAGATCATGAGTAAGCGCCAGCACAGGCGTGTGCTGTGTCCATTTGTTCCTGTATGTACACTTTAATTTAATATCAAGACCAGCGATTTCTATCCATTTATTTGCTGTGTATGGTGTCATCTTGGAGGCATCTTTAACTCCTAACACCCTGTCGGCTTCAACCAGGCTTTGGAACGAAATCTCTTGACGCCCCTACCAAGGTGGTAGCCAGATACACAAGTTTATATGTCATAAATACCTGGTAACTTGCTGGGCTTGACATGTAGTCTCCGGCTTGCCAAACACTGCAGGTGGGGTCTTTTCAGACCCCGATACGCATGCATGGACAGCACTCCCATCAATATTAATGGGAGCATTTTTCTGCCACTGATCAGCTGCTTCAAGCAGCCATCAGTGGTATGAATGGATGGACCATAGAGGAGAAGGGCATCTGCTGCTGCAGGGCTGCAGCATCTATTTCAGGCAAGTGCTTTGTTTCATGTATTTTTAAGATACATTCTTTTTTTACTGGGGCATTTGTTTAAGATGTAGGCATTTTTCCAGCCTAGAAAACAGGTTTTCAAGTTGTATGTGCTCTAAAGATGGTAGATAATGTTTTCCACTGATGTTTTTATCATACTGCCATTTGACACTGCTCTGCTTTGTGGCGCATATTTGCTGTATTTAAGTGTATATAAGCGTGGGCACATGAAATACACACTTGCAGGTAAATTACACAATGACACACTGTACAACATCAGGATAAAGCTTAACAACGCACATCCACTGACTGGATGCAAACACCCGTCTTCCAAATGTCTTCCAAAACCAGTGAAAACAGACAAAGGATATCTATCCCTCTACGAGGAATAATTTTCTAGCGCTTTTGACTGTGTTACCGTTAACAAAAAGAACCAAAATATGATAGGTTATCTTCTCAACAGGTAATAAAAAGAAGGTTTCTCGCTGATCTCTATATCACATAAACCGGCAATTTTTGGATAATAGCCAAGTGTAATTTGGGATTTTGAAATTATCTGTATATTTAAAGGCAGATGGCAGCCAGTGTTAAGAGAAGCCTGCAGTTGGCAGCAGGAACCCTCCATGAAGAACACTCCGTGTCACACTATTGGTTTTGGTTTTTATTTGTTTTTTTATTTCTATGCTGCATATGGCATGGGAATTTAAAAAAAATGTCTACCTAAACTCACTGCATTTGGAAGCCGACCAACAAGGGGATACGAATATTCAGCGATAGAGACAGAACCACCAGAGCAGGGTTTGCTCTACACACAGTGGCTCTCCTACTTAACATCTGACAACATCACATTGTTGTTTTTTATTTCGTATTTGTCTTTTACTTATCTGTATACGCCTTCCATCCATTTACTTGGTTGAGTTGTTCACTAGGTGCGCCATCACTATTATTTTTCACTTTTTAGTTGATACAAAAATGAGTGTTTACAGGCAACAGTGAAACATGGCGGAGGTTCCTAGCAAGATTGGGGCAAATGGAGTTGGGGATTTGGTCAGAAGTACATGCAGGTATTTATCCATCATGGAATGCCATCTGGGAGACATCTGATTGGCCCCAAATGTATTCTGTAGCATGACAACGACCCCAAACATACAGCCAAAGCCATTAATAACTATCTTCAGTGTAAAGAAGAACAAGGGGTCCTGGAAGTGATGGTTTGGCTGCCACAAAGCCCTGATCTCAACATCACCAAGTCTGTCTGGGATTAGATGAATAATAATAGATGATCTATCAATCTATATATACATTTATTTAGTGTACCAAATTGCTAAATGTAATATTTGGGTAAATATTTCTAATTTCCTCTGTAGATGCATACTTGCCCTAGTTTATAAAAATACATAATCGTCTGTATTTTATGGTATTTTAGGTAATACATTTTTATGCCGTATGAAGAAAATCCGGTAAAAATGTTGTGTTACTTGTATTAAATGGTTTACCTACCTCAGTTGTCTTTTTTAATACGGAATTCCTTGGAAAATCAAATGGTAACAACTCCTTGAAAATGCTATAACTATAATTAAATAAGTTGTGTTTTCTAAGATAAGCTTTTTGGGGGTTTGTTAACCGATCCAGTGCTCAGTATTCCAGCACTTCACATGGTATTATTTCATTCCATACATCTATAGCGCGTGTAATGTATACAATAAAAATATTTTGTCTTTCTACCAGTAGTCCCGATTGATCGTATGCGTCCCCGCAGAGCATAAATACATTCCAGAGGCATTTCATTACAAATATACGGTGTGAGTGCCTTCGTTTTCGAGACCTATTTTTACTTGTTACCGTTGACCTCAAGTGATTTTGAGCGGCTCGCTTTATCCTAACGTGGGTCCCACCAAGAGTCACAGGGAACGCATAGAAATTAGCTGTTTAATCCGCAGCCTTACACCTCCTGTTTTTTATGCTTTATGAAGCTGTGTGGGGTTTCTGTTGCCGGCCATTTAAAATGTCACCTGTCACATCTCCCAGAGGCAGCCAACTCTCTGTCTTTATTGTAACCAGTTTCATGCAGACCGCTCTGAATATAATCATCTCTGCTCTCCCGGTCTCCTGCTATGTACCCACCTCAAGCAGAAGCACTAAACTAAACGGGAAAACATCTGACACGCTGCTCCTTTGATCTTCTCAGACACAGGGAGTCATATTTTTCTGTTAAACATTGGCCATTATCCTTGATAGTTCATACATGACTTCACGTTTTCAGTCGTTAATCATATTTTAAGAAATAATAATAAAAAAATAACATAAAAACTTTAGCATTCCACATTAGATGGCATCGGTCGACCTATTTATTTTCGAAAAAGTCATTACATAAATAATATTTCCCTGAAATATAAACGTACAGAAAACATTTTGGTTACTGACCCAGAATTCTTTTTTTTCCCCCAATGTATCATTTAAATATTAAATGTAGTTGTTAGAAATGAAACGTCAACTATACACTTAAAACATTTGTATCATTTTAAAAATATAAGTGGTTGAAATGATTTCTAAAAAAAATTTATGCAGGTATAAAAAACTGCTGTAAAGTAAGAATGTTTTCTAGAATAGACATGGTAATAGTTTGTTTATTATATAACAAAGTGCAAGGTAAGTGAACAGAAGAAAAATCTAAATCAACACAGTAACTCAGAAGGTAGGTTGTTTCAAGTATCTTGGACAACTAAGTACAGCTCTGTGGATGTAGGCACCTCACTTGCTTCTCTTTCTTCATGTAATCTCCGATAGACTCGATGATGTTGAGATCAGGGCTCCGTGGGAGTCACATCATCACTTACAGGACTCCTTGTTCTTCTTTACGTTGAAGATAGTTCTTAATGACTTTGGTTGTACATTTGGGGCCGATGTCATGCTGCATTAGGGGCCAATCCTGATGTTATTGCATGATGGATAAGTATCTGCCTGAAGTTCTTGGCACGGAGGAGACCATTCATTCTGGCCAAATCCCCAATGCCATTTGCAGAAATGCAGCTCAAAACTTGCAAGGAACCTCCACCATGTTTCACTGTGGCCTGCAAACACTCATTCTTGTACCACTCTCCAGTTCTTCGGTGAACAAACTGCCTTCTGCTCCAGCCAAATATTTCACATTTTGACTCTTCAGTCCAGAGAAGCTGTTGTCATTTTCTGCACCCCAGTTCCTGTGTTTTTGTGAATACTGGAGTTGCTTGGCCTTGTCTTCTATGAAGACTACTTCTCTAAACAGTAGAGGACTGTACCAGGGTCCCACTGTTTCTGCCAGTGCTGAGCTGATGGCACTGCTTGACGTCATCTGATTTTAAATAAGCATGATGTGTCTTTTATCTGCTGCACTAAGTTTCCTTGGCTGACCACTATATCTACGGTCCTCATCTTTGCCCTTCTTGAAAATAGCTTGGACAGAACACACGGAAACCTCTGTCTGCCTTGAAATTTCTGCCTGGGAGAGACCTTGCTGACGCAGTATAACTACCCTCTGTCTTGTTGCTGTGCTCAGTCCTGCAACGGTTTGAGACTTTCGACATTAAACTGTCTTCAGCAACCTAACCTTGTTATTGCATTTGGACGTTCCTCACCCAGGTTTATTCTTCCTACACAGCTGCTTCTGTCTACATTTTAAATTAATGATCATTAGGAACTGTTTGGTAAAAATGCTTAATCAAACCCCTAACTAAACAACTAAAATTATATATATATATATCATACACATACACACATTTTTTTTACGCAGGGAAAGTTCTAAAAATATTATATGTTCTTAGAGCACCCGATGTTCAATATTAAGTATGACAATGTGGTATTTTTTTATGTAATAAATAAAAAAAAACAGATACATTTCCAGTTCTTTAATCACATGAGGTTAAGATAATCCTAAAAATATTTTGATTAATTTGTTCAAATCTACATCAGAATTATTCAAAGGAAAAAAAAAATATAGCCCTTTGTGAGAAAAATAGTATTTTAGTTGGTGGTAATCGGATTGTGAAGGATTTAATCCCGAATCCCATTTATAACTGTGCTAGCTATTCAAAATTAAAATGAGTCTTCCATCCATGTAGATCATAAATAGGCATTTATCAGGATTATACAAGTTTTCTATCCATCTGAATATGTAACCAAAATGTGTTTTCTTTTCGTCTCTCTCTATGTAATTACCATGCAACAATAACAAAAGTGACATGTTTGAAGAACAGATAAAATGCTGTAAATTGGCCAGTAATGGTGATATTTCCTCATCTTTTGAAAAACCCATTTATTCTCTCTCTCAACAAATCAAGGCATTGTCAGGCTGTACTCATCTCCTGGCCAGAGGGGCTCTTCCAATTTTTCGATGTAAGTGAATACTGGAATGCAGATGAGGTCTTTTAACCAGGGCTTGCAACTCATGCAGCTGATCTAAGCTTGCTTCAATTTCTAAATCATCCATAATGGGGCCAAGACCTCCAAAGCACTAAAAAGAGCAGTCTGACACGCTGGACAAACTGTTAATTTTTTTTCCTGAAGAAACTGCTATATTGCACATCTGTCAATGCTGTTCAGACAATTACTCAAGGTTTTTTTTTTATAAGGAACAAAAATCATGTGGCTGTGTTTCTATGCAGAATTTTAACGGAGGTAAAATAGGAATTTAAAACATTGGTGTGACAGGGAACTGCTTTATCATACAAGGCGGTTCACCTGTTGGTTGGCAATGATCTACGCACTTACTGATCCTTTACATGGTCCTGCTTAAAGGGACAGTGAAGAACTTTCTGAATACTTAAATGTGAAAACATATAGCACTTACCCAAGGTAGAAGCTGCAGCTACAGAGCTGAAGCTGCCTCCTCCTCAGTTGTCTGACAGTTCTTGCCACGGATTGGCTGCTTGAAGCAGCCAATCGGTGGCAGGAAAGTATTTCCTTTGAAATTAATGGGAGCGTTTTCCATACACGTGTACGGGGTTCTCAAAAGACTGACCAGCGCTGGAGCTGACTGGCGGTAAGTGTATGGAAGATGTGTTCAGCCAATAACATCTCCTGCATGAAAATTAGCTGGGGAGGGGAAAAAGCACATGGGGAGATTCCCTCACTCACCTATCACAGTATCATCCTTCCTATTTGATTCCATACTGGATGTGCAATTACAAAACAGGCCCTGATCCAGTTAATGAAACCTAATGGTTAAATATTTTAACCATCAGCCCATCAAGTCTGCTCATTATTCTACCCGCTAAACCTGAGAAAAAAAATGTACTTGGGCTTCTGTTTTCAGGACAGCGTTATGTATCCCATGCTTGTTTCAATTCCATGCCGTGATATTAACCTCCAACCTTCTGTCTGAAAAGAGATTAAGCCCTTTCATCCTAATCCCTAAAAACTCTATATAATTTGCCCCAATTCATTGTTGCCCTAAAGAAAGTAATTACTTCCTTCAATAAGTATACAAGAAGTGAGAAGTGATGTATCCCTCCAAATCAGACTGTGCGTAGGGTATTACGGTGATTGGGGATGTCGCTGCACAGATTCACTTTGTTTTCACCGGTGGCTTTAAAGTAAAATAGCCAAGAAGTTTAAATATTACAATATATGTGTTACTATGGTTTCAAAAGGCACTACTTGCCCTGGAAAAAGAAAAAAAAAAAAACATGCATAATTTGCGTGGGTACATCAGGCATAGAAAAGGGGATTCAAGGTTTAACAATCATATGCTAAAAGTGGAAAAAGAGCTCAAGTCTTTAGGGCAGGAAAACCAATTGGTCATGAGAGTTTTTATAACTATTATATGTAGCTACCCCCATTCTTTCCTAAAAGAGACTGTCCCCTTTCCTACAGATAGTTTTTTCACTTGGCAGAATCGCATATAAGTCAACGATGGCCACTCCAACGACCGGAGACTATGACTAACGGTCTGCTGAGAGCGCATCTTAGAGATTTGAATGAACCCTGTGTAAAAAGGGTATTCAGTATTGCTACTGACAGCGGAATTCTGACACACACTTAGCTGTTTCAAATCTTCTATCGAAATGGTACCTGTTTGTTGATGCACACTTTTGTGTTTCATTAAACGTGTTGCTGTCTGTGGATATCATATTTTGCCTGTTATCGGTGCACGCTTTGGGAAGTTACATCCGGTCGGTCTACACCAAGAAGCCAATCGGAATATGGCTATGAAATTAAAATCCATTTGCATTTTTATTTTATTTTTACTGCCCTTGTGTTTCTCAACAAACCTCACCGGCTCCTGTGTCAGAAAACAAAGGTTTCCGTAAAATTACTATTTAGACATTACTGTCTCTTTAATCTTAAATGAAACCATAAATAATCTTGATCTCAGATTGGCCAGGGGGTAGAAGGAGTAATTGAGACAGACACGTTCTTTAAGCCCCATTCTGGGAACACTCTACTACGTGCCACATCATGTCATCCGTAACATGTGCAGAGAGGAATCCCGAAAGGGGAGTTTGTACATTTAAAACGGAATTGCTCTACTTTTTGCATTCTTAAAAATAAAAAGTTTGGTCTCTTGTTCATATTGAGTTCCCGTAGACATTTATTCCCACATATATAAATGAAGACACATCAAAAGCATCCCATTTCAATATAAAACAGGCTTTATTATTTTTTTTTTAATCTCCAACAGCAGATCTGGTCAGTTTTAAAGCATGTTACAGAAGACAGAACAACTTAAAACATGCATTATAATACAGCTATGACAACGGGTGAGTTAATGCGCATTTGTATAGCAAGGATAAGAAAACATGCATTAAATAATTATTTTCATTGATGTATTTATAGTGTGCGTGTGATCCAGGGCAAAAAATGATGCCTTTCACTATACTGAGGCTATTAGAAATTTGAGAACATTACAATTATTCTATTTTTGTTTTTTCAAACATCATACATTTTTTTCCCTTTCATTTTTTATTATCAGTCATGTTATATAATTTTTTTCCCAGAGTTTTATTTAGTAAGATATTCCAGTTTATAAAAACATTTACTATGTATACTTTGTCATATTTTTTTATCTTACTAAAACGTCTGTTTTTAATCACTCTTTAGTATAAATTCAACCATTTTTCCTTACAATACCTGTTTGTTATACATTGTGGATACATTTTCAGCCGAGAAGAAACTACGCAAAGAACTTCAAACACTTAGTATATAATTACACTGCTGTTGATGCATGTCCGATAGCAAGATTTGGTAATCAATTTCATCTCCACTCCAACAGAGGGGAGCTTTGGACTTTTAAAGAATAAAAAGAATGAAACGCAGACTCGTGCAAATTAAATCACAAAGTAGTCTTAAGTTGACATGAAAGAATTCCTGAATGCTCTGCACGATACCTTCTAACAAGAACATCAAATGGTATACTCTCTGTCATTCCTCCTTAGTAGAACATTAATCAGGTGCAGCCACTCGGTCCTTAAAAAAAAACAACCAGTTATGTATGGCAGTGGAATACACCACCACAAGTTGCTGGGTTAAAAGGGGTTAAAAACCATAATACAAAAACCAGAACACTTAACATTTGCAACCGATATAACTCGCGATATAAAGTGATAGCAAAGGTGCAAAAGACTTCATCCAGCCTGAAGGTCTACATGATAAAACCAGAATTAAAATACAAAAAAAGGATTTAAAATAAACTCCCCAGAATTAGAATTAATAAAAAATCTGGGAATGCCTTGGACATGATTCCTAAAACTAAAACTGATTTGTTCTTACCCAGCTAGGTCAAGGTCAAAACTTTGCTGGTGGGATGAACTTTTGGACTCGCTGTCATTACTCTGGATCGTGAAGGGTCCATCCCAGTGAACTTCTCATGCAAGAAGGGCTGAGCTGGCCCCCGACTAATGTTTATTCAACACAGGCAGAGCTGATGGAAGAGTGGTAGTTCCAGCTCCTTCACTTCACTATGAAGGTCCAACCATGGTGAGCTTCTGCTGTCGCCCTATATGATGTATAGGTAAATTGGGTAGATTTCTTCAGTTTCTATGCCTGCTGAATTATACATTATACAGGGCCAGCTCAGCCCTTCTTGGTGGAGAAATCTGGCAAGAGTTGACCCTTTGTAATGGATTGCGAAGATAGGGGGTTAAAAACCACAACTCTGCGGTCTATTCTCTAAAGGAAGAGATGGTTGATTGTCTAGGCGTTGGCAGTAAGCTGCATTTACAGAGCAAGATGTAAACTGACATACAAGAGCTCAGAGGACCCTTCTATAGACGTAAAAGGGGCCTCTGCCTTCTTGGAAGCGTATGAACTCCACATCTTGTTCTGTGTATCTGCTGATCAAACGTATCACGTGCTTCTAGAAAACTAGCTTCTCTGGGACCAATATAGAAAGATTCATTTTTTTTTGAGTAAGGCTCGAGAATTAAACGGATGTGTTATCTTTACGAAATACTGTATATTGTTGGCTTTCCATAGGGGACACTCGTATACTATATTAGGCATAGAATACACATCTATAGGTCCCCCCTTAAAACACATTTTTACTGGTTGCTTCAGTTTCTAAATTATCTACAAATAGCGAAAACGCTCATATCTAGCATTGTGCGCAATCACCGCTTCAGGAGCTGAAATACTGTTAAATTAACATTTTGGCAATATCACTTTTCCCAAAAAATGTATAATGCTTGCAAATATAAGCAAATCAATAAGACAATTGCGCTACCAACGAAGTCATTAAAGCGAATGTGTCGCATAGAGTGTAGGAGAGGCGCGTAAATTCATAACATGGCAAGAAAGTGTATGGAAACCCCAAAAAAACTAGGAATCACTTTCCTGTGAACGCCATCAACCCTGCCATGCAAACGCATAATTTTCTGAGGCAACCGTCTATAAACATTTTATGTCGTATATATATATATATATATATATATATATATATATATATATATATATATATATATATATATACACACATATCACACACGTATAATTAGTAATTCTGCTAGTGCAAAAGTACGCTTACACACAAAGGGTCTCTAATTAGGATCTTAATTCGGAACATTTTAGTACTAAACTTTATGTCCTTTTTTAAATAGGTAGATCAAGATGAACAGTAGGGCTTCATGTCTAAATCATGTAGGTTTTTTTTCTGCTGTCCAAACGTCTTTAGACCATAATATAAAAAAAACAAAACCTAAAAGTAGTTTGTTCTTCTAGATTGTCTGACCAGTAGACTTTGCTTTTGGTCACTGACCAGGGATAGATTGTTAGAAATGATTTTTTAAATGGTCTTAAAGTAATAACATATCTGAAATCTCAACCTTTCATCGGTCAACTCTGACCCTGTAATGCGAAGGAATGTATCAGTTTCTGTGCGGAGTTCACGTGGGGCTCTATATTGGTTTACGTTCGCACAGTCGCATCTGTAGACCATTTTGAGAACATGGATATTTCTTGGAGGTGAAGAGCTGGTGTTGATATTTTAAGTTGTTTGGCTTCTGTTGTGTAAGCAGGAAAAAAAAAAAAAAAAAAAAACCTTTAGAAATAATATTTACTGACAATATAAACTTTCCAGGAGGTTTTTACATCAGCTAAAGCCGAGCCCCAGTCCCTTTGGCCTTTGAAGAGCTCGTATAGGCTCAGATATCCCTTTGCCTTCAGGTCCGAGTCCTGTGCCAGGGGTCCAGCCCATGTTCTGAAGCATACGATTTCCAATATTACTGTCTGGGATTGGCTGGGCATTCTCCCCAATGAACCCTAAAAAACAAACCAAAATGTATTTAATGCAACCTTACACACACAATATCTATATCTACCTATATTATATATATATATATATATATATATATATATATATATATATATATATATATATCGATAGATATATATTCTTCCTTTAATTACATTTGAATAATTGAGGCTTGCACACTGTAAAGTAATCGCTGGGAAGAGAGATTTAAGTTAAGGCGCATAACAAACTGAAATATCCCTGTAAGTTATGGTGGCAACACACTCTAAAGAGCTCAGTATAAAACATGATAAATGTGTTTTCCCCACCGTTTAAGATGGTGTTTATGACAGCATTAAAGGCTAGTTTACATGAAAATGAGAGATCATTCATTTCTGTGCAACAGCTGTCAGGACAGGTAGAGTCTATTTAAACCGTGCACTTGCATTCCGAGCGATACTCGTGATTTTACAAGGATTGCCACGAATGAATTCAATTCCATCTGTAACCTAAAATCAGATCAGAGGTCTAAAGCAGCCGGAGGGTACACATCTGTTTAATCATTTTTGAAGACAACAGCTTGCAAATATGCTGATTTCAAATGTTGCTTAATGCTTAAGAAAGACGGCCCTTGTAGCTTGTGGCTCTTAATATTAAAACAGACGTATTCTGAAGGATACAGGAAAGCGTTTGTCTAGTTTCAGCATTGGAAAAATGTACTTATGGGGTGATTATATTTTTTTTTTTCTAAAAAAATAAATAAATAAGCATTACACAAAAGGCCCACATTCATCGCAGTAGATTACATAACTTAGACACCTTTTTAGATCTACTAAAGGCGGCTTTGGAAAACCCAGCCTATTATAAATAGGGGGCATTTTCCTAAAGTAATATGTATGTTTGGTATATTCTATAATATTACATCTCTAACGTCTATAGTTATAAATGAGGTTAGGACTGAGGGACCAAACCAGATCAAGATTTATTGAATCAGGTTCAGATTTCTCTGAATACAAACCCATAAATTGTAACCTAGACCTCGTTTAAAGGGGTTTATTGCATCTAGCTGGGGGAATCTCAAACTACATCTCAAAAGCCAACTAACATACCAGGGGTTTGCAGATGGCAACTAGGCAGTCTTGGGATGGGGGACATTTAATGGTCTTTGAAGACTACTGATTTGGGAAATTCCCAGTCTCCATCATTTACTAGAAGTAAACTTTCAACGGGCCGGTCATGGACCATCTAATCCGATACACTCTGAATAACAAACAGGGAATTTGCATGCATTGTATTTCAAGTTTAGAAATTTAAATATGGTCTAAATATTCTTAAAGGCACACTTGTAAAAACACACACATTTTTTAAAGATGTTAGATAAGACTTTTGCCTCATTGTCCCCCCTCAAACTACATCAGTCTGCAAGCTCTACAATATTACAAATTATCTGTACTATATTACAAATATGAAAGCCAAGGAATCAAATTATTGTAAATCTGAAGATGTCACATTTGGCTCAATCAGTGCAGTGTTTAAAGATGAGAATACACAAAAAATATTGAGACAATTCAAATGGGAAAAAAACAATATATAGAAACTAAGTCTAAATTGCTTAGTGACTATTGTGCTCATTGTTCCAACCCTTTTGATTCCAAAATCCCAACCAAACCCCCCAATGTATAAGTTGGGTACCAGAATTTTTAAGAGCCAGGGGATTCACCCACAGAGATCAATAGAAGACAGCAAACTTTTTTCTATGGCTACCTGGCTCCTGGGGCTTATTCAGCACTTGGATATCCAAATGTTTGATGCAACTGTATTTTTCCTTATACTGTACATTAAGTACAATGGACTCACTGTACGTGTTTCACAAGTGCAGCCCTTACCACGTTACTCAATTTTTTTTTTTAAAAGCCCTCCATTACCTTGCATCTGATCTTCCAAGGAGTATCGAGGAAGGTAATTTGCTGGCATAATTGGCTCAAGAGATGAAAATCTTGTATCAGTCTCTCTTAGCTGCTAATCTATCCAGCTGACTCCAAGCCTAATTGGCAGCTTGTTAGAAATTTGGCTCCTAAAGAGGTTCTATTGATGTTGGATAAACAGCCAATGGAAGTGCGGTAATACATGCTGTTTGTCTTTTACACATGTGCTTTAATTCCCTTTTTGAGAGAAAAAAATAAAAAAAACCTCCCTTACTTTTGCAGTATTAGTTGGCACCTTTTTCTAGTTGGCTTTTAGTTTTATTGGACCCCATTCAACAAGGCAAATTGAATAATGCTCTTCTCCAGACAAGTAATGCACTGAATGCCCATTTAAGAATGCCAGGGGGTAAATGGAATCTATAGTCCCACCAAAATCATGGGGCTTAATTACCTTTACATGCAAATATGATTTATCCAGCTTTTCATAGGGGGGGGGGGGAGAATTCAATTATTTCTAAAACAGACCTCATACTGCCTGTAAACTGATCCCATAAGCTTATGTAAGATTAATTTATTATTATTATTTAGCTATTTGATTTTATTCTGCCCAATCCTTTCACCTGTGTGTTAATGACAGTTACACAATGAACTATATTTTTTTGCAGTCAACTTTCCCATTGTTTGTCCCATCTAGGAGTATGGACTCCATTGCCTTACTACACTAAAAACTATAAACTAAGTCTGCTTCTTTCATTTCTAAATAATATGATCTGATCCAACTAAGCTCGAGATCCATTTTGGTCTGGCCACACTGGCAGCTCAATAATGACATCAATCCTTCTCTTCCCAAAGAGGTGCTGGGTAGGGGAGAGCACCTCCTGTGTTTGGGCTTCAGCAATAAACTAATACTTTGGCCACTACATGCACTTTAATGAATAATAGCTGAGAGAGCCCTTTAAATTAACACCCCCTTTGCAAATGCACAGAGGGACTCTATTTGCATGCCCCCATAATCTTGGCTTGCCCCAGCACTGACTGGCACAAGAGAAGGTGCACTGCAACTACTCCTTAAAGTTGAAGAATGCATGTTAAAATGTTTGCATAATACTTTAATAAGTTGTATGGGACACACAATTATCTGGCTGACTGGGTGTCTGTCCTTCTAAAAGCTTTCTATAGTAGATGAACATTTTTCCTCTGGGCGGGCCAGTCAAGTTCTTCACTCATCCAACCATGTATTTATGGACCTTGATTTGTGCACTGGGCACAGTCATGCTGGATTGGAACAGGGCCTTCCACAAAGTTGGAAGCATTGCATTGTCCAAAATGTCTTTATATCCTGAAGCATTACGATTGCCCTTCACTGGATGTAAGGGGGCCAAAACCCGATTCAAATAATAGGTATGCCCAAATACTTGTGTCCATATAGTGGTGCACAAAGCAAGGTTCATAAAGACGTGGTAGGATGAGTTTGGTGTGGAAGAACTTGACCGGCTGCACAGAGTCCTGACCTCAACCCCATCGAACACCTTTGGGATGAATTGGAAAGCCGGCTGCAAGCTGGGCCTTCTCACCCAACATCACTGCCTGACCTTACAGACAAATGCTCTACTGGATGAACGTCTCTATGAGGTTTTCTGCCCACAAGGATAGCACGGGCTCATAGGAACCGGTTTCTAAACTGCAAATATCTTCTATATTAGAAATTACATAAGCGTTCTGGACCTCAGAGGTCCTTTCTGCAGGTGGAGGAGACATCTGAGGTGCTGAAAGCTTATGTACATTTACATGTTTTGCTAGCCCAATAAAAGCTATCTAACTTGAACCAAATACTCCATTGCTGCTTAGACTTATAGAGCCATAAGCAATTTTTATTATCAAGGTTAGGTGCAGAAACTAAACGTCAAAAAGCCACGCGCTTCCTGTCCGTGTCACCCGCGAATGTACTTTTCACAACTCAAAAACGGTGTACAAAATCTTTCTGGAATGTGACTTTGAATCACGTCTGATACCATAAATATAGAAATCAATAGCAAACTCTATCAATATTTATTTTACTGCTTAATACAAAAATACAAAGGTGAAAACAAGACCGCGTGCGCTGGGTGTTCTTGTCACAATTAATAAAAGTTTATCCAATAACATACGCGAGTATTAGAAATCTATATGTGGCATTATAAATATATAAGGTGGGAATGGGAAGTGTGAATCTGTGTGAAGAATTTAGACACCGCATTTCATACGTACATATTGCGCGATTTTTGTTATGTTTTTTTTTTTATTTGTTTTTTATATTTTTCTGGCTACTGTCAACTTTTTTTTGCTGCACTTCTGAAGATATAAATTTGGCCCGATTACATGTATTGATGAAGAAAACACTATGCTTTCCTGAAACCTGCAAAAAGTATTGTGGGCGTTGTTCCTTGAAGCCACTCCATGCAGCATTTACATGCACTCCTTTTGCTTTTATGATAATGCCCCTTATATTCTAAATGTTAATTATATAGTAATAATCAAACAAAATTTAGGAGGCAAAAAATTTGAAGTTATGCTTATCACTTGATCAATAAAAAAAGGTTAATATATTTAGTTTAGATGCTTCTGAATTTTTAATATCCATCTTTAATGTATAAAAACCTTGATTACAAACCACTCAATAAAATTACAGGATATTAAAAGATGGTGGCCCAGTGAAGAGGTTTCCAATTACAATGTAAATATAGTACATATATACAGCATTTTATTTTGGGGGGAAAAATAACTTTGTTCCTGAGGGAAAAAACAAACCATCTTCAAACTATTGGCCAAACTTGGATAGAAAAAAAAAATAAATAAAAAATTTTGGAAAATGTCAAATATTGTGCAGTTATTAATTCTATCGCTTTAAAAGCGGCATGTCTTGGAAAACACTACGGTTTACTGTTTTAATCCGGTTGGTATAAAAATGGAAATCTGTTGCTTGTTATTACTATGAGGCTGAAATATACTTTTTGTACATTTTCAACAACTCAAGTATTCGAGTATTAGTTCTTAGAGACTGATGAAGGGTATGCCGATTGCGTCGTGATTTGGCTACTTACATGGGGAATCATTTGAAGATGCTCTTTGAGGATCATCTGTGGATACGCGCACCTGCAAGGCCACATTTGAATGTCTTCATCCCATCTGGAATGGGGGAACTGTTGGTAAACCACTTTCTGGAGCCCTGCCTTGGCCTTGGAGCACACCTACATTACTGCTTGAAGATAGACATACTCTAGTAATGTTTTTCCAAACTGCCTTTACCTAGAGTTGTGACCAATATCCCACTGAATTAAGGAGGGCTCAGCCTAAAGCCATGAAGTCTACTTTGCTGGATTATTTTCTGGAAAGTCTTCCAGGATCCACACCCCATATTACCGTATTTCCCCATGTATAAGACGCACTTTTTTTTTTATTTATTTTTTTTTTAGAACAATTTGGGGTCTAAAAATTGGGTGCGTTTTATACAGTGGTAGTAGATTTTTTTTTACTAGAAAGGGCACCTGCTGCTTACCTGTTTTGCTCAGCAGCGTCTCTTGATCCATCGCGGCGACATAGGAACCCAGTGGAGTCACGTTAATGCACATTGCATCACATGACTCCGCTCAGTTCCTGCTCGAGCAACGCAAAGGGAAATAGCGGCCCCCCACAGAAGTCTGCAAGCGGCACCAGAAGATCTGCAGTTCAGGTATGGTGGGGGAGTAAATGAATGAATGTGTGTGTGTTAGCATGTGTAGGGGGCACAGGGAGCTGAAAGTGATGTGCATGTACTGGCTGTCTGAGCATGATAGCCTGAGTGCTAACAATTGCTAGGTGCTAACATCAATCACACTCATATCATGCCAAGGCAGCCAGTACAATAACTTTATATAGAATGGGCGTGAAGAAAAATAAGTCTTCTCTCTGATTGGAAGGAGTTGGGTGTCCGAAAGGCCCTTTCTCGGATGTAGAATGAAGTGGATCAGCCTCTGGGGCAGGAACATGGGTGGGAAACCACTGACTGCGCATAGAGCAGGGAACGGTATAAATTAACATCGTCAAATGTGCTGAAATTAAATACCAGACACTAAAAAACTCAGGCTCTAAGTGCTATAAAAGTCACATAAATGTGTTAAAAACTTTACAGCCACTTAGCGCAGTTACTGTCTCTGTTTGCGAGCTGTAAATGCAACGCTTTCCTGTAATCCTAATTATATTCCCTGCCTCAGAAAGACGTTACATTTCACTTACACCTTGACCCTTTCGGGCATTTCATTCATCATGGTTGTTTTGTAAAAATGACTCAGTATCTACGTGTCAGTGTAATTAAAATTGGCCCTTTGCAGTGGAGTTTGTGCGAGGTGCTATATCGTGGAGCTGTCAGAACGGGTCTTGTGCGTTTTTTTAACACCCAGATGGGCGATTTATGGTGGGATTTAATATCGTACACGCTGCGTTTGTTACAAGTGGTTAACACTCTTCCTTTCATGCCAGGAGAGGCTTTAATCTTAGGTCCGCACTGGCAAACTCAATAGTGTTGCGGATGCTGAAGTCCAGCAAGTGGAACAGCAACTTTAACATATCTTCCTGATATAGTATAGCACACCGGGAACTGCTATTAATTTACTCTCCTCGCTACATTCCCCGGTCAATTATCTTCGGCATTCTAGCACTCATCTAATCAGAAGTTGGCTTTCATATAAGCGATGAGAGCAGTCCCTTCTGGACTTCTAAATTTTGCTATTGTCATTAAAAGCCAAGCGTGCCAACATTTACTAGACTTGCAAGTTTTCGTGCCGAAGTTTACCGTTTTGTCCAACATCAGATGAAAGAAACGAAAAACGAATGTGCTAATATGAAAATTCTAATTCGTGTGTTCATCGCTGCAGCCGCCATTTTAACTACACTAAGAGGACGAGAATCTCGCCGTTTTGCTTCAACTACTTCTACGGGTTCATTTCTTGTTTTTTTTGTCACGGTGAATGGGATTTCTGAAAACGTTGGACGAATATAATCCGATCCGAAGATGGACAAATTTTGTCGAATACAAAGAACTAACAAGTCTAACATTTACTGATCAGATTCTGTAACGGGAAGCTTGATACTAATACTTTTCTTCATGGAGTTCCTTGAGAAACATTAGGTTAGAACACTGCTGAGAGCCCAAGTAAAATATCACTATTGATCGGATTTGGATGTTAATATCTTAAACATTTAGAATGTTTCAAGGTGGCTACATCTACCCTAAGAAACCCTAGAACCAAAAGAGAACCAGCGCTAAGTAGCTACAAGCGATCCTGGGATTCCCAGCGTAAATATCCATAATGTCGAGCTTTGTTGGGTCTTCCTTACCAGCTGCTGTAGGCCCTGGAAGTGGAGCAGCCTTCCTTCTTCGTTTGATGTCCCCCATGAACAAAGATCCTAAGTGGACGCTTGTTTGCCTGCAAGTAATCAACAAAGAAAACTGTTAAGGAAAAAAAAAAGTCAGGCAAATTAATGCCCTAAATAATCTGAGCTTAAACTAAAACTTTCCAAACCAAGATAAAGCCGCATAATACGGCCACCAATCATGTTTATATCAAAACATAATTATGTTTGTTGACAAGCGTTCAGCATATAAACACACCATCATAAATTGTTACTAGAATGAATAATATAAAACCAATGCTTTTTAATTTCCAGACCTGGCAATCTTCCTACCTCAACGTAAAAATAAAAAATTAAAACATGCGCTCGGGTCTATGACAGATGAACGGCCAGGATTAATTAACTAAAGGCGATCACAATATTGTTTGTGGGTTATCAATTGGTTACTAATGTCTTATTGTCAGATCCGGGTTTATTACAGGAACGTCGCTATCCATTTATTTAAAAGTAATATGCGAAAAGGGATATTATTCTCGGTGGCAAGCGATATAATATACAATCTTGGCTAATAGCTTGAAGCACCTTGTTGCATCAACCTCATTTTTCTGCTTGCTCTTGAAAACGGTTTGCTGGATTTTGGTACAACGAGATGTTTTTCGGAGGGGTCGAAAATAAATAGGCGCTTATTTTACATTTTCAAAAGCAGATTGTGTATTTATTAGACTATAACATGTTTAATGCACAGCTTCCTATATTATTTACGCTATAAAACCTCTTTTAACGATCATAAGCTCTTCATGTCCAAGCTTTTTTGGAGGAACGAAACATACATTCTGAGAAAAACAGTCATTAGGGTGGATAGTATGTTACAAGTAGATTTTAAGTCTATTGTGACAACCTCAAACCGTGTGTCAGTGTGATTTCCTCTTTACGAGCAACAAAATAGGACATTTCCATAAATAAAATAAAAGAGCTTTGTAGCATAACTAAATACTCTGTTTTTTGTATGCCAATCGCTTTATAAAGGAACCATGTAAACTTATTGACCATTAGATCTGTAGCGAAAGGTGGCAAAACTAGCCTATCAACTAATTTCCTGCCTGCTATTTCCCATTGTCTATCGCGGCAGAAGCAATCAGGTGCCAGGGATGGGGAGGAACCAACAGAAGAACATTACCGAACTAATCCTACATATCCTTCGAACAAATAATTGATAGGCTTTCATGTTTTACACACAATGTCTGTTTCTTATTGAGGAGGGCCAATCCCCTCATTTGGACCCCAACTCCCTGTGCCCCTCTTTCCCCGATTGATGCCCCTTTTCTAGAAGGTCATGTTTGCTGGACATGAGTATATCATTGTCCTACAAGCCTAAACGTAACAGTACTGTATATAAAAAATAGCAGCAGAAAATTAGTTTATGACTTGCATACGAAGCTATCAACAAGTAAAATTGTCGCAGTACAGCTCCCCCTATAGCTGTGCCTCTAACCACTATACGTTTGTTTAGCGTCTATAACTGTGGGGTTAGCAACGCACAAGGGCTTCTGTAGCGATTAAAAGGAGCTGGGATAACATCAGACAGCATTAAATGGGTTCGCACGGGCAGTGAAAAGGAAACTGGGCGAGGAGTGGGCATAGCCGCTGCCCTGCCCCAGAAAGAGGAGGGCGACTGAGACCCAGGGAAGCAATAATTCACCCGGAGACTACGGGTTATACCCAGAGTTCAAACACATGTCTACATCTATATTTTCCCTCTTTATTCTACATTAACCATTCATATCATCCAACACTTATCTACAAGAGCTGCACATGAAGACTGTATTGCCTTTTCTCTTTATTTTTGGTGCCTGTTTTGGCTACATAAAAATTAATGAAAAATAGGCATGTGAGCAAAAAAAGTTAGGGGGAAAAATAAAAAATAAATTATATATATATATATATATATATATATATATATATATATATATATATATATATATACACACATACACACATACAGATTGATCTCACAGACTTCTACAAATAAGTGCTTGCTTTGCTTCTGTAATTATCTTTATAATTGATTATCTGCTCGACCGCATTGAGATATCAGGATTATTGATCAGCGACATTACGGCACACAGGTTGGACCGAAACACCCTGCTCTTTAACCCCTTCGAGACAAAGGCTGATTTTACTTTTTGTACCCTTTGTGACAATGGCCTTTTTAACATTTCTGCGCTGCTCGTGTTTAGCTGTAATTTTCTTCTTTCCCGTTTACTGAACCCACACACATTAGATATTGTTTTTTTTCAGGACAAGAAGGGCTTTCTTTAGATGACATTGTTTTGATTGTATCATATTATTTACTATTAAAAAAATTATAAAATATGGTGAAAAATTTAGAAAAAAATGACTGTTTCTAACTTTTAGTTGAAAAATCTTTTACTCATCTATAAAAGGTAATGAAAAAACCTGCTAAATAGATTCTACTATTTGTCCTGAGTTTAGAAATACCCAATGTTTTTATGTTTTTTTGCTTTTTTCTACCCATTATGGGGCAATAAGTACAGGTAGCGTTTTGCTATTTCAAAGCCATTTTTTCCAAATCTGGTAATTCTTCCCCCCATGTGCCATTTCGGGTATCTTTGAACCCGGCCAATGCAATTTACCCCATCAAGTCATATATTTTTGAAAACTAGACAGCCCAGGGTATTCCAAATGCTAGTATTTTAACTCTTTCCATGCACCATATCTACCACCAGTCTTTGTCAAACTTTGTGGTAGTCATTTTTTTGCATTTGGTTTTCCACACACATTTGAATTCAGGTATGAATTAAAATGTTCTCGTATATGTCACTATCACAAAACACCCCAATATGTGTTCAGCAACATCTCCTGAGTACAGCGATACCTCACATGAATGATTTTGCCTGGCTGTTTTGGGGCACAAGGGCCACATTTGGGGCATGCGCTTTTTTCAATGTTGAACTTTGGCATTTGGGATCCACTGCCCATGCCCTATTTGGTACATCTTTGAGCCAGGCCATTTCAGTGTGCCCAACAAAACCATATATTTTTCAAAACTAGACACCACAGGGTATTTTAAATGCTGGTATTTTAACTCTTTGCATGCACATATTTTACCACCAGCATTTTTTCAAAGTTTGCAGTAATATTTTTGTGTGTGTATTTTTCCCACACACACCTACTTTATGTATGAATTTACAGCTCCTGGTATATGCCGCTGTCACACGACACCCCATAATGTGTTCAGCAACATCTCCTGAGTACAGTGATACCCCACATGCATGGGTGTGTCATTTTTTGGGGGAACTAAAAGGCCACATTTGGTACGTGTGCATTTTTCTAATTGGAAATTAGATGTGTGGCCATCCTTCCCCCTGTGTTAATTGGGACGTTGTTGAACCTGGCCCATTCAATTTACCCCATCAAATCATACATTTTTTAAAAGTAGACACCCCACGGGCATTTAATATGCCAGTATTTTAACTCTTTCCATGCGAGAATTGTTTTAAGCTAATATGCTAATTTTAGGACTTGCTCACAAAAATATATTTTTTATATATATATATATTTTTTTTTTATTTTTTTTTAAAAAAAATTTAACATTTTTTTTCAACTTGGAGGTTCCCCTGATAGTGACATCAGTGGGAAATGATTTTTACATTTTACTGTTTTTTTACTATTTTTTTCTAATTATTATTAATTTTATTTTATTTTTTAATTTATTTTTACTAATCACACTGTGATTAGAAAGCTGGGCTCCATTGACTTGCATGGTGAATGCAGTACCTGTATTCAACCTGCAAGTGGAGCCAAAGTTCTCTAGATGGTCTGGACTATCTAGCGAACTTTTAAAATTTGTGGTTCCTGTTACAGGACGGCGGCCATCTTCCTTGATGGCGAAGATTGCCGGCAGCTGCGGCTGTGACCGCTCTCCGGAGCGGTCACAGCCCATCAAAAGGTTAGTGTTTGGTGTCGCTGGATGCCTCCTGATCGAGGCATTCCAGCGACACCATTTAAGTTTAGGAGGCGATCGTCGATCGCCTCCTAAACGCTTTTAAAACGGGCGTCCGCCGCCATACAAAGTATGGCGGATGTTGACGCCCCGTGGAGGGGCCAGAGATGGCCCCTTCGTGCCGATCGCGGCGTTGCTGAATGCCTCCAGGTCGAGGCATTCAGCAACGCTTTTTGGGTGCAGAAAGCGATAGTAGATCGCTTTCTGCACCCGTTTAAAGACGTGCCGGTCCTGGCACGTCAATTGTCGTAAAGCACATGCTTTTCCGTGCCGTGCCAGGACCGGCAATTGTCATTAAGGGGTTAAAGGCACAAACAATAGAGCTCTAAGCTATAGCATTAGGTAAAGACTACTTTGTTATTGTTGTCACCCCTCATGTAGAACATAGTAGTTGCTTTTTAATTTAAAATCAATGTATGTCTGAAAGGCAGGCTTGTTCCTTCATAATAAATGAATCGTTTGTCTTTGCAGAGCTCAACACTTTGATCAAGAGCCAAGGTGAGAAAGTGTTTGCTCCCTCGGCTTCCATACACAGATAAAAAATATTGTCTGAATTTGATAATTAAACTGAGGCCGTGTGATAAAGCACAGAGGAATGATCGCATGGTCATAACGAGACCTAAAACGAAAGATGAAATCCACTAAATGGGAAAGGTGTTAGTTCGAGACCAACGGTAATAAGATTTTTTTTTTTAAACATAATTATTTTTGGAATAATAAATATCAAAATCTGAAACTCTGTTCACAAAAATGCTACTATGATAAAAATAATTACTGCCAGACGTACGCCATTCTATTTTAAGAGAAGTAAAAACCATGTACATTTAAAAACAGAAATGAAACACTTAATTGTTCCGGTTTATTTTGAGTTTTTAAAACTGAAAATAGATTGAACAGTTAAGCAAATAAAAAGGACACTGATTAAAAAATATAAAGTGAACTTTAGGAAGGGTTGTACCTATACGATATAGCTTTACCCTTTCTTGGCACACAGAATTATCTGTTGGGTGGTTCAGAATGGTTGGGACACTACGGAACAGGTTTTAAAACAACTTTTTTATGCTTGAAAAATGTTTTATAGTTTTATTTTCTAAATAAAAGTTTTTTGTTTTTTTTTTTAAGTTATAGTAACAAAACTACCAAAGTTAAATAGTGAAAATCCACCTCCTGAAAATAAATAAAAACACTAAAACTTTTCACTGTAATAATTTTGCATTGTGTACAAATTAAAGATCACGATTTCTTGTTCTTTTCTTCTACGTAAGATGATATCTTAGCTGAACCTGGCAGCGTGTGAAGTATATGGAGAACTGATTATATGGGGGGGGGAGCACCTTGTCTCGCAAGCTGGCTTTGAACGTGATGGCGACAAGGTCTGGAGTAAAACCACGTCAAACGGAATCATTATTTTCAAGGGAAGATAACAGGAACTTGTCGCCTGATTTTATATATTCAGAAAGAGAGAATTTTGAGAGGATTAAGCCTACTTAAAACTGCCCTGTGGACAAGAAGTGTTCCTGAGCAGACCCAGACAAGCTCAGGAAACAAACAGATGTGACTATGGTCCCTGGCGTTTGGCAAGAACACTCATTGTCAATAAGAAAAATATGAGCACAGACAGGGCATCAGCTGCACAACAGCAGAGCAGGCCTGCAAGTGTCAACATATCAGCCACGTCCTGGCAGCGGGAGGTAAAAGGGTTACACAAGCCACCGTCATGTGAACTTATACGGGGAAGCCAAGAATTGGGCCGTTAATTATGGCTTGAAGTATTACTGAATACTCCATTAGCTTGGACTTCTCTAGTGTGGGCTTATAACAGCAATCAAATGGTTTGCATTAAAATAGAATAGTGTTTTGGGGGTTTTTTTTGTAAGGTGATCTTTTCTTTCCAGGTCAAACAAGGATTACTGTAAATGTTCTCATTTGGTGTTCAAGAATGTAATATAACCATAGGTGCAGCAGATCCAAAAGTGGGACAACCTTATAAATAAGGCTCTGCCAGGTGGCATCATCGTTAGTTCAGAAGGCAGCTAGAATTATAGGTCCTATATTCCCAACCTGTTGGCGCATTTGGACATTTTTCAAGCCTTAAGAACCATAAGGACAACATGGAAGGTCCTAATCTACACATCACAGTACGCCTCTGCATGCTTCAGGCTGCCTGGTCATTGTCTGGAGGACCTCTGAAAGTCATTGCCCTGGTCATGTGTAACTCTGCAAGACCTGGTGAAATACTCTCTTGGATGTTAACTACGGGTCGGTTTTGACTTTTGTAGCAAGCACAAATCACGCACATATGAGGTGATTTTAAAAATCAGGGAAATGAAATTATTTAATTATATATTAGTTACATATAATTATTGAAGTAAAAGTCCTAAAAAACTAAAAGATTTCTATTTATAGATCCATAAAAAAAGCTAAGTGCTCCCTAAATTTGCAATGGTAGTGCGTGTGTGTATGTATGTATGTATGTATGTATAATAAAATAGCTTCTAATGCTGTAAATTACTAGCATTATATGGTTATATTCTTTTCACATGGTCTTTTAACATATGAGGAAGAATTACTGCTCCCGTGGTGTACACATAACATGAGGTTCTATGATTTTTAAACCCATTACATACATTTTCGGAAAAAAAAACATTTAATGCCTGTAGGAAACTTTTCCCCCAAGTTGAAGTTCTCTGAAAGGGTCTGCTTTACATTCTGCTTCCTATCGCCTCCTAAATTTAAAAAAAAAAACCTGGTTCATCATATTAAAGGCAGATATTTACAGGTATCCCAATCCGCTTTGAGCTACAGCGTAACGAGTTTGGTGACGTGTGCGTTCATGTACAGGTGTACGTGTCCAGCGGCTATCCTCAATACAAAAGACTCCGTGTTCTTTGTCCTGCCTCTCGGGCTATTTATCATGCTTTTTACAATTCATTCCCTCCAGAGATTCCAGAACTAGAATTGTGAATCAAAACATTCCAAAAACTTGGCATTGCTCACCTACTGTCCTTAGAAAGGATAATGCATTGTTTTCTTTTCCCCTCTAATTAGTTATTTAAACATATGTTCAGCATTTAACTCTAAATGTTTGCTTTTTCCCTAAGCTCGGAGACAGCTGTCCAAAACCTGAATGCCAGAAAACATTAAAATATCAACATCTGTTGAATTATGTTAATTTAGTAGAATATAATTGAGCGCGAGTTGGAATCGATCAAATACAAAATTTCCAATTTAAACACAGCCAAATCTAAACGGATGTATTGGTGTACCGAAGGTACAAAGCTGCAATTTATTTATTCAATTTAAGAGCATATTTACCCATTTTCAGGTTTTTAAAAGACAGCAGATATGACGAACTGCAAAGGGTTAAAGAGTTGTACTGTTACAGGTCTATCTACTCTGCTGAATGGAACACATAACTAAATGACCCAATAGAAAAATAGGTCCTGTTTAACACCCAAATTCACAATTCTTCACATAAAAAAGTTGCCTCATTCACGCTTTGTAAGAAGAAGCTTGGAAGGCGCCACTGATAGGTTGTTGCCGTAGACAACCGACAAACTGTTTTTATGTGGTTAAGCCTCTGCTACCCAGATCTGCTGGAGTTTATTTGCTTTACTTTGCTCTTTGTGACTTTGTTTGAACATTTCTTTAGTGTTTGTGTTTAGCTGTAATTCTCTTCTCTCATTCAGTGTACCCTCACAATTTTTTGTACATTTTTTTTCAGGACAAGAGCTTTCTTTAGTTATGATTTTGGTCAGATCATCTACTGTATGGACTGTACTGTACCGTCAACTGTATCTTTTCTATTTTGCGCATCAATTGTCACGAGAGGGTTAACATACAAGAGAGCTCAACCTATAAAGGGAAGCTCTCACCTTTGTTTCCCCCGATATACATCTTATTTTCATGTTGGCGCTATTTTTGCTACAATACGAGGCTTGATACCTCATTTGAAGAAGGCATCATGTGCCTCCAAGCAACTTCCAGGTCGAGAGAGCTTCACAAACAGAGGATCACGGCTAGGTAAGTAATCAAGTAAAACATCGAAACAGACTTTTCTGCAAACAAAAAATATTACATATTCCTTACAAGAACACGACAATAACTGAAGGTCCTGAAAGTATGGTGGGAGCGCCCCTTTAAATTCTTCTGATCCAGCACATATGGTCTTTAACTTTTTTAGTGAAGTTATACATTTCACCTTTATTCTCACTGAAAGCGGTCGATGAACGCGCCGTGTCTCTAATAGTGCATCAATTCCACCAGCAGTCTAATGTTCAATTCCCGTATTCCAGTGTATTAACAGCTGCTCAAAAATGTAGTAATTAATGGTTTAATTTATTTTTGGCAAACCAGCAACATTGACAAATAGTTATGTACCCCCTCCAAATTAGGACTCTTTCCCAAACGACAGATGACAGAGGGAGCGAAAAGCAACCGGGATCCTTGCAAACCTTTGTCTTTCAAGACAAGAATAATTAACAGTTCGAGACACAAAGTAACATGCTTTGTGCCCCATTATCACTGTTCAGTCTTACAGAGGTGTTTTCATGCCCTGTCAGATTACTCATTTTATATATTCAAGATCTACGACCCTTTCTGCCAATGGATACCTGCAGAGTTTCAAGCATTTATTATACAAAAAGGAACCGGGTCCGTTAAGCGTCACAAACCTGAGATTTCAATGAGTGAAAGAAGGTTCAAGATCTTATGTAGGGAATTAGAATCTTTTATTATTTATTATTATTATTATTTCTGTAAATTAACATGGTGTGACTATATACCAGAAATCACTTCAACTATAATAATTTAATCTTAATATTTATCATTTAGGTACATCAGCAGTTAAAGGAGGAAAAAAAACTTTTAAAGAGACAGGTTTAGGGCTGCAACTAACGACTATTTTAATAATCGATTAGTTGGCCGATTATTTTTTCGATTAATCGATTAATCGGATAAAAAAATTTAATTTTTTTTTTATTTAAAATAATGTAATAAAAAAACGTACAATTTACACTTTCATCTCTTTATTGCAATGGCCTCTCTCTATTCACCTTCTTATTTTACTGACATAATAATAAAAGCTACAAGAACCCAAACACAGTGTTTCTCAAACTAGGTCTTAATACAAAGTTATTAGTAAATATTAATTCATATGTTAACTTTTTCGTATTTAATAAAAACTATGAGAAAAAAGCCTTGTTTAAATTTTTTTTATTTACCAAACTGCCCCCGGTTATGCACATCTGACCCCCAGCTTGCCACTCTGCCCCCATATATGCCTTATACCTCTTATATGCCAGTGATATGCAACTGAGCCCCCTGATATACCTTTTACCCCCAGATATGTTTTATACCCCCCTGATATGCCTTATACCCCCTATATGCCCTGAAATTCATAATACCCCCCATACACCACTATAACTCACCCATACACCACTCTGCCTCCTCCCCCCTCCCATACACCACTCTGCCTCCTCCCCCCTCCCATACTCCACTCTGCCTCCTCCCCCTCCCATACACCACTCTGCCTCCTCCCCCCTCCCATACTCCACTCTGCCTCCTCCCCCTCCCATACATCACTCTGCCTCCTCCCCCTCCCATATACCACTTTGCCCCCTCCCATACTCCACTCTGCCTCCTCCCCCTCCCATACATCACTTTGCCTCCTCCCCCCTCCCATACTCCACTCTGCCTCCTGTCAGCCACGGAGGTTCACAAGACACCAGGGAGCCGGGTAGAGAGGCAGAGTGCCGAATGGTAGGGGGAGGAGCCAGAGTGGTGTATGGGAGGGTGGCTCCCATACACCCCTCTGACTCCTCCCCCCTCCCATACACCACTCTGCCTCTCTACCCGGCTCCGTTACTGACAGGAACTTTCACTGCAGCTTCATAGAAGCCTCAGCGTAAGTGAAGGTGAGTAACGGAGGCTGTCTGTGCACATCGCGCAGACCCCCACCGGCTGACAGAGAGGATCATCCTCTCTGTCAGCCGGTGGGGGTCTGCATCGCACAGACAGCCTCCGTTACTGCCCTTCACTTACGCTGAGGCTTCTATGAAGTCAGTAACGGAGCCGGGTAGGGAGGCAGAGTGATGTATGGTAGGGGGGGGAGTCAGAGGGGTGTATGGGAGGGGGAGAGAGAGACGGAAGTGAGAGACCGGCCGACAGTGAGGGGAATCCAGGTCCCCTGCAGCGTTGCGGGGGATCTGGATTCTAGTGTTATAATCCGATCTCCGTTTGAGGTCGGATTATAATTGTTATAATCGATAAAAATCGTTGACAACGATTTTCATTATCGATTATTATCGATTTTATCGATTAGTTGTTTCAGCCCTAGACAGGTTAATATTTTTTTTTTATGGGACACTAATGTAATTTCTAAGTAAAAATAAAACACAGTATCCAGAAAACACAGAGCTCAGTTATCTCAGGGACCCCTCTGCATTTTCCATGACCCCCCGCAACCCTAAAGACTCATAACATTCATGGTGTTCACCCCACGATCTAAGCTTCCTAATGAATGACGTCTGCCGGATAAAGGGTTAAACCATCTTTATCTGTTTTGCCTATATATTGTGCCAGTTTAATCCTTCAGACTTAAGATGGATAAACCAGTTTTTCCAGTTAGGGACTGGTGACTGTTTCGGTGGGCATTCCCTAAGGTTTGCAAATGGTATTCGCTGGGTACGTGTGGAATTCTTGCTTTGTGTGCCGTTTAGTGGATAGAGCCTAATCATTTAATGTACAAAATTCAATGGATTCATATAGTGTTATCAAAGAAAAAAGGGTTTAATAGATAAAATAATATTGATAATGATTAATAATAAATCAAGCAAACCTCTCTCTACATAGTGGAAGCAAAGGACCCTTTGGGAAAATATTCATTAAAAAAAATAGCATATTTATGCGTTCTATTTAATAATCGTCCCCTTTTCGCTGAAGTTTGTGTGAATAGTGAAGATGATACAAAAACGTGGTAGCTCTGGAAAGCACACACTTGAAGAAAGTCATCAGAGCCGGGACAGATAAATTTGCACCTTGATGAGCTTGTTGTAAAGTCTTCAAACAAGATGCCAGATGAATGTCAAAACTTCCTCAACATATTTTCTAATAAGATTATGAACAAAATATGATCGATAAAGCATTCAACATCTCACCTTGAGAGAGGTCACATCCTATTTCGGCTGTAAGGCTGCAGAGAAGCAACGGATGCAGCCGCTGGGAACAATCTAAATTCAGTCCCAAAAACTCGAGCCTCTTAAAGCTCCAGTGAAAAAAATATATTTTTCCCCTTGAGTATAACCTCCAGTGCAGCGGACAGCGGCAGAACCAGCGGCGGAGCCCCCGGCGGACAGCGGCAGAACCAGCGGCACCGCTGCGGACAGTAATGTCGGTCGGCATTAACAGAAACCTGGTTTCATCTCATTTTGCGCCAATAAACTAACTTTATCTGCAGACCTGGAGGCCGCCGTTGCCGTCAGTCATGTGATATTTTGGGTGACTTTCCCGGCTCAAACACCACACTGAGCTGACGCTTTATGGCAATGCTAATGAAGTCTATGGAGTGTCTGACTGAGTGATTAAGGGCCATTGATGAGCCATTCTACTGTTTACCACACAGAGCATGATAAGGGTGTTTGTCCAGATAGAAAAGATTAAGCTACAACACATACAAGCTGCTGCCTGGAAACTAGAACCGGTTTCTTTTTAAAACAGCAAAATAGTCTCAAAAACTAGCAATAATTTTTTTTTTTTTTTTTAAAAAGGCCCCCTTTAAATTTTACATACCCAGTCAACAGCTGCAAGTAGACTAAAACACAGTGTTTAGGGAATTTACCCCTAATGGTTCCCATTGTAAGTTGACGCATCATGTCCGCTCATCAAACGCATGCGATAACAGAAAACTGCCGTATAAAGTTGCGTATTTAAACAAAACCAATGAAAGTAGGAACAAAATAAACCAAGGGCGACATTACTGATATCAAGTCCTTCAGTGTAATGCTTTATAACAAGGACGCTGTACTTTACTGACAGAGTGGTGGGTAAGTGGCACAGCTTCCCAGCTGCAGAGTTTAACACAGTACAGGAATTTAAATATACATGTTTCTGTGCGTGGCAAGATCCAGATGATGTTATATTATTATATGCATAACCTTACCGACTTGCCGTTTTCACAGAGCAGTTCTTTTTGTGGCCTCTGTCTGAGCGGGTGTCCCTTAAAAGCTAAACGGGAAAAACAAATTAAACATTAAAAAGAAAACTGAAAATTATAAGTGACACATTCAGATCCAGTTATACATATAAGATATAATATAAATCATATATACTATAAGTTATACATATAATCAGATATACTATAATCAGAGAAAAAAATACCCCCAAAAATGTATATTTAACAGGATGGGATTGGACGAGGCGACAAACGATTACAAAGGATCAGAACGTTCCAATTTAATGTGAGAACAATAAACAAGTCGGCTGGAGGAAAACCTTCATTGATGGAAATATCCTGCTTTTTCGAAACAAAAGACGCTATTTATTTATCTGATCTTAATATCAAGAGACAAAGCGGCTAAGGATTCCGTGTCACGCAGCGCTCTGTCATATAGTCAATCTTCCCAAAGTAAGACTGACATTCAAGTTCAAGGGCATCAGTTTGATGTGTCCAGTATTGAACAAGATGGGCGAGATACCGCTAAACGGATACTTTCAATGCCAAATCCACGGTACCTTTGCGGAGACACAGATAACACGCGCGCGAAGCACAATATCAGAGTCTCCGCGTTCTAGAACTGCCTGGATAACTCGGAATATCGCAGCGTTGGAAATCTAGCCGCGGGAGGGGTTTTTTGTAGGTCTGGTCCGCCATCCTGTTGCACTGGAAATATATATTTTTGATCCAAATCTGTGTCTGAATATAACCAGGACCTGTTCTTCTTAAAGGAACAGTGATTGTGGTACGGACAGGCTGATATAAAGCAGAATGGTATAGTTTGCGCGTTCTGGAACTCTTAAGAAGCTGTTGCTTAAGGAGAACTTTCCACAGGGAGGGTCCCTGGGCCGGGAGACCCCGTCTCCTCCATGTCAGCCCCCCGTTCTCAGGTTCTGGGGTCTGGGAGGGTCCATTAGCAACGCACTATTGTTTATTGGGATTCCTTGAGCTAATTTGTGTCTTGGATTCACATTGGCGGGTATTGCTGGGTGGGCATCCTTTGTACCGTCTAAAGTCCTCACTTTGTTTAGGTTATATTGTACAGTTATTTTATTGCCAAAAAACCCACAAAAAAACATTAAGAAAAAAAAAATAAAGTGTTTCCATGAATATGGTTTCTTGCTGCGAGACGTGCTCGGCGGCTGTCCTGTTCCCAGCTGCAGCACCGCAGCTCAACTAGCGGATAATAGGTTAAAAAATGTGCATTATCCGATTACAGCAAATCTTGGGGTAAGGATGGTATGACGCAGGCAATGTCTAAACCCAGAAATATTGAGAAAACATGTAATTTGCGATGTAATTGGCTGGAACACATTCTCTCCCATGCTGAATTATTGTATGTATTCTTATTTCCAAAGGCGCACTAAATGTAATATAATTAAAAAAAAAACACGTAATCAGCTTCATAATATCAGATTCCTTGCTCTGTTTAAAAATGTATATTTTCCCCAAAGACGCACCCTATGAACACACAATACTAGTTTGATTAACCGGCAAAAAAAATGCAAACGTTTTCTGTACATTGACAAAAAAAACCAACACGTTATCATGGGGACAGTCAGAGACAGGAGGTAAAACATAACTCTTAATTCTGCATTTGATCTATACATCGCGCAGACAGCGTATGGCGGATTTAAAGAGCTCCCTCAGGTCCAGCGAAGAGAGATATATTTGCACATGGCCGTCAGGTACTGTAAACCGGGCTAAAAAGGATGAAACATACAGTGTCCTGGAGGGGCTTAGCTCTATGAAGTTCACACTTTGTACAACTCACATGGCTTCCACATTTCCGGAGACTTTACATCTCTATATCACTCATTTGTGCATCCAGACTGCATTTCCTCGCTAAAATGTCATCTTTACAGCCACATCTAATAATGTAATGATTTATGTGAATACAGTGCACTCCACTGGCCATGGATATAACAGTCACGTTGTTAAACAATTACTTATAATTCTATATAAAATATACGCTGATGCCCACACAGGGCTGGATAAATCCCAGCAGCTACGCAAGCATGGCTCCTTAAATGTTAGCACCATCATGTAGTGATCTGTTTGGACGCACGCGATCCCCAGTCCTCAACCTAACCGCCTAATAATAAACACACGCAGCTTGACCTGCCGGCATTCGGCTCGTGCCGTTTAGTCAACGTGTGTGCCATGCATACGCTCACGTAGAACTTTTCCACTCTACACTTCATGCGCTTTTGGCAGCCATCAGTTTGGTTGACGGGGCTTTTAGTTTGGGTAGCAATTTTCACGCCTTCTCGTCCGGATTACACGCGTGTAATTGTCAAGATCTTAAAGCACATTCAAAATACACAGGCGGCCTGCATTCGTTCCGCCGGGACTGGCCGGCCCATGCCAACTAAGTCATTGCATTCCCTCCTCTATAGCCGCTGCTAAATAAATAAATAGTAGAGAAGTGCATCCATCTTACCGGGCTGTGGTCCTTTCTTGCCCCCGGGTTAAACCAGTGACTGAAAAGGAAACAGAATCGGGGTATTAAGCACAATGCAGTCATATGATCCATCAGAACGTGATTATTAGTCTTTAATGGTTTACTAAGCATAGGTTGCTGGCAGCCAGTGCGTATTTATTATTCAGCCGACATGCGCACGGTAATGGTTAGCGTGATGCCAGACACCCGCAACATGTCACACGGTCCATGACCAGCGGTTATTTACATGGGCTTGGTTAAAGGTGCTGTTCCACTTAAATGGACAGCAAAGAATCCATTTCAAGTGGATTTAATGTGCATTCGTCAGCCTGTTTCACAAATAAATATTATAATAATAATAAATATTACTCACCTTTTGGAGGAGCTCTGGACCTGTTTTCACACAGGGGGTAGAAAGTCATATTTGGATATTTGGGGGGCATTCTGCACAATCCCTCCATGCATTCGCAAGGAGAAACCAAATGATAATTTACAGGGACCACAACGCTACCATATGCATTAAAGTGCACAATAGCGGGAAGGTCCCTTTAAGAGAAAACCAAAAGTTTACCTGGGCTTTCATATTATGCCAATAAACATTAGACAAAATTGTCTTTTAATCACATAAAATCAAGACAGACTACACAGAAGCATTTTCAGTTTCCATGGCAGCAGCAAATCAGTGCATGTTTTTGTGTCACATGACAATTAAGCATTCCCCCAAGAATACGAATGAGGCAATTTATTTTCTCTCTTTCTGGGAAGAATTGGGGTTCTTGGTAGCCCTAGGAATGATGCATGCATTTAGAGAGTTAAATACACGAGAGTGGAACAGCACCTTTAAGATGTACGATTGCAGGATCAAGTCTCTTATGAAGGAATGCTGCTAGAATTCAAGCTACATTACTTGTGACCAATATATAGCTGATTTACCGAAAAATATCAGCACAGGCGCCATTACAAATCCACGAGCCCACGTGAGACCAACAAAAGTCCAGACCTGAACACGGCTTTAAGCTAGTAAAAGATTAAAACACTTGTCCTCGCTCGGCCATATATATTGGATTTGCAATCATGTAAAAAGCACGGTCTCCATGAGAAACATGTATTGGATTTGTAATAAACGGGAAAACACTCTGCCTCGGGACGCCGGATTTGTTTTGCTTCACCATGTAAGACAACAGACTTTATGTATTTTTTAAGGGTACAAACAACAGCATATTAGAGCCCATGGATCTATACAGTTTATCGCTTAAGCGACTGACACAAGAATTGTTAGAAAAAGCTTGGGGAAAATTTACAATTATGAACCAAGGAAACGGTGCCCGACCATGAAGAGGATTTATTTAATTAATCCCAATTACGGAGCACAGGCGTCTCGTATCTAGTACTTTGTAAAAAAAGTTAGGTATTTCACATATTAAGATGGCGGCACCCTATGTTTACAATAATAATAGTAGTAAAAGTAAAAATAAAATAGTAAAAATAAAATGATTTTTATTTACTAACACTATTACGAATAATAAGTATTAATAAAGTATGGTTATATTTACATTACAGAAATTTATAGCAAAATAAAAACACACTTTTGCCAATACCGGCATCTTTAAAAAATGAATGTCGATAACACGTAAGGTATATCAGTTAACATTCTGCATCCAGCTACAATAAGGAGCTAGAGATATTGATACTTAAAAAAATATATATATATATTTTTTTTTTATTATTTTTTTTTCACAATTTTATACACTTAGAAATGTATTGGCTCATCATTTGATAAATACGCCCCCAAATTCTTCCTCTTCCGTTGGCAGTTTTCATTGCTAAAGTTGGCTCCCTATCTATAACAATATTGTCAAACTGTCCAGAAAGAGACTTCTGTGCAGCTTGTGACATGCTCTCGTGTACATTGGGTTATACCACAATCTACCGTCACTCCTGGCTTATTTATTAATAATCTTTAACAGCATTTCCTCTGCAACCCGTTAAATCATCACTTATGGCATAAACGAGAAGATAAAGAGAAAAATAAAAATCTGTCTGCCTGCTGATCCTCCCAAAGCGGTATAGAATTTCCCACGTGAATCCCATAGGAGTAAAATACATATTAAAAGCCACAATATAAAAAAAAAAAAAAAATAACTCCAAAACACAAAAATTAGACATTTAAAGGACAAACATGATAAAGAACGAGAGCGAACGCATGTCAGCCGACTGGATATATATCATGGATTCTGAATTACAAATATGCCAAAATATGTTAGTATATTGTGTAAATGTATTATGCACAAAAGGTGTTGGGGGGGGGGCTCTCGATTGCTTCCAAAAAAGCCAATTTTTGTGTTTTCTCCTTAGTTCCTTCCTGTAGTCACCAAAAAAAGGCTCTTTGTTAAAGCTGTAAGTTCACGTGAATTGAAGCCGGCCATTAATCTCAGACGGAGGGCCCTAGTCAAATGCTTTGTGAAAGCCCAGGTTTGACATCCACATTATTTCACCAGTCAACCGTATCTTATTCCAACGCTCGGCATAATTAATTGCTGCTGCATTTAACCACTGAACTGGCTATATTTGTAGTGAATGTAAAGTGCTCTGACCTTTTGCATAAAATTTCAAAGTCTCAAAGGACAGATCACAGTATAATGTTAAAAAGACACACGTATATACAGTATATACTCAGACACTTATTTTAAAGCTTATACATTTTTTTTTCCGAACCCACATCTATTAAGCTCGACGGAAGCACTTTCCAATGAATGTGTGCGAGACGGGATACTCATTCTAGGAAGTAAGAAGCCCTAAAAACATGAACTGCTTCACTGCAGTGTCTTTTGTTGAGGTTGAACCCTTTAATCAGGCCAACATAGAAAAAGATGTGGCAATATGCAAGCTTTTAAGACCATAGAGGTCTCTTTTTCAGATGGAATGCAGTATGAGACCACAGAAACCCTAGCCTGACCGTATATTTTTCTACGTTATACCAATAAACGTAGAAAAGGGCCACTGGAACACAGGAGTGATGGGAGCGATAAAGGGCCACTGGAACACAGGAGTGATGGGAGTGATAAAGGGCCACTGGAACACAGGAGTGATGGGAGTGATAAAGGGCCATTGGAACACAGGAGTGATGGGAGCGATAAAGAGCCACTGGAACACAGGAGTGATGGGAGTGATAAAGGGCCACTGGAACACAGGAGTGATGGGAGCGATAAAGGGCCACTGGAACACAGGAGTGATGGGAGTGATAAAGGGCCATTGGAACACAGGAGTGATGGGAGCGATAAAGGGCCACTGGAACACAGGAGTGATGGGAGTGATAAAGGGCCACTGGAACACAGGAGTGATGGGAGTGATAGAGCCTCTGTACGCCTATGAAGAGATTCCTTTACAAATTAGCTGTTTCCAGCTACAATAGTCATTCACAGCATTAACCCCGTCTGCACTGGATTTCTAATCCATTTCTTATTATTTTAATGGACAAAGTTTGCTAAGAAGAAGAAAGTGCTCTGAGGCCTTGAAAGTTTAGGCGACTCTACATTTTAATCTAAGAATCGTGGTCTACTGAAAAACATGACTAACAAAAAAGAAAATTGGAACTTATATATACTTGGGAGTGTGTTATAACGCAGAGTACAAATACATTACACAAGATGAAATTTGTGATGTGTAAATGTGACGGTACTTGTGGACAAAGCACTTTAACCATCTTTAAAATCTTGATTCCCCCTTTATAATACATTATAATATATAACGCATTATTATATATATTTTATTGTTCAATGTGGTTTTTTCCCTTGTACACTTTGGCTGTGTTATAAATGCAAAAGGCGAGTGGTGATCCCGCTTTCATATTATTTTAGGAAAAAGATGACCGATGTGCTAGATTTTAGTTTATTTTATTAAAAACTACAAGACAATATACATACATACATAACCTCACCCACGGCTATGTTGGCGAGGATCAGCCAGTGATATAAGTGCAAAAAAGTAGATTTGGTTTTGCTTAATATAATTGAAATAATAAAAAAAAAAAAAGTTACTGTTCCCACACAATTGTAGCTAAGCAAGTGGTAACACAATAACACAAAATTTATAAAGGTCTGGCTATGACCACTGAGAAATGGAAACATTGAAGAAAACCAAATTCAGATGCACACAGGGAAGGTCAACTAAAATAACACTAAGTCTCCCGTGCTTTGAACATCTCACATTAGGTCTTAGAAGAAAACTTATCGCAAACATTGTTCTAGAATGAAAGGCGATCTTATGTGAAGGACACATTATTGTATCATAGCAATATAAGAAAAGTCTGAAGGGAATACTCACTCATGAGGATGGGACTCCTGAGAAAAGTGGACCAACCTTTCGGTGTTGCTGGAGCCGGGACTGCTAATCTGTAAAGAGAACACTTCATTAGTTCCAGGAGAAGGGAAAAAAAAGCGAGAAGAAATAGACCAAACTTGTGAAAAATGGAATCATCAATAATCCAAGCGATCCGTGGAAACAAATTGGGTAAGCTTTAAGTGAACGAAGGAGCATATATAACATATTTTACATCTTTGAAGTTAGTATTTATTGGGCTTATTTTTATGTTAATGGCATATCACATGGACTCCAATGCATTTTACTGCATGCAAATCAAGGCAAGCATTGTTCCATTATAACTTCTGTCTCATTTAAGCCCTCCCCCAGCTGCCTTTACTTTAAGCAGGAAGTATTCATGTGTACACTTCTCGCACATGCTCAGTAGGACTCACAATCTGGTCAATGGGAGCTCTGCTTCCAATAAAAACAATGGGATTAGAAGAAGCCAATCACATACATCAGAATTCAACTCTTAATAAATGCAATTGGGTCATAACTGACTTCCACAATCGTGCTACTGAGCATGTGCAGGACGTATACTTACCGCGAGGAGTTAAACGAGACGGAAATGTCATTTTCCGACACCAATAACTAGAGAATGTATCGACCAATCGGCGTGCAGTAAAATTCATCGGAATCCATGCAAAAAAGACCTTAACCAGTATTAAAAAATACCATTAACCGACTACTAACTGACTACTAGTCGATTTGCAAGTTGATGTAGGATGCAGATCAATTCCAAAGACATTCCAATGAAACAATGCTATCTGTATCAGCAGTACCATGACAATTACATACATGTTGTAGGTAATTTAAGTATATAGGTCAAAAGGGAAAAACGCAGACGTGCAATTAAATGACTGACTGGTAACATATTCAGGACCTTAAAGAAACCCAAGTAACCCCTTGTTTAGTATCAGTGCTATATTGTACATTAATCTCCAAATGAGGTTTCCGTGCCGCTCGGCCAGTGCTCCCGGAATCCAGTAATCCATTTTCTACACCGTGGCTATGAGAGAAGCAGACTGTGTCTATGTCATGGTTTGTTAAAGGTCCGTGATCACATTATTTCATGGTGGACCTGACACTTATTTGGTTTACAGTGTGTTCTGTGTACAGGCAACCGATTTCCTTCGCCAGAGCTGCTGACAATCTTTTTCACACCATATTAATCTTGTTTACAGACTTATATTGATAGAAATATCAGAAAACCTAACTTTTTATCTAAGAGAAAATAAAGAACATGTTGACAGAAACCATTTTCAGATTGAGAATTGGCTATTTTACCTGCAACGTTTTCTTTAAAATAAATAAATTGAAAAAATTGTAGGGCGGTGGAAATGCACAAATTTATGACGGCCTAATCCTGGCAATCCTTTTAAAAGGAACCGTCACCTTCACAGCCGTTTAATATATATACATTGATTTACTGAAACTTGGCTTGGACTTTTTCAAAACGGTTTGTATACCCCTTGGAAGCTGAGATCTATACAAAATTGGGCAGTTGTGAGCAGACGATACATGACACCTGCACTTGCGTGTTCTGGCCACGCCATGGAACTTCCAAGGATGGTGTTCTCAAAGTTCCTCCTCTCCTAGGGTCATAGGGAGTAGAATCAAGCAAGTCAGCCTTTAAGGAGGCGCGGAGAGCAGTGAGGAAAGGGTAGAAGTTAGGGAGGAATGAGTGCGACCAAGCAGCACTTCCCTTGTTCCGAGACTGGAGGCAATGAGCCAGGGATAAATCCAGAAAGTTGGCAGGTATGGTCCTGATGTGGGACCCTGGAAAGTCGATGAAAATGGGTGAAGCATAAGTGGGAACCTGCAACACACGCAGTCTATTTATGGGAAATGTTGGCCCTGTTTACCACACTAATTAATGCAGATTCATTTATGTAATGCTTGTTCACTTACAAGCAAAAGGGGCAACCGTAATTAAAGAAATATTACTAGTGTTTTAAATGCTAAAAAAAGAAGACAAAATAATAAAAAAAATAATCTATTGAAAGGTTTAAAAAGTATTGTAACTATAATGTGTAATCCAATAAAGGTTTTCATTTCCTAATTTCTCTCGTTCCCTTTAAAATCAGAAGAGCAGTAAATGTGACCGCATTCGACGTCAAAGTCATTTTTCATTTTGAAATATAATAGTTGATAAGCGGTTTCCTTTTTTAATGCCGTCTGTAGTTTATCCATCCCATATGAGCTCTAACATTTAACATTCTGTCCTGCATCAGTGCCCGCCATGACTAAAACTTTGGTGGCAAGCTGCCAATCCAAGACGTGACATCCCGACCATTTTTCAGTCAATCACGTCTTCAGGCTTCATGTCTCCATGGTACGTCAGCTCTGGAGGACCACTATGTGCCAATGCCTCAAGGACCAGTAAGGTTGCTGCTACTGTTCTTGTAACTTTAATTATGGCATGATCCACAACCAGGGCTAGCAGAAGCCCCATGGGAGGTCAGCCGGAAGGGTTCACTCAAAAAGTACTCTCTTAAGAGATGGCTATCGTCAAGACAAAACGCAGGCAATTCCATCTTGATAAAAAACAATCCACAGTGTCCCGTAAATTAGGACGGTCAACGCCAATTCCTCACAAATTACCGAGTGGAAACATTTACTCATATCCGAGTACATGGTGGAAAAGAGCACTTTCCAGAACAGAACTTCTGTAGAAAAAACATGTTTGCGGTCATTTTCTCCACATTACCAATTCCGATGTCATGGAGCGGATGTGATATTTGTGGATATGTTCCCGCGGTAGTTACTGTAGCTGCACATACCAGTTTTTAACAACTTTGTGGTCAAACCTGCCCTTTACTGGGCAAAGGAAGTCAAAACTTAGATGACGCAGAGAAAAATAAGACAAGCGACACTATACATGGATCCTATTACCAAACTAAAATTTTGTAACAGAGCACATTACCTATTGACTGGAATGAGGGTTCTACTGAGCATGTGCAATAGGTGTACAACAGTATGCTCCCTGCTTTTAGTATGGGTAGCTGAGGAGGAGTTAACGGAGTCATCTTATTTTCCGACTCCAAAAACTAAAGAACGCCTGGACCATTCTGCATGCAGCAGTAAAATGTAATATGACAATAGGGCTAGAGAGCTCCAGAAATACATTATTATTATTTGGAACACAAAGAAGGGCCACTGAGCTATGGTAGTGTCCTTACTAACAAAACATACCAGGAAAGATTGGTACGCAGGAGTGATGGAGTGATAAAGGGCCATTGGGACACAGGAGTGATGGAGCGATAAAGGGCCTCTGTACGCCTATAAAAAGAGTCTCCATTAAAAATCAGCTGTTTCCAGCTACGTCATTTACAAAATTAACCCCGTCTGTGCTGGATTTCTGATCAATTTCATGTTATTTTAACAAAACTTGCTTTTCTTTCAAAATTAAAGACGTTGAACTTTAGCCCGGTTTCTTCTAAATAAGCACAAGATTCCCTGAAACTCTGGGAAAGGAAATGTATCCCTAGATGAAGCGTAGTTTGCTGAACCTCGAAAGCGTTACCAAATCAAGCCAAAAACAACCTTGAAACGGCAAAAGATGGAAACATTCAGAAGTTATGTGCTGCAGAACAATACCATCCCCAGTGAGATGGCCATTAGCAGCTGGCTCTCCGGAGAGCGGCGAACACACGTCAGTACAAGTGAGAATGAATGGCTTTGCCTGTGCGGTGGGGGTGGTCGTTCCCGTTGGGAAAAGTGCGACTCGGCTGCCGCACACACAAAACTTTCTTCCAGTCGCCTGCGCCATTTCTGGCCTCTGTGTGATCTTGTCATTAGTCATTAAACCTGCGCGAGAGGCACCACACATTACGGGAGTCGTGTTAACAGGATTAATGATGACCACACAACGTATATTGCGGGTCTCCTTACCCAAGCTGGCTGCGACTTCTTGTTAATTACATATTTGGTGCCATGTCAGAAGAAAATTATATTACAAATTAATTATGAGGGGATACAGGTGGAAAACGGACAACCTTGGATCTAATTTGACTCGCTGTGTCTTAACCTGAGCTCTGCCCGTACGCGACATTCATCAAGATGAAATTATGATGTTAGAATCTTAGAACACAAACATGGCGTAGAAACAATAACTGGCTAACTTGTATCATACAATTCAATTCATATCCCTTTAAGTAAACCTGTACCCGCTTGGATTCATACCCCGAACAGGGATATACTTGTAAGGGGTGCTGCCCCAAACCTGACTCGGGGCAGCGGCCCCTGCCACCCCTGGACCTGCCTTTCCTAGGTGGTTCCCCATCTTTGTACCGTGCGTTACCATTTCTTGGCATTCAGTATCAGAAAGACATGCTGCAGACGGAGAAACACTGGGGTGTCTACTGTTACAAAAGGAGATCCCCACCTGCTCATTGAGCTGAAGCCCCCAAAAGTGTGATCTGCCCTAGGAAAGAGACAGAGGCTGCTGCCCAAGACCAGAAGACATCACCGCCCGGAAATGTCACATAGACACACATCTATATAAAAATATACACAGACACACACACACACACACACCACCCCCATGGAACATACAAGGATGCTGTTGCACACAGGGACGGAAACACTGGAATTTGTCTTACGTCAATTATTTTAACAATTTTTTTTTATAATATGGTATTTTTATTCAAAATCTGCTTTAGTGCACAAACTGACAACCGCACAAACACACATACCATATATAATGCTATAAGCACGTAAAGAAAAGGTACACTGCTACACTAAAAGTAGGCAAAGCATTGGGAACTCAAGGGGTTAACGTACATGCCTACTGTAACTATGCAGCCGGCCAGTCCCTGCGTCTGAACAAATCAATGTTTATGAAAGATGCCAGCGAGCCCAAAGCGTATCTCCCACATAACATGACGCCGGATCAGAATGAAGCCGGTCACCGAGTCCAGACGAGCTGAAAGCTGTGAGTGGCCTCTGCTGGCTGACCAAACCCATACCGGCCATCGCTGCAAATATTACATTCATATCCTCCTCTATCCCAGCCGATACACACACACAATGTGCTTCTCATTTACGTTCGATACAAACAGGTCCGGTACCTAAGGAAGGCGCTTGCATTGCGCACATAATACAAATCATTAACAATATAACACAACAACAAATTGGTAGTCCTAGAACGTAAAGCCCTGTTTATAAGCATGATGGAAAATATATAGTTCACTACATAACAAAAAAGTATTGAATATTTATAGGGTGCTGCGACAGATGAAAAATTCCGATATGGAGACAGAGGTAAAAAGGGACAGCAATGTCCTTTCATCCCTTTCAGTGTTTTTGCGTTTCAGTTCCTGCAGTTTTACCTTAGGGAGAAGCTTCAGCTCCACAGCAGCAGCAGAGTTCACCACCATGGTCGGCGTCTCAGCCAAAGACTGGTTGGCTGCATGAAGCAGCCAATCAGAGGCAAGAAAGTGGGGATTCTATACTCAATCGCAGCAATTTAGAATAGGAAGGAGACAGTTCCAGACTAAATGACCCTGAGAATATACCCCTTCACCTTGATGTTGGGGCAAAAACCCTGGGATTACGGGTGAAACCCTGAGAGTCCACGGTATTGTTATGCCCGGATTTCTATTTGATTTCTATTTAGGGCTGAAACAACTAATCGATAATAATCGATAATGAAAATCATTGTCAACGATTTTCATTATCAATTAGTCGAATCTATTTTTATCGACCTCAAACAGAGATCGGATTATAACACTAGAATCCAGATCCCCCGCAATGCTGCAGGGGACCTGGATTCCCCTCACTGTCGGCCGGTCTCTCACTTCCGTCTCTCTCCCCCCTCCCATACACCCCTCTGACTCCTCCCCCCTCCCATACATCACTCTGCCTCTCTCCCGACTCCCTGGTGCTTTGTGAACCTCCGTTGCTGGAGGAATCATCCTCTCTGTCAGCCGGTGGGGGTCTGCGCGATGTGCACAGACAGCCTCCGTTACTGCCCTTCACTTACGCTGAGGCTTCTATGAAGCTGCAGTGAAAGTGCCTGTCAGCAACGGAGGTTCACAAAGCACCAGGGAGTCGGGAGAGAGGCAGAGTGATGTATGGGAGGGGGGAGGAGTCAGAGGGGTGTATGGGAGCCACCCTCCCATACACCACTCTGGCTCCTCCCCCTCCGATACGCCACTCTGCCTCTCTACCCCGCTCCCTGGTGTCTTGTGAACCTCTGTTGCTGACAGAAGGCAGAGTGGATCTGGGGGTAAAAGGTATATCAGGGGTCTCAGTTGCATATTACTGGCATATCAGGGGGCACAGTGGCATATCAGGGGGCACAGTGGCATATCAGGGGGCACAGTGGCATATCAGGGGGCACAGTGGCATATCAGGGGGCACAGTGGCATATCAGGGGGCACAGTGGCATATCAGGGGGCACAGTGGCATATCAGGGGGCACAGTGGCATATCAGGGGGCACAGTGGCATATCAGGGGGCACAGTGGAATCTGGCATATAAGAGCTATAAGGCATATATGGGGGCAGAGTGGAAAGCTGGGGGTCAGTTGTGCATAACTGGGGGCAGTTTGGTAAATAAAAAAATATAAACGGTTTTTTTCTCATAGTTTTTATTAAATATGAATAGTTAACATATGAATTAATATTTACTAATAACTTTGTATTAAAACCTAGTTTGAGAAACACGGTTTGGGTTCTTGTAGCTTTTATTATTATGTCAGTAAAATAAGAAGGTGAATAGAGAGAGGCCATTGCAATAAAGAGATGAAAGTGTAAATTGTACGTTTTTTATTACATTTTAAATTTTAAAAAATTGCATTTTTTTTATCCGATTAATCGATTAATTGAAAAAATAATCGGCCAACTAATTGATTATTAAAATAATCGTTAGTTGCAGCCCTATTTCTATTTGATCTTCCCTATGCAATTGAATTCAATAGATTTCCAAACAGGCCAAAATACGGTATTTGAATAGTTTTCTAAATAAAAGCGATCATTTAAACCAAATATGACAAACAAAACAATGTATTCGGCTAGCCAAATGCAGCGCAGACATGGCTCCTGCGGTCCATTCTATTACTTATGCGTTATTATCCATTATAAGCTGCCAATAACACCAAAAAGGTGAGTGCCTTTGTGCTGAAATGTTAACAGTATCTTGAGAATCCCTCTATTTCCAAATTCCACCCTATTATCTCGCCTGCTGTCCACAGGGTTATCTGGCTGACATATGAGATAACCCTCCGTTTTTGCAGACACCACTGGGATCCGACACACTGACCCGCGGAAAGCCTGAAATATATAGCGCGTGGCTACGGCATGGGAGACCTGCTCCTTCAACTAAATCCTCGAGTTGGTGTTAAAGATAATCAGTCGATGATGCACCTTAAATTCCATTTAATTTTAGCATTCACTAGTAAAACATGCTTAATCCTGGAAAAAGAACATTTTCTGCAAGAGAGAAAACCACTGGAGAAAGCCCCAAAATAAACTCGTTAAAGGCAGATCTGATTTAAAAGGAAAGTTTTTTTAATTGAACCTTCCGTGACCTGTTGATAGCGGTTTTGGTAACTGAATGGATATTTTATAGGAGTCACAAAGGCTTTCTGGACCTTAAACGTCTTCAGAATGCATCCCAATAAAAAGTATCAAACTCGGACTCCATCTATTTGGCAGAATAATTAAATTTTTACACCCATTTCCTGCTGTTTCTATACATTATAGGGCTGTAGAACTCGGATATGCTTATACCCAACACACATTCTGGGCTCCTGGAAAAAAAGGGGCATCAGGACACAAGAAGGACTTGGATTCTGAAGGACACTTGAGAAGTATGTTTTCTTCTCTCAAAGCGAGACCACAAAGAAATCGCAGATACTGCTTTCACGTGTTTAATAACCATAATACCTGCTGCTCTCATATATACATAACTAGCTTAAGGATCTTTCAAACAAATAACCTGGGCTGGACCGGGGCAAAACAAGGGCAGCTTTTGCACAGAGTGGGATGGCCGGTGTATTCTCCAGCTACAAAGGCTGGAGAGAAAAAAAAAAATAAAATGTAAAAAAAAAAAAAATTCCAGGGCGTATGAGAGGACCCGATTCTCTTATCTGTTATATATAGGGCTGCAACAACTAATCGATAATAATCGATAATGAAAATCGTTGCCAACGAATTTCATTATCGATTAGTTGAATCGATTTTTATCGATTATAAAATGAGGTTTTTTTCAGAGCAAACGCTCTGAAAAATACCCCTCATTATATAATCCGTTTAGTCTGACTCACAGCAGCAGCTCCTACTTACCAGTCCCTCCCTGTAATCACTGTGACAACTGGCCCCGCCCCTTCTTCTCCCAGAAGGCCAGAACCACATGGCTGTGACACTCATCTAACTGTGAGTATAAAATTAATATTCGGGCTGCTGAAAGTTAGGGGAGGTGGGGGTTAATTTAGGGGCAGTTATGGTTAATGGGGTGTTTAGGGTTAATTTAGGGGCAGCTATGGTTAATGGGGCGTTTAGGGTTAATTTAGGGGCAGTTATGGTTAATGGGGTGTTTAGGGTTAATATAGGAGCAGCTGTGGTTAATGGGGTGTTTGGGGTTAATTTGAGGCAGTTGTGATTAATGGGGTGTTTAGGGTTAATTTAGGGGCTGTTGTGGTTGATGGGGGTGTTTAGTGTTAATTTAGGGGATGCTGTGGTTGATGGGGGTCTTTAGGGTTAATTTCAGGGTAGTTATGGTTAATGGGGTGTTTAGGGTTAATTTAATGAGGACTGAGGGTTAATTTAATTAATTTAATAAAGTTAACTTAAGGCGCAGTTAGGTAAAGGGGGGCAGACTAAGGGGAATCTAAATCCTGGGGACAGTGAAGATTAACCCAGAACTTATTTATAAAAGTATGGTGTCAGTGTGCTGTGAACGGGTCTGTGACTCTATGAGGGGACTATGAGGTATCTGGGGGGTATAAGGCATATCTGGGGAGGATGGAGAGACATATCTGGGGGTATAAGGCATATATGGTATATAAGGCATATGTGGGGAGGTCAGCGTGGCATGTCTGGGGAGGATGGAGTGGTGTATCAGGGGGTATAAGGCATATCAGGCATGTGGGAGGCAGCGTGGAGTGGTATATGTGGGAGGCGGCGTGGAGTGGCATATGTGGGAGGCGGCGTGGCGTGGCATATGTGGGAGGCAGCGTGGCGTGGCATATGTGGGAGGCAGCGTGGCGTGGCATATGTGGGAGGCAGCGTGGCGTGGCATATGTGGGAGGCAGCGTGGCGTGTCATATGTGGGAGGCAGCGTGGCGTGGCATATGTGGGAGGCAGCGTGGCGTGGCATATGTGGGAGGCAGCGTGGCGTGGCATATGTGGGAGGCAGCGTGGCGTGGCATATGTGGGAGGCAGCGTGGCAAGGCTGGGACGCAGCGTGGCAAGGCTGGGAGGCAGCGTGGCAAGGCTGGGCTCAAATGTGCATAAATTGGGGGGGCTGGTTGGGAAATAAAGACAAGAAATGCATTTTATCACAGTTTTGTTTTTTATTCTGTCGTTTGTATTTAACATCATTTGTTTATTAAATTATTTTAAAGAAATGAAAAATGTACATTCATTTTTTTTATCCGATTAATCAAAAAAAAAAATAACCAAAACCTCTCATTTATGTTTATATATTTGTTGCCAACTTTATTAGGGTGAGAAGCGCAGACAGTATTTTGTTTTTTGTATACATTGTACAGCCAACACACTGTATTTACAGCATGCGCACACTGTTTGGTAGGCCTTATATTATACATTTGTATTATTTGAGCCTGAGACTAGCTTAGCGCACCGACATTTTTTCTTTTCCCTCAAAAAAAAATAATCGGCCAACTAATTGACTATGAAAATAATCGTTAGTTGCAGCCCTAGTTATATACTATACCTTCTCTAACTACAACAACTAAAATGTGTTTTTACCCTATAAACTACAAGAGGCAACTCCGGGGTTATTAAGTATGTGGGGTATTGTCTGCTGGGTTCCTATAGTGGTACGTGTGTACACACACACACACACACACACACACACACACACACACCTCACCTTATAGTAAGGAGAAGAAATCTTACGTGAAATTGCAGTCTGGGTGTGACTGTTTTATAAAACAAATACTACTTGAGGATATCAGCCATGTCTTCCTTATAGTTAGAGTTTCTCAACCATTTTGTAATTGTAACCAACAGTATATTCAATACTTTTACCATTATAACAGGATTTTAATGATAATAGAATAATGGTAGATATAAAAGTATGTAGAAACGGGGCATTCGCAGGATTCTAGAAACCGACAGCTACCAATAATTGGAAGAGCCATTCAGGTGCAAAGCGGTGCAGTCACCATGGCAACACATGGAATTTTACCGTTGATGAATTCATTGGGTGCCCTCTGCAAAAACCCGTTACAAAGTAAAATCAATGATTCAAAGGTTGCCCATTTTATATAACCCCTTGTTTTGTTACATTCACATTGGCAATGAATAGGTTACCATAGGATGTAACATTATTGTGTGTGCCCCCTCCCAAAAAATTAAAAAAGGCCAAAAAATGGTTTTGTAACCCAGAATAGCGAGATAAAGCACCTCCGCACATCCCTCTATCACTCAGAGTTAATCCAAAGCATGAAGCATCTTTACACATTTCCGACATTATTACATCGTGATATTTCAGAGTGAAATGAAACCCTCCGCTCCCCGCTCCGAAAATGTAATAACGAAAGCCACGTTTTGGATCTTGTGTTTGCAAAGATTCCGGAAAACATCCCTCGCGTGCTCCCAAATCTGATAACCCACCCTGCAGTGTGCATCAGGACCACTTATCCGGGTCCTCGGGGCGGAGGGAGCATTAGCCTGGCCACTAAAAGCTGTCCATCTTACCGGCTGTCACGACTGCCTTGACAGTTCCAAATCACCGTAATCCATGCGACGAGGCGAGCTTATTTCACACCAGAAATCAAATTCGGATTCCACCTGCCTCAACTTTCCATTAAATTGTCGGTGGATACAACAGAATGATAAAATACCCGGCAAACGCGTTGTCAGGCCCAGCATAAGCACTTTATTGTTGAGATACACACCTGACACAGAAACATATATCTCGACGGGAATAATCGAGGAATGGCCTTCAGCGAACACTTTCTACGGCATAAAGCCCAATAATTCCTTCTGAGGAACGCGGGTGCAAATAGGTGTTTTAGCAACTTTAACTTAATAGAAAAATAAAAATACATATTTATATATCTCTATAATATTATATATATACATATATACACACACACACACACACACACACACACACCACCAGATATGCCCATCGTTAAAGTGTATCTGGAGAGTATGGGCAGGAGGGTCATCGGGGAGGAAGCACAGAGTGAGAACAAGGCCTGCAATCCATCGTCGCACTGGTGTGTGTCTGTGAGGCTGCGACCTCAGATGGTTACAGGCAGTGGAGACATGGCAGAGGGTGGTAGATAGGTGGAACAGTCTCCCGGCAGAAGTGGTTGAGACTAATACAGTAAGGGCAAAGGCATGGGATAGACAAAGCTAAAGACAAGAAGGTATACTAGATGGTCTGAGTGGGTAGTTTCTGCTGTTAAATTGGGTGGGTGTATATTACACACACACACATACATATACACACACACACACACACGGCAATCTCTATTTTCAGGCATATCACACACAATCTTTGCATTAGGCTGTGCAAATGAGAAGTAATAAGACAAATTACTTAAAACAGTGTTGATTGGTTAGTCCGACTAACGAGAAGAGACAAGATAGTGTTTTACCCCATTATGTTTTAGACAAGTTTTTAGACCACATACGTGATGTTGACAGCATATGAATCTTAAAAAGATAATACATTTAGCAAAGCACTACCTGCCACACATCCGTCATATCCAAGTATGACAAAATCTGTACAGGAACAAAGTCTCGCCAAAAGATGGAAATAAGTAAAACATGTATACTAAAAAAATAAAATAAAAAAATTACCCCAGAGTCTGACTCGAGACTTCTGTAATATTCACGTTTGTAATATAAGGACAAGATCTTTTAGAATTGTTTTTAGGATGGAATAATAGCAGAATCCCAGGGACTTCTAAAAAAAACATCTTTGAACCATAACCCAAACCAAGAATAAGGATGCGCAGATCCATTTCTGTTTAAATGGGATAGATATAGATATAATACATATATCACTCATTCCCAACTAGTGTTCTTCTCGTCCTACAAAATGTTCTAGCCCACGCTCAATGCATAAATCCGGTCCCTACACTTCCAATCAGGGTTACATAATCCCCTCAGTAGCAGACCAATATGATAAATGGACTTATTTTCCCAAATCAAACACTTGAATTTAAATTCAGATGAGTTAATGCAAAGGTCAACATTGTAATCAGTTCTTCTGATCTTTATAGAATTTCTGGAGTAATACATAATAAATCTAAAACAAGGCAATTTACAGATCTGTATGTGTGACTGGCAATAAAAAAAAGCCTAACCATTAAAGCCTTTATGTACTTAGAGACATTTAACAGCAAGTGCCGTCATAGGAGTATCGATGCATTGGGTGCGATGGGAACCAGGACTTCCAAGACGGGTAGCCGCTCCGGGATCTCGGAGTAAAAGAGCTCCACTAGGGAAAAACGGATGCCCCAAGAATCATTCCACCGGTCTCAACACAACACTCAATCAAGATGCAAGATAACACCCTAGGACTACAGACTAGACTCGGTTTATATGGTCACTTTACCATTGGAGGGCAAATTGACAAACACCAGACTTAATCTTATCACACTTTCAACAACGGCGAATACAAAACAGAGGCAAAGGGAATAGGGACGCAACTCGTAAACATAGACTAGACTAGTCATTCTTAACCCCTTCATTCCCCTATAGACGTACTGGGACGTCCAAAAAACGCCCACTAAGAAACCCCTATGGACGTCCCGGTACGTCCAGCCCTTCGTGCAGCATCAGGGACACATCCCTGCCGCTGCACGGGAGACCAGGCTGACAGCCTGGACTACCCCCTGGCAGCAGAAGCAGGCATCGCCGGCTTTCTGCTGCCCGATCTCCCGTAACAGCTTCCGGCATGAAAGCAGTTGAAAGTGCCTGATCGCGCAGTTGCAAACGCGCGATCGGGCATTCCCTTCCGGGTTGCGTCACTGCTGACGTAACCCTGAAGGTCATCGGAGGACAGGATATCCCCTGCGGTGATATCCTGCCCTCCGATGAGGCACAGAGACGCTGCGATCTCTATGCAGGTCTGTGAGGACCTGCATAGAGATCACAGTGTGATCGGTGCAGGGGGATCGCGGGGAGGGGAGTGAGAAACCATGTCTCACTCCCCCTCCCGTCCTGAAAGAGAAAAGCAGAAAAAAAAAAAAGTTAATTCATTTAAAAAATATTAAATAAATCATTAAAATAATAATAAATACAAAAAAAAAAATAATGTGAGCTGTGATGTCATTGTGACATCACTGGCATGTTCAGGAGGTCCCTAGGAGGACCTCTAACCATTTCTGTGTAAAAATAATATATAAAAAAAAAAGTAAAAAAATTAATAAAATAAAAAAAACCTTACTTCCCATTGCCCTAGCATAACATCTAGCCAGTATAACCCTCCTGCCCCCGTTCACAACCCCCAAACCCGTTAAGCCATTATAGGCATAAAAATTATACAAAATTGTACACCTTATAGTATGCTCCCTGGTGCTGGGAAAGTCTGGAAAATCTATATAAATTAGGTATTTCTGAAATCAGGACACCTGAATTAATAAACTTGGAGGGGATTTTCCATCACTTTACCTAATTTTGTGAGGATTCAGAGGGAAAATGTACTAAATTTCTCATTCTAAGTTTTCAGCTAATCTTCCAACTATGGTATCAAACGAAAGCTCTATCTCTCCTTGAAAAAACAATATATAGTTTACATGGGTTCACTATTCACAGGAAAAGAGAATCATCGCTAAACCGACATACCCCAAAAATGGCAAAATTGCTCTGGGCTTTGAGGTACCAAAACCCCCTGGGATTGAAGGGGTTAATACACAGAAAATTAGAAACAAGAGGGTGAATATAAAAATATTACGATTTAACCCGTCCCGATAATTTTTATAAAAGTAGGGTCCAGCATCCATTACGAGTATGGAGTATAATAAAATATGTAGACGAGCCATTGTTTTTTTTTTTTGAACATACGGTTTGAGTCTGATATGTCGGACACCGCTATGCATACCTGGAAACCCTCCGGGCGAAAGGAGAAGCACCGCTCCTCCGGTTCGACACCCGAGACCTCCGGGATACTCCCCGCCCATTCTCCCCTTAATTTGGGGTGTTTGCCGCAGGACCACCCACCAAAGTCAGCTGGTTGTCCTAGCCATGTCCAGCAAGGGTAGGCTCCGGGTAGCATGAGCCCAAAAGTTCCTAGGTATGCAAATATGGCGTCTCTTTTTGGTTATTCCCACTGTACCTAAATAGATAAAATCTTTCCTCATTCGTCATTTTTTTTGGCAGGAAATACCATGTGACTTAAAAGCAGAGACAGAAAATGAAATCTTAAACATAGTTTCGTATATTATATTTAATTTGCATAGGAAAAAATATGACCGATCAGCTAAGATTTATTTCCATAACATTCTAGAGCTCGATAACAGCTAGGAAAATAGTCTCATATATACTTACAAAAAATATATATATGCACACAAAAGTATATATAAAATAACTTCTGTATACATATTTATTTGGAAAAAAAAATAGTACTCTAAACTCAGAAAAATTAGAAAAGAATCTTTTTTTTTTTTATTAAGCACTAAATTTAACATTAACATTAACATATAACTATATATATATCATGTATCTTTGTGTCACCTGCTTCAGGGAGGAAAATATTTGCGTCCAACTGAGGATTTCTGCCGGACAATGATGAAAAGTCCATATGTTACAGTGCCACCATAAATTATGTCGGAACGTATGGTCAGGCCACAGAGGGGCTCCAGAAATAGGTCTGAAACAGCTCTCTGTCTGAAAACAAATTGGCCGAATTTCGATATGAGAAAAGTGTGCTCTTGACATATATTTTCAGAAGGCTACCGCTGTTTGAAGTTAGGTCTACAGAGATGAAATACAATATGCTCAGGCTTTTAATTTGAAAGTCGGCGTTCCATCAAGACACTAAAACGCTCCAGAATCTGCATGTCTCTTGCCTTTAGGCGAAGAGGTTCAGTCGGAAATGAAAGAGAAAAATGAATGAGCGACGGAGTGTCGGAAGGTTGAAGATCTAGATAGATGCCCGCGTTTTGAAGAGATGTAAAATACCTTGAGAATTTCTCTTTAATCATATCCGATTAAGACATGCCTAAAAGGGATTTTGTATGGGAATAAACGACAGATAAACAGGTTGCGTGAAATATATCCAACGCACGGGAGATCGATTGAAATATACAACAAAAGGCTGTTTAGTAAAAAGCGTAACTCTCTCGGCCGAGATCCAAACACTGACTGAGTAGAGGACCATCCGGAAATTTAGTTCTTCTGAATCATTCTGATTTTGGGGGGAGCTTTCACATTACATTTTACTTAAATCTCTCTTTTACTTCCCATAACTCCCCAGTTAGCCGGCCAAGTTGGAAGCCCCACAAACGATATATAATTTTAATTTTTTTCTCAAGACAAATAGGAATTATCTGAAATAACTTTCATACATAACACAATATTAGAACTAAAATATAAGACGCTAGGCGAAAATATATACAACGTCCAATTATGTACTCTGGTCACCGCGACCACATTTACGAGGATGTAATAATAAATCCTTTGGGAGCTGAGAGATTTACAGTTAAGTGGATAACCCCCCCCCCCCCCCAATATATACCACATACAGGTAGGGGGCACTTTAAAGGCCAGAGGACGCCTGACGACAATGGCTGGACGTGCCCGGCCCACCTATACCCATGTGGCCAGGCTTTGGAGGAACGCCAGGACTCTGTTTCTAGGCAACTGCAGTATTTCAATAAACTTCTAAACACAGTTTTTAAGAGACAGATGTTTTTATTTTACGGCTCTCTTTGTGATGCAGAACTTATCTGGGGATACAGCTACAGTACTAGTGAGATCGCAACGGACAAATAGATTTTTGTGTCATTTACAATGCTTCAGCGCATGCTCTGGGAGAATTATATTAGAAAAAAGCAGAACTTGTGCAAAGTTTGAAAAGTGGTCTCATCACCCTAGCAACCAATGGAACGGACCAATCAGCAGGAGCATTCTATAGATCGCTAGCACCCCCACCCCCCAAAAATTTTTTACAAAAATCACTTAACATCTGATTCAATTTTACACACAGCTCCCATTTTTGGAATTTAAGGACTTTGTAGAACACCGTCATATGCTCATACCCAGCAAACATTCTGAGCTCCTAGAAAAGACTCTCCTAAACAGCTGTACTCAAGAGGTGTGACGGTATATCTGGGTAGCGGAAGAAAGGATGAAAAGTAAAATGTAGGATATACATAAAAAAAAAAAAACAAAAAAAAAAACAACTCATAACCGGGCTCACAATCAAAAAGCATCCTAGAGCCCTTTCCGAATTCTATATTCCCCTCGCTGTGTTTCCAATCTGGTACGTTATTTCACCATGTAAACGGCGTGAGTTTTTAGAAAATATTTAAATAACGCCGATGTATCTAACTTTTAGAAAAAGAGTCCGAAACTCGTGTTACCCAGATCCAACTGCCCCGATATATAGTCCAATGACTGTTTAACAGCTAAGCTGTAAAAGGCAAAGCTTAGCATGCGATGGGTTAAAAATGGCATTACAAGAGGTTAAAGTTTTGTTTTAAATACCAATGCCAAACAATAGCGTAAAGCCATATTGTCCCTCAGCATGGAGCGATCAGATACCCGACTAAAATGATGGACAGCCATGCTCCACTGAACAGGAAAAAAAACCCATTTACTCCATGCCAGATGGGACCTACTGGATGCTTCAGCACAAACAACTCATCTTTCTTTGGACCTTGTTGTCCGGCTCTGGCTAGCCCCAGCTTATAATGATGGATATCAAGTCTGCTATAAAGTGGGTGACAACAGCCGCCTTGTTATAGCTGCCAGTCTTCTCGTCTTGTCATTATTACAGATGGAAGATTTATTGGAGTTTACTGTTGTGCACGGAGTCCAGCTATTTGCAATTCATCATTCGGTGCGGAAGGTGTGATGTACTGACCATGGAGGTAATTGCCAACTCCACCTGCTTCTGGAAATTAGAAAGATCGCTAGGTAGGCCTAAAGACGCGCATTTTTTTTTTTACGCCTTACCCCACGCTCTGGAAGATTTGGGATGTGCCAAATTTATATACGTACAAAATTTGTTGGGTATCAGATCCTATTCGCATAAGTTATTTTTTGTGTGGAAAGGACAAAAAAATGGCTATAAAATAAAGGCACACATTTTTAGTATCTGGATCTGGAATAATTATTGGGAGTCTAGAACCAATTTTGATGCCAAACAGAAATGGAGATTCTAATGGTAACCGGGTAAAATATACGCAGTGCCATCCACAAATATTGGCGCCCTTGGTGAATCTGAGCAAAGAAGGCTGTGAAAAATGTATTGTTTCAAGAAAAGATCAAACAATAGACAAAAATAATCTGTTCTCGTAAATATCAAAAATTGCAAACACGGGTTTATCCAGAAAATATTTTTTTTAAAAGTTAAATCTATATGTGCCACAATTGGCAACCTGTTAGTCAATACTCGCTACCTCACTTTCCCAAGATTACAGCTCTGAGTCTTCTCATATAATGCTTGATAAGACATGGCAAGGGATCCGAGACCATTCCTCCATAAAGAATCCTCGAGATACTTCAAATTACGAGTCCAACAACTGATGGAATCTCCTCTTCAGTTAGTTCACCCCACAGGTTTCCTTGAATATACGGTGAGAATACCATTTTTTAGTTCATTTACATGTATGTTTTGGATCATTGTCCTGCCGAAAGATCCAACCAGACCATTTTAAGCTTTCTGGCAGAGGCAGTCAGGTGTTCATTTAATATCTGTTGATATTTGATAGCATCCATGATGTCATGTATCTTAACCAAATATCCAGGTCCTCTGGTAAGAGCACCAAAACATTAAAGATCCAACCACCATGTTTTTTTTTCTTCATAAGGCGCCAAACCCACCTCTGGTGTATTGTGAAAAGACTGTTGGTTTCATCCGACCATAGAACGCGATGCCATTTGAAGTTCCAGTTGTGTCTGGCAAACAGAAGACAGTTGAGTTTAGGGCTGAAACAACGAATCGATAAAATCGATAATCGATAACGGAAATCGTTGTCGACGATTTCCGTTATCGATTAATCGAGTGATCGATTCGCTGTTGGAGCACTCGGCTCCTTTTACTTACCTCCGCGAGCGTTCCCCGATTCTGCAGTCTCCGCCTTCTTTTAGTTGCGTGACGGATGTGACGCGTTCCGGAGGTAAGTATTCTTCATGTCTGTGCGAATCGCTCTGTGAGAGTGGCTCCATTCGCACAGAGCGGTTCGCGGGGGTGGGGATGCAGGGCAGGAGACTGGGTGCAGGGTGTGAGTGGGGGTGGGGATGCAGGGTGTGAGTGGGGGTGGGGATGCAGGGTGTGAGTGGGGGTGGGGATGCAGGGCAGAGTGGGTGCAAAGTGCCGAGGGCTGGGTGCAAAGTGCCGAGGGCTGGGTGCAAAGTGCCGAGGGCTGGGTGCAAAGTGCCGAGGGCTGGGTGCAAAGTGCCGAGGGCTGGGTGCAAAGTGCCGAGGGCTGGGTGCAAAGTGCCGAGGGCTGGGTGCAAAGTGCCGAGGGCTGGGTGCAAAGTGCCGAGGGCTGGGTGCAAAGTGCCGAGGGCTGGGTGCAAAGTGCCGAGGGCTGGGTGCAAAGTGCCAGGGCTGGGGCAAAGTGCTGGGTGCAAAGTGCTGGGTGCAAAGTGCTGGGTGCAAAGTGCTGGGTGCAAAGTGCTGGGTGCAAAGTGCTGGGTGCAAAGTTTCTTGAACAGTAATAGTCCACCTCTTTTCAGAATGTTTGGGGTTATTTTGTTTCATAAATATTGTGTTTGGGTTCTTGTACTTTGAAAATATTGTTTTTTATTACATCATAACAAAATAAGAATGTAAATGTAAATTTTAAGTTGTTTTTTAACATCCAGTTCATTAAATTATTTAAAATAAACGAAAAATTTGCATATCTTTTTTTATCCGATTAATTGAAAAAATAATCGGCCAACTAATCGATTATTAAAATAATCGTTAGTTGCAGCCCTAGTTGAGTTTGGTTTTGGGCTAGAGTAGAGGCTTTTGTTTTTCTTTCTTAAACAAGGACATTTCTAAGTGACCCCAAACTTTTGAATTCATAATATATAAATAGATGTCATTTGGGTTATAAATGTTGACTATTGAATTTACCTACTTCAACCAAAAAAAAAAAAAAACACCGACTTTCTAACTTTACAAAAGGAATAATGTCACCCTAACTCAGGCGTAGCCACTTGCGGGCACATAGTCACTTGTCAGCTCAATTAGTGCTCATGTGCAAACGGAGCATGTACAAAGAAATAAGCTTCTGACGTTATCTCTGCCAACAAGATAATTACGCAGCCTTCGTTTAGCAACAGGGCAACAGGACTGCCGCAACAAATGAACGGGGCCACATTTGCAATTCATGGTGTGTTTTCTCGTTTAATGCCATTTGTCTTACTTCAAGTGAATATTTCCATTAGAAGTTTTTTATTTTTTTATTTTTTTTTTCTTTCCTCCAGTACCAAGTTTCTGGTTTGGCTCCAGAATGATATCATTCTAATAAAGTAGCGTGTCACTGCCTCGTACCTTTTATATCTCCTGTTGCTAAGTGAAAATCTCTGGTTGCTTTCTGTTGTGAAGAGATTTGACCAATGGAGGCAACGGAACCATGTACGCTGCCTTCAAAAGTTTGGGGTCACTTAGCAACTACAGTTTTTAATTCAGTAATAAAATATTTTAGAGGAATGACCAAAATATATTTATCGCAACAAAAGTTAACTTTTTTTTTTTTTGTCCTATTTTCTCTTGCTATAGCTCAGTGGAAAAGCAAAAAAAACATTTGTACAGACCTATTATGACATTATTGGTAGGGCACCAGCAGAAGCCATGGTGATATTAGAACGAGGGGAGGCAGCAGAATTAAAACCAGATCAAACTTAAGGGGAGGAGAAGGTTTTTCACCATCTTAAGATCTATAGTTTCCTAGCCTCGTCTTAAAAGCCACAGTAAAGCACAGACACAACGGCAAGAACGTCTGTAAGATGCAGAAACATCAAAATGCAGCTCAGCGAAATCATTTCCATGCAGAGCCATTGTCTACTAAAGTAAATGAATTCTGGCATAATGGAATGATAGAGACGTGAAAGAATTACTGGCATATACACATACAAGGCAAAAAAAAATAAAAAATGGCTAAATCCAAATTAAGATGTTCGCTATGAAGTTTCCAATAGGACCTTGACATGACTGTTGACCTACTCATGACACCATCATACCAGTAAGGATTTGGAATTCTATTAGTATTACCAGAGGACACAAAAAAAAAAAAAAATAGAGTCAAGGAGTCACCAGGAAAGCAAATCTATATCTTCTACTCCATCAGCCAATTACTGTTGTTAAAATGGAATTAGATGGGTATTGACAATGCTGCTCGGATAAGGATTAAGAAGGCGACTGAGTATACAACTAGCACTACTAGGATTTTCTCCTCATTCTTCGGAGACGTAAACATATGTGAAAAGGGAAAGCGCCGCGTGCATTATGCATTAGCGGCTCGCTAATCGGAGCCATGGAAGGTTGTTTCTGCTTGGCTAGCCGTCGGATCGGCGGGCTTTCAAGTAAAATATCCCAGTTTACAAACAAACAATAGAAAGGCAGCACGGATTACACATTCCGCCGGCATCGCTGTCCAGGAACGTGACGCAAGGGATATGGTGGCTGCCAAACGCTTGACTACTTCATTTATCTCCGCAAAATACGGAACCCACAGCAAAGTTTTTAAAGACTGAGCAAAACTTTTTAACTTGTTTTAAGGGTTCAGCGAAGCAAATCAGGACTTGTTTGAACATCTTATTGTTCTTCAGACCCAAGATCCGCAGGGAGCAGCACTGTGCTAATGTACACACATGCAATGCGTTCTCCCGGCAGGTGGTTCCAACAACATAGAACTTGGACCAGATCGGCCCCATTCGGCCCCAGTCTAGTCTGCTCATTTTTCCTGCTGTAAGAACTCAAATCTTAATCACTCGTTGGTCTCGTCTTAGATTCAGAAGCCATATGCCTATCCCGTGCATGTTTCAATTTCCTTACTGTATTAGCATCTACCACTTATGCAGGTAGGCTGATCAGCTTATCAACCACCTTTGGCAAAGGTAGGTCTCACGAGGTTATATACATTTTTTCTCTCTGAAGTATCTAATGGGATAAATAGGCCTCTCAAAGCAGAGTTTCCATCATTTATCCTTCCTGTAGGTGTCACATATATAATCTTAAAGTAAGTTTTCCTGCACTACTTCTTAAAGAACAAATATAAAGTATACATATTTATACACCAACACGTAGAGTATATATATATATATATATATATATATATATATATATATACTCCGTTATATACTTTTTCAATTTAATTTGCAAGTGCACATCTTGCTCAATATACCTAAAATACCATATTTTTAAATCCATAAAAATGCTTTGAGATGGATGAACACACACATAAATAAAATCAAATCAACTCAGTACATTTCACCTGACCTGCCAGATCTTTTTAACTTATTGGAGAATTTGCTAGATTTAATATTGACACAGCGATGTGTAAATCAATAGTTTCAGAATGAGCGATATATTTTAATTTAAAAATGTTCAGACTGCAGCAGTAAATCTATGCACTTAGCACATGCACATCATCAGAGGCTTTTGCCTGCTGAAATACAGTATTGAAATAAATGATGGCATAGCGAGCAAACCCAACATACCGCTCTAACCTTACATTATCTATCCAGTTTTTAATCAAAGCATGTGAGAACTCTCCTTAACTCCTCGATGGCCGGACAAACCGAGGCGAGCGCGATAATTAACGCTTTCGGTGCCGTAAAAGGAGAAATGACGCTTCCCAAGTCCTAACTATTACATTTATGTAAACTTGTTAATCACATTTTGTACGCTTACAAACTGACCGTTTTGTAGTTATGCTGTATGTGCGAGCAATCTTGGGGCAACATACATGTTTAAGATATCATACAAATATATATAGGGAGAGAGAGATGTCATCATCAGGGGAATCATAATGTAAAAAACAAGAGGTCATCTATTCCGATTTAAGGAATTTTAACTTAAAGCAGTGAAAAGGGTTTTTACAGAAAAAGAATATACAGGTATTTTACGTTATAGAAATCATGGGCCATTTTGGAGTCAAAAAGTAATTTTTCCCCTTTCTGAGGCACAGCTGGCAATCATATTAACCCCCTTCACCACAATTGACATACCAGGCACATCATGGAAATACATGCCGTACCTGGCACATCATGAAGTTAAATGGGTTTAGAAAGCGATCAAATATTGTTTTCTTCTCCAAAAAGGTGTTACTGTAATGCCTCGATGTTGGGCATTCAGCAATACAGACAACTGCAGCAGGGGCCCCATCTGATCGCTCCCCGGAGCGTCAATGTGTGCTATATTAAATATAGCGCCGGCTGTCTGCTTTAAAATAAGCGAGGAGGTGATCAAGGGTGTTAATGAAATGCCTCAATATTGATATGGTTTGATGGGGTAAATAAAATTAGCTGACTTTAAATATGTCCCAAATAGGACAAAGGGGCTGAATTTTTATCTTGTCAAAATTCCAAGTTGAAAAACTGAATTACACATGCCCCCCAAACAACCTGACAAATTCATGCATGGGGGTATCGCTGTTCTGTAGGAGATGTTCTTAAAACACATATTGGAGCGTTGAAAGTGACATATACGAGGAGCTGTAACTTTATACTTGAAGTACGACGTGTAAGAGGCTGGTGTGGTAAAATTACTGCATGGAAAGATTAATAATACAAGCTTTTTTTAAATACCCTGGGACGTCTAATTTTAAAACATATATGGTTTGATGGGGGTTAAGCTGAATCGGTCAGGGCAGAATGGCCAGTTCTGGGAAAATCTCATTAGCGATTGTCTGCTTGAAGTAGCCAATCAGAGGCAGGAAAGCTGTCCCTTTAAAACGAACACGAGGAAGGAGGCCGAGACAGAACTGGAACGACGGTGGTATTGGTGGAAACTGCAACCATTGATTTCAATATGTGCGCTTTTGTGCCACCGATTGGCTGCTTGTCACAAAGAACAGCTGAACCACGGAGGAAGATGGCAACTGCAGTGGAAGAACGCATATTAAAGTACCCACAGAGGGTTAGGGTTACTCAGAGCACTTTAATATACATTTGTCTATAGTGTTGGCGTCAGGGACAGTAAGCGGTCTCTCCTTTAAGGGTGCCGTAACGATGGAAAGGAATGGGTTTCTTATTTCGGCCATGCCTCTTTCTATATACGTCAGGCCTACTTTACAAAGCTCCAACCGCTTCTGTCCATTTGCTGACCCTTTTTGCCCTGCCTTTTATTTTTAGAACGCCGGGGTGGCAGATTAGCGAACGTCTGTCCTGAGTGGCAGCAATCAATGAACTTACCAAACAATTTCTTAACTTATCAAGAGTAACACGTGAAATAAAATGTTACATGGCTAGGTGCACCCAATCTGTTCAAATGTCTAGACATAACATACGTTGAAAGGCAGTTTGAAAGCATCATTAAAAACAAATCAGCCATCTGGACAGAAATGACTGATCAAGAGGTATAGTTTTAACTGTTCATCAAGTTTTTTTTTTACTAATCTTTTGTCATTTAGTCTAAAAGCATTGACACTATAGCAACACAAACACTTAATAATATGGACGCCCTCCCCAAATCGCTGTATGGAAAACACAACACAACATAATGACACTATTTTTAGTTTGAAAGGTAGGACCTGCAATTAATGTCTGATCCTCAACCTAACAAAACATCTGTTTTTCTCGCTATGTAATTAGTAAAATTAATGAACACTAATCCATCCGCTCAAATGATTTTTCGCTCCTCAAATCAATCATTTTAACACCCAATATGCTACAAAACTAACAACTATAGATCAAGCACAAATTACTTTCACTGCCTCGTAATTTAAGATTTATTTACTATGTTTGGTAGCAAGAACCATATTAACTGAAAAAAGTGGATAAAATGGTAACGAAAGGCTGACAGAGTGGGAGGTCCCGTGGGTGGAGCTCCTCTGGATCCCCTATACGGAATGACCCTGGAATCTATTGGCGGAAGCATGGGCGTTGTGCATCACGTGGGGATAGGACTTCCTTCCCTGGTCCCTTGTGGCCAGGACGTGATGTCATAGCAGGGAGAGGTGAAAAAGTCAGGAAAGGATGTAGCATCCGTGTATAAAAGTAAAGCCATCAGGGTTACCGTGGGCACCCGTCGGCATTACCTTCACGGCATGAATGGGTCTACATGCCGCGCCCCCCCCCCTTTTCATTCTCTCTATTTCAAGGTTTCCATTATTATAAAAAGCGGAATGGGTAAGGCCAGTCAATCGATTAGATGTTACGTGGTTATCGTTGATGGTTAGGGTCCGCACCAGCAGATTCCGTAGCAGTTATTAAGGCCCCCTCCAACTACGTTAAGGTACCTACCGCGGTACCTGCTGACCAACTCCTATACGTTGGGCTTGTTAAGTTGGTTGGTTGGTATAAAAAAGGTGGAAAAATAGGTAAAGTCAAAAGATAAGCTAATCAGAACAGAAAGAGTGACTAAGGAACTTTTACGCGTCTAACTCGGTGGGAAGATAAGGGGTGTATGACAAGTGCAATTTCCACAAGAGGAAACCATCCTTCATAGATAAAGCTGACCCAATAGGTACCTTTCTAGCCGTGTTGTGGACATGCAACTCCAGTAACGCTTCGTTTCCATAAAGAAATGGAACGAGTCTGCGGCAAACATGAGAGCCGCAGTCCGATAACACAGCAGACCAATCACATTCTGCAAAACCCTAAAGGATAAACGTCTTCAACGTAATGAAGAAAGGAAATACTCAACTTCATGGTGCATGAGTGGTGGATGCTTTGAATAACCTTCTAGAATAAGTAATAGGTAGAAACACAGAACTTGATAACACACAAGACTCATTGCCTTTTTTTCCCCCACGATGTAAAACCTCAAACCTTAACCTGCCTGTCTCGTGTTTAAGATCCCTTACGGTTTTAGTAAGCAGACGTGGTAGAGACTAATACAGTGAGGGAATTTAAACATGGATGCTATAAACATATAGCTCTCGAAGTGAAGACAAGACCAAAGATGGATTAAGGTTTGAGTCTTTACATAAGGAGAAGGACTAGATGGGCCAAATGGGTCTTATCTGCCGTTAAATTCTATCCTATGTAATGCCTTAACCAATGCGTGTCTTCATAAGAAGGAAGAGGAAATCTTCCAGGTTTCACCTGAAGACATCACATCGGAGTTCAAGGGTATTAAACGTATAAAGAGACTGGAAGGAAAAAGTACCAGGTGGTGACTTCCAACTTCTTGAGTAGAAAATGGAGTCCAAATAGATTTTCTAATTTACAATGAATCAAAAGGGAAACGTCGGAGCGTGGCCAAAGAGGGCCAAAATGTATCAAAAAGCAAATGAATAAACAGTTGGTTTGATTTATTAGGGGAAATTGCAATAAATTTTCCGGGGATAGATTGATTTTAGGTAAAGGTATAACTGACAATTTATCGGGCGGGAAGATGCATTATTTTCCAATTGTTATCCGCCTCCAGTAAAACTGATTTGTGTCCCATTGTATTTTATGGAAAACCAGAGAGCAACTTCAGTGATTTAGATTAAATGTATTAATCATAACCAGACACTGTGAACTATATATCTACTATTAAAGAAGTTTTTTGACATTTAATTCTGTAGCAATATTTTGGGCTCTGTACCGCTCTCCTTAAATCCAATTCCTGCCACAGTCGGGAGATTTTTTCCCTTTTAATTTTATGAGGCTTTACAGTAGCATTTAACCGCCCATGCGGTAAATAATGCAGGATTAGAAATATTTAGTGTTTTGTTTCCCTTTCAGGAGCGACAATCTATCAAGTCGTGTCATATCATGCCCTCCCGTATTCTCCTTTTATACCCGCTCTTCTATTTCCAATATTTTGGGCTTTATGGCACCTATTTTAGAATAATGGAAAGAGTGAAAGAAAAAAAAAAAAAAAAGAGAAAGAATCTGATGAGACAACCTTGATGCCTGTTGGAGGAAACCATGGAATGAGAAAATTTGGTAGGGAAAAAAAAAATAATAAAAAAAAAAATATATATATATATATATATATATATATATATACACACATATATATATATATATATATATATATATATATATGTATCTTTTGTGCCTTTATTTAAAAATAAGACATTAGACTAGGGCTGCAACAACTAATCGATAAAATCGATAATAAATCGATAATGAAAATCGTTGCCAACGAATTTCATTATCGATTAGTTGAATCAATTTTATCGATTATTAAATGAGGGTTTTTTCAGAGCAAACGCTCTGAAAAATACCCCTCATTATATAAACCGTTTCAGTGACTCACAGCAGCAGCTCCTACTTACCAGCCCCTCCCTGTAATCACTGTGACAACTGGCCCCGCCCCCTTCCTTCTCCCAGAAGGCCAGAACCACATGGCTGTGACACTCATCTAACTGTAAGTATAACATTAATATTTGGGCTGCTGAAGGTTAGGGGAGGTGGGGGTTAATTTAGGGGCAGTTATGGTTAATGGGGTGTTTAGGGTTAGTTTAGGGACAGTTATGGTTAATAGGGTGTTTAGGGTTAATTTAGGGGCAGCTATGGTTAATGGTGTGTTTAGGGTTAATTTAGGAGCAGCTGTGGTTAATGGGGTGTTTGGGGTTAATTTGAGGCAGTTTTGGTTAATGGTATGTTTAGGGTTAATTTAGGGGCTGTTGTGGTTGATGGGGTCTTTAGGGTTTATTTAGGGGCAGTTATGGTTAATGGGGTGTTTAGGGTTAATTTAGGGGCTGTTGTGGTTGATGGGGTCTTTAGGGTTTATTTAGGGGCAGTTATGGTTAATGGGGTGTTTAGGGTTAATTTAATGCTGAGGACTGAGGGTTAATTTTATTAATTTATTAAAGTTAACTTAAGGTGCAGTTAGAGATAAAGGGGGGCAAACTAAGGGCAATCTAAATCCTGGGGGCAGTGAAGATTAACCCAGTACTTATTTATAAAAGTATGGTCTGTGACTCTATGAGGGGACTATGAGATATCTGGGGGGTATAAGGCATATCTGGGGAGGACGGAGTGACATATCTGGGGGTATAAGGCATATAGGGGGTATAAGGCATATGTGGGGAGGGCAGTGTGGCATGTCTGGGGAGGACAGAGTGGTGAATCAGGGTGTATTAGGCAGATCTGGGGCCACAGTGGCATATCTGGGGGTAGAGTGGAGTGGCATATGTGGGACGCAGCGTGGAGTGGCATATGTGGGAGGCAGCGTGGAGTGGCATATGTGGGAGGCAGCGTGGAGTGGCATATGTGGGAGGCAGCGTGGAGTGGCATATGTGGGAGGCAGCGTGGAGTGGCATATGTGGGAGGCAGCGTGGAGTGGCATATGTGGGAGGCAGCGTGGAGTGGCATATGTGGGAGGCAGCGTGGAGTGGCATATGTGGGAGGCAGAGTGGAGTGGCATATGTGGGAGGCAGAGTGGAGTGGCATATGTGGGAGGCAGCGTGGCAAGCCTGGGCTCAAACGTGCATAAATTGGGGGGGGCTGGTTGCGAAATAAAGGCAAGAAATGCATTTTATCAAAGTTTTTTTATTATGCTGTTTGTATTTAATATAATTTGTTTATTACATTATTTTAAATAAATGAAAAATTTACATTTTTTTTTATCCGATTAATCGAAAAAATAATCGGCCAACTAATCGATTATGAAAATAATCGTTAGTTGCAGCCCTACATTAGACCTTTGAATGGCAAAAAAGTGGCACATTTAATCATTTTCTACGGAAATATATTTAAAAGGGCTTAGCCCAGTGAGCTTCTGCTCCAATAGTACACTGCCGTGCGTGATGATTCTTGATGTCACATCACTGAGTGAACTATTCATTATGCAGGGTCAGATCAGGCATTCTTGCAGGGAAATTTGCCACGGATAGTCCTTCATACGCAATTTCAAGAGGCTGCAACCCCAAATCTCCTACCAAGTATTTCTTTAGTGATTAAAGCCTAGAGAGACATTTCTAGCGATGGTAATTGGTTTGGAGAAAGGACACATATTGAATGTCTGAGATGAATGCGGCATCTCCCATTGGCATCACATATAGCGATAAGTGTAAGTGTGTGTGTGTTAGCGAGGGAGCATGTGTACATGTATGATGGATAGTATATGCACGGGCATGTACGAGGGAGAGCGAGCATATGGTGTGGACCAGAACTGCGGCCACGGGAAAATCCTCTGAAAACCACACACATAGCACTTCGGTAATGGCAAATGTAGCACTTGCCGGCAGAGATTAATTTAAACTTTGTCCACATCCCCCTGGATCCCAAATCAGAAGCAAATGAGAGGTTAAGACAACGAACAGATGAACGGTCTCATAGAAAATGAAAGGCGAAATAATAAAATTCGAACATGGAAATTTTACACGCTAACGAAAGACTACGGAGGAATGGACTTCATAAGCATTGCACTAAAACAAAATTTTCTTCAATGCTAAACTACATTACTGAACACGGCGCTGTATAGAATACTCATTGTTTTCAAATAGAGTTTACAGATTTATAGTTTTTTTTTTTTAAATATATATATAAATAACATTTAATTTGTTAATTTAAAACAAACCTATCAAATGTCAAATTTCTGTAGGCAAGAAGAACAGAACTGACAAAAGACTAAAGATCAGGTAAATACTGCTTTTATTTGTAAAGATAAATAAATAATAATAATGGATATTTGTGTACGGGGTATAATATTGCAAGCAAGGGACTGTTCATTTCATTATGGTGAGGACATGAAGCACTGCATGGAAGGGGTATTATAATATGTTAACACATTGGTCTCTGACCTTTGACCATTACGCTATAACTCGGGGAAGAACGGCCTTTGTTTCAGATGCCCCTATTTTTATTTTTGGTTGACTGCTTGCTTGGCCATAGCAAGGATTTGTGGCTCACTCTCTAGGCTTATTGCAATCTCATTCGGGTATTTTATAGGGGCTATTACAACTGATAGATTAACTTCACGGCTGCGGTGATACATCGCTAAACCACAATGAACGGAGAAATATACCAACATCTACTTAACAATGGTTTGGACAAATTGTTAGATTTCAAACAGCCTTTATATTGCTCATGTCTAGCAAAATTAAATACTTTGTAAAATAAAAAGATTAGAGGAAAATATGTCAGTATTGAAATAGCTATAAATGTTGTATACACTGCCATTCAGAAGTTCGGGGTCATTTAGAAATGTCCTTGTATTTGAAAGGAAAGCACTTATTGTCCATTGAAATAACATGAAATGGATCAGAAATCCAGCACAGACGGGGTTAATGTTGTAAATGACTATTGTAGATGGAAACAGCTAATTTTTAATGGAATATCTTCATAGGCATACAGAGGCCCTTTATCACTCCCATCACTCCTGTGTTCCAATAGCCCTTTATCACTCCCATCACTCCTGTGTTCCAATGGCCCTTTATCACTCCTGTGTCCCAATGGCCCTTTATCACTCCCATCACTCCTGTGTCCCAATAGCCCTTTATCACTCCCATCACTCCTGTGTCCCAATGGCCCTTTATCACTCCCATCACTCCTGTGTTCCAATGGCCCTTTATCACTCCCATCACTCCTGTGTTCCAATGGCCCTTTATCACTCCCATCACTCCTGTGTTCCAATGGCACGTTGTCTTCACTGATCCAAGTTTACATTTAAAAGGACAATGATTCGTTAGAAAACCCTTTTGTAATTACGTTACAGCTAGAAATGTCCTTGATAAGAGACCCCAAACTAGCGTATAGGTATATTTCTACTAATCGAGGGCTAACAGATTTATTTAGCGCTTTACCACTTACAATATAATAAAAGGGAGGTACAATAAGTGCTCTCATGTAAGTGGTCTACGGAGCTTTTGATTGGAGTACAATAGGTATGGATGGATACATTAGGAAAGGAGGTCCCAGCGCGTGGAGCTTACAATCTAAGTGGTAGTAGGGAATGAGCAGACAGAGATACAATAAAGGGGGGTGCATCTAAAATCATAGTATGTAAGTTGCTGTCGTGTCACATTGAAGAGATGTTCTCTTAACTTGCTTTTTACGTTATGGAGAGCTGGAGCTTAGCAGAGATATGTACTGATGAGAGAGAAGATGGTATAGAGCAGTTGCTGTATTGGTATATAGCTATATAGGTATATGGCAGTATATCAGATGAAATATTGAATGGGGATGAGTTCAATAATGCATCATCTGCTTACCAATACAACCATAACCACCGCCAGCCAGTCCGCCGGGGAAGATGCGCAGAACGCGCTTCCACTGATTAACATGGGAGCACTTTACTGCCAGCAAACGACTGCTTGAGCGGAGGGACAGCGTTTTAGGAGGCTAAGTTCCTTTTTGTGGAAAATTTACTAAGTATTACTATTCACTCTTCATCAGCGGGCCAGTATTGGACATAATAATGTCCCTTTAAAAAATTACCTTTAAGGCGATCAAGAACTTAATGAGACAACCTTATCTCACATCTAACAGCAGCAAGTTAAGATGACTGCGCCAATGTTATACACATAAGGTGGGGTTCTAATGTATATGTAGCGCATATATTTTAATCTGCAAACACAACTACTATATTAAGCAGTAGAAGGTAATATTTGGGAAAAGCAATAGAAAGATGAGCTGAACAGAGAACCACATAGGGGAGTGCAAGGTCGATAAACGTACGTTACATTAAAAGGTCGTTTAGCATTATTGAACATGGAGAAGGAGCCGAGATGTTAAAAGAATTCCTTACAGTAAGTGCCAAGAAAGAGAGGCTAGCGGAGCATACATATGCAGTAACGTCGTACCTGCCTGTCATATCTAGTCGCTTCTGAACCAAAAATCTGCATATAACAAAAAGGGGGGCACAACGGCAATTTTCTTTGTTTTCTTAGATACAGCATATATGCAGAAATTACAAAAGTTCAATACTTTGGATTCTGGGGCAGTTCTTTCAATGCTGTTTTCAGACTCATTTCCAAATTTGCTCCAATAACACCGTTCAACAAAAGTATTTCCCAATATGACTTGCAATATGTATTGGTTTCTATACACAGGACAGTATCAAATAGTAAAACAGCTTTAATTAGTTTTGTTTGGAGCCGTAGCTGTATCTTTAGGCAGCCACAACTCTTCCCCTTTCTCTGAAAGTAAATGGTTTCCGGATAGTATCCACATGGATTTCAAGGTAAACTTGCATATTGACGGTTAGGAAGTTACTGCGGCCTTAGCCACGCTCACATCAAGTTCAGATTCGATCAACAGATCAGAATAATTTAACTTGGGTGGATTCAATGAGCATGGATCTGCATTCAAGCAGCGCACTACACCTGGGAACATGCAGTGTGTCGCTGCCAGTTACCAAGTCTTCAGGGCATCCTTTGATCTGTATTGTGTGTTGAGGGGTGATGTTTGGCTAATCACGTATCCCTCTCCTGCTCCCACAAACATCTAGCCTTGCTCCCCCCACCGGCATAAGACACAGAAGGGAGACAGCTCTGGCAGATCAGCCCTTGGTAAATTCCTAGTTATGGCGATCACTCTATAAGCGGTAACTCCAATTGCTTTGAACATGCTGCTGTACAACCTCAATCAGGGTCACAGAGGGGCAGTTTACTGTATTAAACACTCACTTTAATAACTGAACACGGTGAACATGGCATATAGAACCAACAGCCTTCTACTAAACCCGCGCCAGAACCAACTGAAGGACTTACTGAACCAGGCAATGCCAGCCCTACAGTTTCTACCAACTGCCCAAAAGTTCTGTCTGTGATCTCGATTGGTGAAAAAAGCCAAAACCATGGATTAGAATACTGCAATCTCACATTAGCATTTTCAAAGAATTCGACAGGATGCAGTAAAAATAAGACTGTACCAGAGAACTTGCGTTTGCCGGAGGCTTCCTAAGGTTTCTTGATTGTACGGCATGGAGACGACTCAGTCTAGCCTGGAAACCTAAAGACAAGAATATATATTAAATCAAGATAAATGGGTTCAGCAATAAAGTGTTTAGAAAAGTTTAAGGAACTTTATTTCACATTGTTTTACAAATATACACTTAAACCATTTTTGAAGGTAATACGGCACCTCCAAAGTGCTCTGGTTGGAAGGCAGCCCAATCTACTATCAAAACATAGTGCAAACGGATAAACAGACAGCCTTCAAGATTAATATATACCTTTATTCAAACTCAATGTAACGTGTGCCGTGATAAAAAGTCCAACCACGGATTTATCCCTGGCCTATTCCGAGCTGGCTTTCTCCCTGGACAGGCTCTTCAGAGTAAAGTCAGTGAGTTAATAATGTTACATGTTAGCTCGCCATTTAGTGAATAGTCCCCACTATTTACAGACTAGAATAGACTGAAATGGACACAGTAACATATGCAAGGTCATTACCAACAAATCTTTGCAGATTTTGCGTAAAGAACATCTTGGCATTGGAGCCGAGCACTAACCTCTTTGGGCTGAATGTGACATGAGAGGAAAGGAGCCAGTTAATATGCTCTCAAAGACCGGGTCGGGAAGCTCTTTTTCTAGCTCGGCAGGGTTCTCCTGATCCCACCACGGTATCACCCCGGTGATGCCACATGCTCCCCCAGGTTCACTTTCGTAGAACCAGTCGCTCTGTTCATCGTCACCTGAGAATAAAAGACACATCAGCATGTGAATGGAGGGTGAGATCGGACAGTCTCCAGGAGTTAACGCAGACCCACTGACTGGGGCGCAATTGGTGAACTAATTATGAGTTTCAAGTAACTTAATCCAGGGCTCGACAAATCCCAGGCGCCAGGTCGCCATGGTGACTCAGAATTTTGTCCTGGCGCCTAGGAGTTTGTCAACCTCTTACATCCACAAAAAAATGCCCCAGGAGTCTGGGCAGACAGCACAGCCACTCAGAGCCCGCCCCCGAGCCTGAGATCACTCCCACGGAGTGATCCTATAGGCTGAAACCGCGATTGCAGGAAAACCTGCAGTAGCGTTTTCAGCTGCCACAGGCAGCTTCAGGAAAGGGGGTTCAGTGTGGGGACCTGACACAACATCCCCCTACCGCCTGATCGCTCCATGAGAGCGACAGGGCAGCGTTAACCCCTTCAATGCCGCAATCGCGGCATTTTAGGGGTTAATTCCCGTTTTGTACGGGGCCATGCTGCTGGTCTGCCTGAAAGCCCAAGCAGACCAACAACAGCAAAAACGAGCCCCCACAAGCCCTTTGATGATTCCTATAGGCATGGAAGCCTACAGCAGTCATCAGAGACTCCCCCCTGCGATGGCTGGTCTATAGACCAGCAATTGCGTCCCAGCTGCCACAGGCAGCTTCAGGGACAGGGGGAGAGGGTTCTTCGGTCTCCACATGAGTGTGGAGAGCAGCCCCAACACCCCCCTGCTGCCTGATCGCTCCATGAGAGCGACAGTGCAGCGTTAACCCCTTCAATTCCACAATTGTGTATAACACATTCGTGGCATTGCAGGGGTTAACATTTGTCCCCACAAGCTTGTGGGTACTAAATATCAGTCAATGCTGTGCTCCAATGAAACATCAGCACTGACCTGAAAGTCCAGGGTGCTTCCAGGTCAAATACTGTGAGTTTAGTAAGTGGGCTGATAATGATCAGATCCCTCCTGACCAACTGTCAATCAAAATTTGTCAAGCCCTGACTTAATCACATAGCTATTTCAAAACTAAGCACAAATAGCTATCAATGTATTGGAACATTAATTTGAGGCAATTGGAATAAAGCGAAAACAAAAAAGCTTCCGTATCTATATCTAGGAAAGACAGAAAAACAGGTTTCTGTCCATGCCGGCCGACATATATACATATAGTTGTCCAGCATGGACAAAAACCTGTTTTTCCTTCATTCTGTTGCAATAAACTTCCTTGTTGTCAGTCATGTGATATTTTGGGAGACATTTTGGGAGCTCAAACACTACATTGAGCTCATGCTTTATGGCAATGCTAATGAAGTCTATCCCTCCATAGAGCCTCATTACTCAGAGTGTGTGACTAGGTGATTACGACAGAGCCATTCTATTGTTTCCCACTAGTAGATTGGGGCTTAGATAACAGAGCGAGAACTCATAGAAATGGCTGATATGCAGATGCCTGAAAACATTTTTTTTTTTAATAAGAAAATATAAAATATTATTGAAAATATATTTTAAAATTTGACCTCAATAAGGAACAAAATTAATGGGAGATGCCCTTTATATTATAAAAATAAAGTAAAAAAAAATAAAACAATAAAGCATCTTGTCCTACTAATCAATGATTAGTAGGAGTACGTTATTTAGGGTAAACACAGCTGCATTCATACAAATACATACAAGGTAAACTGTTTTAAATAAAATTTAAAAAATAGTAAATACAGACCCATATTCTTTAAGAAATATTTACATAGCACCAACATGGGAGTCCTGGGCAGCCCTTATTACCGCAAAGCCGTTAACGTTAGTCATAATGTTCATTCTGAATCGCATGTAATTATGTATAAACATATACGACAATCTACATAATTGAACAAGTAGCAAGGAAAAGAGACAGAAGAGCTAATTACAACTAAACGTTCTATACCGTATATACCACTTGAAAATTAGACTTTATCAACTGCAAGGTAAATTATGTTCACAATTATTTGTTCAAACAAGCGTCATTATGATGTATAACATTATCCAATTAGCGGTGAGAATTACACCTTCGCTGCACGGAAAAGCCGCAATGTTTAGTCTTCTCTAACCGCATTAATTAAAAGAGGGAAACAAAATGTTTCACCAATTAGCAGGTTTCAATTAGACCTAATTCTGTCGGCTGAGAATACTTTTTCAATACCTTGGCGTCCCTCGTCGTTGGTAAACAAGCCGGCATCACTGCTGCTTATACTGCTCGATTCACTGAAACGAAACAGAATAAAAAAAACATTAAAACACACACATATATATATATATATATATATATATATATATATATATATATATATATACACACACACACATATATATATATATATATACACACAAACACACACAATTTATATATGTTTAATATATATTATATTTATATGTATGAAGACTAATAATCGCATACAATGGAAAACTATTGGAATACATGACATTTTTATCCGGGCATAAACTTTAGGAGCCCAAAGAGGACACCTCCAAACAGATCAATATGAGATAGCACAAAAACTTAGATGCCAGAACAAAGTTAGGTGCCATGACAGTCTTAAGGAAAATGGATATAATCATATTGGTCCAAGTCTTTACTGAGCCAGAAGCCCATGCAGAGACATGAGATTTTGGGACATCAGATGTCCTTTTCCTCTACATCTGAAGAAGATACTTGTGAGGTCCTGAAAGCTTATGCAAAAACCATCTTATTCTCTGCTGGTCCAATCAAACGTATCGAGTTTGGCTAAAGGATCCGGCCATCTATGTCCATGCAGATTTGCAAAAATTAGGGAAATGTGTATTAAATGCGATTTTAGACTAAATCCAACTTGTTTGTATCTTTATGCAGCAAATGGATTGGTACATAAATCTGTAGGACTGTACTGAACCTAAACTAGGAGGTAGATACAATCATATGGTAGTAGAGACATAACAGGTGCATTTCATTCATTTTTAAGGATTAATCTACAGTTTGGCTATATTGACATTTTGAACTATGAATCCCAGAAAGTTCACACATGATTTATAAAAAGATAATTTACAATTGTATAAGTGATGATTGATGAGCATATGCCAGGTAAAGAACTAAAGCTAGGCAGGAGGGTTTAAACTCCTGCATCTGAATGGACCATTTCAGCAGAGGTTAATCTCCCGGTTCCCAAACACCACCCAAGTTATTGAGACATTTGCCACCGGACACAAAAACACTTGTTCCTCTCTCACAGGAATGAAAGACGACATTACAAAAACATAATAATGACCCAAAACTGGGACCATGGAAGAGAAACAGCGTAGATAGGGTGCGAGTATAAGTTTTGATGACTTATAATCATGAACACACAATATCACACATTATTGTATACACCGAATACATCATTTAAATATTCAGAGTGTGGGTGGGAGAAGTATGTGAACCCCTAGGCTCATCACTTCAACTAAAGCCAATTGGAGTCAGCAGTTGGCAAACCTGGAGTGCAATCAATGAAACAGGATTGGAGGAGTGTTTTAGAGATACTTTGACAAAAAAACAAACAGAACAGAAAACTCCTACAAAATTGTCTCCATTTATAAATGTATAAGTTGGTGGCCTTAAAAACATAATACAGATCCCTTATCCGAAAAGCTTGGGACCACAAGTATTTAGGATAAGGGATAATTACGGATAACGGATCTGTCCTCTCACCCGAGTCTGCTCCACTGTTAAGGCATCCGTCGCCCTACGGACCAAGATTGCTCCCTGTCTGTTGTTGAGGCTTCCACCAGAGTGCTTCTGGTCCGGAAAAAGGGAGCGGAAGCCTAAACAATGCAGCAGATTGTAGGGCGAAGCTGAAAAGGAGGCTGGGAAAGGATCTACCGACTACAGGAGAGGTCAGACATCTCTTTCGTGCCCCCACCCAGTCATGAGTATCTCTTATTTGAATTTCCTTAATCTAACAGCTGGAGCGAGTCAATCAGTGGCAGAAAAGTTCTTCCACTGAAATCAATGTCAGCACTTTCCTGCGACTGATTGACAGCTTAAGCAGCCAATCAGCGGTAAGAAAGTGCTCCCATAGAAATCAAAGGGAAGACTTTACACATGCGAACTGGTGCCTAAACATACCCATAACCCCAGCATTCACTAGAGCCAGCTCTGGAGCTGGCCGGAGGCGAGTACATAACACGCAGGCTAAACGCATCTCCTGTGGGGCATTTAGCCGGGCCTCAGGAAAGCATAAAAAAAACAAAAAACATTTGCATATGTCTGCGTTAAAATTTAAAATCGACCAAGCAGCTATCATATGCATTATACGATGGCTGGAGTGTCCCTTTAACTTTGATATTAACTCAACACTGGTCACAAAGACTGGAGCACCCCACAATGTATCTGTTCTGTTTCCATATCCAAGACACTCCTTGGCACAAATAACGGAGCATTACGTGACTCCTTTCCATAAAAGGTGGGCCTAGACTTTGCTCATGAAAACAGTAGTCAAGCACAACATAACTTCACTGAAAGTTGTGAATCACAAAAAAAACAAACCACCTGTCGCTCATATTCTCATCCGAACCCTTCTGCTCTTCGTATTCCATTTTGTCTTTGTTTATATGACTTAGCTCCTCTCCTTCTACGACAACTCCCTCATCTGCAATTTCCAGCCCGTGTCTCGAGGCAGAGATTTTCCTTTTCTTGATTTTGCCTTTACTAATCTCTAGGTGTTGGTAATGCTTGCCATCGTTGTCCATTGACTGATCTCGGCCCTGAGACAGTGACATTGGACTGATGAGTTCTGCCGGGGGATCTATTGCCATCCGTTTCACTTTCCGTCTCCTTCTCAGAGTTCGGCTTGCCAAAGAGTCTACAACTAAATCAGATTCGTGCCACAAGGGCCTTTTACCGCGTATGTTGTTCATGTTTGACGACGGTCGCCTTTTCGCGAGTAACAACTGGTCATCCGAGTCGCTGTCTTTTTTACTATTACTGACGCATTCCCGGTAATCTTTATTTTGCTCTTCTAGACTGGAGTCTGAACCATCGCTCAGGCAGTGCCCCGTTTCCCATGGGTGGTGTGTATTATCGGAGCGCCGCTTCCTTCCTCTCCGTTTCCTTGCTTGCCTTTTGAGAAGACATGAGATGCTTCGCGAGTGGTCACCAGTGTCGACAAAACATCCTCTAGCCTGCTCTGAGCTTTCTTCCAGCGCCGACACAAGGTCATGGACGAGCTCTTCCATAGTCCTACTGAAATGCCTGTAAAACAAATTAGGACCAATATAAATGAATAATTTCACAGCTGTTATTGCTATATATATATATTTTTTTTTTTTTATTTTTTTTTGGTGACCACCAGGTGAAAGCGTAGATGCCAGGACACAATCGCCAGTTGACATGTTGACCTTGGGTTTGTCAAGCCATGCGTCACTTATTTTAATAAGCAGAATTATGCAGGTTTATGTAATGTAGGGTACTGTAATGAGCAAGCGTTCGGTTAACCCATTCATATGATACAGTAAATAAAATGTAGAAATGCAGGTAGACCACTGAAAGAGTTGAATAGCTTAATCAGGAAGACACTAGACTAGATCTGCAAACTACATGACGACTCAGATTTGGTTTACTAATAAAACGGTTTGTTACTTTTGTTGCTTATTTCCGTTGCTTATTTCCATCTTCCATTTCAAATGCATTTGTCTGATAACAACAGAAGGTTCATTGTGTGCAGCCGATGCCACTAATTTTGCCGCTTATGTCTGGATTCATTGATGAAGCAATCGGCGCTCTAGTCTGCGTTGCCCGAGGAAGCAGAGGGGCTTTGCTAGTATTGCAGGAGGCAACTGCGCATGGCACGGGGATGCCTGGGGGGACAAAATAAAATACACCTGGACAGGTGTCAGATAATCAAATTCATGAATGAACTGTACAGATCTGTAAATGTAAAGCGACAGATCCACTTTAAGATATTTAAGGATAGATGTGAGTGTGAGTATCTTTACCAACACTCCACATAAAACAGCACGGCGCGAACAGGCATCGCCGGGCACATCACTAACGTGCGTTAAGCTGATTATATAAACTGTATACTTGTTTGGGAACAGTTGCTATATAATGACATATTGCTTAATACATCCGCCAAAGACAGAATACTTGTCAGCCTGGTGCCTCCAAATAATCATTGGAACGTTCGTAAGACACAGTATGTTAGTCATTACGTGCGTCCAAACGCATAAAACCAGCGGAAATGCCAGGAGAAAAAAAATCATGAGATAAAATGTGAGCACAGCCTGGGTGAAATCTTTATCAGAGAGAACGAGAGGATATTTACAAAAGCACAGAAATTTAGGCGGGGGGGGGGACAAACACACAAAAAAACATGCAAGCCTATCAAGCTCAACCCACATTTTGATCATTTTCTAATAGTGCCTCAAAAAAAGGGAAAGAATATTTCCTGACTCCAGTTTGGCCTCCAATTCCACTGGATCAACAAACTAATGCCGTCCTTATAAACCTTATATTTTAACCCTTTGTAAAATATTTTTTGCTTTAAAATCATCCAGCCCTTCTTTAAAGACATTGGATCTGACAGCACAACCTCTATGTAGTGAATTCCACAACTTTACTGCTCTTACTGCAAAGTACCCCCATTTTAAAGATTGCGTTCTTCAAGTCTGAATAAGACGGCTTCTTGCTCTTTGTACAGTCCTAGTAATGAACATAAGAGAGTGGCTGCTATTGTCCGTGTGTGTTTTTATATAAATGATATCACATCCTTCTAAGACTTTTTTTCTTGAGTAAACAAATTTAACTTGGAGCCTTTTCATAGCAAAGCAGCTCCATTCCTCGTATTTAATTTGAAGCCAACTCTGAGTTTCCCAAGCTCCATAATGTCCTTTTTAAGAACAAGTACCCAGACCTGTATACTACATATCGAAGGAGAGGTCTTACCACATTGTAAAACATTACGATATCTTATGTGTGCTTATAACCCAGGACTATCGTACACAGCGGCTGCAAACAAAAAGCAGTAACGAGGGGCACCCAATACGCAAAATAAATCGGAACTTTAGTTACTGAAAACTAAAGCTATAAACCTATATCCCAGACATACAAGAGGCGATGTATAAAAATAATCCTGGAGCAATGTCTGAAGCGGTGTTATCACCATGGCAACAAATAAAACGTTCCTGCTAATTAGTCCATTCTGATGGTCTATAGGGTGACATAATACACACACACACACAATTGCTTTTTTTTCTTACCCCTGAAAATATCCACACAGCATGCAACCTTCGATACATCAAATTCACCCTGAAAGCTCTACACCGAGATAAAGACAACGTTCCTGGCATCCTACAACTGCAAACAATGCTTGCTATGAAACCTAAAAGCAAAGGCTAACTTACCGACCATCCATAAATATTTGGGAGTTTGGGGTGGGGGGGAACCCTTTTGAGGGAGACCTCTCCAAAGAGTTCATTGCCACTAACTGTACATCCTATACTAACTTCAGAAGACAGCTACTGAAACAGATCATAAACACATCACGAGGCGCGCACAACAAGCTGAGAAACTCAACTGGGGTCGCCAGTAGTCTGTTGGACGCTGACCACTAACCTGCAGATAGAAAAATAGCCGGTATAGACAACAAATTATCTTATAAATTCACTAATCTGGTCCAAGCAGAAGCTAAATTGGATAGGGGTCTTCTGTACTCTACAGCTACCAGGTTCGATACCCCACATTCACTTGGAAAGCCAAGATGCCTTCTTTACTCAAGAAAAATGTTACATCTTTAGCAAGCTTACGGACAAGGAACCTTTCCATCTAGACAGAGAGCAGCAAATGTTGCACAAATCCTGTTTGGTCACGCTAACCCCACAGCCAGTAGAACGCCAACATTATTCATAAACGATTCAGTAAGGAGCAAAGAAAACGTTCCTTTAACTATCATTTGACTATGAATGTTAACGCAGGCATCGACACAGCAAGCAGGGACGGGCTTTCTTGCCTATTTGTTAAGGATCCCCCTTTGGGGGTGTTTTAAGGAGCTAGAATATAAAATGTTTACTTCCCTGGTGCCCTAATATGAGATCAGAGACAAACTACAATGGCGCAGAAAGGCGACTTATAACATCAGCCCCTCGTGTATTTGGTAAGAAAGCCAGACATCTCAGAAGTTTTATACCGAGAAGAGGTAGCGATACATAAACTTCACTCAAAAGAACGAGACCTAAACCCAGGTTAGTAAAGCCCTAAGTATCCCAGGTGGGGAAAGCGTTACACAGCGTAGGTCTAAAATCTACTCTACTTGGCGTAAAGTTTTTAGGCCGGAGGCGCAGCCCTTCCAGTGAGCAACGTGAGATCCTCACTGCCAAACTATACAAAGCGGAGCACTGAGCGTTCCCTTCTTTCCTCTCTCCCGTTGCCCCTTCCTGGCCAAAAGCAGGGCCCGGATCATGGAAGAAGCGCTCCAGACATTACCCACCAACAGTCCATGTGTACCCTACCCACTGACAGCACAGACATTCAGTCCATGACAGTATACCCCACCCCCCACTGAACCTGATCAGACATCCTGGCACTGTAACCCACACATTGCTAAATTAGGCCGATAGAGCCCAAACTACTGTTAGCTCCCTCTGCAGGGTGAGATAACCCCAGATACTGCGCATCACTAGGCCAAGACGATTCTGCTACCACGAAACATCACTATGCGGTATTAGAAAGGCGGGCTGAGTAAATGGCCATCGCGGAGTGATCAGCATCACCAGTGTCAGTGCCCTCGGTGCATGCGACGGAGCGAGCGCCTTCAAAGTAAGAGACGGGCACCGAGTTCCCTCAGCGTCAGTGACGGGCACTAAGTACCCTCGGTGAAAGTGCTACCCGCCCTCTCTGCCCTCACTCACCAGCTGGTTCCCTTGTTGGCTCGGATGTGTTTCTTAGCCACGCCAACCATGAACAAAGCTTGTGGTGCCCCCCAGACCTGATCACAGCCAAGTTGGGGCAGCAGACTGAGCCACCATGACGCTTCCGGAACAGCAACAGCGACCTGTGGCGAAGGGAGCGGAAGTCGGACTAAACCAACGCACTGCTATATACTTCACTATCATTCAGTCCGGTCTGTGTGCTCCTTAACACGGGGCAGAGTGATACACTAATAATAGCAGCTGAAACGATGTTAACATGGAGATTATGGCTTGTGATTACTGGAGTCGGAGAAATGTTTATGAAATGTCTCCCCCTCCGCGGTCGAACCAACCCGTTTCCATGGAGACGCGTCCAGACAGCTGGGACATGGCCACCCTGGAGAAGCTCCGCAGCCGCTTGGCTCACCTCAAAGTGGAATATTTCCTAGAAAGCAGGTAATCCCCAAGGGTATGGAAAGGCAAGAATTGCCCCCTGAACATACCCCTGTCCTAAACACCGGCGGTGGGCGAGTCCTGAAAGTGCATATTCTGCGCTACAACCCACATGCCTACTTTGCCATGATAGCTGAAGGGACAAAGTGTATCTACCAGTGGACAGATTAACAAGAGAGTGTCTGCAAATGCGGGGAGTTGTTGCCATGAACAACTTACATACAGTGCCAAACTTTTAGGGACTTATTCACTTAAGGAAAAGTTGTCAGGAGAGTTGTTTTCCAGCTCCTTGACTTCACTATACATTATGCAGGGCCATCCCCAGTGAGCTTCTAATGCAAGAAGAGCTTGTCTGGCCCTGTAAAATGTATTGTTAAATCAGAGAGTATTGAATTATACATTATACAGGGCCAGTTCAGCCCTTGCTGCTGGAGAAACTTATCAGTGTTGGCTTATTGGTGAGGGAGTCAAAAACAACTATTCAGCAAACCCTCCTGCCATCTCTCCCTTTAGTGAATAAGGCCCTTTTTCTGATGTGTTGTGCTGGTACAGTACGGGCGATGCACAGGTAAAGGGACAGCACATGACCAGTAAACGGATGTATAATGTGCCAGACAGCCTCACCGCAAAACAATGCATTTAAAATATATGATGAGAACTTGCAGCGTTCTTTGAATATATAAGAAATGCGGTACTTACCTTTAGGAGAAGCTGCAGCTACAGACAATTCTCACCACTAATTGGCTGCTTCAAGTGGCCAATCAGTGGCAGGAAACCACTCCTGTGTGATGCCAGCAGTATGCCAAGCCAGTACTGGAGCTGATTGGCAGTAAATATATCACCTGGCAAGGATGTCTGTTCAGCCAATCATCTGGCAATGGAACATAGAGGGTGGGAGATGGGGCAAATGCAGAATGTAAATTTAAGGGGGATATCATATGCATTAGAGTGCACGTAACGGCACATTATACCTTAACACAGGTCAGCATAAAATGTGTATTCTATTGCATCTACAAGTAGATTGTATTACCGGATAATTTGCATTTTAGACTACCTCTTGTAGCAAAGGCTAGAACTGGTTGAAGCCTGAGACGGCTCACAATTGACTTTTGAGACAGCCTTAAGGGGGATCTCTCATCGTCATTTATTACAAGTATCAGATTAAAAAAAAACCTTTTTTAAAGTAGTTGTAGTTTTTGCATTATGTTTTCAGGCAGCTGCGTATCAGTCATCTGTATGAGTTCTCACTGTTATCTGAGTCCAAACTACTAGACACCACGTGGACTCTTTATCACTGCCTTTGGGAAATAATAGTATGGCTCAGTCTTAATCACCCAGCTGGTTACTCTGACTAATAAAACCCTATGGAGAAATGGACTTCATTAGCATTGGCATAAGCAATCAGTTCAGTGTGGTGTTTGAGGTGGAAAAGTCAAAATATCACAAGACTGAAACCTCCAGGTTTTTGTCAATGCCAGGGTTACTACGATATACAGCTTCGGGGGTTATAATACTGTATACAGTGCTGGGAGGGTATATTACTGTATACAGTGCTGGGGGGTTATTACTGTATACAGTGCTGGGGGGTTATTACTGTATACAGCGCTGGGGGGTTATTACTGTATACAGCGCTGGGGTTTATGCTCAAGGAGATTTTTTTCAGTGGGAATTTCCCTTTAAATTTTTTTTATAAAAAACTCTATCCAATTCACAATAGCACATTTATAGAGCGTCACCATCTGGATCCCCACTGACGAGGCTCATGAAGGTGGAAATGTACTTTTGGGGGCTGTTGGTCCCAGTGGTGTATTTAGGTTTGTGCTGCCAAGTTGGGGGAAAAAGTGCGGCCTATATTTAGGGCAATACGATATAAATATATATAAATATAAACATTATACACTACCGTTGAAATTTAGCGTCACTTAGCTGCTTTCATGGAAATTTCTAGCTGTAACATCATTGCAAAAGGGTTTTTTGAATTTTGAATGACTCAGGAATGATTGCCAATAGGCAAACCCTATAATAGGTTGAACCATGTATTAGAACACATAGTAGATCGTGTCACCTGCCAAAACATTTCTGCAAACCCACATGGAGCATCTAACAAATACAGATTGCTCTGCCGAACCCTGAACTAATATGAGTGAGTCTGCCCCTTTAATGATAAAAAAAAAAACCGCTTATATGACGTGTCAGCGTTTTTAATACACATCCTGATTGGAGTCAAGCAGGACTGATCAAAATCCAACATTCTCCCTCAGTTCATATGAATGTGACACTCTAGCCATCTTATGCGCTTTAATAATGCATATGATAGCTCAGCAGTCTCTTTAGATTTATGCGGCGTCCCCCTTTCAAATGCATTGGGGGGGATTCTGCTAGTTGCCATGCAGCGATCGCCAACTCAGTTGCGTTGAGAGCGCTCAATGAGAATGCTTTCTGGCCACTGATTGGCTGCTTGAAGCAGCCAATCAGTCTCGAGAATTTTCAGGCAGCGGCAGGGAGCTGCAGCTTCTACTGAAATGTAATAGTTTTGTTTACATTTTAAGAATGCACAATAAATAATCATTAATTACTTTAATATGCCTTCATCGACAAGATCTGCATTAGATCTCTGCTAAGCTAAGAAAGCATGGACATTTGATCTTTGATGCAGTCAATGTTTCTGTGTTAAAAGGTTCTCATTGCAATGTGATGTCTCCAGTATAAAGAGAAGCTGACTTGACATTGAAGGGTCCGATAATATTATTTACTGACCATGTGAAATCTGTCTTTCCAGGATCGCAGAAGACAACAGATTAAAGGAATACAAAGCGGCTGTAACAATCCAGAGTTGGTTCAGAGGGTTCAAAGTACGGGCTTACCTTAGGTGGTAATATTATTTCTTTTTCCTAAAACAGAAATTACAAGACAGGGGAGGACTGGCAAGGGGCTGCTCTAATATGAATACCCTAGGCCACTACCAAAAGCCTTTTTTTGTTTTACAAGATTATCTAAATTAACAAATATTTTATGTAACATTTACAGCATGCCTGGATCCTTTCTGTGCTTCTATTATACGACCTATATTTTGTGCTGCCCATTTTGATGGCTTTATGTTGTATCTCAAATATGTCCCGATCTACAGGGTTAAAGGGTGACTTGGGTGGGTTTCCCCCCTGACCAAACGATGGCAGCAGTCCCCTGAACGTAGGCTTCAGTAAGCCTTGGGGTCTAGTCACCAAAGAGAGGACCGGCAAGAAAGTTGAACATCTTAATGTTGTAACATCACTATGAATTTTTTACACAATTAAAATATTTGTATTACTTGTTATCTGAAGGCACAAGGAGATACATATATTATTTTTTTAATGAAAACAAACTCTGCCCTAATTTTACAAATCTTATATATTTATACATGATATATTTGGTGTATTATTCAGGTATCTGAATCGAATGGTGACAATTATCCAGAAATGGTGGAGGGGTTACCAAGCAAGAAAATCTTTCAGGAGCAAAGTCAAGGTAAAGAGAGCTATCATGCATCAACGTATGTGTTTCTCCTTAAACCCATTTCTTTATCTGAGTTATAATTTAAAAGAAAAGTGGTCATTATCTCAAATGATTGTTCTTTTTAAGTTACCAAAAACTCAAGGACACCCTGCTTCTTCGCGAAACATTCTGCAATACACCCAAGTCCTTTTGTATGCGTTCATGGTGCCGAGAGGTCCCAAGTATTTTGGCCAAGGCAGACAAGCCCCTTTCCAACATCGTCAGGGAAAGAACATCCTATTCGACAGTCAGGCTCCCCTGTGAGCCCGTAGCTCAATGGGCCAGTTGGGGAGATCCTTGGAACTGGCCAAGAGTATCTCTTCCCTTGAGCTGCACAACCTTCCGAGGTGGAGAGCCAGGATCTAACAGAGTGAGAACTCATGCAAATGCATAATATGCAGCTACCTGAAAACAAAATTAGAAAACAGCACAACATTTTTGAAAACTTAGTTCTGATACTAAAAGAAAATTTATACCAGGGATCGGCTCAGACATGGTTCACGGCAAACTATTTTAAAATGAATGGACTCTATCAGTTTTAGATTTACAGAATACTAAATTGTTCCTCTTGTTAAAATGTGTGTTAGAATGAATCGTTCTATTGCCTTTAGGCCCAAAACAGAAATAGTAATAGATAGTACACACATGTACACGCCTACCCTTACGCGCACACAAACATATTCATGTTTGCCTTTACACACAAACATCATAGCATACACTTGCTTTCCCCTACAGACGCACTTGTCCTAACGTACAAACTTTCCTTCACACAAACAGTTTCAAAACACACACAGTCTCTCCCTCTCTCTCTTTTTTCTCTCTCTCTCTCTTCTGCCTTTCTTCACCCAGAATAAATAGAGAGAGAAAGGGATGAAAGAGATTCATTCCTTTCTCTCTCTCTCTCTCTCTCTCTCTCCCCCCTTTCTCTGTCTCTTTCCTCCCTTTCCCTTTCTTTCCTCCCTCTCTCTCTCTCTCTCCTCCCTTTCTCTGTCTCTTTTCTCCCTCTCTTTCCATTTGTCTTCTCTCTTTTTCCTCCTACGCTGGTGGTCCTGCGTTTCTTTCTACAGACCGCTGTTTCAGTGCTCTCTCAAGGTGCATGCGGCTTCAGTGCTGAGCGTTGAGATATGACTTAATATCCTGGCACTCAGCATCAATAGCTGGCACACAGCGCAATGGAGCACTAAAACAGAGGTCTGGAGAAACAGACCTCGCGCTTCCTTAATTGTGGGCGAGTTAGGAGATCGAGGAGTCCCCTCACTGGCCCTGCCACAACTGTCCGCAGCTGAAGGGCACTGACATGGTGATGAAATCCACAAATTGTCGACCCCTGATTTATTGCAGAATATTGTAGAATAAAAAAAAAAGATTAAGCTTCGCCTTTAGGCTTGGTAACAAATCTTCCCTTTTAAAGGAGTTTACTAAGAAAAAACTGTAGGTCACTTTAAACATTTTCCAGCTCTAATAGCTCGAGAGGTATCTATTGCCAGCAAACAAGGTAAAGCATATGCATAAAACGCCTATGATTACTTGCTAATAAATCACTCTAATGATCATATACAAAATTGTGAAATAAAAGTTGCACTGATGCGGAAAATAAAAGCTCATCTGATACAGCTCCCATATGTGTCTGACTACGGGTGTTTTATCAACACTCTTCAGATATGTTTCCGTTTATTTGGTTGAGTTAGGAATTTTCGTCATTAATGGCGTTATACGCAAAGTGAGGGCACAGGAAAATGTATTCATCTTCTTATCCAGCGTCTGTCTTGGGAATTTTTTCCCATTGTAGACTCTGCAAGAAACCTTTAGTTTATTGATTTTCCTTATACTTTTTAAATTATTTAAAAATAAAATGCTGTGCTGGCGATGCTTATGTTTCCGTCCCAAAGCCAATACTATGGTCCCGCTGTCTCAAAAGACTGTCTCCATTTCAAGTAGAACAGTTGGAAACATATTGACGGCTAATAAGAACCATTCAGCCCATCTAGTGTGCCAGTTTGTCTTAATCCGTCCTTGGTCTTTACTTAGATTCAGGAGCCATATGAATGCCCATGTGTGTTTAAATTCCCTCACTGTATTAACTTCCACTACTTCTGCTGGGAGGCTGTTCTACTTATCTGCCACCCTCTACAATAACTTCAAACTTCTTTACATGACATCTAAGCCTCTGACCCTCTAGTTTTAGATTGTGACTTCTTGTTCTAACATTTCTCCAATAAACGTCCTTCACTCGCTGTGTTAAATTATTTCATGCATTTAAGTGTTTCTATCACATCTCCTGTCTCTCTTCTCTTTTCCTTATTCTTTCCTGATGATTATTATCCAGCAACCCATTCACCATTTTGTGCCAACAAAGAAGCTAGGTCACAAGAAGCTAGTCCATCTTTGCCCAAGTGTGTGCTAACTCTCTCCCCTGTATTTCATTTAAAAAATTGGTTTCTATATATTAGGTTTTTATTCTATGGTTACACTTTATAGTTTTTTTTACTGATACAGCTAATAACAAAAACCTATTTCCCTATTTTTTATTACATAAATCATGCATAGACTAAGGCTGACTAAACAGGCTTGACACTTTAAGGCCAGCGGCCGCCAAATGTCATAATGCCAGGATCCTTCAGCAGCCACACACTGAAGGATCCAGTCTGCCACCAGAGCACCAGTATGAGTAGGTATTTGGTATTTTTTGTAAGTTGTTTTTTCCTGTGATCACTGTGAAAATCAATCACACGATCGCATGCAATTAATAACAATTCAGTGTTCAGTTGTTTTTAAAACCCTCCCTCTCTCTTACTGACACACTTTGATCTTTTGTCCCTGAAAATAGAGTAACAAGAAAATAAAGTAATAAAAGCAATCAAGCTATTTCTTTTATGTTCACGCTATTTATAAGTATACGTACGAGTGCATGGCAGAGTGTACATATGAGTCTTATATTCCGTCCTTTTCTTTTATATATATATATATATATATATATAGTGTATATATAAAGTATACACATTTATTGATCCTTCAGAGTTACGAGAGCATCATATCCGGATGTTAAATAATACTGTTATTTGTATTGTATTGCTAAAAAAAATAAACCTAGCTCTTCTAGGGCTCCACGATTCCAAGTAAAAGAAGAGCTGAAACTTTTCATTAAAATGTAGCGTGTTAACAGAGTGGAGAGTCCAGTAAGAAGTGTCAGCGGTGGCTGTACATTAATCAAGTGCCTGCGTATAAATAGATAAGTCTTCAGCCTGATTTTAAAGATTTCCACAGAAGGGACATCTCTGAATAGATGAATACACATCCGGATGTATATTGGTGGAACAAACACAACATTAATCACATTTTAATCTGTAGACTGGCAGAAATTATTCTAAGGAGATCTATGGTATGCAGGGCTGCGGTGGCTTGAAAGCTGACCATTTACATGCAAATTTAAGAACTATTGGTTTCCACTGCTTGATGCCCATGTCGGTGAAGCGCTGGAGAGCTCCTTTTTATGTCTATGTGCCCATGTTCCTCAAACCTGATTTTAGGTTTATCTTTTGCCTGCCACCTCGTTACAAGGCTTATCATTCTTTCCTGCATCCAATAAACCCCCCTGATCTGTCTCATAAATTACTTACTTACTTATCCTGAAGAACAGGAGATTCAAGCTGGCCCTCAATCACTTGCACGCAATGCAGATAGGAACATAGATCAACAAAGTGTATTCATTAAGGCGTCGGTGTATTAGAATTCATACGGATACGGTATGCATACGACGGCTAAACATTCGCATTAAAAGTTTTTTGCCTACAAATAGCAATGATTTTGGGGGGAAAAAGGTCTGATTTATGAAATACCGTCATGAAATTGGAAATGGTTCATCAGTTATGAACAGACCTGTCAAAAAAGAGTTTACCAAATATAAAGCAAGTTACCATAAGTACACTTTGGGGTTCAGTTATCTTGGGTGTTATTATCTGGTACTTTATGCCACTTCTGTATCGAAAAACAGAAACTTGCCCTACTGGCTTTGGTATATCTTACCACCTTCCACTTTTTGTAAGACAAGGAGTCCTAAACCTTCCGTTAAATAGGAACTACCTATTGTTATTTAAAAAAAGAGCTACCGTTAAACAATATTGACAAAAAATGGCGTAGAGTAGCGGCGGTGTATTAAGAGTGGAAGCCAGTGAGATACCTGTAGGTGACAATCTATTGTACTTGTAGAACCCTTTACTAGAATCACCTAAGAATACTACGACCTCTGTGATTCCAGCTACTGCTGTCTGTGATCAGTGTCTGATTGGGACTAAATATTTTAAGCCCAACAGGCCTTTTAACCTGGGCGTCTGCAGACAGGGGGCAAGAGGGCCACTTACATTCCCTCTTCAAATTTGGCATGATGAACTTGCGGAGCAAAGTGGAACCATTGGAAAGCATTTTGGGCAATTATAAGTGGAACATTTTAAGGTGCTGGAGACCATAAATGAAAGGGTGAACAAATCAGGGTAAGATGACATGAGTGTGAGGTCAATGGGTACAAAAGTTGGAGGACAGAACTTGAATCTCAGTAGAATCCTGGCCATAGTATTACGCTTAGCTGCCTAAAATAGATAGAAGCATATAGAATTCATGGGAACCGATACCATCTAAAACTATAAAAAGTATAGAATCTAGTAGATTTCCACAAATCGAGTTTTTTTCATATGGATTGAAAGCTTCCTGTTACTTTATTCTAAGAGTTGTTGTTATCTCAGCAACTAAATTATGCAATGTGAATAACCATCCGTGGCAAGCTTCTCCTGAAAAAGGGTCTCTTTCCAAAAATCGCCCCGGTGGGATCGACCTTTCTTAGCGCATAGGAATAGTCATTGAGATGAAACTGCATCTCACTTTCGTCAGTAACCCCCCCGATGTGTCTGGAATGCCGGTCCTGGTTTGGAAACTTTATTTAAAATGCTTGATCTGCGCCCCCCCCCCCCAAAAAAAGAAAACTTTCTCGAAGCACCAAAACCCCTGTAAAAGTCAGCCTTCGCCTTGATACTTTGCTGCGTGTGAAACAGGATCACATTTAACTCCACGTTTAAAACGCACCTTAATTAAACTGCAGAAATGCTGCCTCTTTGAATGTAATGAAGAAAGAGAGAGGAAAATGAAGCAACATCATTGTGTTCATTTGTAAATAACATATTGCAGCCAACTGTTTCTTAATTGCACAGACTGTTGATAAATAGCCCATTCCCGATGCTCTCCACAGACAATTTGCTTTGGATCAGACTAGGCAATTCAAATAACACTAATTATTTATGATTTTATGATGTTAAAATGAATATTAAATGAAACAAAATTCCCAAGGATTACTCGGGTGGCAGCTAAGTACATAATGTTTTGTACAGATGGTTGGAAGACACATTTTTGCTCCATCACCGCGTCCGTATCCTTCACAGATTTCGACGATAGACAGCGCGTTTTTGAATTTTTCATTAAACCAGACGTTTTGAAATATGAATTTCTTTTTTTTTTTTACGTTTCTGTGCTTTTTGGATAACGAGAAAAAAAAAAAAGAATAAAAACCCAGTGAATTAATCATACAATAGTACGTGTCACCGACACTTGTGAATATTTCTTCTTTGTTATTTTATTCCCAGTAGAGCCCCATTGATTATCAAACTTAGCGGAGAGCATTTTATGATCATATATCTCCATTAGCTCTTAGTTTGACTGCCATAGATTTTTTTTTCGGGTTCCGACTGCATTATGTATTAGCAATCCTGCCTTTTCAATACAAAAGTTTGATATTACTCCCAATGTGTGAAGTCCGTATTATGTATTATGTATAGACTTTTCTTATCTTTTGTATGTAAAAATAGGAGCTTTGTGTGTGTGTGAGTGTCACGGAATTCTAAGCCACCCGTTTCTCTTTCTCCGCAGACAGCGCATTTTATTATGAAGATGAATTTCTACAATGAAATGGCTGTCAGGGTAAATATTTCTTTACTTGTTAATACAAATGAAAAGCCAATTGTGATCTGAATGTACTTTTAATAATGCACGTAAACTAGAATAATACATACAAAGATCAAGCCTGTGCTGAGGAAATACATGGTGAAACCAGAAAGAGCTGCAATATTTAATCGTGACCTCATTAAAAAACAAAAAAACTCGTGTATTCATTAAACCAGTGAAAGGTTTCTGGACCAGTTTACAACCACGAGGTATACTTGTTCTAGTTGATGCCATATTCCTGCTAAAACCAGAAGTAAAGCATGCAATCCACATACCGCTGACATGTGCTATTGGTGAACTACAAATCTAAAGACTCACAGCCAGCCACCTGACTGCTCAAATAAAAGGCAGGTTTTCTTGTCTTATTATTAAAGCGTAGCACATCTGCCCTTTGTACTAGAAACCATTGATTTTGCTTATATCCCCTTTACATGCACTGTATGGCACCCCGGCTGTTTCGTGGGCTAGCACTGCACAGGGCAGGACAGCTTTTCCAGGATCTAGAAGCCAGCACTGATTGGTTACTAGTCAGTACTAGTAGCCATTAAAGGCAACAGACAGTTCTCATACTTATCTCTCTCTCTCAGTTGCTTGGTCCTGCATCAGTGTCTGGAGTTGAATCACTAAGTCGAAGTTACAACTTGGAAAGCAACTTGAATATTCATTAATGTTCAAGTTGAGCTTGTGAGTTTAAATGTGATTGAGGACAATGTGACTAGGAAGCTGAGCTTGACTGCAGCTTAATACTGCAGCCCCCCCCCACCTTCAATTTAAAAAACAAAATCAGGAGGCCCCAAATTAACCGAGTAGGCAGCAAGTGAAGAGTTTATAATGTACCCATTTCAGGGGCAATAATAAATGTAACCCTTTATTGGGAAGGTAAGGTGAACCCCCCCAGTTAATAAACCCCATATCAACTCAATTGCGCTGCAGCCGAATGGATGCAAGTTGAGTTTGTATTGCGAATACACTAGAGTTGGCAGTAGTAGATATGCAAGTTGGACAACTTTAGTGAATTAAATTGTCTGGGGGGGTGACACGAAGCTCCATTTTACAGCTCATCCGAGACAACTGTAAGTTGGAGCTCTGTGCTGGCGATGGCACGTACTTCATGGTCCCTTGCAGCTCAAGCTGGCAGATCTTCAGGTCTCCTTAGGCCAGGTAGTTACCAACACAGTTGTTCTGGATGGCATGGAAAGCCAGCAACTGGGACTTATCCAAGCCTGACATTAAGAACATATGAGCACATTCGCTCATGTCCCCACGTTACATGAAGTCTCTATATAACCTGAAAAACAGGACACTGACTGTTACAACAGTCAGCCAGGACAAGTCTGCTTGTTGGCACTGTTTAGCAAATCCAGGAGTGTTTGCACCTATGCTTCCCACCAGGTAGAAAACCGAGTTGTGTTCCATCGCGAAATGCTGCTTAAACTTCATAGAAACAGGGATTGGAGAAACAAATATAGATTGATCCATCGATTGGGGGGGGGGGGGGATTGGGAGCTTGACTTCTCCAGTAGCTTGAAGGCTGCACATTGTCAATCCCTGGTCTACACAAATCCTTTTTATTAAAATGAATGTCAGATTATGATTTATGGTTTATTAGTGATATCTGATTAAATATAACGTTTTATTGAATCCTGTTTCTGGGCTTTTTATATATAGTATATATGTCACAAGGCTGTTGGAATAAAAACGTGCACTCATTTATATAAAAAGAGTGATGTATATAAAACCTGTAGACTTTAATGAATATATAAATTTTACCCTCATAAAGACATATCCTGATTCTTGTAGGGTTCTAATGTAGACGTACAAATGATGTTTTTTTAGGGATCTTGATTTAACCATCTGTGGTTTGATGAGTCCTGTAGATACTGCAAGCTCCCACATTTTTATTGTACAAATTCTATGGAGATCAGAGGAGCCTTTTTTTTTTTTTATCCAAGCAATAGTATCCAAATTCCGCTTAGCTGCCTAATATAGATAAGTTGTTCGTGAGAAACTGGTCACATGCCATGTCCATGTGTGTGCTCCTAATTTCATTCTCTCTTTGTATATCCATCTCTTTCTCTCTTTGTAGATAGACAGCTACTCTATTCTCAGAAAGATTACAATTTTAGAGTTAGTTTAAAGCTGTCTTTGTAAACCTCTAGAAGGTTGCGTTGAAATGAGACAATCTTTCTGTACCCTCCCCTGAAAATTGAAAATAAAATAAAATTTGATTTACCCTTTAATCAGGGTTGTCTTATAACTGAGCAAATACGGGAATTTGTGTTTTGTAGTGTTTGTGATATAAAAGGATGAATCCGACAGTGGTTGTGGGACACCACACAGGATAAAGTTTAAGAACATTTGTGGGGGAAGTTGGAAGAGAATGTAGGAGGTCACGCTAGATTAACATGTTGTTAGCATAGCGGTGGTACTGAAATCCATAAGAGATTACTTTTCCAAGAGAGAAAGTATAGATAGAGGAGAGACCCCAGAACTGATCCCTGAGGCACATCAACAGAGAGTGGTAGGCAAGAGGAACAAGAGCCAGAGAAGGAGACACTGAAGAGAGACCTGATTAAAGCCAAGAAAGAGCAGTGTCATGGATGCCATGAGAGGGTAGGGTTTGCAGGAGAAGGTGGTGGTTAACAGTGTCAAAGGCTGAAGGGAGGTCCAAGAGGACGAGCAAGGAGAAGTTATTTTTTGGCGAGCATCCTCAGTACAGTGCTATGGATGGAAACTCTATTGTAAAGGGTCATGCAGACCGATAGATGAAAGAAAGTGGGTTAGAAGACTGTAGACTAAACATTCCAGTAGTTTAATTGAATGTCCTATGCATCTTTAACTCTGACCTGGGAACTATTTAAATGAGATGGCCTCTAGATTAAAGTTCCAGGATTTAATTACTAAAGTGGAGGTTTGCAAGTGACTTCCAGTAATAAACCAGTGAAAGTTCATGTCTACTCACTGACTTAATTATGCACTAAATAGGGTAAGCACAGCCCTTCTAGTAACAGAAACATTATGTTTCGCGCTTTATAATGCAAGGTGAGTTGGAACTGCAACTTTCCGGCAGTATTGTGGCAACCAAACTTTTTAAAACCGATCCTTATTATAAAAACCATGATTTTTCTGGGAGGTATAGGTGTTGTGAGTTATGTCATATGTATTAATGCAAGGATTTCAGCTGTGATAAACCAGCAAGAAAAGCCCTAGTTGCAATGTTTAGACACCGGTGACCCTGTGAATCTGTCCATCCACCCCATGGCCCTGAGGTTTCCTGATGTTCTTTTCCTAGAACCCATTTATGCAGCTGACTGGCTCTAGAATCCCAATTCCCAATGGCTTTGTGAGAGAAATCATAGGTTCTGTTGTTAGATTAAAGAGCCTACATAGGTCCTTGATAGGTCTTAATATGTACTTGGACCAAAGCAGAAAGGTATCAGGTCATGATGCACATGATTCCTTCATACAGGAAAACAATTCCCATGAGTCTGATGGAAACACATTTTCTTTTCCAAAATATCTATGAAAATAATACATATATTATATTGTAATGTGTATTACGAGTGATCTTAGATATCATCCAATGGCTCTATCCACTGAGATTTTACTAAAGGAAATTGAAATTAGTGATATGATAAACACATTTACGTTTGGAATACAGAAAAAAAATCCTGAAAGCTGAATCACATAGGGTTTGGATACCTTGGGTTCCAACAACCTTGTGTTGTCCTCAGATTCTGCAGGCATTAGCACTAGAATAGTAGTTTATTTGTGGCTACTTCAAATTTTTGGAACATGTCCCCATGTTATGAAGCTTTTTTTGTAACAAAGATTTATTGTGGAGACTGAAAGAAAAATCCCACTTCCCATTTATCTTCCGGTGCCCACATATCTTTCCTACAGAGTTCCATGGCAGTGATGCAGTACAGGATATTTTTCTAGACCTGTGTCTTTTTATCTTATTGGAAGTGCAATAAAACTACTTGTAGTGGGTTTGACCTTCTCTGCCATGAGATACTTCTTCTTTTGCTGTGCAATTGTTTATTTTTGTGTCTGTCTATAATAATGATTGTAGTAGCACAGAATCAACCCGTATATCGTACATTTAAAAAAAGAAAATACATACACAGATAACATGCAACCCATAAGTGCGCCTTATAGCCTATTAGCCATCTACTTTGATAGACCTTTTTATATCCACCATGCATTTTGAGCCATACTTCTTACAATTTCAGCCTGCAACATTCTAGCACAGATGTTAAGTCTTTGATTTATGTTCGAGCAGACTTCAGATGGTTCTTATACATCTAATTAGTTAAAATATAACTTACAACTTCATATACAATAATTATAGCCGTAAAAATGTTGTATAAAATACCCACCATGTGTGTCTAAGGTCACTGGTGGAGTAGTTCGGCAAACTGGTTGGTTCTTCTACTTTTCCAGTTCAATCCTAAACCCGGCTGGTAGAACACAACTAACACACAGCATTCCATGCACTTCCGTGCAGAATACCCAACCTGGAGAGCACTTGAGCGAAACCTTGGGTAACCGTGAAAGCAAAAACTGCTGAAAAAATTGGTGCGCCTGCCCCTTTAAATATGTTTCATAATGACATAACAGGCAAACAAAAATGATTACTATTTATTTGTAAAATGTAGGGATCCATTACAGGGATTTTTTTTTTTTTTTTTTTTTTTAGATAAATAAGAAACCACGAGGAAGAATAGTAAATGAATGCCTTAAATTAAAGTAAAGGTACTCTAAGGGGTTATGTTAAATCACAACAATTTATAAATACCCTTTAATATAAGAACCTGAAAAACAGTTATAATTGCTGCATAAGCAAATCAAAACATATTCTCTAGGTTAATAATATGTTACAATATTAGAATTAGAAAGCATTAGCACTGCACACTTCAGAGCTTCACAATACCAATAGAAAGTTAAATATATCATAAATACATATAGTATATATTATTTATAATAGATTTAAATATAATTAATTCAATATATTTATCTAGAATAATTTTGAATTTAAATGTAAAACTTAAATATTATATATATATATATATAATTAATCCAATATATTTATCTAGTTAAATATATTTTTGTATATACACATATATGTATATAGTCTATATTAGACATGTTATATATTCAATATAGTTTATTTTTACAATTAATACATGGATTATTGATTTTTGTATTAATTGTAAGAAATGAGAAGATTAAGCAAAAAATATGTTTATACCATGGAGCTGGTATAAGAAAATAAACCGTTATAACAGAAAAACTATAGCTGTTCCATACTTCAGTTGCCTTTTGTTTTATGTACTTTATTAATGTTGTTAGAAAAATAGAGCTATCCTCTCTAAGGAATAACTACACTTAAAAAATAAAAGCGTCTTCTAAGGTATATATTAAGGATCTGTGAAAAAAAATGTAAAAAATTAAAAAGGCTTCTCTTGCTGCCGTCAGCTCCCTTGACTCTACTTAACACTGGCCCTAATTTCCATTTTTATAACTAGAGTCCTAAGGAACCCTAAATCAGAACTATATTACTGTAACTTTCATTTGGCTATCGTATGAATCAACATCTTAGAATTTAGTGATTATAGCCTGTATCAAATTTTAGAAACAAAAGTAAACCTTGTTATAATAAAAAAAAAAAGTGCTTTCTCGAAGCAGATGGCTTTTATATATTAAGTTTCTTTTGCCATTTGTTTTAGTGCTTAAAATAAACATTATTTATAAGACCACTTTCATTTGGATGTTACTTAATGAGGAATATGCATCATTGATTTGACTAGCATAAGAGGTCATTTAGAATTTACCCGTTAACAAGCTGTAATCTGCTGAGCGCACAATGACTTTGTTTAAAATTATCTGTTCTAAACTGATCAACTACAATAATTGTTTTGTTCCAACTATTGTTGAAACTTCCTAATTGCTTTGAAGGTCACACAAAATTGGAAATATATTTTTTAATGCAGGAACGTTTTCAAGAAATACAAAGCATTTGTTTCAAACAGTGCTTGTGTCAAAATGGGATATAAAATATTTTTAAAAACCTGCATATTTTTTTATTATTATAAGGCAATAAGGCAACACAGTCTAAAACCTTTAAACCGTTATTTAAAAATAATATAATAATAAAAAAAAATATGCAGGTTTTTTAAATAGATCCACGAAATCAATATTCAGTTGTGTGTTTTTATACTTTGGAACAAATTAAGTCAAGGAACCAATCACGCCCAAAATAAGCAGGTGATGAAAAAACACTCTTGCAAAGTAATAGAAATCATCATCAGCAGATGTCCAAATGTAGATAAAGTGCCTCGAGTCTGAGCTGATAATGGGCTTTTGGGGCAGAACCTGATCTCGGGATGGGGAATGGCATTTGGTCATGCCTACATTCTGCCCAGTTTCCACCCATTCTACCAGGGGCCAGTCCTACTGCTATTGCTAGCCAAGGCTCCCTAATGATGTCCCACCCATAAGGGACAGGAGAGGGAGAGCCAGAGGTGACCAGCCCTGACAAAGGTCCCAGGTATGGAAATGGATTTTGTGTTGGCTGAAGCTACATTGGGGGTTGACAATCAACAAGAACAATGATTAGCTCCAAATTTATCACAAGAAAAACTGTACCGCCACTACTTCTAGATGGCTTTTTTTATTAAGAATTTTTTATGTTGTAAAATACAAAAAAATCTAACAATTTTCAAGTAATTATTTCATAACCAACTGCTTTGACTCAAAAGTTTCTATGCCAATGTTAATTAATACATTTCTGTTAAAAAATTTAAATAATTTTAGATTTAACAAAATAAATATATTCTATACTATGAATGTTTTATACTACTGACTTCCACAATAATTATGTGCTCATGTCTTTACAAATTCTCACTATTAATAAAATTACACAAAAAAAAAAAATCAAAAACTCCAGATACGGGTAAAACACAACCCATAATACAAATTAAGAATTACAAGAAAAGTTTGCTTAAACAAAAAAAAAAAAATGTCATCAACAATGTCTCTAATCTTTAAAATAAAAAATACTTTTTTCCAAATAATTACATTTTCTCTGAAAAACGTTGTGCCTTATTTTGTTTAATACTTCAAAATAAATAAGTAAATAAGTTTGGCTTTCATACTTTGCATGAAGCAGACAGACGATGTAAGTGATGATGTCATGATTTTCACTTTGCTTGTAATATGCATACAGCTGATGTTATAAACCAGTACAGCATGACAAGGTGAGATTCACAGCGCATATGGACCACCACCTGTAGAGGAATATTTAAATACATATTTTATCAACATGTCCTGCGTAGACATGTAAGAAACACATTACAAGAAGGAAGAACCAGCTGCAGGATACCGTTTCATGTACACGATAGACCTGTATTGATATAAGGATCATACGAAAACAATTCTGCATGCGCAATTGCCCACTATACATTTTGTCAATATTTAAAACTCATTTATAGTGTTGGTTTTGGTGACACGCTACCTACAAACGCGTTAATTGACTATCTGCCATTTCTGAAGGTCTAACTGACCTTAAGCGGTGACAACAGCCAGGGAATCTGCAGACAATGCAGTTATCTCCCACTTTTTTCAGCATAAATCATTCTTCTCACTGTGGTCCAAGTACAATACATATAATGCAGGTGGAAGGAAAAAAAAGTAATTAATCGTTCTCCTTTACATTCTGATTTGTAAAGGTTGATTGCCCTCTACCACTGTTAATAAAGGATTTTAACTTCATACGAAAGGTATCCTGGTATTTAAACAAAATATAAAAGATATTGTTTTATACAGAAGCCATACATCAAGACATACTGTTTATACATGAATGTGGCGTATGTCACCAATTTAAAAGTTCTTTTTTAACGGCATTTATTATGATTTAGCATCTACACAATTTACAGCAAAATACATGATTAACTTTGAAATAGCATTAAGCATAATTACATTTATGAATAAGAACTACCTACAGCTTCTGATTTTTTTGCTTGCCAAAAAATTTAATTGTTTTGGAGATTTAAAAGTTCACCTCGTGGAAGCGTTGTTCTGTGGCAGCGCCAACATTATCTAACCAGTTTCCTGGCATGGAGTTCACTCCCTTCTCCTCCCTCCACCCTTACAAAGGCTGCCCAAACCCATCGACAACAATCAGCAACTTATAAAAATAATAATATAATAACTAATAGAAAAGAACGCCCGCTCAGACCATGCATTGATTAAATTAATGGCGGGTGAAAGTCTCTCCAAGGGTGCTCAAGTGGAGCACCCACTCCAACTACGAAGCAAGACAGAAAGTAAGGCTCTGGAACTCCATAGAGATGAAACAGTCAAACAATGTGTTTGTGTTGAGATCATATAGTGATTCCTTTATTGGGGATCATAATTTAAAAATATAAAGCAAAAAAAAAACAACACAGTAACAAAGAACAGAGAACCTGCTTAACACGTTTCGCACCAAAGGCGCTTTATCAATAGAGGAGGAGAGATAACTTGGAGAGGAATAATCATGCGTAAAATAATGTTAAGGCATGATTACCCATGGTATGCCAGAAGATGTGTATTAATTTTTGTAATTTTAATTATAGTATAGTTTTATATTTTATATTTTAATATAAACTATATATCATATCAAACTATAAAAAAGCAGGATTTGGGAAAAGCGATACATCAACACTAAGTAAGGTTTGGTGGACATTTTCAAAGACAGATGATAAAACTCATCCTGTGAACTGTTCCTTAAAGGGGTTCCTCCAGCTTTCATATGCACTTTATTGTATGATTTTGCCCCCCCCTTTCCTACCCCCAGCTATTCTGCATGCAATTCTTTGCTCGGCAGACGCTGGGTGTTCTGTGCGTATGTGGTGAAAGTGATCCCATTGATTTCAATGAGAACTCTTTCCTGCCACTCATTGGCTGTCTGAGCCTTCGTCGGGCCAGAGCAGACGAGGACAACTGCAGGGCTGTTTTCAGACAACAAATTGTGTTTGCTGTCCTTTCGGTTTTACTGAAAATCAGGTGGGCTTTTTCCCAGAAACAAACAAAATTCATTGTTACTCAGACTTACTCTATCACACCCTTATTCACTTTTTCTGGAAGCAGTTGGCAGAGAATTATTATTATTGTTTATTGTTTTATATAGCGCCATCAAATTCCGTAGTGCTGTACAATGGGTAGACAGGACATAACAAGTAGTAGAGAAGGTAGGGAAACAATGAAAGAGTGAGAGAGTGAGTGAAAAAAATGCCAATTCTGAGCTCTCTGCTTTGTATTTTAACGTTTGTACAAATTAACGAAACTGGCAAATTACATTAAAATTTGTATTAATTTGAGTGCACAGGTCTACTTTTTTCTTTGGGAAGAATTCCTTTTTAAAGTATCCGAGGGTTAGACTTAAGAGCACTTAAATATACATTCTTCTATAGTAGGAGTGTCAGGGACTATAAACTGCCCCTTAAAAAACAGAAACATTTTGTCACCCTAGTGTTTAAAGAATTTTACATTTCTACAGCTTTTGTCCAGGTGACGAGCCAGGGGTAGAGCTAAAGGAGGAGGCACTCATAACGACTATGAGAACATGATAGAAATCAGAAATAATCAGACAGATAAAAGTATTTGGTGGGAATTCAGAGGAAAATATCCCTTACATTCGGATGAATCTAACTACATCCCACTGGGATTCATTTTGATGCCCTCATTGTTTAACATGTATTATATAAATGACATTGAAAGGAGGATTGTGAGTAATGTTTCAATTTGTATAGATGATAGTAAATTATGTGTCAGGGTAAATACAGGGGAGAATGTAAATTGATTACAGAAGGACATGGACAGACTGGAAAATTGAGCAACTAAGGAGCAGATGAGTTTCACTGTAGATAAATGGTCCGTGATGCACTTGGGTAGAAAAATTCTTAAGCAGAATATTACCTAAATTGGATTGAAATAAATAGCTGTTCGGTGGAAAGGGACCTTGGGATTTTATAGATAATAAACTGAAAATGTTTAGTTGACACAAAGCAAGTAATTCCAGCCCTGCTGTAAGTCTGACAGGGAGGTTATTTTATTCTGCACGTTGGGGGTTATTCGATAAGAACAAAATGTAAAAGTTTTGTTTTTCCTCTAATTAGCAGGAACATTCCGACTCTTGCTATGGTGATAGGGCTACTTTAAAAAGTGTGATCTGCGTAATAAACCTTGATGGGAACTTCCCAGTGGGCAATGATATAAAAATAGACCATCAGAGCTTTTTTTTTGAAAAAACTATAACAGCAAATGCGACTTTTTTAGGAGAGGGCATGTTTCAGTTATATGCTTTTTCTTCTTCCCTGTAACCCAGCTGAATAGAAAGTTTGGCCGTTTGTTGGGATACTTTATCATGTACCAAATGAAAACCAGAGGAGCATTTAAAGCCAAGTGGCCTGATGGGCCCGTTGTGCACGGCCCCTCAACCCATATATACAGTGGCACATATATTTACACACATGCACTTACACACTTATGCTAACATATACACACACATTTGCATTCATGCTCACACAGAAACACGCACACACGTTCATGCTCACGTACACTTACACATGAACATTCATACTAACACACACACTTATACATACATACATACTCACTTCCTCACCCTCTCTCATCCTCACCATAGCTGCAGTTTTCTCTCTGGCAGCTCGTGCGCACTGCACGAGTAGCTTCGCTTTTACTGGAGGACTCACGTAACATTGCTGTGTTCCAGCATCTCTGGACTTGCCCAAAAGTCTTCAGAAAGGTACAACCTTGACCGGCCCTTTGTGGAGGCTTTTGGATTGGCCGGGGGTAGTTGCCCTCTCCACCCGGACAAGCCGCCCCTGCATTCTGAGCTGTAGGAAAGAGAGGCATTAAGGGTGGAAAGAGGGGCAGGACATTTGAACACCTCCAAATAGCCCTAATTATCACAAGACATTCCTGATTTTTGGAGTCAGTGGAGATTCTTGGCTGGTTAGTTCTCTGATCTCCTCTGACCAGCCCAGGAAGTTATATAACTCGATGGAGGTTCAGGCTGCAGCAGCACAATGTAGCCTTCTCTCAACACTCTGCAGCTGAGCACTGCAAGGTTGTTCTTTAGGTATGGTGGGTGGTTGTCCACACCTAGGCCATGTCTGGCACATACCCCACCCCATCATCTTGCCACACCCCAAACACAGGTATTCCGACGGTACATGAAATGGTGGGAAATATGCACCTGGGGGTTACATTACAAGGTAGTCTATCTCCAGTTTGTTAATTTAATTAAAAATTAACCGAATGAATCTTGTAACTCCACACAAGTTCACACAAGCCTTCCAGCAATTCACATATTGTCGTAAAAGAAAAACACATTGGATATGTACAAAGAACAATTGTAGCGCAGAGTGGTGAAAGTGGTGCAATCACCATACACACCAATGGAGAATGTAGCACTTTTATCTATTTGTGCCAGAATTGCTCCTTATCTATTACCTCCATATTTTAGCCCCAATTAATATTTTTATTGCTCTGTAAGGCAGATCAGCAACCATCAACAGGGGGAATAGTGCCAGCTATGTTGTAAATTTTATGCAACTTTGAAATCATTTTATTGAATAATCAGATATTCACTAAAATTTAACAGGCTGCGCATCAGCGTAAGAAGCCAAATAATTTTTTGTAAGAGTGCAGATAATATTTATATGACTTTTTTCTTCGTTTAATGTACAGTACGCATTACTGACGGATTGTAAATTAAAAAGGGCAACGAGAAGCAGATTGTTTTCAAACACAATCTATATTTGGAATCCAATAAAAATGTGATTAAAGCTTCGAGCCAACACACTGGCGGCAAGTGAAACTATTTCGCAAATGATTTATCAATGTAATCAGCTAGAAAAATTCAATCACACTTAAAGTGAAACATATTTATTTACTTTTTTTTAGATCACTATAATACATTATTATCCAAAGCTGTGCATGGTTTATTGCATTACTGTGTGTTAATGTAAATGAGGGTGTTAATATGCCTTATCTGTTTCCGTCTTGCTTTCTATGGGGTTGGATCCCTAATATCTAAATATTACTGCATGCATTTGGATCACGACACCCAGCAATGTATTCTGGCCTAGGCCAACTAGGCCTAGGGCAGCATATCCACTGGGGGGGGTCACAGTCCACCCACCTTTGGGCAATCAGACCCCCTAAGTGTGCCGCTGTTCAATGGGGTGGTTACAAGGGAGCCTCTGTAGACTGCACTACTTTAAGCCCATAGTGAATGGGGAGTGGGCAGAAGGGGAGCTGCCTTGGGTCAGTCATAGGTCTGCGCCCAAAGTGAATACACCTCTGAGAACACCATATCTCTGCGGGAATCCTTTGCTTTGTGGAGTTCTCCATTAGAACTTTATCCACAGGCTACGTGTTTCACAGATGATTACTGGGCTTCCAGGGGAAATGCTTTATTGATAGAGTGGTGTGTAGACCCTGTCTACCCTATTCATGCACTCATTTATGATGTGCACAGTTACCCCTGCCGCTTAAACTGGACTCTGCCCTCTTCTGGCTCCCAGAAAAGCAGATAAGGTTAGCACTCTTAGTTAGCCATCCTGGGACTTTCCGAGGTTGAGGCCTACACTTTACAGTTTACATTAACATTACGTTTTCTGGGTGATGGCCAATGGGTTAGAAAGCAAAACTCTTATCTGGTGTAGTTTTAATACTTACTCATAACTAACAATCGCCCTGTATTCAGATTTGGGACCTGGGTCCCACCATCAATATTTAACGTGGCTCTAAAGTAATAGTGAACTGCTCTTGTCTGGTAAACTATGTTTGAGCTCAGTGTCCATGTGCACTAGCACTATTTTAATGGAAGTTACAAGTTCATAATCTAAAACTATAGAATCAAAGGCTTACGTGTAATATAATGACGTGTTATTTTACTGAGAGAGTGATAGAAAAGTGTAACAGCCTCCCGGCAGATTTATTTATTTATATTGCTGTTAATAAAGTAAGTGACTTTAAACATGCATGGGGATCTGCAGCTAGGTCTCAACTGGAGGTGGTCTCCTTTTTGTCACCTGTATAGGGAAACACTGGTTCCAGAACATTTTTCAGGTGTGGAAACTTTATGTTGCAACTCTAGAAGGGGAATTGTGACAGCGTATAAAGTCAACTTTTGTAATGACCTCTTGGTACTGTATACAAAAGCCGCTTTTGTAATAAGGGACTGGTGTGACAGTGACTTTGACTGAACCATATATGTTACAGCTTTCGTAACTTCATTTTCGTTTCTACTACCAAGGACTGATTAAGGTTTTAGTATTAACATGGTGAAAACCAGAGCTGAAAGTTTAAATTCAAACTAAGTTACCAAGAAAATGCTTACAAATTTTCTATACAAACCACGACTAGATGTTAAAAAATTCATTATTTTTTTTTTTATTTTAAAGATTCAGAAAAGATGGAGAGGATATTACGTTCGGAAGTATGTGCACAGTTACAATGCCTTGAAAATTTATCTGGAAGGGGTGGCCATCAAGAATGAGATTGTCAGGTAAGAGAGTTCACTCTGGTTTTGTTACAACCAAGGATTGGGGATAAATGCCATGGAAGTGGACAAAGAGAGTTATACATAATGAGCATTTGTGGTGTAAAATGATAAATGTGACCAACCACTATAGCAACCAATGGAATGTTCCTGCAGATTGCTCCATACACACCACATTTAACAAGAAATTACTTTTATACAAAATTCTGAAGAACCTGGACCTCTGAGGCTCTAAAAGCTTATACATATATATATAAAAACTATACATTTTATTGGGCCAACAAAGAAAAAGACTTATCAACTTTAACCAAAGATATTATATATAACCCCCAGGTGTCTACTAACCCACTGCTTCTTTTTACTAAGCCTGAAAACCTATGTGCTATGATTAAACCAGGGCTTGATCTGATTGAATTATTGAAAACAATGTAGCAGCCACCTTTAGTAGCCTAGAAGACCTGTTTATTACTATGGGACTTTTGGGACAACAGGGGCCATATATTTACCATTTGTAAATTAATTCTCACACTAGTGTTTGTAAGTAGGGCATCGTGCCTAAATATCAATTAATAACATAAAAAAGGGTTAGTAGATAAGTGTTGACAAAATGAAACAATACACATTGTTCTTCAGAACAGTTATAGTTGTGTTTAAAATCTTCAATACATCATGCATTGTGCTTATTATCACCATGTCCTCTCCCAAAATAAATCTCTCTACCATCGTACTATTTACATAACTGGATCTGGTAATGTCCATGATCATGAAAAAGATGGGTTAGATGACCCAGTTCATTCTCTCATGTTTCATAAAAGAGTAGCTTGGTTCATCTTTAAATTCTATAAGGCCTTGCCACTCTTTAGTATCTTCATTAAGTGGCGACTGGAATATATGGTTACCTCCAGATCCCCTCACTCCCTCTGTGTAGGATTTTAAATAGCGGGATCGGTAAGGAAGTAGTGTGACCTTCACCACTTGATCTCTGTCAAGCGGTGAAGGTTCAAGGAAAATGTTCTTCTTGGAATGTAATTTTTCTAAGGAATACTCTGTAGGGATATACCAAAACGGGTTCTTATAAATTATAAAAAGGTTAATTATAACAATACAAAGTAAAAACTGTGGAAAAACTTGAAAATTACCTCTCTTAGGTAAATTCTAAACAGGATAAAATATAGTCCATAAACTTGCTGCAGGTTTACTTTCAGAAAGTTTGTATACTTAAATGGATACAGGTGTTTTAATAATATTTATTTTTTCCGAAGATCTTTTTGTCCTTTAATAAATTTAATAAATAAAATGTATTTTCTAGCGCCACCCAAACCAACATATCTACATATATCCTAGACAGGTGTCAGCATGGGGTTGGCATTCGGAAAATACCATACGAATGCATTGTAAAATCCAATTCCACATTTCTTTAGTTCCTTACTTAATGCAAAGTATGGCTTGCAATTTCACATCTTTGATTCTCTTAGAAAAAGGGGCATTTGATGGGTTTGTCGATAACTGTGGCATTAGAATATGTTTTAAAAAAAAACACATAGCTGAGCACACTATGAGTCCATGAAATGAGAAAATGTGTAAAAATATAGATTTGCATAATGCCAATTGTTGTAATGTGGGTAAGCTTATTTCTAAATAAAATAACAAAACTTCACACTACCCCATTTGCAAAAGGACACAAGAACCTTTCCGAGATCTTCCATCTTAATCATCATGGGAAAGAAGCAACATCTTTAAAAAAAATCTATTAACATTATAAAGAAAAATGTGAATGCAATTTGTATGCATATGATATCTATATGGTCTTTTTAAACTTTTGAGTGGTCCATTTTGCAACTGCATGGGGTGATTCTGCAGAACCAAATAAATGCTGCTTGCAGGGGCGCATGTGTGAAAAGTCCTCCCATTCCTTTCACCGGAACACTTTCCTGCCACTGATTGACAGCTTCAAGCAGCCAATCAGTGGATGTCTCTCTGAATGTCTCCTTTTCTTGTCTTCTTTTATAATGGGGGAATGGGTCAGGAACAATAGATTGTCCATTTAACTTTTAATTTAGTGGAATTCATTTTATTTTTTTTAAGTTCATCGATTTGTAAGATATTCTTCGTTAACAAATTTCTACTTACGTTGCCTGTCTTGGACAAAAGCTTTATTAGTCTGTACCAGGCCTCTACTTACCGAATGATAACTCATTTCGAATCTTTTTCTTTTATATACATTTTTTAAAAATTCTGTAACTATTACAGAAACCCCAAAAAAAGTTTCTAGATAGGTGAAAAAGTATTCAAACAAAACTAATTACTCCAATTTTAATAAAATAAAGAAGTATTCACTTACTTTTCAATTTACAATTAAGACTTTGTTCTTTTCATTTTAATTAATTAGTGACAATTTGTTTTGGACTTAAAATAAATATTAAGAACGTTTCTCTGAAAGCTAATATTGATATTAACCTTGTTTATGGATAAGTTACTCCTGGTTCAATTAATAATTTTTGGAAAGCTGCGAACTAACAACTTAAATTTTATGTACAAAATTTAAATTGTATTATTTACTTCAATATGAAATGTTCAAACGTTTCTTAGTTTCTTCTATCAACATGATAATTGTTTGATGCTGGATTTAAAAAAAAAAAAGGAAATTAATATTGATTTATTTCATGACATAGAAGTGAAATACTTAAAAAGGTAGCAAAATTTTCAACAGCCACTTTTTATCCGCTCTGACTTACTTATTGTAAGTTTGCAGGTTGATGCAAAAAAATAAATAAATAAAAAATCCAAGTTAAATTTGGTGCAATTTCAATAAACTCTAACAAATTATAGGCTGTCAGAGAGGGCTTGTTAGCTGTCCATCCTCATTTAACTTTCCCATAAGATCTTTTAATGAAGTTAAACCCCAAGTTCATGGCAATCATTTTGTGGCAAGAGTTGGAGGAATGTACCAATTCATCACTTGTCAGGAAGGCACTTTTAGTTTATACATTTAATAAGGGCATCCTCTTGCTCACTTAATTAGAAGTGAACAGTTTGCATATTTACTAAATGCGGAGTGTCAATGCCATCACGGCCTATTGCCTGCATGAATTATTTCTCTATCTGCAATAAACAGCTGGGTAATTATTACCACTATAATCAGATAAATTCCCTCTGTTAGGCTTTTCTTATATGGTAATTCTTTGAACCCATCCAAAGCTTAGTAAAATTTATGAACGCTGATATCTTAGCCACTTTTTCACTGACCGCGTTTTCATTCTCAAGGACGCGGGTGTTAAACAGTCTGTACACAAAGAAAACACGCACACATGCAATAATTTCAGGAACATATCAGTATTTGCACTGTATTTATCGTTATGAATCAATTTATAGGACTTTACACAAGATTCCAAAATTATATTATATCCTCAATAAATAGTAATACAAAAAAAATCATTATAGAGGGAATACGTGGAAAGTTATATTTTTCCTTAAAACTTTTTATATAGAAAAACTGAATAAAATGGCAGAAAAATATTTTGGAACTTGATTTGTTTTAATATGGTTAATTTTTAAAACAAATCAATTTGTAGGGCTTTACACAAGATTCTAAAATTATATTATATCCTCAATAAATGGTAATACAAAAAAAAATCATTATAGAGGGAATACGTTGAAAGTTATATTTTTCCTTAAAAGTTTTTATATAGAAAAACTGAATAAAATGGCAGAAAAATATTTTGGAACTTGATTTGATTTAATACGGTTAATTTTTAAAACAAAAATATTTTTAGCGCTTCTCAAAGGTGATCAACAATGACTTTAACGGAAGGGATGTATAGAACAAATAGAAAAGATAAAAAAGCAGAGACAAAGTACTTTTAAAATGGTAGTTATATGTCTGTTATATGTCTGAAAAACATTTCATAACTAAAAAAAAATAAAGACAAAGTACTGTGCCGTAAAACATTAATGTTACGCCTATTCAGAATGTGGACCTCTATGATATACTGGCCTACAGGACAATTAACCCAACACTAAAATAAGTATGAATACTAACGATTAAGTACCAAATATATGTATATGATGCGTGCAGATGCAGGGATTTTTACATAGATGGAGTGTAATATGATGTCAGCTCTGCCAACAGTGACATCATCATCACCACTCTTTTCTAATGATGAAAGAGTGAGAAGTATGTAGGATATTGCTTTATTCCTACGACACACTGATGGCATATTATCAGGATCAGTAAGATTAATTTACCTCCTGTTTAAAAGCTGTCAAAAGCCCCCTGTTACACAAGAGACAATTTATGTTACACGGGAGTTAGTAGATGATGAAATACAAATGAGACGGGTTTACTGAAGTTTGAAGGTGTTTTGCTGCAAATGAGTCCATGTGTTTGTGATAAATAGGCCACCCAGTTATCATTCTTATATGCATTAGCTATACAAGGCAACGTTATAGTAATGAGAATGTGTATATCTGATTACCGATCTTAAAACTGGGTCTTCAGCAGAAAATCAGGCACTCAATCAATCATTAAGGCTAGATTTGATCTGATATATTATGGCTAGATGTTCATATTACCTCTAGCACTCAATGAATGCTTAAGAAAAATATGCATTTGAAAAATGGTTTAAGGAGTATGTGACCAGGGCTGGATTAACATTCCTGACAACTAGGCACCAAGAGCTTACAATTAAATAAACAGATGGTAAAACAGATGATGCCCTGGCATAGAGCCGGGCATTGAATTATTAGCGACTGTAGCAAATACATGAATGCATTTAGTGTAACGTTATAAAATGTGAGATTTGGGAAAAAGTGAAATATATGCTTTTAAAGGGAGCTGTACTTTTGACAATTCTTTGCCAGAGGCAGGGTTTTTAGCCATGGTTGAAATCTGGGTAGTCCTGTCTCAGTTGCTTCACTACATTCATTTTATATTAGCTTTCTTTACAATTATGTGGATTTTTTGCTCTTTTTTTTACAAAGTGACAAATCTCTTTCATTTTGTTTGTTTATTAAAACTTTTGATACAGTTCACAATAGCCAGACACCAAGCGCATCTCAAGGGCAATTCGCAGCAAGATCTGTTTAGCCCACAGGCATTAAAATATATTTTGTCGAGCCTTACACAGGGTCATTAAAAGATTGTCATTTCATTTTTTTTTTCAGAGATTGTTAGTACAGCTTCCTTTAAATGACCCACATAGTCCTTCAACTAATCGAACAGTAATTTGAGTTTGAATGCTTGTGGCACGTAAGACTTCCAGGTTATATTAAGCGAAATATGACCAAAGTCATTTTAATCTCACTTAAGCAAAAATTAAGATTGATCAGTCTTCGTAGAAACCTGTCCTAGCTAAGGAGGGGACGTAACGTCTGCCTTGGTCTAGTGCAGATTGAAGAACCCTTTGACAGCAATTAAATAGCTTTTGACCGTGCGAAGAATTATATCTATATATACTTTGCTGATAGGAAGTGTTTGTGCATTTATTGACAAATGTGGGGGTCTACAGTAAGCAATGGTTTCCGATACTGCAGTGATACTGTTTTTTAGCATTGTTGTTCCCCAGTATAAACATTATTATGATTATTATGTATTGTTTTATATAGCGCCATCAAATTCCGTATCGCTGTACAATGGGTAGAGAAGACATAACAAGTAGTATGTAACATAACAAATTGACTAACAGAGACAACAGGTGAGGAGGGCCCTGTTCAAACCAGCTTACAGTCTAGAGGGATAAACATTCATTATATAATTATTTTAATAGTTGTTGCAGGGGACTTTGATATTCAGAAAAGGTCTCTCCTTGGAATCCAAACCCCCCTTTCCTTCTCTGATGTGCCTCTGGTCTAGGAGCCTAGAATGTTCGCTGGGTGTTAGTGTATCATTGTGTCCTACAGCCCTAAATGCCACAACAATGTATATATGATCAGCAAATACATCTATCTGTCTTATTGTGTGCATAACGGATTAATGATTAATCTAAAGTCTTACTTAATCACAAAAATAGTTAGCAGCTGCTTAAGTCACTTATAAGGTAGTGCCACCTTCCAATGGTATCCCGTCTATGTCCAGAGACCCCCAACCACTGCTCCTATGATGCCACTTAACAATTTATTGAAATGGAGCACCAGAATATGACATCATATTATGATCCTCCCCTTCAATAGGCTGCCATTCCTCACCTTAGCCCCACCTCTAGCCACACCCCACATCCCTCTTTGGGCAAAGGACAGACAAAGTTGTGAGATTGCTAAAATTTTGGTAGCCCCAGCTAGTTTTCTCAAGGGTTGGATACAGAGAGCATTTACAGGGCCAACTCAGCCCTTCTTGCTTGAGAAATTTGCCGGTATAAGCCCTTCATTGTCAATAGTGACACAATAGTTGAAACCACAACTCTCCTATAAACTCTCCCTTTAGTAAATAGACACATTTGGCATTAGAATGATCACCACCGTATGACAATGAATATAACATGACATCAAAATTGCGGTTCCCTAAGTAACATCGCTTTCAACCATTTCTAATAAAGACATGATATTCCTGATGCTTCCGTCAGATATAAAATTCAATTTTTTGTTCCTCTAATGATGTGACAAATTGTTTGTTGAACAGAAGAAGCAACCAGCCAGCAAGTCCTTGCAAACTAAGTAACTATATCCTGATTTCTGCCTAAAATATGCTTGTTTTGGTGTATGTAAAAAAACCAGACCCATTTTCAGAAGAAGAATGAGTTGAAGAGCTTGGTGACCTTTCCATATCAACAATACTCTGTAATTACGTTTCCCCATTTTTCAACAACTTTTTCTTAATACATCCTTCCTTTGAAATTTAATGCGGTTTAATTACTGTCAGGTGTATTTGTTGCCTCATTCATTTTAACTCGGCACAAATTCTATGCCACCAACCTCTGCGCTCCCCCACAGAAGGACAGAAGAAGGTCATCCATCTGTACGCTGCCTTGCTCTTTGTCAAAAAGTGGACACAGTTAATGAGGTCTGTTTGGTGTAGCACAAATTTTCAGACACAGATAGAGATCCTTTCAATTGAAACAAATTTGTTTGGCTTAACCTAGTAAGTTAGCAATTAATAATAGCTTTGAGATGCAGGTCAGAAGAGTCACCATACTGCCTCGCCAACACAATCTAAAACACGAAGCTTACTTAGATCTATAGTCATTGTGCTTACATTGTGCTAAGTATAAAATAAAGCAGGTTATGCGCACGTCTTTCCTATTAGCCCTATATTTATAGATTGTAACTTAATCGTACAATTAAAGTGCACTCGGGGGAAGGCAGGGAAGTGATATTAATATTCGGGGAATTGCATAAGTAGCATTTTCTGAAATGTGTTTGAAGTCTCTATTTACGGCGGAGAAAAAAAAAAACAGATTTATGTGTCTAATGCAGGCAATTAGTAACTTTGAATCTTGGAGTTAATATTCACCTTATTTCTAAAAAAATAACTACCGGTAATCATTGTGTGAGCTTTTAAAATAGTTTGCATTGTTGATTAAGGACATTAATCTCAGACTTTGTATACTAAATGAATAAAATGATTATTATTATTATTATTATTAGATAAGATTTGTCTGCAAATGGAAAATATCAAAGTGAATGGATTTAACAGATAGCACATAATAAATAATTGCCACTATCAATTTAATCATTTTTAGTAAATCAGACTCCTCAGGTTAGAACTTGAAACTCTATGATTTACGGTTCAATTGTAATGGTATATATATATATATATATACATACACCAAGTGAATACACGCACAATTAAGCCCCAAAACCATAATTAATCTGTGGATCTTGAAGCCCCAAGGATGGACCTGTGAATGAAATCAATGGCCGTAGCAGCAGCCAATCACACATATGCTATCTGAACACTGTCTTGTAATTGGCTATCGAGCATGTACAGTAGTTTTCTGGATAATACTTCCTGGTCTCAGTAGAGGCTGCTGGAGGAGGAGTTAAAGTCAATGTAAAAGAATGTGCATTCAGTTAGAATACAGTAAAATGAATTGAAGTCCATGCAAAATGAACTCAAACATACATTAAAAAAGTACAATTTTAAGGACTACACTGCTCTTTTATTCCCCATGCGTTTCCCTAACAGGATCTCCAGTTGCTGCATAATATAACATTGTGGTATCCTGATTGTTGTACAGAATTTAATGAATCTGTTGTTAGAGTGTCATCAGTTATAGATCTTCTTAATGGTAAATTACAAAAAAAAGATACACACAAGGTTACAACATCAAACACAAACTTTGTAAGACATAATAAAACTGTTAATCTTTTTCTCTGAAGGGCAAATCATTCAGCAAAATCTCATTGTGGCTCTGGGCGAATAAATACTGTATACCCAGAGTTCGTAACTCATGGTAAAGACCTGGCCATCGGGTATTAACACTTAATTAAATCTATACGCATCAATGGGCGAAGTTCCAGTCTTTCAAGCAAAGGTTAATTAGACTAGCTGTTTCTGAGGAACAAATCTAAGAGATGTTAATTGACCCACGTTCCTCGACGAATCTTGCCCCATAGCGGTTTGTATGTTTGTACAGAGTCTTCATTGGCTTTCTGTTGGAACTAGGGCCTTAGCATCGTTTTCCACTTTAAAAAGTAATGCTTTTTAGCCATGCTTATAGTCAGAGACGGGCGTCGAGTGGTTTTCGCTTACCAAGTTGTCAGTACCCGCCCAGCGCCCCTCTCTCCTCTGCGGCGAGTCTCCCTGTTCGGTCTCGGTGCCGGCTTGTAATGACATCATTTCCGGCGCTCAGCATTACAAGCCAGCACCGAGGCCAAACAGGGAGACTCGCCGCAGGAGTGCTGACAGGTAAGTACAAGGGGGGGGGGTAGGGTAGATAATAGGGAGGGAGAGGAAGGGTAGATAATGGGGGGCGGCAGAGACGGAGGGAGAGGAAGGGTAGATAATGGGGGGGGCGGCATTTTAAACTTCGCCCCAGGCGGCATTTTGTCTTGGGCCGGCCCTGCTTATAGTGATTATGTGGCCATTGGCTTACATACCTAGGAACTTTCAACATGAGCTAAGGCTCTTATACAACCTACTAATTCATGGTCGAAAATTCTGTTGTGGCGACTTACTAATGATGGCAACCAAGAGGCTCTAATAATGGTCCTTAAGAAAATCATGACTTGTTAGGAGGTGAAGATATTCTAACTTAAGTGATCTGTATTCAAGCACACTATACACCAGGATCGCTCAACTATCATTAAATCAGAGTAGAATATGAAGGCATCAACTCCAGAAGGTCTGATGCTAAGAATCTGATTGTTATCTTGGGGTTTGGGTAAAATCCCTGAAACTCCCAGGTATGATAGAGTGCGTTGGATGTATAAAAGTGAATAGCAGATTGTTCCATTGTAAATGGGAGTCTTTTGCGTCTTCATTCTTGACCACCAGGAATACTTCTTATAAGGTGCAGAACCGCTCGACTCTTCCAAAACTGGACCAAGTTCCAGCAGTGCTCTTTAACTCTCATGTTGTTACACCACTGATAATTGCCATATCGGTTAATAATAGCTATAATACCACTGTATGGTACAAACAAGATTTCTCAGAGACTTCTAATGCAAAATGGGTTAACCATATAATTTCTGGGACATTCTGAAACCCAAATAGTATTTGCAGCATTCATAAATACCACTTATACATCATTAAAACATCACTATCTATACCACTTTTCTATCTATCATAGCAAGTTTATGTACTGGTGTAGTGATGCAAATGCACGGCCGTACACAAATTCACACAAGTTTTCCATGTCGATTCAGGGAGGAACTCAATGAGTTTGCAGACATGAAGGCTGAAGAAAAAGCGAAAAAAGACTCTGAGGCAGAAGAGCGCAAGAAAGATTACCGTGCTCGAAAGATGCATTACCTTCTCAGCACTGAACAGGTTAGTGTACACTGCCATTCTGTGACAGCTTATACAAACCGCAGGGACTCCCAACCTGACAGAGACAAAGGAGGGTGCTGAATGGGACATGACTACTTGAAACGATATCACAAAAACACAACTTCGACTTCAATTAAATAGCTCTCTATGCGTGCAGGCAGATACGGTGACTACTCCGTAACAAAATCTCTGTGCAGGAAATGTCAGCATCGCCTTCAAAGAGACCGCAAGTCAGCAGTTTATTCTGCTGCTGTTACAGAGGAGGAAAATTAAAGAATTACACAACATAAAAACTAAAGTCAAGCGCCTCTTTGTCATGTTTTGGCGTTTAGTTATGAGTTAACAATTCAGAGAAATTTAATAGTAATTTTTAAAAAAAAAGTCAAAATGTGACTGTTGTATTTATATTAACACAGAAAAATTCTGTATTTTTTATTGTTTGTACAGCTCCTAGGATTTCTAGAACTCCTATTTCAATATTTTAGCAATAGTTTGGTTTTGTTTCAAAATAGCTTTTACATAGTAAAATGTTTTTTAATAACTGTACATCTCTCTATATAAGTGTTGTAGATATGTGAGCTTCGTCCAATCTATGTAAATAAACATACTTATCACACTGCTTTGTAGTAGACAACATAATGCCTCAGTCTTAATCATCCAGAAGGACCCACTGACTCATGGAAGGACTTTATTAGATATGCAGGACTTCATTAGCATTGCTGTAAAAAAAAATATTTCTGTGGGACTTCACCTTTAACTTTCTGTAGTACTGTCTGGTCTCCCAGCATGTGTTTCTGAAAGGTATGTTGACCACATTGAGGTGGACATAAAAAAATGTAGACAATAATTGTAACATATTTTTTTTAGTGTTTTCCTCCCACTATGGCTCAATGGATATTTTCCTTTATATCCTATACTGATTAAATAATGTGTATATCAATATAATAATAATAATTGTCCAACTATTCTGAGATAAACTCTTCCCTAATAATATAGTTTGTAAGGAAAATCAGGAATAGATTTTTAGAATGGCTACTGTGATTGTGGAGGGTTAACTGACTTTATTTAGAAGTTACCAGCTTTTATCCACGTGTGATGCTTAAGTTGCCCCCAGCTAACCTGAAAACTTCATTTTAAATATGCAGTATATTTAAGTTACACTGAACATATGTTACCGTGTACTATAAAAAAAATACACAACACTTATCCCATCATTCATAAAGTATGAAGAAGACATAAAAAGATATAATAAACGTTATTTTTCAGAAGCCATAAATAATGTTGTCTGCTCCACCTACTGGTTCTTTTGTGCATAAAGTACATTGCATTTGTCCGTATACAGCGATGTATTTCAGTTACATTTCTAGTATACAGCTGGAGGAACAGGCTATACATTTAGAACATAATGACTACTCACCACCTTATAATATGTGCAATATGCTACATATAGCATTTTATAAAAGAAAAAAGAACTTTCTAGAAAGCCTGGGACTGCTATAATTTTCTTTTAATTTTTGTGGTATCCCAATATATATATATATATATATATTATAATAATCAACTAAAGTGTTTATGATTTATAATATTTTTTAATCTACAGATAAACGTATTTAATATTCAGGGCCGGCCGAAGACTTAACGCCGCCTGGGGCGAAGTTTAAAACGCCGCCCCCCCCCCCCCCCGCCGACGCCGGGGGGGGGGGGCGGCATTTTAAACTTCGCCGACGGCATAATCTACGACCCCCCCCCGGTACTTACCTTTAAACAGTCCTGCGGCGAGTCTCCCTGCTCTGCCACGGTGCCGGCTTGTAATGCTGAGCGCCGGAAATTGACGTCACTTCCGGCGCTCTGCATTACAAGCCGGCACCGGGACCGAACAGGGAGACTCGCCGCAGAGGAGAGAGAGAGAGGGGCGCCGAGCGGGTAAGCTAAAACCACTCGGTGCCCCTCTCTCTCTCCTCCGCTTCAAAAAAAAAAAAGCGCTTGGGGCGGCAAAGTGCCGCCCCTTCTAAAGTGCCGCCTGGGGCAATTGCCCCAGTCTGCCCCATTATAGGGCCGGCCCTGTTAATATTGTGACTTTCCTTTGTAATTCTATTACGCTACTACTGTTTAATGTAACAGTACAGTTTTTTGGTACCTGCTTTTGAAAGGGTTTAAGTATCATAATTGCCATACTGTTTTCCATTTGCTCTTTACAAGAGCTTTAAAAGAATTAACTATTAAAAACACCTGCAGATCTTTGCATGTTACGGGATGCGGTTGAGAATTTCTGATGATGATTGTTCATTTTTTCTTCTGCTTTCTTCCAGGAAATGTAAGTTGATGGAGTCATTGATAATTTGACTATATTTTGGTAACATGTATAACAAAACATTCCATAAAAATATATAGAATCCTTTATTTAATATTTACATCATAGAGAAGGAATAATAGAACCATAGAATTTGCCGGCAGATAAGACCCATTTGGCCCCATTGAGCTTGCCTGTTTTTCCTGATGTAAATACTAAAACCTTAATCTGTCCTCTGTTTTATCTTATTTTCAGGAGCCATATCCCTATCCCATACATGTTTAAAATTCCCTCGCTGTATTAGCCTCTACCACTTCTGCTGGGAGGCTGTTCCATTTATCTCCCTGGTTCTGAGTAACGTAAGACTTCCGTGTATTATATCTAAGTGTCTGACCCTTCTTACGGGAAAGCATTTTTATTAACAAAATGATGAGAGCCAGAACAATAGAACATGGTTTACAGAGGGTAGAAAAATTGAGGGGTAATGTAAATTATATAATATAAATTGTGTTAGGCACCATCCACGGTGCCCATGAATCCACCAGACTACCGGATATGGGTACCCAGCTCATCCAAAACAGAATAAGGGTACAGGAGAAGGGTAGTAGATACCAGGAAAAGACTTTCAGTAGAAGTACAGACAAACACAGTAAAGAAATTCTGGAACGCTTGAGATGTGGATAAAGCTATCATAAAGAATACGTAAATAAAAAGTAATTTAAAGAATCTGCAAAACATTTAAAAACAATTGTATGTTAAAAAAGAGTGATTTAAAACTGGCAGGCTGGATGGCAGGCAGTGCTTTTCCTATTTATGTATCTATTGTGTTTACAATTCACCTTCTAAGCACAATCAGCTATCCCTGCATCCGCTGTGTTGAGAAGCTGCATACGTACCTAACCATTTTAAAACAGGTTTCGGTTCTTTGTCTATTTCCAGTCCAAACTCAATGGCAACGATGGGGAATTATCATAGAGAAGGTCAGAACATCTTTAGAAAAGGTTACTTCCCACCTACTCCATCATTGTATGTGCCACATGTCTGCCGTTCCCTTAAACCCCTTGCAGTTCATCTGCTCCCAATACAGTGAAAGTCATTGTCTAAGCGGTGATTATGGCACATTCATATCCTACCACACAGATAGGGAACGTGACCTCAGTGCTTCTGCTGGCCTCTTCTACCCTTGAGAGATCCGGAATCACAAGTTTCTCCCAAACCTGAAACTCATGATTAATAATGTCTCAAGCCGAGCCACCTGGGAATATGGCTGTTCTTTTCAAACCATACAGAGAATATTTCATGCCCATTATTTTTACAACACTCACACTGATTATAGCAACAAAAATACATTGCTTAAGCGTTATATGTTCTGAAAGTGTCATCCATCAATATAAACAAATATAGACTTCTTACTAAATATCCACTTTATATTTACAATAAAATCGCATTTAACGTACAATCTAGAGAAAATTTACTTTTTCACATGTTTGATTATATATTTTGTATGTGTATTATATTCACATTTTTACATTAAAAAGTGCTAGATCATTTAAAGTGATACGTTATAATATGAACTAAAAATGAACCATCTTTAAATATGGTAACATAAGTCCTTATATGAGAATGTTACATTTATAAGTGTTGGGTGTGAGGCGCTACGCATATCCATGATCTGTAATATCTGGTAAATGTATCTGTGATATAGGATAGAAATCTAATTATTGAACACATTATATAGGTTATGGTGGGTAAAGGTGATGGAAACCCCTTCCACTATAATTTAGGGGTATGTAGAAGTATTATTAAACACTCATCTACAGACACCAGAAGGCTTGTTTTTCCCTCTCATGGTGCTGCCACAACCACAAGGGATTCTGGGTAGGTGCATGCAAATAAGGTCAACAATTATGCATTATCAAGGGCAAACCCCAGTGAGCTTCTCCTGCAAGAAGGGGTGAATTAATCCTACATGATGTATAGGTGAAGCACTGCTTCCTTGGGTCCCCAGGTCATTAAGGTCTTTCTCCAGGTTGCAGGAGCAATATATATATAGCCATGCTCACACCTGTACTATTCCCCCTCCACTCCCAAACAATATACTGCTATCTGGGGCTAGCCCTGCCCACCTCATGGCTAACCATGCCCATCATGTGGCTAACCCCACCTCTTTGTATGCATAGCCCCACCTCCCATAAAGCCAATCCCATAGAAAAGTGAGAGCTCTGGGTAGCCTACCCTGCGAAGTTGCCAGGTGTGATAATGCCGGGGAGGTTCACTGGGGTTTGCACTTCAGAATGCATAGTGACATCATGATGTTAAAATATTAAGCTCTCCTGCAAATATCCCGTTTAGTGAATAGGCCCCATAGTCATTTGTGTAATATTGTGGGCTGGATTTATATTCCAAATGCACTTATCATTCGAAAAGACTTTATAAGAGCGGCACAGGTAGAAAAAAGGGAACCATTTGATTGGGACCTCAGTTAACCCCTGCCCCTTTTGGCTACCGCTGCTCCAAAAATACAGAGCTCTAGCGACATGCCTATTTCCCCCCTGTTAATGTTTTTTTTTTGCGTAAAAGACAATACTATCTCTCCCTCTACATTATTTCTGTTTCAATTCTTTCAAGAGAGACCGTGATACAAAATAGAATTATCATGTTACAAGAATACTAACAGTGGAGTTCTGCATTTTGTTTGAGTTATAGGTTATTTTCAATGATCACAAACCTGGGGTTCTATTAAGTAGAACTAGAATCCTGCTGAGTACCAATTCCCAGCAATCATTTAGGTGATATGTCAACAAGATAGTTTTGTTATTTTAAATTGTATATTACTTTCCTTTCAGTGTTATTTTCACCTATGTAGTAAATCACCTATTTAGACATTGTAATGATGTTTGTAATTCTGTGTTCAGTTACAAAAAATTTCTGAGTACGCGGAACAGCCCCTGGTCTTAAAATTTGTTATAAAGGGACAGTTTAATGTCCCAGACACCCCCACTATAGAATGCATTTCTAGTTGGGTAGACTGGATGAGCCAAATGGTTCTTATTTGCCCTTTCATTTTCTATGTTTCTATGTTATGTTCTCTGTTAGTAACACTAACCCTCTGTTCGTATTTTTATGTACATTGAAATAAAACCAGAATTGAAATAAAGCACTTAACTGACCTAGAAGTTACAGTCCTGGCGCAACAGCTGCCCCCTTCCTCCATGGTCTCCATTTCTTGCCACTGATCAGCCAAATAGATCTCCTGAAGGGCATATAGCCAGGGAGGTTGAAAAGGGGCATATGGGGGGATTCTGCATAAACTGCAAAATGAAAAAAAAACCATAAAAATTCTAAGAGATCACACAGTTATCATGTGTATTAAAGTTCATATGATGACTGGAGTATCCTTTTAATTAGAAACAAATCTGCTTCACTGAAACATGTATGCTTTTCCATATTCATACTTTAAAGATATTAAGTAGTCATTGTGAAGCTTCTGCCTTACATATTGGGAGTTAGCCAGATATTAAAATAGAACACAGGACACGGTGTTCTCTGTGGCATCCTGATATAGATTTGGTCCTAATGGGCTAGACCTGCAAGAAGTTTTTGCTCTTTTTATCTACTGCAGTGAAAAATAGTATTTTTTATTACCCATTCCAGGTGAAACTCTTATTTTCCAACTCTAGTCTAGATACACAGAACTGCTATGTTCAGTATTTTTGATGCCAGAGTATTGCGTAGGGTATATTCAGAAAAATACTTGGTTGGGGTTTATACTAGCCACCTTGGATAGTAGTAGCCTCAAATATATGTTGCAGGTAGTTTTGCTAATAATAGGCTCAACTATGTCATGTGTTGTTGTTCATTAGAAATTATTTATACCTAATTTTCAGACTTGCTAAGGAACAGATGATTTTTATTATGTCCTTATATGTAAAACCATAAAATCCAAAGAGTGTGCACTTTCCTTTTTCCTATTTCCATATTCTCCTAGGGTTTATTCATTTTTCTTGAGTGTGTCTGAGCATCCGTGTGAAAAAAAGAAAACCATCTTTGAATTCTATTCTTTTAAATATCAGGAAATAATCAATCAGAAACAATCGTCTGTTCCTTAGCAGGTCTAACAATTAGGTAAATGCAACCGCAGATGAACAACACACGACATATTACACTGTGTCATGATTTATTCAACAAAAATAAAGCCAAAATGGAGAAGCAGTGTGCACATCTCATGCTTCAATTGTTTGTAGAAGCACCTTTAGCAGCAATAACTTGAAGTAATCTTTTTCTGTATGACTTTATCAGTCTCTCAGATTGTTGTGGAGGAATTCTAGCCCAAAACATTGCTTCGGTTCATTGAGGTTTGCGGGTATTTGTTTGTGTCTGAGGTCTGGACTTTGACTGGGCCTTTGCAATACCTTGATTTTTTTTCTTTTTCATCCATTTTGTTGTAGATTTGCTGGTGTGCGTGGGATCATTGTCCTATTATTGTATATATGAATTTATACTTACCTACTTTTAGACCTGCTTTGGAACAGGTGTTTGTTATTATGTCCGGATATGTAAAACCATAGAATCCAAAGAGGGTGTTCTTTCTTTTTCACACAACTGTACCTGTGTATGTGTAAGTGTGTATAAGTGTGGATGTGTATGTGTAAGTGTGTATGAGTGTGGATGTGTAAGTGTGTGTCTGAGCATGGATATGCATGTGTGTGTGTGGGCATGGATGTCTGTGTGAGTCTGCGAAGGGGACTATGTGTTAGCATGAATATGTAAGTGTGTATTAGGGTAAGTATGTGTGAGGGTGTATATGTGGTAGCGTGAGTGTGTAAGTGTGGGTGTAAACATGTGTGCCAATGTGTATGTGTCACGCTCAGCGTATTATACCGGAACCTGAGGGCGGAGACTGGACAATAGGCTTAATAAAGCCTACTTCTGAGAAGGAGGAGAGCAGTAGCACGTAGCCAGTACAAGGTGATCAATGGAAGCAGCCAAATTAGGATCCAAGCCCTAGGGCAAAAGAAAGCCAGTACAGCAATGAGGACAGGAACAAGAAAAACAGCAGGCAAAACGGCAAAACGTAATCAGGGACTTACTGGGTTGGGAGGGGCCAGTTACTGATATAAGTTCTTACTGTATGTGAGATATGGGGGGTACAAGGTGCAGATAGGCCACTTGGCTTTAACTGCCAGCTCTCCCATGGTAGGCAGTGTTTATCCATGCCCCTATTCTCCACCCTCCATTCAAGACTGCCTACACACCTGGTTAAACCAAGCAAGGCTACCCCTGCCCCCTCATGAAGCCACTCATCACAAGAGAGAAAGCCTGCCCCAGGAAGTTCCCAGGTGTGTGTCGGTGTATGTGTATATATATATATATATATATATATATATATACACACACACACAGTATATAAGCTTTAACTTCTGCTTTTTCTAACACGATAGGCGAATTGGAAGGTTTTATTGGTACATGGCCTAATTAATTTCCTTCTTTTTTAAAAAGAATGGCCAGGTAACCCTAGAAGTACCACGAAAAATCAAAAGCATCTATATCAAATTATAAAAAAATGTTGCTTTCACCCAGTACAGCTCATGTAGCAAATGGATATTAAATGTTTTATTTTTTATCAAGACAATTCCACTGGTGCTTTTGTGGAAGACATGCCATGACATTATCTAAATTGGTATCTTATATCTTCAGTGTAACGGGGATGCTCTTTTTCTGCCAAAAGAAAACATTTTGGCAGTTTGTCTTCAAGTTAACAGCATCTTCGCACAATTATAAGTATAGTAACTGAGACATGATCATGTTCCCCTCCAGTTCTCAGTAAGAGTAATTGAATCGTGAATACCGTACTAAACGCTGGAATGTGACAGTGTTTTAACACGTTGACTCTCTCTTAACAGCGGGACAATTATTTGCTGAGTGAGATTTTTATAAATCTCTTGGCAGTAGGCTGTCCTGATAATTATGATGAAGTGAGCTGGTCAGTGTTGATTCAGCAGTCACTGTTTTAACAAATATTTCATTTAAAGTTCCCCTTAATGCCTTCTTACTTTTACGATTATCGTTCCACTACGTTTTATGCTTTAAAAGTAAAATCACTTGGTATATCTAAGTGAAACCCAGGCTGGAGAGTTGTTCTATGATTGGTTATGGAACAGGTACTCGCCTCATCTATTACTCCCAATGCCCTGACTCCTCAACATACTGCCTGCGGTAAACAATTGAATTGCTCAGTCCTAATCACCCAGCTGGCCACTCTGACTAATGAATGTCTATGGAGGAACAGACTTCATTGGTATTGTCTTAAAATATCAGCTCAATGTGACTCAGAAAGTCACCCAAAACATTGTATAACTGACAACAATGGCTGCCTCCATGTCTGCAAATAAAGGAAATTTACTGGAACAAAATAAGATAAAGCCCATTTTTTTGTCAGTGCCAACCTACTTTATTGTATACAGCACTGTAGTTTATTCTGAAGGAGAAAAATATATTATATATAGTCTCAAGGGTTCCCAGGTATGACACCGAGTTTATTACAGGCCCATATAAATCTATATTTATTTTTTTTCAATAGAGCTTCCCATTTAAGGTTTATTTATATGGGCCTGTAATAAACTCGGTGTCATACCTGGGAACCCTTGAGGTTTGACCCAGAATCTCTGGGTTACTTCACTCTTTTGAGAATGGGGGTGCATTGTTTAGCCACACCCACTCCTTGCCCACTTTCCCTCCTCAATACTGCCTGGGGCTTGTCCGGGACAGCTAGCCCCAGTTCCATAGCAGGCTAACCCTGCCCCTGCAAAGCCGCTCCCCTCAAGAGGAAGAGCTTCAAGCAGCCTACAATAGGAAGTTCCCAGGTATGCTCTTCTGGTGGCCACGCCTGGATGGTGGTCATCCAGGCACAGACAATTCCTAGTACCACCTATAGTGAATGGGAACCCCTTTTATATTCCTCCAAGGACCATTGTGGAAGGTTCCTTTCAAAACACATACACAACATTTGCAGGGTAAATTACCCTTAACACATTGATGTGACAGACATGTAATATGTCAATTGAGAGTAATGGAGTTAAGCTGGAGGACTAAGTGGTATATTATTTTTGGGGCCACCACAGGCCCCCTAGGGCAGCGCCCCATGTTACCTCTGCCTAACTAGTAGCACCGTATCCTAAAGACACGCAGCGGTCCTTTTTAATGATGTCTAAGAGGACACATCTCGGTTGGGGAGATCAAAGGTCTTCCCTTTAACCAGCCCATTGTTCGTGAGACACTGGGGGAGAGGGTGACCTGCCACCGGTCTTGCACCAGGCTGACTACCACCCCCTGGACCTGCCGGCCTAGGTTTAGGCTTAGCCAATCTAGGCTGGGATACATCACTGGGGGACCCATTACATTAATCCAAAATATATGTATAACATACGCTATATGTCCAAAAATACTTTAAGCAAATTGTGTGGCAAAAAAAATGGCCAATTACAATCATTTCAAAAGAAATTCTTTACTCTTTTTTAAATATTGTTTAATTCCGGTGAGTAAAGAACATAAATTGATTTCTGTAAATCGGTCTTCCAGTTACATGTTTCTTTGACAGCACTGCAGCTATTTTTCTTGATATCTGCATTTTGAATAATTTAGTGTAATTTTATTGTTATAAAATGAGATGAGCCAATCTTGGCAGAAGTCGGGCGTGTAGTAAAGGCCTAGTGATGGAATAATAAAGAACGAGGGAAAAGCTTTATAACATAATTCTCATCAATGTCTAAGGGAATGTCTTTATTTTTTTTCTTTTCTTTATTCATGTGCTTAATTAGGGAAAAAAATGTTATAAAGGTACCTGGAAGATAGATTGTCAGAAATGCAAAGTGATTGAAAATATTAATCTAGGGATAAGCATGACTGGGTAACAAATGATACATTTACCAGTACGGTCGACCTGGCGCAATTAATATTCTATCTAGGTTACGCATTGCTTTCTATGATGTAAAATGTTCATAGGCTTCTTGAGGAAAAGGGATACTCGAGGAAAACAAAGGTAGATCTATTGTACAGCTCATTTTATGATATGTCAGAATCATGGCCTTTACGAAAAAAAAAAAAGCATTTTAACAGCTCATTTGCCAAATTCACTACTAGGCCAGCAGTCAACGTCAGGGTCTGAGGCAGGAAGGTCAGCGAGAAGCTATTAGCAGGGTTTCCTCCGGAGACTTCCCAGTACTTATTGAGTTGGAAGTTAGCATGACAGTACTACGAATAACCAAGCCGTGCTTTATTTTAACGGTTAGCTCAGATTTCCCCATAGTGTTTATCACATCAGAAAATACGGAAAATGAAGTCCTAGAAAAAGGCATCTCGACAGAAACCTTCGGAAGTTGTTTAAAAGGATATCTTGTGCTCAAAAATACACAAACAACCCTTAGAGGCTTACTGTCAAAAGAAAATAATGCCAAGAGCTTCACATATAGTTTATATGAAAGCAGCGATGCTGCGACAGTGACAGGAACCCTGGTGAACAGATTATAGTTTGGTTATTAATAAACACTTGTGTTTATGCTTGTTTTGGAAGACACAGTGCAGTTAGTTATTATTGCCATAACTGGGATGTCTATAGGTTTGCTCCAGAGGCCACAGCAATGACAGCCGATTTCCAGACCTCTGGGGCAGTCCTTTCATCTCCAAAGGTGAAGAGGAGGTTCTCTCCTCCAACGCCTACCACTTAGATTCTGATTGTCCTCTCCTGGCTTCTATATGATAGGGAACTCCCAAGGGCTTGCTCCTGGAGCTCTGCCTACACTAGCATAGGGAGCATGATCAGAAATGAGAGGAGCATTGACACAAGTGGGCAGGGCTACTCTAAGCTCCTCCCCCATTGCTGCTAGCAGCACTACTAATAGTAAGCGGTTTAGTGACCTTATGTGTTTCTGAATACGTGCAGGGTATTGACAACACTTCTGAACCTTTTGACTAATTAAAATGCAGTAAAAGCAACAGCATGATTTTACATTCTAGACACATTACTTTACCTGTCCAAAATAAGAAACTGACAGTAAAAAAGCCAATAGGGAGTGGTAGAAGCACCTAACTTATTATCAGTAATGGACAGATAGTGGTGGTCTCTTTACTTCAGACCTTTTTAATTATTCTTTTCACTCATTGCCACTCTATTAAGTATTACAAGCTGCTCACTTACATTGCTCATTGCCATTCAAGCTGCTGGGAAATGCTTCCAATCATTAGCAATCTCATAAAAGATTAATTATGTGTTTAGGAAGGGATAACGCAAGATGTTCCTCATCAGGTCCACAGGTATATCCATAGAGTGCCTGGTGGGAAACGTATTGCTTCTAATATCGCTAATATCTTAAGGGATCTAACCAGCAGTAACAAGATTGACTGGGACTTTCTCTAGCAGAATTATGGTCAGAGAAAGGATCCCTCCATCGCTTTTTACATTACTGATTTTCTTTTTAATTAGTTTTCCACCTCAATTTTATAAATTAACTTTAAAATATTCAAAAATGTATCTGTTTTTAACGATCACATGTTAAAGGTATGAGATTAATGTCAACCTATTTTAGCATTTCTTTTAAACATAAACACACTATTTACAGATTGTAAGCTCACACAAACAAGGCCATATTCCCCTTCTGTATGTCTTAACCTGTGTTAATTTTATTGTCAGTTTTGTACATTGCCAAATTTAATGTTATTCCTAATTTTATTGTTGCGCTCTCTTAATAAAATGTAATATAATTTAACATAAATAAGCCAAGTATTCTATATTGTCATGTGATACATATTGTTATAATCTAGAATGGAAAAGTTACAAGCAAGTAGTGGATTAGAGCCGTGCTTTCATTTCAATATAATTTATTTTTCATTCAATTTTAACAAAGTTATATTTTCTGTCTTTTTAGGCTGCAGGAATATATAATTCACCTTATAGACCATATCCTGATGAGATGGAGTTTCGATTGCAAAGAGCACGGCCACTAAGCCATAAAGAGCGCCCAGTAATCAAAGACGATGGCAGCGTTTTTGCTAACTGGTCAGATTGTAGGGTTCGATTTTCTTTCCCAACAACGCAACCTCTCCCACCAATTGGAAAGAAGAAGCCACAGGTGTGTACTTATAAAAGTCCTCAATGTCTGCAAAACATTAATTGATCACAGAATAGTTAAAGTGATCCTAAAACTGTTTTTCAGCGCTATTGTTTATAGTCTGTGATTAGTAAAGGACCATTTGTTGGATGCCAGTGTGATAACAGACTGTTGACTAGTAGGTTACAATTGATATACTGAAAAACACTTGGTTCACAAGAATGTAATAGAGTTTTTTGGCGTTGCAATCAGCGACATCCAGCGGCATGTTCTGGCTTAGGCTGACTATGGTTAAAGTAGCAGGTACAGGGGGATGGCACACCTCTGCCTCAAAACAGAGAGACAGATCACCGTCTTGGGCAATCAGATACCATGGTGCTCTGTTGCTCAATAGGTTGGTTGCAAGGGAGATCTCCCCAACAGGCCCATTTTCACAATGGAGGTCTTTGCCATGTTGGCAGTACCTCCATAATAGACAGTAAAAGATGCTGCATATCGCTTCGGGATATGACATAACATCCTGGCACCCAACAGTTAGGATGGTAGGCATGGAGGGGGCGGCTGCCCTGGGTCGCAGCCAAGGTAAATACGCCACTGGCAGTGTCAGCCAGTGAAATATAGCTGGCCTCCACTGGGTAGAATTCCATGCTAAAGAACCCTGCAGAAACACTTCTGGGTTTATTCAAACTGCAAGATGTGGAGTGTCTGAAACAACCTCTTCTACACAGACATCAAATCTTCTAAAAGTATTTTTATCGTTCCAGTATAATCTTAATACTAGCTATTGTGTCTCTTAAAAGTCCAAATAAAAAGAAAACCCATTACTTCTTTCCAACGTAACAATCTTTCTGTCCAGCTGTGAGAGGTACTGGATAATACTTATCTGCCATTTGTGTTATTTACGGTTCCGTGACTTTTATGGTAACTCGTTCCTATTATTGGTTTCTACTAATGTAAAACATAAGTGAACAGAAATGAAGCGTGGATCATTTCTTTTTATTAGCCTTGCAGTTCTTGCATGAGGTCCAGCTGGGACTTGTTATCAATAACTTATTTTCACAACGATTGGATGGAACAAAAGAATGAGCTCTTCAAGTGAATAACATATAATACTATAGTCCCATTATATCACACTATTAAGAGTGTTAGGAACATCGGTTGTGTGCATCAGGGCAGGTTGTGCCAACGGGTAGCTGTCCAGGTGGGGCTAGCATATAGATGAAATATCTGCTTAGGGCTCCCATTGTTTCAAAGGACCCCTCAGATTAGGTGGCAGGGTTGACACACTGACTCTTCTGTAATTTATATCATTGTATTGTATTATTTCTGGGTGGAAAATGTTCAAAAATGTCAAAAGTAGCACTTTTTGATCTGTGCCATCCCTGTCTGCAAATGTTGTTCAACTTTCATGAATTGTGGCCAACCTTTTTTTTTCTTTAAGTTGTAGTATTATACATAAATAAATAAATATATATATATATATATATATATATATATATAGATAAAGATAACTGGGGAGTTAAGGGTACCAGCTCACCTACAACACAGTAGGGACACAATATGTATATAGGTTGAACTTGATGGACTTTGGTCTTTTTTCAACCTTATGAACTATGTTACTATGTTACTAATTGTGGGCAATTACTCAACGCTGCTCCATGCTTGCTCACTGTTGTACCCTATGGGCTGTTGTAGATGTAATCTGAATAGATGGAAAACCTCTGTAAGTCTATGACAGGTGGAAAAGCCCTTGTAGTTAATTCCAAATGGACTCATTTATTATTTAATTCTAGCAATTTATAGTGTGGCTAATCTAGCATTGATACCGTGTGTATATTTCCCATGCTTCCATTCATCACAGACATGTTATCGGCATTGTTATTTGTAACTGTTTGAAAAGGAGTTGTTTTAATTAATTGTTTAGAAGGATACAACGCACCACTCGTTACAGACTAACTATATGTAAAATGTCTAAGTAGGATAATATAACATGCGCCTTATCCTGTTTCTGTCAGGGTCCATTCCGTGAGACAGCTGAAGTATTACAGCAGCGCTACAAACCTTTAGAGCCAACCTTGAGAGTGGCAACATCAATCAATTCAGTGGACGAGACCAGAGAGGAGCTCCGAAGACAGGAATGGAGTAAATACATCCATGACAACATGTAAGTCATATCCATGTTGTATTCTGCAGTAGATGATTGTTAAGTAAATCTGATGGTACAGAGGGTATATGTACAATTTTGGAGCAAAGTTCTAAACATGCAACGACCACCACAGTTCACATCGATTTAGCCCTTTGGACCTAAAAGTGGCAATTTTTTGAAAAAAAGTGATTCTAGTACGATGTATGAAAAGCTGTCTTATCCCCATAGCAACCAATGGTTCAATCAGTATTGGTATAGTATTAAGACCATCTTCACCATGATAATGTTTCATATATAAACCCAAGTGTATCCACTGAAATGTGCACCTGCTCTTATACTTCTACCTAAAGGCAGCATTAGGAAACATAATAGGATTGTCGAAGGACATAGCCTTCCCAGAGGTTACCATATAAACTGAGAAGACTTTTTAAATCTTTTTGTGTTGTATATTGTGATTAAAATTTCAGAGGAAACAATACAATGATAGCTCTGCCAAGGTATTTATTTACTCAACGTACCAGCGAGTGCAGTTAAAATTGGGTCCAAGTAAAACCTTTAGAATGACTTCTATTGAATAAATAAGTTAAAAAAATATATTTTAGGGAAGCAGGTATGAGTGACTGTTGATGACCATATTTAGTTAGCAAATGTTGCAAAAGAAACTTGTAACTTTTTAAGTTTAACCCCTTAAGGACAACGGGTGAAATGCACAGGCTTTGTCGTGAAGGGGTTAAGATTCCAAGTGTGTTATAAAAATAACTTTGTCTACTTCAAAAGTTAATATTAAAGATTAGTGGCAGTTTAAGTTATCTATTAACAGAAGATTCTCCATCTCCGGTTTTATGGGATTACCATATATTTGCAAATAATATTTTACTATTAGTTCTTCTTCCAGTATTTTAATTGCTAGCATAGTGTGGAACAGTTAATAACCAACAGAGCCTTTGAATGTTAAAATACTAAATTAGCTATCCATACTAATACAAAAATGCTCCAAACAAGCAGTGAAATGAAAGATAGTTATTGTGAAAATCATATTATTCATGGTGGTGCTCTAGGGCACAGCCTGATTACCCTCTTTTGATCCAGTATTCCTCTGCCTCTTATGGCTAATTTCCACTGGATATTTACAAAGAATTGTCTTCATTTTTTCAGCTTAATATTTTTAATGATGTTCTGGATCTTTATAGCACTAGGGATGCAGATAATAAGTATATGTATAATTAACATGCTCCCATTTCTTAAAAAGTAACAAAGGTCATTAATTTTTGCCTTATTAAGAACTGCCAAACTATTCTGCAGCACCCAACAACTGTCGACAGTCACATGGATATGGACCTTGCAGAATTTGTAATGAAATTGTATTGAATCAGTACTATACAATTCAGAATTCACCATAGTCATTATTTTACCCCTATATACAGGATATGCTTCATACCATTTTTTCTTTTGAAGCCCGAAGTATTGTGCTTCCAATTGTTGGTAAAGAAAACTGAAAGTTTCCCAAGTGCCATTGTAAGGCCACAGAGGACCACTGTCTCTCCAGTCTTCCATTCCTAGGGTCACAGACCCCCACTGGGATACGTGACACCTTGCTTCCTTCCATGGTCGAAGCCAAAAGTAGGGCTAAGTTATCTTGGTCCCTTCCTAAAAAGGGGGAACCACTAAAGTCTTTAAGTCGGAAGCCAACTCACCTCCCCTACCAAAAACATTTTGGACCCAGCTTTACTATGGCCTTTCCACTACATGCAAAATAAATTAATACATTTCTCTTCACAGTCCGGGAACCGTGTTACTTCCTACTTTGGATGTGTAGACTTTATGGCCATAGCTGAGAACTTTCCGGGTTTGACCTGGAGCCTCAGGGCGAATCCCTGCTTCCCTAGGTCTCAGGGTCACACTCCACTTTCTTGGGGCAATGAAGAAGTGCAAACCATTCCCACTCTTCCCCCAACCCCCCTCCTAAACTATTTAATGCTATTTGAAAGTAGTGCCACCCTCCCATAAGAGCCCTGTCCCTTGCATGGCTAACCAAGCCCCTTCTGAAGAAGGAGTGTTCCAGATACTGTACTAGATGGGCTGAAATTTTCTTATTACCAAAAAACCCCATGATTTTAGGATTCCAGTGCAATCTCCACACTGTGGAATCATGGGAAACAGAGAGGAATTTGCATAACAGTTCCCAGGTATGATTATTAGCAGTATCTTATAAACTGGTGGATCGTTGTTTTACATGTCAATTTGTCGTAATAATGGATACATTTTTTTTTTTTTTTTACATGGTTCCATTTTTGTTGGTACATGTCACAGATTAGAGGGTTAATAATACGCAGCCAATGGGACAGGAATTCACCATTCTGTTTATCTCTTATTGGCTGCCCACGATGCAGTTTGTACTACCGATACGCTCATATACTTTCTATTAGTGTTAAATCTATGTAGGGGTGTAGCAGATGTCTGTTTGATCCCTTAACAGTAGAGGTCTTAGCGTGCCCCTTTTTTATATTATTTTATTTCTAGAACATCCTGTTTCCTTCCAGTATAATTTAGTTTCAAACTAATATAAATATTTTTGAATCATATTTCTACATTGCCTGCCATGGCTTTTGAGCCATGATATCCCATGAGAAAGCAAATTTTCTCTCGTGTCTGAGCGAAAGAAAAATGTACCATTAAAACGCAATTCAGAAGTGATAAAAATTGTAAGTGGAGCAGCCGGCTCACAGCACCTCTTCTGTATACTGTGGGACATTGGGGCCACATTCATTTTTTAAGTGATGTCCATCCCATGTGCAAATTAGCATTGCAAGTACCATAATCTGTCTTGTATGAGAGCTGCCTGTCCCAGGTGGATATACATGCTTCTTGACTGCTGCAAAATGTAACGCTAAATTAAGAACATTTAATTGCAGGCTTTGTAAACCCTTTAATGAAATAGCCTATAATAAGTTCTTTTGATATTTTATATTTAAAAATTTAAGAAATTAAATATAACATACATTAGAATAACCCTTTGGATTTTATCTCAAGCACTGTTGGTTCATACGTACAGTAAATACTTATTTATATAAAATGTTGGATTTATAATGGAAGAATGTAAGAATTCTTAATAATTCTTCAGTCTATTAACTAAGAAGTCGAGCGGTCAAGGTAAGGGTTATGTCTACTGACCAGACTCAACGGAAGTTGCATGCTTTTGAATGCTAACACGTTTAGTCGTGGCCAAAGGTTTTGAGAATGACAGAAGTATTGGTCTTCACAAAGTTTGCTGCTTCAGTGTTCTTAGATATATTTTGTCAGATGTTAATATGGTATACTGAAGTATAATTACAAGCATTTTATATGCATCAAAAGGCTTTTATTGACAATTACATTAAGTTTATGCAAAGAGTCATTATTTGCAGTGTTGACCCTTCTTCAAGACCTCTGCAATCCATTCTGGCATGCTGTCAATTAACTTCTGGGCCACATCCCGACTGATGGCAGCCCATTCTTGCATAATCAATGCTTGGAGTGTGTCCGAATTTTTGGGTTATTGTTTGTCCACCCACCTCTTGAGGATTGTTCTCAATTGGATTCCTGGCCATGGACCCAAAATATCGATGTTTTGTTCCCCAAGCCACTTAGTTATCATTTTAGCCTTATGGCAAGGTGCTCCATCATGCTGGAAAAGCTATTGTTAGTCACCAAACTGTTCTTGGATGGTTAGAAGAAGCTGCAATTGAAGGATGTGTTGTACCATTCTTTATTCATGGTCGTGTTCTTAAGTTCGTGATGATCCAATAAATGCCTGATTTAGGTTCACACTTACCCTAACACCATTTGGTGGAAGAAATACTCACTCTAACACCATATAATAACAAACACAACAGCATACGCTCACACATGCATACATACACAGTCTATCCAATCAACCATGCAGCAGCAACCTCTTTGTTCTTTGCTCCCTCTTACCTTGTGTGGAACCCAGTCTCCACTGCAGATGCCTGGGTACAGACCCTGCTATATATCAAAAGAAAGCATATCACATTTAACATTTTAATGTTATCGTTGTCATTACCTTTGTACCATATCATTGCCATGATTTTAATTATAATTTTTTCTTTATTGTACCAGGTTTGCTCCATTTTCCTCTTATAACAAAAACCAAATTTACGAGCCATCAATACATACGTTAACAGATTACAAGTCAGCCCCTTATGGCACTCAGCATTTCCGCGATAAACAAAGGGCAAAATGGATATCAAACAAGGTAAGATAATTTTTTTTCCCATACGAATGTAAAAGGATTAATGCCAGATGGTGAACAGGCTAGGGTTGTTTGGGAATTTCTTTGATTTGAAAATTTTGGACCAAAGTGTGGCTGAGCATCCAATAAGAAACAATCACCTAATATTACAGGTGAAAGGCCGACCGTAACAGTAGTAGGTCCCATATGCAAAATGAAAAAGAAACCCACCACAACAGAAGACTGCTGTTAGAGCCAACCATGCTTTTCTTGCAAGAGAAACTCCTTGAGATTTGCCTTTTATAATGCATAGTATTAAACACTCCTGCCAGTTTCCACTTTGATAGAGTTCTTGGTGTGAATTGCTGGCCAGTTGACAGTATTGTAGTGTCTCCAGTAACAAGGACACAAGGGTGACATTTACTCCATGAGTAGTTTCCTCATTTATATTCTTTCCAGTTTCTTGTACAGTGTACATGTTTGGCATTAGGTATGGGTGAAGCATGAATGGGATAATTGCCCCCAGGCTATTGTGATTTAAATATTTAGTCTACTACACGAGGCTGTTTCCATGTTTTACTTGCAATTTGGCACATAGCATCCAACGACTGAACCCATTCTGTTAATAGCTGTAAGTGAATGGATCATGGACATTTGATTTGTTATCAAATGTATCAGGCTCCTTAATTATTTGGGCTACTTGGCTGAACATATGTGATGCTCAGAATGTTGCCCTCCCCTGTGATTAACTTCCAGTTCTTGGGATCTACACGATTATTCCTCCCTGTTACGCTCTCTCTCCTCTCTGGTTAGGTTGCTGATTGGTTCAGGCTGCCTTTGTAAGGGTGGGTTGAAGAGACGGCTGATAACCCCAGGACAGCTAATTAGATGGAAGCTACTTGTGGTCAACTACACTGATTACAAGCAAAAAGCACAAGCAACACATAGCTTCAATAAATGGGTTATTAACCAAAAAGCTCCCCTTTAACGCAAGTGACGTCTAATATCTAATATCAACTGTCTCAATAGAAATACGAACAGGTCATTGTTCTCCCTTTCCAGGGTGCTGCTCCATGCGTCTTCATTTTTGTAGTAAAGATTTAACCTATTGTTACCTTGTCATTCCTGCTTATACAGTCACAATTTTGGTCTGTAGATCTATTTTTCTTTATTTGCAAATTAATTGTGAATCGGAAGTTTGTTGCTTGAAGGTCTCTCAAAAAGGTTTTACAATACACAATGCATAGTAATTATTTTTAGATCACCTAAGCATATTGCACAGAACATAAAGTTGACCTTTACCATCTGCAGCGTTTGGAATAGAGTGGGATGTGGAACACATTGTGGATTTAATGTGGCACAACACTGTCTGGAGAAACTTGGGTGGGCCCGTGACTACCTGCCCATGGCACCCGATGATTGAATCTGCTGTCGCTAGCATCCAGATAATAATGAACACTCAGCTTAATGACCGTGATTATTATTATTATCATAATTGATGTGTGAGTGTAAAGTGTGTGGGGCCATTACAGCTGAACTGGAGAGTAGAGAAATGCTTCTTACTTATGGATCATTTTACTTCTTTATTCAGTGATTGGTATGAAGTGTGCCCCCTCATCATTTGTTTCTTTGCTGATTCCTTCTTAATCTAGATAGACGGTTAGTAAAAATCTTTGGGAATTGCTTAAAGCACTTCAGAGGAAGAACTTTTGTTGACCGTAATTTTAAGCTTTAAAAGTGTAGGCTGAGGAGAAGGTAAATGAGAAAGGATGGGGGGGAAGTAATTAGGTCCTTGATTTGCTATGCTTGAGCTCATTGTCAGAAAGCTAAAACACATGTAAATTTTTTCCTGCTTCAAAAACTTCAAACCTTAATCAGTCCATGGTTTCAGGAGCCCTATGCCACGCATGTTTAAATTCCATCACTGTATCCGCCTCTATCATTTCTGGTGGAAGGCTTTTCCATTAATCTACCACCATCTCAGTAAAGTAAAACTTCCATACTAGTTTTCATGACCACTGGTCCATGATATCCTCTTCAGTCCTTCTCTGGAATCCCCCAAACTGACATATATATATAATATATATATATATATATATATATATATTCACAGGGACTCAACAGAGAGTAGATGTCATCAGACCATATGGAAGCTTTCCAATTGATGTTAAATGGGGAGTCACAGCTGTCAGTCACTACTGACTTGTATTTTGAACATTGTGGCACATTCTCCTCGTTCTACCTTATCTTTACATAGGTTATGCTACCTTTTTTAGCCATGTGTTCTGGCACCAGGGAGCAGCGAGACATCCAAACGAAAGGCTGGCCTTCAGAAAGGTCTTTTTCCTGGACAGAATACTCAAAATCTTAATGCTGGGTTTGCTTGCAATTTGACTTTTTTTGCCAAAGCATTGATATACCATGTCAGAAAGTATGATATTTTATTTTCGCTAAGGGGCAATGAGTCCAAGAGCACTAACATCATTATAAATATTGTTAGCGAAGCATGCCCATAACCAGCAATAACATATTTTAACCCCTTCGCGACCTTTGCCGGTTCAGGACCGTCATAACAAGAAGGTCACTAAATGACCTTTGACGGTCCTGAACCGTCAAAAAATTAAATAAGCTTAGAAAGTGATCAAGGATCACTTTCTTCGCTTAAACGGCCTTGCTGCAATGCCTCGATGTCGAGGCATTCAGCAAGGCCGAGATCGGCATCGGGGGCCATGTCTGGCCCCTCCCCGGGGCGTCAACAGCCGCCATACATTGTATGGCGGCGGACGCCCGTTTTAAAAGCGTTTAAAAGCGTTGATCGCCTCCTAAACTTAAATGGTGTCGCTGGAATGCCTCGATCAGGAGGCATCCAGCGACACCAAACACTTCCGGAGCGGTCACAGCCGCCGCTGCCGGTGATCTTCGCCATCAAGCAAGATGGCGGCGGCCCGGGAAATAAAACAATAAAGACGAAAAAGTTCGCTAGAGGGTCTCCAGACCCTCTAGAGAACTGGCTCCACTTGCTGGTTGAATACAGGTACTGCATTCAACCATGCAAGTCAATGGAGCCCAGCTTTCTAATCACTATGTGATTAGTAAAATATTCAAAAAATAAAAAATAAAAAATGGAAAAAATAAAAAATGTGCTAACATTTAAAAATAATTATGCAGTGATGTCACTAGATGAACCATCCAGTACCAGCAAAATGTGTAAAAAAAAAATATAAAAAAAGTATTAAAAAAATAAAATAAAATTAAAAAATTAAGTTTATTATTTTGAGCAAGTGCTAAAATTTCTCAAAAATCTCAACAAAGAGTTAAAATAAAAGCACTTCAAATACCCAAGGGGTGTCTAATATATAAAAAAAATGGCTGATGGGGTAAATTGGAGTGGCCTAGCTCAAAGATAGGGCATAGGTACAGATTGACCAAAATGGAGAAAAAAAGCGCACTTCCCAAATGTGGCATTTTAAATCTGAAACAACCCGACAAACCCATGCATGTCGGGTATCACTGCACTCAGGAGATGTTCCTGAACACACATTGGCGTGTTGTTTGACAGTGGCATATACCAGGGCCTGTATATCTATAACTAAAGTACAATTTGTGTGAAAAAAAAAATAAAAAAATTACTATTACAAAGTTTGACAAAGTGTAGTTCTATAATTGGTGCATGGAAAGGGTTAAAATAACAGCATTTGGAATACCCTGGGGTGTCTAGTTTTCAAAAATATATGGTTTGAATGGGTTAAATTGAGTTAACCGGCTTCAAAGATATTCCAAAGAGGAGAGGGAGGCACAATGACCAAATGACCACCTGAATTACGCATGCCCCAAAAGTAGCCTTTTACCAGCCAAACAATCTGACAAACCCATGCATGTGGGGTATCGCTGTACTCAGGAGATGTTCCTGAACACACATTGGGTGTTGTTTGACAGTGACATATACCAGCACCTGTATATCTATAACTAAAGTACAATTTGTGTGGAAAAAAAAATAAAAAAAATTACTATTACAAAGTTTGACAAAGTGTAGTTGTATAATTGGTGCATGGAAAGGGTTAAAATAACAGCATTTGGAATACCCTGGGGTGTCTAGTTTTCAAAAATATATGGTTTGAATGGGTTAAATTGAGTTAACCGGCTTCAAAGATGTTCCAAAGAGGAGATGGAGGCAGACTGACCAGATTTGTTAAAAAAGATTTGGAAATCATAAAACGCTGCTTGTACTTATTGCCCTATAACTTACAAAAAACAGCAAAAAAACATAAAAACATTGGGTATTTCTAAACTCAGGACAAGTGGTAGAATCTATTTAGCTAGTTTTTTTACTTGCTTTTTTAGGTGAGTAAAAGATTTTTCAAATAAAAGTCATAAAATGTGGTTTTTTTTCAATTTTTCACCATGTTTTTTTAATTTTTTTATAGTAAATAAGATGATACGATCAAAATAATGGTATCTGAAGAAAGCCCATCTTGTCCTGAAAAAAACAATATATAACTTATGTGGGTACACTAAATGGGTGAGGAGAAAATTACAGCTGAACACAAGCACCACAAAAGTGTCAAAACAGCCTCGGTCCCACAGGGTACAAAACGAAAAATGAGCCCGGTCCTTAAGGGGTTAATCAATCCTAAATTAAATGGGCAAGGTAAGGACCATGTAATAGATGCTTAGGATTCTAATGAATCATCTTGCCATCCATTACAACTGTCTACAAAGAGGGCAAAGTCTTCACAGACGAAAAAGGAGCATCACAGAGAAAGTTTGAGTCTGTTAGCATTCTGCGGAATCAGTGTACTTTTCTCGTAAAAAAGACACGTGGCGTAAGCATTCTTAGCATGTTGATGACTCCTCGCCGACGTTATAGAATGATTGTTTGCCTCTAGCCTTTCAGCCTACCTGACCTGCCTGGCAGATGTTTATTTTAATGATTCCGCTAAGTGAAAAAAATTGGTCTGTGATCTAAAGCGGGGAGAGGGAACATATCAATCACGCTATCAAACCAGAGCCTTGTCAATTGCATATTAAACAGACCTTATATCTTTTTTCTACCTCATCATCTAGCCACTTGATTGAGCAGTGCGGTGTCAGGCATGTTTTCCTTCTAATGTTAAGCATAATGCACATAGACAGACTGACAATCACAGTACAGCCTCCCATCAGCTGCAATTAATCTTTTAGTTAACATAGACAAGGAAAAAACTCTCATCAGCCCCTTTTGAAGACTAAGGGACCCTGTTTTTTGATGTTTGCATTCTGAAGAAAATTGTCCCCACCAGTTCCGACAAATTGAAACACCAGGCTAATTATGGCAGCTAATGAAGTGTGTGGAATGGTCACAGCTTGTCGTGAAACAGTGCCTTCAGCTCGGATTAAAGCTTCATCAATCACTTTTTAAAACTGATCCAGAATTGCTTCTGCCTGGTGCTTGGCATTTTTAATGCTGTTTCTATAATTGCTTTTTTCCCCAAAGCTAAGTCTGTTTTTTTTTTGTTTTTGAAATATTACTTTCTTAAGACTGGGATTCCAAACTCTACTTTCTGTATAAAACACCCAATGTTTTATTATCGCATAGTCTCTATCAGCTGATCAAGTGCAACAGAGCTAATAAAGAGGAAAGAAAAATAAATGTGATATATTGCTTTTAATCACGTTAAAGGTAGCAATAAAGCATATTCATGTATATGTTTATGAATCATGATTACTTCAGACAGAGTGTGTATTGGAATCACATGAAACATGGCTTGTGGTCGAGATGGTTTCAATCCCATAAGGAACTAAACAAAATGAATTTGTTGGCTTCAAATTATTACTCAGTGGACCGTAATCTTCCATATATCATTCAAGAAAATTTAACGTGATTTGCTGAAGGCCAAACATTCCAGAGCGAAAAGCAAAATGTTTTAGTCCTGAAAGAATATTGCAGGAAATAAATAAATAAAGCACATGCTTGTTTGTACAGTGCTGTGCTTTTGGATGTTATACGGTGGGATTTCCCAGAGTGATGGTTCAGAGGATTTAAAGTGGATGCTTAAGTCAAGTCAACATTTAAAGGTTTCCAAATAGGAATGCCTTTGTTTAAGTGGGAGAAGTGGACGAGTCTGGCACTGGCAGGGCAGGGGTGTGTCCTCCCACCCATTTTACCAAAAGAGCCAATCAGATTACCCTATTTATGAGATGGACATGGGGGTGCTACAATGGAGGTCTGTGCTATAACAGTACTAGATTTTAAAAAAATACCTCTTTAAAAATACGTAGTTTACATAATTTACCTCTTTCAGGCAGCTGCATATTAGCCATTTATATGTGATCTGGCCCTGTTGTCTTAGCGCAATCCGCTAGACAAACTCCCTGTCTCCTTTTCATACTGCCTTATAGTAAAAATAGAACGTCTCTGTTTCAATCATCTGGTCGGACACTCATACTAATGAAAGTCTATAGAGAAACAGACTTCATCAGTACCGCTGTAAAGAGCCAGCTCGGTGTGGTGATTGAGCAGGGAAAGTCACCAAAAATATCACGACTGACAACGATGGAAGCCTCTATGTCTGCAGATAAAGGGCATTTATTTGGACAAAATGTCAGAAAAACAGGTTTTTGCCAATGCTGATCTACATTACTGTGTACAGCGATGGCATTAATATAAATAATTATATTTTTCCCAAAGGAATTCCGATCTAGCTAGAACAATCCAGTAAAGATCACCATCTCGCCCCTTTCTTGCTCTGTAAAGTTGCCACAGTTTTTATTTGATACATTTTTGTTGCCACAGGCCAGCTCAATGAAACATCCTGCTGGTGATAAAATAGGAGGCCATAGCAGCAGCTGATGGCTTTTATACCCCTATGTCTAATTTATAAACAAGTCCTCTTCCGATTTAACAATTTTTAATGATTTTGGATGTAGCATTGGATGCAACTTTTTTGGTAGTACAACGTGACTTTTATAATTTTTTTTGTGAAACCTTGTACTGGAACACAGACACCCGTGGAAGTTCAGAATCTTCGAACATTGAATACTGATGTCCCTAAGAACTACTTACCTCCTGAAACGTCTTCTGTCTTGTGTTGTTAAAATCATATATCATGCATGATTTTGCAGACCTCATAAAAATGGCTAAAAACATTGATTCTGACAAAAGTTTCTAATATGGGTGAACTGTATCCCCCCCCCCCCCAAATAGTTAAACATAGCAACATAGAACTTGATGGCAGGTAAGAACCATACGGAGCATCTAGTCTGCCCGTTTTTCCTGATGTATGTAGTTGGTGAGTCTGGCACATGGGATTTAACCTAGCCCTGATAATAGACATCTTTGTATGAATCTACCTTTATTTGACAGCACGTCAAGTATCTATCAAATTAAATATAAACTGCTAGATTGAAATTAAACATTTACTGTGTTTATCGGGCTTGGAATAGGAGGAATTCTGCCCATTTTCAGTTTAGGGTTTTTTTATCTGGAAAATTGATTATTTTTCCGGTTGGTTTAGTATGAATTTTGCATAAACCTGTTCTTATAAAAAAAAATTACAAAGATTGCATTTAGCTAAAATATAATACCCAAAAATATAACCTCCATATTAATTGTTATAAAGACCTTCATAAATTAGCTATAGTTTTCAGTTCATTTTGTACATGAAGTATCACCCACAATGTGATCAAACTGTTTTGTTTAAATGTGCTATATAGGCTCCATTTGCGATATTGCTTTTGTTACCGTGAGCTAATTATCTTGATATATATGCAGGCAAATTTCATAGGTCATTAATGTAAATGTAAATTGTAAGGTCACGCAGAATTACATGCTTTGCGTTGAGAAAATTCAGGTTAGCCACTCAATGATAGTAAATTATGACATGGTTAATGATTCCATAAGGTTATAGCTCAGACTCTATACGAGAAAGACGTTCTGTATAATGCATGTCATTATGGTACGTTCTGAGAGTTCAGTTGCGTTTGCCATTTAAATGTGTTTAACGTATACATTTAAATTTTAATGGTATAGAAAGATGGTAAATAATTGTCAGAAATGGGGGATCCTCATGCCACAGTGATTACTGATTATATGTTATGATGAGGAGTGTCCACCTATTATGCATGAAATGCGATCTCATGTGCATGCCCCATACCAGGGAACCGTCCAGGATTCGCCCAGAGACTCCGGGTGAAGCGCCACTTCTCCGAGTCCCTACAGAGCGTTGTGGGAGCGCCGTTGAGGCACTCCCCACCTACTTCCCCTAACACTTACAACTTGTTGGGGATCAGGAACCAGGCGGACACAAAACGTGCCATGTTTTAGATGTGCATGAGCAAGAGCATGCCTTGGTCCAACCAGCTCATGTTTACGTTTATGCAATGAGTAGGGAGAGCCCCTCAATCCTTACCGAATTCTCTTCTCCTGCTCCCAAGCTGCTACATATGTTGCTTAGTACGTGGGAATTATTTATTTAATTTGATATTATAATTTCCTCCACAGGGTTCAGTGCAGGGGCTCAGACCAACTTAATCTACAGAAAATAATTTTATTGTTTTTTTTACAAACGTTAAAAAAAAAAAGTATTTTGTTGTTGGTCCTGAGGAAGAGGGCGTATTGTAGACCCCCATGATACTTTTTAATGGCCAACAAATCCTGTAGAATAGAATGTTTAAATGATATTGGAGAAGTATTTACATCTGATATGAACCTAAGTATTGTATCGTCAATATCTTCGTCCACTAAAATGTCACATCGTCTAAGAATGTATTTGCCATAAGAAGATTTGGTTTTATCATCATATACCATAAAAGACCATTCATTTACAGGTTCAAGCCAAGGGTTCTTTGATTTAGGTACAATGACATAAGTGGTGTCTCGGTAAACCTAGTGGGACTGAGAATTATGCTCAAATCTCTTTCGCTGCTTGAAATATTATAAACTTGTCTCACTGGGGCCAGCACTAGTGTCAACGTACTCTGTGTAAAAAGTGCAAAAGAAGCATTAGTACTTGACAGCCCTACTTGAAATAAGTGAAATTAATGGAGCTCTATTCTTGTACGACAAGGCCACAGGAACCCTTTCACGCTGCTTACAGACAGAGAAAAGTCAATACTTTTTTATTACTTAAAGTTGACCTACATTTTGCTCTACAAGAGCCAAGCCCACTAATTGGTTTCAGCCATGATAAAAGTTTGCCCCAACGAAGCATGGGCTAGATCAAACAATCTGTTTTTCCCCTTTAACATAGCAGTTTGGAATACAATACGTATTTATTTGATAAAGTTTGTACCAGGCGTGAAATGTCACTGGACTGTGTTGAATATTAAATTCTAGACAAAAGAGTTAAAGCAAAAAGATGCTTTTTTTTTTTAGCCAAACAGCTCAGCATTTCTATGTAAGCAAGACAAGCGACCCAACTTCGTAAGTAATTTCCATTCCCACTGCTTACAGCAGAGATTTGTAAGTCAATTTAACAAAAGCTTAAGGAGCCAGGGTCACCGCTTTAAGAATACTTGGACAAAAGAAAGCAAAATAATATTGACAGCTTCTGGCTCGTTCTTCTTTTGGATGTAAAAAATGCTACTTAATGTAATAAAATTGATAAATTACATTCAAACATCACTATGCATTGTTACCTTTTTTATAATATTTGGTGTCTCATACGACTGGCAGTAATATTTTATGATACACACATTTAAAATACTTCTGGTTTAAGAAAAAAATTAGTATTATTATTTGTTGAAGAAACAGAGGTCTAAGTGATTTTAATTACCCAGCTCATACATAGTAGTCTGATCACATCTACTTGGACAGCAAAATCACTGCAACCTTACGAATGCTTTTTTTTATTAGAAGATAGCATCTTTGTTAAAATGTCAGGAAAGTTAAAAAATATTGTTAGAACAAATTTAAGCTTCTGTTTGGATCTTATCAGTTGATGTTAACCCAGATACATTAAATCTCTCTCCGATTAGATTTTATGTTCCAGGGGAGACTTTTTGCTCTTTTTGCCATCTTTATGATTATTGTAGATCGTGTATGGGCAGTCTGGTAAATTGCCCCAAACTCTGTTTGTCCTTTTTATGTTTTTGTGCTACAAAACCTCCTTTGACATTTAGTTTTAATATCAAAATTATTGACTTCTGTAGAGAAGTAAGTTGACACAAGGAGCATTTTATGAGCTGAACACAATCATTTAGTGCATACATTGCAAATAATCATTAGTGAGACGTCTTACAGTTTCCCAAAAGATAAAACTTTGAGTAACTTAATCATTCATTATTTGTAGCCTAGTTGTTCATTTGTATAACTAAAATGATAGCGATAGTGTCACGATCCCGGCCGGAGTACGGTCCGGGGGGAATCACGGAGTGCGTCGCCCGAGTACCCGCGGCATCACAGCCCCGTCCGGGACGCGTCGCCCGGGTGCTCGTGGCGTCGCGCTCCGGTGCGGAGTGCATCTCCCGAGTACCCCCGAGTTGCGGGTACTCGGTACTTACCCCTCCCGGGACAATCCAGCCACACAGGGTCCTCTTCCGCGGCGGTTCACAAGAATGAACCGCCGCACAGTGATGGACACCCACGGTGTCACAGGACACGCCCCCCTGCCGATCTCTTACCCCTGTGGAGGAGAAACACGTCCATTGGACGTCATCATAGTTGGGGGCGGGATCTGGAAGGGCGGCAGGTTTAAAAGCAGAGCACTGATGCCAGTTCAGTGCTCAGTTGTTTTTACAACTAGCTGCCGTACCTACCTGGTGCTTACCTGTTTATGTTGATTCCTGTTACCGACCTTGGCTTGATTCCTGACCACGTTAACCTCTCAGCTCCTGACCCGGATTGTTTGACCATTCTCTGCCCGCTGCCTGTTACCGACCTTGGCTTGATTCCTGACCACGTTAACCTCTCAGCTCCTGACCCGGATTGTTTGACTATTCTCTGCCTGCTGCCTGTTACCGACCTTGGCTTGATTTCTGACCACGTTAACCTCTTGTCTCCTGACCCGGCTTGTTTTGACCATTCTCTGCCTGATACCTGGTACCGACCTCGGCTTGATTCCTGACCTCGTTAACTTCTCTGCTCCTGACCTGGACTATCTGACCAATAAGAGACTGGTCCATTTGTTTCCTGCATCCTGATTTCCACACCTTTGCAAACGTAACAGATAGACGCAAAACTACAGTTTGATCTTAAACTCAGTTTGACGTTTTGTATGGACTGTTAGAGACTGAAACATGTTAAAATTGGTACTACAACCACCCTTTTCCAATAGGTAATAATCAGCAATTTATGGCAACAGTCACTATACTGTTCACTTTGTACATGAATAGATGTAAGGTTATGCAATTTGGGGAAATAATTATGTTTGAAAACAGTTGATTTTTATGGTATACATATTTATTTATAGACAACAGATTTTGTAATATTCTACAATTTAGGAGACATTTAAAAATTCTGACCTCTCACCTACATATTTTATGTTTAATCACTCACTAAAACCCCACCTAGAGACGCATATAGGCTTAACAAGAGATGTATCTAGGTTGCACACTGCCCTAGACCTTATCCAGCTGCCAGCTTCTTTGGGACATAACTCCATTGCCACTGTCCTTTCTGCCTCGTGGCATGACATCATATCTCTGTATAAGAAGCATCGGTAGTGCCAGGTACTGCATACTATGGAGGCTGTGGGAGCTAAGTGGAAGTTTGCAGGATAAAATTATCAAAAAAGAATAAGGGATCTCAATATGTATAGCTTGGAGGAGTGACGAGAGGGATTTGATTACTTAAAGGGACAAAGTACAGAACGGAAGTTTATTTCAAAGGTGGAGAAATGTTCAAAACAAGAGGTAATAATCTAAAACCAAAGAGTCAGAGGCTTAGATGTTATGTAAGGAAGCGATAGGGTGATAGATATATAGAACAGCCTCCATGCAGAATTAGTAGAGGCTAATACAGTTGGGGATTAAAACATGCATGGGATAGGCATATGGCTCCTGAATCTAAGACGAGACCAACGATGACCAATGATTTTTTTTCCGTCTGGTTACTTATCAATAAATACCATACTTCCATCAAATGTTAGGAGCGTTCCTTTAACCTAGGCATGTTATTTAAAAAAAAAACAAAAAAAAAAAACGTGGAATTTTAGAAGAAATAATTTATTTAATAAGTTATAGACATCCAATTAAAAGACCGAATTATACACGACAACAATACTTTTGATTTAATGGAGACAATTGTGTTACAAGTATTGCAATTTTGATTTCAAATTGATTCTTAGAAACTATCAGTCATTAGACTGCCGAGATGTTCAACTAGCAAGCCTTTTGAATCTAATCAGCTTGTAATTCCCATGGTACCATTCACAATACTTTTGACTACTAATTCCATTTGTAAGAGCAGAAAACTACCATCTCAGTCCGATACACAAAAGGAAAGTTCTAGAAGTTTAATACTGGCAGTGTTAACCTCTGGCCTTAATCTGTTTCTATCCAATAAACCTCAGATGTTCCTCTGTTACTCAATGCTGAGTATTTTTAAAGTTGTAAAGTAATGGTAATGTGTGCCCTACTCACTTAAATATCCTGATGTAACAAAATAAAATGGAAATTTAAAAGAATACGATAAGGTTAGAGAGGGTCTAGGCTCTAGACTCTAGATGAATATCATATTGTCTTATTACCAACTTGTTATTTTTAATAAAACATATGATACCAGTGGAGTCACAAATTATAATCTTATTATATGAGCAGCCCAGATAGTTACATTGTGGTACAAAAAGATGAAGATGAAAAAGATAAACCATCTACATTATTCCCCTGTTATCCAGAGCATGCCACCCAACAGTTCGGTTTTTGGGCAGATCTTCCGATATCCCCTGACTGGGTCAGGGAGCTGTTAAATCAGTGGAGGTCTTTGCACAGCTCCTACTTAGACACCTTGTGACGATGATGTTGCCTGCTTCCAGCATCTGTATTGCCCATCTCTAGCACCACTAGTTCCCCTTCTTCTGATGTCCCAATAGTAGTGTCTTGATTTGGACACCTGGAATGTTGGGGAGGTATAATTCAGAGGTCAACCAGGCACTCAAGAGGACAGTGGCCACAGAGGTAAGTTTTGGTACCCTGCCTTGGGTAAGGCCTGCTTATTTTGGCATTTTCATACCTCTCAAACCATTTAGTAGGACTATAGGTATTTTATGGCTCATAGAAGGGAGTAGCCCATAGCAGCACACACATACACATTATATATATATATATATACCAACACACGTAGATATTGCTTATTCTAATCTGTAAACATTGTTTCATGGGTTAGCGTATAGGACCGTCGGACTTGGGAAAAGTGACAAATCCAGTTTACATTTAATGAAACTGTTTTTATTTTACTTTAAGACACGCTTTTTGGAAGTAGTCTGATTAAATGTAAGTGAGTTAAAAGTAATCCTGCATTAAAATTTCCAATTATTATTGAAAAGGAAAGAAAAGAAAGCTTTAATACACTGCTACCAACTTCTATACTAAATCTTTCCCTCTTTGGTCTTCTCATCAGCATATGCTCTGACATATAATTACCAGCTGTTTAATGCTATAAATTGTTGGGAATATCATTCTCCAGGGTGGTCATAATGTGAGGACTACATTTAGAGTATGCCATAAGGCCCTTTGTTGCCATAGTAACCGGGGCATTTGTGCAACTAGAATCAAGTAAAATATTGAGATTCTTTCAATAGTGTGAGAATGAGGTCATTTCTGTTCTACTAGCATTTATCATTAGAAAACCAAGGGCACAATGGAGGATGGACCTTGGTTATATCTTTACAGCTTTAAATGAAGCAAAACACATGCAAAATTAGGAGAGCAGAAGAGAGAGAGAGAAAGAGGGAGATGTTAGTAAATATAATAGACATTCAACAAAGAGGGAAGAATATTTCAAATGAGGAGAAATGTTAGAACAAGAGTTCATAATCTGAAACTAGAGTGTCAGAGGTTTAGATGTAATGTCTTACTTTACTGAGAGACCAGTAGATACGCGGAACAGCCTCCCAGCAGAAGTTAATACGAGAGAACTTAAACATGCATGGGATAGGCATAAGATTATCACAAATCTATGGCGAAACCAATCGCCGAATAAGGTTAAGTTGTTATAGCATGAAGAAATGGGCAGAGTAGATGAGCCAAATGGTTTATATCCATATTTGTTCATATAACAAATCTACATTAAATGCAGTTGATATTCTCAGTACATGATTAATGTTATGTCTATTCCTTTGTTGGACATTTTTTAAATGATCTGCATTTCCATATTTCTATAATTTGTATGTTTATATTTTTTTCTGTTATTTTTTACTTATATACATGTAGTACACCATCTTTCTTTTGTTAAAGGACTGAAAGTGGGAGGTGAATGAGAGAATGGAGTCAAGGATGGCCCCCAAGGCAGTGTGTAGGGACAGGTTGATGATTGTTCCATTGGCATTGAGGGAAATTGTTGAAGGAATGTAGTAAGCATTGGAGGGAGGGAAGATAAGAAGTTCAGTTTTGGAGAGGTTGACTTTTAGTCGTGCAGACATCCAGTTGAAAACAGAGGCAGTGAGAGAGATCAAGGGAACAGAGGTAGATCTGAGTCTCATCGGCATATCAGTGGTACTGAAAGCCAAAACACATAATTCGCTTGTTAAGGTCATTTGCCAAGTTTACAGGTAGTGTGTAGTGAAAACAGAAGGGGTCCCGATCTAATCCTTGAAGTACACGAAGTGAGGAAGAGGATAAAAAAAAAAAAAGTAACTTAAAAGGGAGATCCTGAAAGGGAATTGGGTTATTGGAAAGGGTGCGATCAGAGAGGCCGGGAGTCACGAAGACCAAAATTCTGGAGGGTTCGAAGGAAAAGAGGGTGGTCCATTTTCAAAATCAGCAGAAAGGTCCAGAAGGATTAGCAAAAAAGTAGTGGCCCTTGGACTTATCAGTGAGGAAATCATTGGTTATTTAGGCAAAAGCGATCTCAGTAGAATGTCAATTGCGGAATCCAGAGGGTCAACTAAAGACTTGGAGTGGAGAAATTGTTAGTTGGGAGTATATAGGTCGTTCAAGAGGTAATAGAGAAATGGGGTGGTAGTTTGACAGGTTAGTAGGGTCTAGGGAGGGCTTCTTTAAGTTGAGAGTTATGTTAGCATGCTTGAAGGAGGATGGGAAGGATCCAGCGACGAGGGACAGATTGAAGATGTGGGTTAGCGTAAGGATAATAGTAGATGAAAGATATATTTGTGTACTTTAAAGACTGTTATATAAAATATTACATATACCCAAAAAACATTATATTCGTCCTCGTAATCTTCTACTTTGTATGGATATATTTTACTGATGGATTGGAAAGTCAGTAGCAGAGACACACTTCTCAGAATTATGGTTAGAATTCCCCCTTTCTTATTTATCCTTTTTTGCAATGGTTTTTATAGTATACAAACTACATGGAATATAATTTTCGGATTTAAAAAAAAAAAAATTAATAAAATATGCATGCACTTATTTTTAGTCTTTTTGGAATAAATGTATTAATCATATAGTCATTAAAAATAATAGTGCAGAATCATGTATTTTTTCATATATTAAGTTCCGTAGTCAAATAGTTTCATTTACAAGGTGAGATAGGAGTCATATTGCATAATCTGCTACAATTTATGAGAGTGAGAAATATTACTTTATGTTTCTGGGCATTAATTAGCTGAAATTACTGGAAACAATCAGGAAATTGATGTCAATTGCTCCTGTTGCCAGAGAAACTGGACAGTTTAGGACCTAACATATGGTAATTAGTATAATTATCATTCATTACCAATTGGTTTGGCCATGTGTTAACCCTCACATGACCAAACACTACTGTAAAGGTTTTACTTGGCATTAGGCTTTTCATAATCCATTTTCTAACATCATCATGATCATAATATAACATTAACATTTCAGATGAATACTGTTTAAAATACATGTTATTTAGGAAATTTTTAATATGCATGTCTGGTCACCTTTTATATGTACCAGCAGAGATATCATTCTGGGGCAGTGATGTCTATATTTTCATGATGACCGTTCCTTTAACCCCTTAATGACAAAATGCATTGTTTTCTATGGGTTTAGGGACCGCCCATTGTCCTTAAGGGGTTAAAACCTACACTTATCTTATTATACTAGAAAATCATACTCCTAATACAGTAGATATTCTACTTTTGCCAAAATATTACTTGTTTACGTTTTGTACTCTAAAGAAACCTAAATAATAATAAATCTTATTAAACAGGAGGAATCTTTCTTCTTAAATAGGGGATGTGGTTGTAATGAGGGCTTAAGCTTCACAGGTGTAAAGGAACCGGCGTTCACAGAGCAGAAGAGAGTCCATAACATCCAGAAGGGAAGCTTCTCTGTGTGATCTGGGGACGTTTTCTCTTCTTTTTTCTTTGATACGACTTAAACTTCCAGCAGTAGGCTACCCGAAGTGTTTGCACAGGGGCCATACAGATTTTAGTGGATGGGGAATTTGAAGTGAGCTAGTTGTAGAAAGGGAGCGGGTGTTGCCAAACCTGGAGGAGAAAGAGGTCTTCATGTGGAGACACTGGGTCAAATCCGTAGGCTTCCCTGGTATGCTTGCATTCCACATTGACATCAGCCATCTCAGAGAAGAACAGTCGTGATTTCCTCCCACATGAAGAAATGGTCTGTGCATTGTATCCTGTGGTACCTGCCACCTTATTGCCATACCTGGGAACTTCTTCACTCTGGCTACCCGCCCCATGCGGGACGTGGCCAGGACTGCCCACTGATGTCGGTGGGCGGTCCCGCTGATGTCTGTGGGAGTTCCCAAATTTAAAAGGCATAGAGTGGGGCGTGTCAAGGCCCCGCTATGGTGACCCGGAGGATTCGTGTGTTTACCCAGAGAACTCGGAGAAGTGGTGTTTCACCCGGAGATCTCCGGGTCAAACCCAGAGAGTTCCCAGGTATGCTTATTGCCATAATTAGTGCCCTGCCCGCCTATAATCCGGACACATGGTTTATGTTTTCTTTTCTCTAAGTAGATTGAGTCGAACAAAGAATATCAAATCATTAGAGAAACAATGGTTCTGCCAAGCTAAAGTAACATTTCTATGTAACACAGAATATTTACTTATTGTCATATTGAATTTGGTTTGACGTTATACTTGGGCCACATTCCAAAGACTCTTAAAAATTCCCATGGAGCTCATTTTGGCAACAAGGTTTCCTTTTTTGGCTCTTGAAGTTCAAGAAAAGTCATTCATTGAAACTTGCCCTTACAATGAAAATTGCTATTTCACAGATATTCTATTGATCCTTAAGTAATGATAATTAATCAAATTCTCACTATTATATTTCTGTTGGCACAACCGGATCCTAAATTAAGGCAGGAAATAATAATAAAAAAAACCATTATGCATGACTGCTCTAAAATAAATATATCCATCGAAAATATCAAGTTATAGGATATACCATAAGATACACCTGTCAGGTTACTGTATCCCAGCACGTCACTCCTATGCGTCCAAGGCGGGGGCGGCAGGGTGTCTGCCATCCTGTCAGTGGCGCTGCTTGCCTCCTCCGGGTCCCTGCATCCTTGCAGGGAGCCGGGGACAGTGACAGCGGGGAGGCACGGTTGCTGACAGAAAAGGCGGTGCTTCCTCTTGTGATCCTGGTACCGCCTCCTATACTGGATCCTATGAAGGAGCGCATTTGCCTTCTGCCTGCCTTTTGAACCCTGGACTGTGACTTGGATCACCCTGCCTGCCGCCTGCCCTTTTTTGACCCCTGGACTGTGCCCTGGATATTCTAATCTTGTTTGCTACATGGTGGAACTTTGCAATTATATCTATCTTACACCTGTCTCTTTTGGTGTGGTTGTCTCTGGCGTTGTGTTCCTATAAATATATATATTCCTGCATATCAGACTCCTGCCACTCGACCCTATCTCAGGGACATTACAACACCACATCAGACAAAAAATAAACGACATAACATATGGACTGGATCGGTGAAACATAAATACAAATTGAAATATAAATTGGAGGTTGCGTTAAAATAAAATAATGTGAAAGAAAGTGGAGAATTTAAGGGTCGATGTAAGAACCAAAATACAGAAAGGTATGAGGAGTTTAAACTGACTTGGCTCCAGCTCACCTCATCCTCCTTGATAAACAGGACATGCCTCAAAACCACACCAGTTTGACACTTTATACTACTGTTATTTATAGAGCTTGGAGGCAACAATAATTTTGTAACAAGATAAATCAAATGTTGACCGAACTTACGAAGTGTACAGCGCTGAAAACCGTGGAACTATTAAAGTGGTATTGCAAAAATGGTTAATTACTAGTTCATGTGTATGCCACTAGAATAATATCTTGTACGTCTTGTAAGAGATAATTGGGATGTATTAAGAAAAATATTATAAAATGACATTTTTAATATAAAAATACTATAAACACTACCATTGAAAAGTTTGGGGTCACTTAGCTGTTCTCATGGAAAACAAACAATAATATTTCTGGCTGTAACATAATTGCAAAAGTTAAACTTAGATCAGTGAACACAACGTGCCATTGGAACACAGGAGTGAGAATGGGCCATTGGAACACAGGAGTGATGGGAGTGATAAAGGGCCATTGGAACACAGGAGTGATGGGAGTGATAAAGGGCCATTGGAACACAGGAGTGATGGGAGTGATGTACACATAATTTAGTATTATTATTGGTATGAAAGACTAAATGATCTCAATATGTATATCGTATAGCCATATGGCTCCTGATTCTAAGACAAGACCAAGGACTGATTAACATCTAAGTCTTTACAACAGAAAAAAAAGGGGCAGACTAGATAGGCTGAATGGGTCTGATCTGCCTTCATCTATGTTTCTATAATATAAAATATTGATTTTGTTTGTTTCCAGAAGGCAGCTACAGAAGCTTTAAATGCGGCTACTAACCACAACCTGGTTAACCACATTATTATTGTTCTTATTTCCCCAGGATTTCCAAACCGTCTTCACATCTTTTCCAGTTTTTGAGAAATTTGGACAAACATATTCCAAAGCTGGAAACGTGGTGTAGTTCCTCCCGGAAAAAGAAAAAAGTTTTTTCCCAAAGACAAGAGAAACAAAAACAAACCAAAAAGTTATAAACGGCAGAGTAAAAAAACTTAAAAAAAAAATTCTGATTCCATTTGTTTTCTCTCATTCATTCATTCCTATTCTTCTTTATTCACCATATACATTTTCCATTTAGAATCTCCTTCCACTCTTGCTTTAAAGTTGAACATGTCAATTTTAATCCTGCATAAATCATCTCTTCTGCATAAACAGTACATATAAAATCCAGTATGGCAGTAACAAGGTGTAAATGTTAATAAACATACTAAACATCTTAATACCACATGGCTTGTAAAATGTCTCTTTTTCCAATGATTTCCAATGTTGTCCAGTCTTGCCTGCCCCTTTTGTTACTTCCCACTTCTTGCCTTACCCAGTTGTGCTTTTACCTTGGGCGCTGCCCTAGGACTGAACTAGGACAGCACCTCCATATGCCCCCTCCATGGCCTCTGTTGTCACTGCTGATAACTGAGATATGATGTCATATCCCACTGCTCCTTGTCTTAAAGGTGTATCATGACTTCAGCAAAGTTCTCCACAGTGTCAATGAGCCAATTGGGAAGATCAAAGATTTCTCTTGTAACCAATCAGTAGAGCAGGAGCACACTGGGAGACCTGATCACCCAAGAGGGTAGTCTGTCTCTCAGTTTTAAAGCAGACAGACTGTTGTGCCCTGGACCTGCCACCCCAGGCATTGTCTACCTAGGCTAGAATACGTTACTGGTCGTGCCTGTATTACTCCCCATTTACCTGCTGCCAAACTTATTCTAACCCCTATTACCTCCCTGCCACCTGAGCCACCCTCTGTCCTTTCAGACTGCTTCACCAACTACATCTCCCCCTCTCTGTGGCTCCTGGGCATCCACAAAACAAGAACTTTAAAATATTTACATATTTACAATTTATGTGGCGGAAAAATAAAGGGGCTTTGTATCCAGTAGGTAATAAATGTAAAATTTTCTCCTTGCGTATCTATTAACCCTATCAGTTCCGTGGCACTGCATGTATCTCTGGTACTGAAATGGTTACAGGATGAGAAAGTACATTTTGATACATTTTTGTTTTAAAAATGATAAACTAAAATGAAGATTGGGAGGCAAGATGGATACCCATAATTCTGCATTTATATGCTTTTTATCACATTTGGGGACATTCATGAATATCTATTAATTTAATTTTTTGTAATGAATTTCTTTATGCTTGGGTGCACTTCTATTTCACCAAACCGAAAGCTTCTCATATATGTATCATCACAATATTTGAAAGTGCAGAGTATTTATAAATACACGCCAACTTTATATTCTGCATTTCATAAGTAACCTAATCTCCATTGTATACTATTTACTTTGATAATATCTGTATAGTGGCTCTGAATACATAGCAGCCGTCGGAGTATAATACTGTCGGTGAACAATTAGTCAGCTCAGGTTTAGTTAGGAGGCTAAGCCTGGCAAACACTGAGCCATAGACTGATATATATATATATATATATATATATATATATATATATATATAGCCACGTACGCCTGATCCATCAACCTACTGATGAAACTCAACTCTACTAGGGTTACATAACAAAAACAGAAAATACTGGAAATTTTACTTTTCTCAGCCTCAATAAAAGAAGGCGGTTTAAAAAAGTATATCAGTGCTACAACCAACCTTTATATACGCTTTCATAAAGCAAGGGACACATTTGGGATCACAAACATGCAATTTAATATATATATATATATATATATATATATATATATATATATATATATATATATATATATATAAATATATACCGTATTTGCTCGAATATAAGACAAGATTTTTCAGAGTAAATGCTCTGAAAAATACCCCTCATCTTATATTCGAGGTCATCTTATAATCAGACCTCAAATAGAGGTCTGACTACAAGACTTAAGATCCAGATCCCCTGCAGCGCTGCAGGGGACCTGGTTCCTCCTCTCTGGCAGGGGGCGGACACCTGCAATCTCCGCTGCTTCCCAACAGTTCTGCTGGGGCTTCTATGATGGAGCACCGGCGTGACATGAACTTCTGACGGAGCCTTATAGGAGTGACGTGAGTCCCGTAAGGCTTTTTATATATTATTGAACCCTCAATATATATTTTATAGCCTAATACACCCCTGGGTACTGTTATTACTCCCCAATGCACACAGGTTTGTGGACGAGGGCAGGCAATCATCAGTCCCACACTTGGTTAATTGGGGGTCCTAGGGATTCATGTTTTTTTCTCATTTATTTGAGATGAGGACATGTGAATTCGCATTAAGCTCACATGCCCTCACCTGAAACCGACTAAAGTTACAGGCACTCACGCGAGTGTAAACATGCAAGGGCATGAGGCTAGACCCATCTAGAGAGTTACTGCAGACTTGTGTGTACTGTGCTATATGTAAAACCAGCCTTGACCCTGTTCTTTACATATGTATACAAATATATAGGTAAAAGAGGGTGCTATATCGAAAGGAAACGTAATTATTGGGTAATACAGTCAATTCCAGTGTAGCACCACCACATTTTCAGAAATAATGTATAAAATTTTGGTCCTAATTTGCTGAAATGTTGGGTTTTGTACTAAATACTAAGTTTGCCATATATTGCATTAATTAGAACTATGGAATGTCTACATTTGCCTTTTGATATCTAAAGATACCGGATATCTGAAAGTCAAAATAACCATATTACATAACAGTATGTCCTGGATTTACAAAAAAGGTTTTTTTGTTTTTTTTTTGTGGGAAGTGATAGGTCACTCGGTCCAATTTAATTTGCAAGATAAAATCCAACTTTATTGAAAATATAGCAAGTCCTTATGCTATAAAAGATGAGGAATGCATGTGGCATTTTAAAAAATTATGGAGAAAATGCCATTATATCTTAAAAAGAAAGTCTGTTGTCCTTTTTGATCTTGTCACCGTTTTATGAATGTAACATTTTGAAAAGTTTGTCTTTTTTGTACTGCAACAGGAAATTAATTTCATTATATCGGTACTGGCAAGTGGAGAATGCACCTCTCCACCCCCACCCCAGGACTGAAATTTAATTTCACCAAATAAATCTGAGTGCTTGGATGGGGCCGCACGGGAGTTTCATACACAAAACTGTTGATGAACAAAGAGGCAGTGGTAATTTTAAGATGTGAAAGCTGTCTATTTGATTGGTACAGCTTCACCGTACTTCATAGCTTTACAATAATTCACTCGGTGCTACTTTTTACCTCTAAACTACAATATCCCATCAGTCCGATTAAAATTGGCAATGCCTTTAACAGATTAATCGGTATTTTTTTGTTTTGTTTAACGTGACCTAGGTAAAAAGAATCTACATGTAGGCAATTAATGTATCTACTGTATGTTTCTTTCAGAATATATATTCCATATGGTCTTAAATATCATATTTAGGATTGCTGTTCCACTTACTCTGCGGAAGTTTGCATTTTTAGAACTTTTTAAAGTCTTCCCTGAAATTATTTTGAAATCATGCAAAACTTCACCTCGTTCCTAATTTTTCAGGGAATGCTTGGTTGTCAAGTGGCACAATCGCAATCACTGTTAACCATAAAAACTGAAAAGGCTTCTTAAAAATCTTAATGCATTAATATAATTTCGTAAAATATATAGTTTATAAAAAATGTTTTATTACAACGCTTTGCATGACTGCTAACCTTTTTTCTAGTAGTTTTGAAAGTAAAAATGATCATTTAGGGTTTTGAAGTATCAAAACGATCACTCAGGGCTACAAAATAACATTATGAGGAAAGGTTGGCTTAAAATACATAAGAACATAATATTGTATTATGAGTAATGTCTATGCTCATAGCACTAATATCTTTATGAAAGTGCGGATATGCAGGGTTATATAGCATGACACAGCTCTCCAACTGGAACTGTTTAATTATAGGGATTTCTAGTGGGAATTTGGACTAATTTTTCTCTAGAGAGGCTCACAACCCCGTAACATCAGAATTTGAATCTGTGCACTTTTTAAAATGCTCTTTTCTTTCGATGGTCTCCCTTGAATCATTCTCTTTTGCATAGGGTGCTTATATTTCTTTTGAGCCGTCCACATGGGGAATATGTGCTTTATTTTATTGTCTAACTTTCCTGCAGACAGAATGTTAACGCATCAAGGATTAGTTAATATCCTTTGCTTTATGCCTATATAAAAATGACATTAAGCTCGATTAGACATTAACAGATGTTAAATTTCTTTGCCTTCAGGGATCCGAGGAATATTTTTTGGAAGTAACCTTTTTTAATCAAATGATCTCACGCTTACACTAAAAGGTAGTAAAAGTACTGGAAAACAAAGAAGTGCTCACATATGTAAGGTATGGGGAAGTTTGAAATAAAATAATTATTTTATTCCAAATGAATGGAATAATGATAAAAATAATAATTATTATTATTATTGGTATTCTAATTTTATATAACTTTTTTTGTAAAATTGAACAAGGTTAGGAAAAAATATGCCTCAAACTGTTGTAAAAGAAAGGGCCAAGCCAACAAAATGTATCTTATCAAATATATTTCTGAAATTATGATAAAAAAAATAAGGCAAAAGCAAGATATATACTTCTATAAAAAAAATTCTCTGCAGCAGATATGTCAGCATTTTCATGGCATTTAATAAAATTTGTTCCAGGGATATTTGAAACTGTAGCTTCTCAGACACTAAAATAATGAACATGGTCTGTGCCGACGGTGCTATATCCAAATATTAAGTTCAGGTGCTTATATGTATTATAATATTTTTAATTTGTTTTGTACGTGTTACAACCAAGGAAACCAATTTCAGCACTCATTGCATTTGCTGTTCTATTCATTTTTTCCGTATTTCATGTGGACTGAGCAGATTCTCATGGTCACATGATATGTCGCAGATTACCGTATTTGCTCGATTATAAGACAAGGTTTTTTTCAGAGCAAATGCTCTGAAAAATCGAGGTGTCTTATAATCAGACCTCAAATCAGGTCTGACTATGAGACTAAGATCCAGATCCCCCGCAACTGTCACGTTTTCACCCTTCGCTGGCTGGACTTGTTCATACTTTGTGTGGCTCATTCCCGTTTCCAACCTCTAGTGGCCGCTCTTGTCACTCTGAAGCACCCAGAGTCATTATCTAGTCCAGCTGCACTCAGACCTGATTGTCATAACCAGGAAACAAGGTGCACCTGGAGATCACAGCCTATATAAACCTGCCCAGCCTTTCAGTCTGGGCCTTGACATTGATGTTAGAGGACTGCCTCTTTGGTTCCTGCTTTGTTACCTGCCGTGTTCCTGAGTTGCGGCCAGCGCCCCATTAACTGGACTCCCAAGTCGAGTACCCTGCAAGTGGGGAACCCCTCCGTGTGCCCTGCAAGTGGGCAACCTGCCGTGTGCCCTGCAAGTGGGCAACCTGCCGTGTGCCCTGCAAGTGGGCTTCCTGCCGTGTGCCCTGCAAGTGGGCTTCCTGCCGTGTGTGCCCCAACGAGAGGGCTTCCTGCCGTGTGTGCCCCAACCAGAGGGCTTCCTGCCGTGTGTGCCCCAACCAGAGGGCTTCCTGCCGTGTGTGCCCCAACCAGAGGGCTTCCTGCCGTGTGTGCCCCAACCAGAGGGCTTCCTGCCGTGTGTGCCCCAACCAGAGGGCTTCCTGCCAAGAGACTTTCTTTGTCTATATATTGTACCATCATATACAATACAACTCTTAATCCGCATCCTTTGTCTTTGAGTTATTTCCTGCGCCTGTCTGTACCAACCCCAAGCCATTATGCATCGTGGGGTACAGACAGAGCTCCTCGTATCCCCTGCACCTGGGCTCCTATCAGACCTGTTCCCCCGGTTAGTGACAGCAACGCTGCAGGGGTCCTGGATCCTCCTGTCTGGTAACCTCAGCTGCTGGTGTCTATCACCAAGCACCGGCGAAAGTGCCGGCAGCAGCGGAGGTTGTCTATGCGCATCACGCATAACTTCCCCCGCTGCCAGAGAGGAGAATTCCCTGCAGCGAACGTACGCTTGAGAACCCCTGCTACTGCTTGTACTTCCGCCGTAGCTTCTATGATGCAGCACCGGCGTCACATGACCTTCCATTGCTCATAGAAGTTCAGTCGGAACACCCGCTGCCCCCACCAGACACCAGGGAGTCAGAAGCACTGATAAGTCGGGGGGGTGTTGTATGGGTGGCATAAGGCTTTTCTGGAGGCAGAGTGCCTCCAGAAATGCCCTTTAACCCCCTATATGCCACTCTGCCTCCAGAAATGCCTTATACCCCCCGTATATATGCCACTCTGTCCCATGATATGTCTTTTAACCCCCTATATGCCAGAGTGACATAAAGGGGGTATAAGGCATTTCTGGAGGCAGAGTGGTATATAGGGGAGTATAAGGCATATCAGGGAGGCAGAATGGCATATAGGGGGTATAAGGCATTTCTGGGGCAGAGTGGCAAGCCTGGGGGCAGATGTGCATAACTGGGGGGGCAGATTGGCAAATAAAAGGAAATAAAAACAAAAAAAATATTTTTCTCAATCATAGCTTTTATTAAATATGAAAAATACTCTACATGAATATTTACTAGTAAAACTTTTTTCCTATAGGGTCGTCTTATAATCGAGCAAATACGGTACTCTATACTCTAATCTGAATATAGCCTGTAAATTGATATCCCTGCTTCAATAAAGGTTGCCTTTTATATTAAATATATATCAGCATGTTCAAGCTCAATACCATCTACTTGTCCCTAACTGGGCACCTACCATCTGTCCTTGCTGCACCAATGCTGCTTTGGGCCATATATACCAGAAGTAGTAGGTTTAAGTGCCCTCGTGCCCCTACCTGTGTACATCTATCAACAAACTATAGCGTATGGGGGGAAAAGTTACATTAACAGAGGCTACATCTTTTAACATTGTTGGAATATGAGCACTGTACCTTTATTGTATTTAGAATAAACACTGAGTATTCAAAACAAAGCAAGAATTCCCTGCATACCAAGCGAGTACCATTCAGAAAACACCTGAGGCATAAATATTGGGGATTCTGTCACACTATATGGCTATATATTGTTTAGCCCCCACTATACCACAGAACCCCAAGTTTGTCAACTCCTATCTAATTTTTGATGGCTATGTTGCTTACCCAATGAGATTCCTTGCAATTGAAAACCTTCTCTAGACACCATTAATACCCATACCTATATGAGTATTACCGTTATCATTCATAATGCACAAACCTTAGATAAATACACTTTCACTTAGAAGAAACACTTGACTACTGAAATAAAATTATCCTCCACCAATGCCAGGTTAAAACACTTGAACGTTACTCTATTTGGAAATATTTTATATTTTAGTACCCTTGAAATTGTTATTACACATCCTGTATGATAAACCCACCAAAATCAAGCCATTTATATGTTTACATATTTTCTAAGTGCCTTCTTGGAAGACCAAATATTCCTATATATATAAATTGTCTTTTTGGTTTTTAAAACACTGAATACACTATTCATTAAGAGCATTAAGAGCAAATGAGAAGGATAATTGGATAGGCATACAATACACAAGTTTGTTCTCGTAGTAGAGACATAAGAGGCTGTAAACTCACCCCAGAGCTGTGAATAAGTATTATCTTTGCCAGACATAACAGCAAACCATCTAATAACTGTGTGTAAAAACAACATCATCTCCCCATATGGTTCCCTTAACTTACTGATTAAGAGAATTGTTCCAGAGAAAGAAGGGAATTCTGCCATTTGCCATCTGCTTTGCCACATTTTTTGTTACTGGATCAGTTTTTGTAGAACAGGATAGTTTGAGTCACAATTATATCTAGCTAAACATATTTGATTTGTAAACAGCTTGTTAAATATCTTCTGTTACATATCTCCATTATTTTGTATTTTTATCACAAAGAAAAGCTGCTTAAAAATCCAAAATCATCTCCATATTGTCTTAGTTAATAGATTTTTTGATATCCAGAAACAAATGAAACTTTGCACGCCATAAAGGGATGGTTGATGTCTTTTGGCCTGAGGGGTAAGTGGCCTCAGGTCCCACTCCTCCAACACCTCCTGCAAATACCCCCAATGCCATGTGGCACTCACACTCTCTCAATTGCTCACTTGCCTTGTGCTCTATTCCATGGTGATACCCATCATGTTTTGTTTTTAGCTATTTCCCAAGGCAGTAAAGAAAAAAATGGATTTATTGTCTAAACCTCGAGTTATTTATGAACTTGGGTATTCATTGATAATGAGTCAAACACAAATCTGGAGTCTGCAATTTGACACAACAACAAAAAAAAAGTTATATGAGGAATGATTGAATGCTTTGCTTAAACTTGAAAACCAAAGTGATATAGTACGCTTTAGTGATTTTTTCTAACAGATGACGTGTCGAACCTTCTATATAATTGGTGTTCCACTTGAATTCCAAATGTTCCACACATGAAACAAATCAAGAAAATAAAAAAAGAACATATATAGTGTAGCAATTCTTGTGAGATAAGACCCATTAATATTGGTGGATTAAGCACTCACATTTTAGTTGGAGTGCCACAGACACTTCAATTTAATCTCTCGGGATTTTTTCCAGCCTCCAGGATATCTAGCAGGCTAAAAACTGAGATAATTTCATCAGCAAAAGATGTAGTAAATTAAAAATATAATAAACAGTCCTACATTTCGGTCTTGGATCTTCCATATTTACATAGGGTTAACTCTGATATAATAATAAAAACGATCAAAGTATGTCCAGATTTTTTAAATCTGAAAAGAAGAAATAAAAAAATATAAAAAAAGGTCCAAAATATCTCGCAATTTATGCGTGCAACACGTTTCGCTCACAACTGAGCTTCATCCAAGCTAGAACTTGGTAATGGATACTTCTTTACAAGTTTAAGATGAACTTGAGTTTAAGATGAGTTTGTTTGAAACCCCAATGAAGTTTTACAGGATGCTTGGAATCCTTCCCAGTCCACCTGCAGCACTAGATGTTCCACCACATAACATACAAAAGGTGTTTTCTTAAAACATCTGTTTATATACATACATACTGTTTACATACTGAAAATAAAGCAGCATTTGGCAAATCATTTAGCAAGATGGTCTCCAACAGCTACTACAGAATTTGTTGGATTTATGCTTTGAATCCTTTTAAAAGGATCCCTTTTTTAAGTGCTTATTTAGTCACCCAATATAAATCATCCTATTCTGGTCTTCCAAGAAGGAAGGAAGAAAATATGTAAACAAATAAGAAATGGTTTGATTTTAGTGGTTTTATCACATGGCTAGCATACAGGATGTGTACTGGGTGATCAATTATATATTTGTTTAGGTAGAATATGATATATGCAGGCTTAGTAGTTGGTCACCCGCTCAAAGTCCACGGACCCTGTAGTGAAGATGTCCCAGGCTGTCTGGACATCAGACACTTACCGAATAGAAATTGTTTTGCAAAATGGCACAATTGCATTATCTTATCTGTTACACAAATAAATATTATCAAATCTGGCATTTTATTCTATCCTGAAAGTTTACTATGAAAACAACACAAAGTTTTAAGAAGCCTTTCTGACTTTAATCGCTATTACCTACAAGTACCTGCTTTGGAGTTAAATGGCAATTAAGTGCTTCACATCAATTTAGGACTATTTCAACCTTTTACATAATTTAAGAATAAGGGATTGCACATACACCGGAGCTTGGAATAATTTGTCCAATGATTCTTACTGTTACAAAAATGTGTTAAATGCAGGAGAGTAAGTGTAACAGCACTTTTAACATATCATTTAAACTGGCTTTGGAAAAGCGATTGTGTTTAATTAAAACCATGTTTTCTGGAATGCCACCAGTGAATGACCTCTTTGTATACATTTGTTTGTTTGTTCTAAAAAAAATGCCCTTTTGTGGTTTAGTGGATTCTATAATGGAGAGGTTAATTGGACTTATGACTGCTTTTCCTATCTACTTAATTCGGCACATGGCAACAAAGCAGCCATAGGCTATTACTTTCTTGGCAGCTCGCTGACAATATTTTGATTTGTCATGTGTTTGGCTGCCATCCCAGAACCTGTAATAGGTCCTCTCTCTGCCCTGTAGGATCAGCTAAAAGTGCCATAGCAAAGTACGGAGATGCAGTGTCATCTGCAGTGAAACACGGCTAGCATGAGTGTGTGCGCCATCATAGAAGCCACCCATCATGCCACCCATTTTGACTGGATGTAGGGGTGGATAATATAAGGTCTTTAAAAAGTGCCTGGTAAGAAACCACATATATAAAGATAAGAAAGCTTAACTTTTTTTTTCAATAGGGTTTTATCTGTCTAAAATTATTACATTGTCCAGAATTATAGGAGCTTGATTCATTGATTAACTAGTGTTTACAGCAACAGAAGAAAGTGTGGTTAACGATTCAACTTACTATCTTAACTTACTGTCTAAACTTAAATGTCTTGTTAAAGCCCTTGGAACTAGTTGAAGCTGGCTGTTTCAGTCCCTCAGTTCCTAGGTTTGTTGCCGCATACCCCGGCGGGCAACTAAGCTATTTAGCTGAAGCTGAGGGACTGACGTTGAAGATACAGCAGCAGCAGAACGGAAATATCAGATTGTTCCATTTCAGGCAGCGTCCTCACGCTAGGCTCCTCCCATTTGTGTGATAACGCAACAGATGCTTTGATGGGAGGAGCTTAGCATGATGACGCTGGAAAGTAAAATCAACGACGCATGACTGCAGAGACGCCATTTAATGTGTTCAGTTGCAGTGTGCTCGCTCTGCCATGTGCCTCTAGGTTTGTTGTGCCTAACACTGCCTATTAGGCAAAAAAAAATAATAGCCTAAATTGAGATCTACACCAGTGACACCTATCGGGCCTGGGGACCCTGTTTCTTTGTTGGGGGGATAAAATGGGTGACATTTAAAGTGGGTGACTAGGAAGTGTTCATTTTGCAAGTTTCGGGTTTGGACATTCAAGTGAACATTAAACTAGCTTGCCCTTGCATATCCTTGTCTGAAACTCATAAATGTCACAGGCCCTCGTATGCCAGAACAGTGAGTCTGCAAGCTGGTTTGAGACTGTCAGCATGTGAGGGCATGTAGCCAGTAGCGTACCTAGCGGGGGTCGGTCCGCACCGGGTGCCGCTCATCAGGGGGGTGCCAACTTGCCGGCACCCCTCCAGACGGACAGTAATGTCCGCCGCTGGAGTAGCAGGCTCGCAAGGGAGCGGTATCTGAGGTTTTTAACAGACCCCTGGCTCCCTTGAGTGATTTTAAGCCGGTTCAAGGATCTCCCTCGATACCGCTCCCTTGTGATCCGCGCGGCAACAGCTGCTGTGCGCCGGGGTTTGTTGTCAGATCCCGGCGCACAACACTGAATAGGGCAATCATACTTCTATCATGCCAAGTCTGCGAGTACATCCTGGAATCTGGGTACGCCTGGGCATGATAGGAATGTGATTGCTGTTAACAATCATATATATATATATATATATATATATATTTAATTGTTTTGTCCTATTTTGGTGTGTTACTTACTTTAACCCCTTCGTGACAATTGCCGGTCCGGGCACGTCACTGAAAATCGTGACGATTATGACAATTGACGTGCCAGGACCGGCACGTCTTTAAACGGGTGAAAAAATCGATCCGTGATCGATTTTTTCACTCAAACGGTGTTGCTCTAATGCCTCGACATCGAGGCATTGAGCAACACCAAAAAAAACATTCCCACCCCCCCCCGATCGCTCCTAGGAGCAAAAAAAAAACATGTTTGAAAGACTGCACGTCTTTCAAACATGGCGGCGCCCGCCGCCGAAAAACGGGTTTAGGAAGCGATCGCGAGTCGCTTCCTTTGCTTAGCTGGTGTTGCTAAGATGCCTCAGTATCGAGGCATCTTTGCAACACCTGTATAGCAAAGGAAGTGACTCGCGATCGCTTCCTAAATGCTCAACTTACCTTCCCGGTGCCGGTGTCTTCGAAACACACGCAGTGTTTCAAGATGGCGGCGCCCATCAAGCTGGGGGGCGGAGCCTGCTGACATCATCGGGGGGGTGTTGCTGGATGTCATGGACATCCAGTGAATAACACCCCTAGTGGTCAGATCACTCATAAGAGTGATCATGATTTGATAAATCAAAGGCAATGTTTTCTAAACATTGCCTTTGATCAGTATTGGATCTGACCCCCTCCTTCACTTGCTTCTAGTGAGGGAGAGAGACAGATCGGTGTGTTCTGGTATTTCAGGTATTCCCTAATAAAAATATATATATATTGATCCAAAGGCTCTTATAAGAGCCACCCATATAATATTAACCCCTTCATTGCCATTGATCACTGCATAAACAGTGATCTTGCATAGTGGCAATTGTTTTTGGGTTTTTGTTTTTTTTTTACATGTTTTTTTACTTTTTTTAGTTTTTTTTACTTTTTTTTAGTTTTTTTTTTATTTTTTATTATAGCCATTAACCCTTTCCTTCCCCACTATTTTTGCTGCAATTCTTACCATGCAGCGGTATACGGCTGAGGAGGCGTATGCCTTTTTGGCCACAGATTCTGAGGCCACTGATACAGCGTCATATTTTGACGTTGGTCAGTTCACAGATACATCTAGTGATGTATCTGTGGCTGTTAGGACGCCTACCACACGTAGTCGTGGCAGTGCACCAGAGGCATGGGTAGCGCCTAATAGGTACAAGCCAGCTATCCCTCCTTTTTCTGGAATTCCTGGCATCAATATTGATGTTACAGGATTCACTCCACTGCAATTTGTGCAGGTTTTTTTGGGAGACGATGTCTTGGGAGACATTGTCACACAAACAAACATTTATGCCCAGCAGCACCGTGCTGCTAGCCCTAATTCTTTTTGGGCAAAACAGCCATGGACTCCCATTGACGTGCCAGAATTTCTTAAATTCTGGGCACTCACAATGTTAATGGGCATTATAAAAAAGCCCTCCATCCGCTCCTACTGGAGCACCAGCCCCATCTTTAGTACCCCCATTTTTGCCCAAACTATAACTAGGCAAAGGTATGAAATGATTCTTCGTTTCATGCATTTTAGCGACAACAGCCTGTGCCCCCCTAAGGAGGACCCCCAGTTTGATAGGCTGTACAAAATCCGCCCCCTGATTACCCATCTCGCTGCCAGGTTTCCAGAGGTTTATACACCTGGAAAGAATATCTGCGTGGATGAATCCCTAATGAAATATAAAGGAAGGTTGGGATTCAAGCAGTATATTCCTTCCAAGCGCTCCAGGTATGGAGTGAAGGTGTATAAGCTCTGCGAGAGCGAGACAGGATATACTCATGCCTTCCGGGTATACGAGGGTAAGGATAGCTACCTTGACCCTCCAGGTTGCCCAGATCATCTGGGCACCAGTGCCAAGATTGTTTGGGACCTAATATTCCCCCTTATGAACAAAGGCTACCACTTGTATGTAGATAACTTCTATACAAGCGTCCCTTTGTTCAAGCTGCTGTATTGTTTCGATACGGTAGCTTGCGGTTCTATAAAAAAGAACCGCTTGGGTTTCCCACAACGCCTGGTACGAACCCGGCTAGGAAAGGGGGAGACCTCAGCTCTACGCCAAGAGGAGCTTTTGGCATTGAAGTTCAAGGACAGAAAAGAGGTGTGCATGCTGAGCACCATCCACGATGAGAGAACCGTGGAGGTTTCTGTCCATGGCAGAGCTGGGGTCACTACAAAGCCAGTGTGCATCAGGGCCTATAACAAGCACATGGGTGGAGTTGATCTGTCAGATCAACTCCTACAGCCCTACCTCATTATGAGGAAGACAAAGGCCTGGTACAAGAAGGTTGCAATTTATCTAATGCAAATTGCAACCTATAACGCTTTTTTGCTGCACAAAAAAGCAGACACTGGGCTGAAGCTGTCTTTTTTGCAGTTTCAGCTCGAAGTAATTTCAGGTATCTTGTACCGTGATGCACCTGGTCCCCAAGTAGTGATGGGAACCAACAGAATTGGGGCTACCCATTTTATTTTTAAAATCCCCCCTACAGCAAAGAAGCAGAATCCCCAAAAGAGATGCAGGGTATGCTACAGCAGGGGGCAAAGAAAGGACACCACATTTTACTGTCCAGATTGCCCTGGAAAACCTGCACTCTGTGTCGGTGACTGCTTCAAGCTGTATCACACAGTTTCCCATTTTTAAATTTTTTTTTGTTCCTGCTCCATTTTTGTATTTTTTTTTAATTTTTTGTTACATTTACTGTTTTTTAGCTTTTATTTGCTCCACCATTTTTAAGCGTTTTTATTTGCACTGTCAAGTGAACCCTGTGTCCATTCCGTGGCATGAGGGACCACTTAAGGTGCTAGATCAAATCCCTTCTTGGAGATAGGCCAGGCTTTCTTGTAACCTGTCCCTACTGATAGTTGGGTACAAGCATTTTTCTTTACCCAGATGTAAAATTCCTACTGAATTTGAATTGCTCATGTTCCAAATGTGGCCCTTTTGCCCCCAAACAATCTGACAAACCCATGCATGTGGGGTATCAATGTACTCAGGAGATGTTGCTGGACACATATCTGGGTGTTGTGTGACAGCAACATATACCAGGAGCTGTAATTTCACACCTGAAGTACAAAGTATGTGAAAAAAACACCAAAAACAATTACTATCCCAAACTTTGACAAGGGTTGGTGGTAGGATTAGTGCATGGAAAGGGTTAAACTATCAGCATCTAAAATACCCTGGGGTGTCTAGTTTTCAAAAATATATGGTTTGGTGGGGTAAATTAAATTTGCTGGCTTCAAAGATGCCCCAAATACCACATAGAGACAGAATTACCAGATTCAGAGAAAAATGGTTTTGAATTAGCAAAACGCTACTTGTACTTATTGCCCCATAACGTGTAGAAGAAAGCAAAAAAACATAAAAACATTGGGTATTTCTAAACTCGGGACAAATAGTAGAATCTATTTAGCAGGTTTTTTCAGTAGTTTTTTATGATGAATAAAAGATTTTTCAAATAAAAGTGAGAAAATGTGTTTTTTTTTCAATTTTTCGTCATATTTTATTATTTTTATTATAGGAAATTACATCATATGAAAAAAATTTTGGTGTCTGAAGAAAGCCCTTCTTGTCCTGAAAAAACCAATATATAACTTGTGTGGGTTTAGTAAATGGGTTAAGAGAAAATTACAGCTAAACACAAACACCGCAGAAACGATAAAACAGCCATTGTCACGAAGGGTACAAAAAGTAAAATCAGCCTTTGTCACGAAGGGGTTAAATAAAAGTGTTAGATTTTTTTTATGGTGTGTGGGGGGGGTCGGTTTCGGCCAGGTAAATGCTGCATTTTCGGTTTCAGTTCAGAATTCGTTTCGGTGCATCCCTAAGCCAGACAATGAAGTGGTGGGCCTACACCACATCAATGTTTGGCTTAGTATATAGTGATAGGAGTTATGCTGCACTATTGTCAATGTCTGGCTCAATGTATAGTGATAAGTGTTATGCTGTACCACCGTCAATGTCTGCCTCAGTATATAATGATAACAGTAATGCTGTACCACCTTCAGTGTACCACCTTCTATATAATGGTAGAAGCTATGCAGTTTTAAAGTGTGTCTGTGGGGGGGGTGCCACATATAGGATCCGCCCCAGGTGCCAAATACTCTAGGTACGCCCCTGCATGTAGCTCATGTTGAGCCAACCCTTAACTGGACTGGTCACTTGACTTCTTGAACAGACCCAAAGAAAAAAAGAATTGTAAATAGTGCCATAAACGATTAATATATTTATGAATATATTTATGCAAAACCAAGCTTTCACTCAAACAATCTGGTTGATGTGCAACACATTGCAAGTATTTTAATGGCGAAGAATGATATTTTTCGGCTAAACCTTACTGTTGTCAAATAACAATATTAAAGAAGAGTATTAAATAAAATGCATGTCAAATAAAAAGAGGCAAAAGTATTCTTCAGAACATCAAAACAAAGATGAAATATTTACTATATGAACAGCATAACCTTCATGAGGCGACATCACATTGCATTGTTCCTCTATATTAGTATAAATGTAGCATTCAGGTTTTTGATAACCTTGTTGGTAACAAATGATGCATAACAAAAAATGTCCTATATATCTCTTTGCTTATGCCATTGGCTGTGTTTTCATATGTTCATTATATACACACAGATAGACAGCTGTTGGGTATACTAGAAACATAGAAACGGCACTAACATAGGTCTCCGAACTTGTCAGAACTTAACAATTTGATGCAATGATGGGGCATATTTGGCATTGGCCAATTTCACATCCTAATTTTGTACATGTGTTTATGATGAAGTAAGATGAGGCAATTCCCAAAGGCTTTGGAACTGGATGAAAGTTAAAATGCCAGTCAAAGGAGTCAACAAGGGAATAGTTCACTGTGCTCTTTTAATTGTATTTAACTAGACAATAGAATTAAAATGTTATTGATTGAAATACTGTTTTTATTTACATATGTATAATTATTTTTATGAGCGTGACACCAACTGATGTAATCAGGTCTTTCCAGTTGATGTTACAGTAAAGAAAAGGTACTGTCAGGATTCGGCTCCAGCCCTCCAAACTGCCAGGCGTGGTTGTCCCTTTAAGACATCTGCCTGCTTCTCCACAGCTTGCTGTTTGGCTTACTTGTGTGTCTGTATTTTATGTACCTTTGCCCTTTTTCCCTTATACATCTGAGGATCTCGGTTCCTCTCTTCCTATGTCCCGGTTGAGATATCCTATCCTTGCTTAAAGGAGAAGTGTCTGAGGATCTTGGGTCCTCACTCCATCCCCTCTGTTTCTTGCCTAGTTCCCTGTCCTTTGTGGCGTCCTGTACCATGTATGTAGCTGTACCAATGGCAGAGAAACTCCCTGCCGGCGACCAATAGAGTCGCTCGTACAACTCTTGGAGTTGGGAGGCCAATGGTCTCCCCAGGCCAAGTTCCGCGTCAGGAGTTAGAGGGCCGTGCAAGCGACTCTATTGGTCGCCTGCATGGGAGGAGGATGCATCGCACAGACCTTTAACTCCTGACAACGGAACTTGGCCTGGGCCCGCTCCAAGAATGAAAGGTCTGTATGAGTGACTCTATTGGTCGCCAGCAGATGGTTCGTCTGCCATCAACCAATGCCAGTGCACTTCATTGGTTGATGGCAGAGAAGGCCCCTGCCGGCGACCAATAGAGTTGCTCGTACGGACCTTTTATATTCCTGGCCGCCAAAGCTGCTGCGTAGTGCGTACCACGCTAACACCGTATTAACCCCTTCTACAAAAAAACAGCAAAAAAAGGAAGAAGAAAAAAACCAAACACGAATATTTGCCCGACCTGAACAAAGGAACGGGCGAATATTCTTGGAATACGAAGATTTTTTCCCCCACGAAGAGTTGGCTGGCCTAAGTCCTAGATGTTACTTCTTGATTGCACTCTATCCCCATAGGAATGTATATGTAAAGATTATATGCCACTTTCATGTGTCTTTTATATTTTCTTTAGTAAGAAACATATGCATATATGTGTGTAGATGTATACATGTAGCTTTTTTGTTGGCTAACAATATCATTTTTGTTTTTGATATCTATAGGGGAATGATTTTACCTTTTCGACAAAAACCAAGGGCCCGGTAATTTTTCCATATCTTAATATTTTATGAAGGGTACAGTTTGTCCACTTAATATAATTAGTACATATGGTCCAGCTGTGAAGCAATAGCGAAGGACTTCTAACTTATTATTAATTAGCTTCATTAAAATGCAAGTACGTGAACATTGCTAGGTAAACAATACCGTATGCCATGAAGTCATTACTTGACAGGAAGTGGTCTTACTAACAGACGTTCTACGGGATATTTTTAGGATTCTTTTTTAATTTTTTTTTTTAAACTCTGTAGGTACTGGTTAGCATTTGACTGACATCAAGGACAGAGACGAATAGCTAGGAGAGACTAGCTGTACAGCAAAGCAATTCTTTTCACATCATCTCAAAATATGCCTAGAGTAGGTCAAAGGTTGACAACAAAATGACAGGCCTTCCTCAGTTGCCGCGGTGTCACAGCGGGAGTATGTCAAGTAAAATTTCTCAAGCCCCTTTGCGAATTTTTACATGTCCACATTCTTTTCCATCTTTTAAATTGGGAAGAATTGGCAGCTTTATGATTAATGTCCAAGCTGATTATCCAAGTCTATTGTTTTGGTCGGTTGTTTAAAGCGAGTCAAGCATTATCATGAGATACCGATGTCTGGCAAAAAATAAATATGTACACACAAGAGCAGAATGCTATACGTTGATACATTTAATTCTGTCTAGGGAAAAGCAATGTCTAGGTAAAGTGAATTTATATTACCGAACGTTATACTCCAGGTCCAATGACGAGCAGAGTGGCAAAGTCTAGTGAAGGTTCAATTTATTGAGAATCCTTACAGGTCACCAAAGTATGGGTTTCACAGGGAAATGCATAATGCAGAACGGAACCTTAATTTACCATAGAGACAAGGGAAATGCCGGCTAATGCACTGCTGTTCCTTAGTCGGACTTCACAGTCACTCAGAGTTAGCACTTTAGTGACCTTTCCACATTGTAATTCTAGGGTTTTATTGGCTGAAATTCTGATTTTTGAGTTTAGAGTAGAGTTAGCTTACCACTGATCAGAATCTGAATCAGAAGGGGAAAAAAAGCATATCTTAAATGGGATGCAAACTAATAGAATTACAACGCTCGCCCTTGTATTTAAAGTTCTAATACAACATCATTATAAAGTCCAAATAACAATACTGTATTGCAAATCCACAGAGAGGTAATACTTTATATCAGTCATAGAAATCCAAGTAAAGCTAGCAAAAAAATGTGTGTATTCCAAAATCTATAATTTTTAAAATGCATTCACAGCTAGTTAATTTATGTCGATGTTAGTGGACTTCAAGCAATGATAAATCAGGAGTTTGGTTTTAACATTTAAGGTACAACTCAAGCTCATGCCTTTTCTAGTGAAACAGAAAGCAGAGCATTTGTTTTTTAGTGTCACTAAAAACTGAATTGGGCTGAGAATATTTGTTGTAATAATTACAGAGACAAATTACTCAGATTTGCAATACTCACCAACTCAATTTATTATCTGGACCAACAGAAACTTGCAAATCTCAACAGCAAGTTCTTGAAACCGGATATCCCCTAAAGCAGCACCAAATATACTAAGCTCTCACACCTCTCAGTGTAAATATATTATATTGTAATAAGTAATCGTAGCAATAAATCATAATATTCCCAATTATAATTCAGAATTAGCCTTCCCATATGGAATACTTGCCACAAAGACAGACTATACAAACTCTCATCCACTCTTTTCCTTGTAACTTTGTTCAATTTAATGTTAGTTTTTTGTTTTCTTTTTTTAAGGTTGTTAACAAACCTTGAATACATCAGCTAAGAGCCACTTGGCCCACCCTGTCACCCAATGATTTTCTACTGGTTGTATGTTATATGTTCCTCAGTTTTGCTTTATGTTCTAGAAAGCCTATAGCCTATCCTGTGTTTGCTTTAATTTCCTTACTGTATCAACTTAATACCAGTTCCAGCGGAAGATTTTTCCATTTTTTCCACCACCCTTTCAAAGTATGATACATGGATTTAAGACCTGCAATGCAAATCTACCCCTGCATAAAGACCATTGATCTTGAGGGTTTTATATAATTTCATTAGAATGCATGTGTTCATTACGGAAAGGGTCCTTAGGTCCGATGCCTCCCCCATATTTCCCAGGTGAGCTGGTGATGGTAAAGAAATATTGTTTATATTGTATTATTCATAATGATTCATGATATATAGATCGCCATCACATTCTGCAGTGCTGTACAGTGGGTAAATAGGACATAACTTGAACCTACAGACACAAAAGTTGAAGAGGACCCTGCTTGTTTTAAAGAGTCTCTCATCTGACTTCCATTTGTCCTACATCCCAGGGCTAAATGGAAATATACACCCAACAAATCCATTGTGTACAGATAATTAGATTTTTTTTATATAGTCTATTTATAATTAAAATATTATATTTTATTTAATTAATGATGAAGTGCTTTGTCCATACATTAAAAGGGTCTGACAAAACTGGAGCTGACCAATTAGGTAAAGAGAACCCGGCTCACAAGCTTACAATGATCTACATAAATCAAATCTTTGTGGAAGTATGAAAGTATATAAGGTTAAGTTTCAATTCTGCTGTATGTCCCAAGAACACTATCAGTACCCCAGAGAAGTTGGAACCGGCCTTATAGACCTTCACTGCTTCTCCTGTCTGCATTTGTTTTTCTCTTACTGGCTAGATTCCATGTGACTGCATTAAAGCCCAAGTGATTAAATGGCTTCAATAAGAACAAACAACCTTTTCAAGGAAATAAACAAAATGCATCCAGAAGTTAATAAAGTATCAATGTTATGCTAGTGAACAATATTCTCTATCCATTTAATCTATCAACAACTATTTAATCTTCGTTTATAACCCAAACGTAATATCACTGTACGGGTCCTAGCAAAGAAGAATCCAAAGAAATGTTTAATACCCTTTTCCTTACATCTGAAGAAGAGATATATGTGGTCTGTCTATCAAGTGTCTAATAAATAATAAGTGTAAGCAATCTTAATTCTGGCATTTCAGACTACCGGTCTCCCCATTAAGCTGTTGAACAGTCACGCTACTTTCATTTATTCTCTAATTATTGAATATGTCTGAAGTTGAGGCATAGTGTTTTTTATATTTTTATTGTACTCCTGTAATATTTGATTGCGCTTGATATACACACATAGCTTTTCCCCTGGATCTAAATACCTTGAGCTTTCTTAAAATGCTCTTGTGACCTTGCCCCTCCCTTCCCGTCGCACACTGACACATCTAGCCTAAAATTACGTCTTGCATCACCTCAGGAAACTCCTGGCTAATTTCATTATATTGGAGGGAAAAAATGTAAATGAAGCCAGACAGCTGGTGTTTTGCTTGTGGCGAGGAGAGTTAGGGGGACCTGAGGCCTACCTCATCAGTGGCTTGAATCCCCGCTTGCATAGACAGGCCCCGGTGGGAAGAGAGCGGAGGAGCTATGGAAGCAGCTGGAACAGATGGCAAAAATAGCACAAAAAGTAGCTAGATGTATTTTCATTATTCAGCGAAGACTATAGTGCTGTTTACCTGGGTAAGCAGATACTACTGTCTTGCGACAATGTATCCGTCTACCTAGGGACATGGAACTGTCTTTTTGCATAAATGATATTCCTTTACATATGTTTTATGAATGAGATGTACTGTATTGGGATGCAAGTACTAAATAGATATTAACCCAGTCGATGACCCAAAAATACCTCTGTGGTCCTCTAACTTTAGAGATTTTCTATAATGAAATCCCTTAAATTGGTATATCACATCCGCATATTTTGATTTTTTTTGTCAGATGCAATTAACGAAAAAAATAAACATTTGTGCTTCTAATTGTAGAACAATGGAGGTTATATATAAAAGTTATTCCAGTGCAAGGTTAGAATTGTGATCTTAAAATAGCAATCAATGGAATTCACCAATGTGTCTTATGGTGATAAGCCCATGTCACAGACTTTCACCAGAATCCTGTTGTATATATATACTGTATTTCCCCATGTATAAGACGCACCTTTTTTAGAAGAAAATGGGGTCTAAAAAGTGGGTGCGTCTTATACAGTGGTGGTAGATTTTTTTACTGGAAAGGGGACCGGAAAGGGGACCTGCTGCATACCTGTGTTGCTCAGCAGCGTCTCTTGATCCGTCGCGGCGACACAGGAACCCAGTGGAGTCACATGAATGTACATCGCATCACATGACTCCGCTCAGTTCCTGTTCGAGGAACGCAGAGGAAAACAGTCTGCAAGCTACACCAGAAGATCTGCACTTTTAAGGAACAATCTATACTGAAGTAATATCACCCTGAACAGTAGTTTTATCTCTCAGAGCTGAGATAAAAAAAAAAAAAAACACTGAAATAATCAATGCAAAACAATGTTTTTATTCCATTGTGTAAACAATAGCCCTTATGGTGATGACACTACATTTTATGTCTTTACGTTGGTCTATTAAAGGGTTCAATAACCTTAGGATCAGCTTTTTTAGAAAGTTCCCAGGTATGCTGATAAGCAACCTACAATCTTCCTAACCCCTTCCTTGCTACATGTTGTCTCCTATGTGATGGGGCTCATGTTTCTGAACACTTTTCATCCCTATTTATGTTTCTTACAATTGAAAGCCTGTTATAGAAAACATGCAGATATTTAAATTCAACACCAAGGAACTTTCCTGTAAAAATCCTGACTATGGCAAACATTGACCATATCAGCCTCTATATACCTTAAAATACACAAAGGAATATATATTACATAAAATAGAAAACATCAAGATGCTTGTACTATAATCAGAGATAATGTGGGATTGAAGTGTTTTCCAGTGAGAAGAGAATTATGCTAATTATTTTATAATAGGTTCCTGCTGACTTTGGAAACTAAAAATAAATTATTTAACAGCACTTAGATTATGAGTACTTATGCAGAGAGCCTCATTATTCCCTTAAATGCTTAAGAAGTTCCAAGTGCTAAAAAATAAAATTCTAGGTTTGTTTTCAGTTGCTCAATTACAAAACCATTAACAACAGAATTCTGTAAAACACAATGTATGTACAATAATGTTATTTTGTACCAAATTAGCGAGAAATTGTTGGCTTCTCAACACTGACATAGGCGTTGATTCCTGGTCAGGCAAGGGAAAGCCTCACTACTGCCTCTTACGCTTTTCTTTGAATTTTAGAGATTGTTTGCTGATGATTATTTTGGGTGATGTGGGTATGTGCAGAGATATGTTTAGCGATCTCAGCTGCCCACTCCACGTACTCCATCCATTAACAGAGCACCAGGATATGATGTCATATACATCATATGTAACAGGCTCAATGAGCAGCAGCACTTCATGGGGAAATCTGACCTCCCCCTTACTTGGCTTTGTGGCAGGGAACTCCTAGCCCTCCTGGACCTGGTGGCCTAAGCCAGCATCACTGGCATACATACATCACAGAATACATCGCTGGGTATGTGCAGTATAAATATGCTTGGGTCTGTCACATGGTCAACTAACTGACCAGACTCGCCGGCTAAGTTTCAGACAAGGGCATGCAAATTGAGTACAAATGTGGATGTCCATACTTGACACTTGCAAAACATCCCCCTTATTAATAAATATTCCTACCCACTTTCTACCCAGTTTCACTTGGAATCCACCCATTTTCTTCATTCTAATGATTAGCTACTTCTTGCTGCATGACTATTCCTGCCTTCCAAACCAAACTCCCATATGGAGCAGCAGTGAAGGAGTTTGGGGTCAGCTAACCTGGGAAGAATCATAGTATATGTTAAAAAATGTTAATTATTAGAAAAATGCATGACTGATATAATTGACAAAAATTTTAAAAAATATTGAATTTTTTATATTCTCTAGCACTCATCTAACAAAGCAACACATGAACATATTCTGAAGTATTATCCTTGAATTCATACAAGTCATTATTTCAAGAACCATTAAACTCTTTCATTTATCTTTATGTCTTCGTTAGTGAGGATGTCTTTTGTTGCATCATTGCATTAAATTATAGAGTGTTCAGAAATATATGAATATGATTAATGCGTCTTACATGTTCAAACTTTTCATCAATATTCATACTCCCCTAATGTGGATCTATGGTTCATACATGTCATATTCTTGACCTGACTTAGTAAGTTTTCTTAGTCTTTGTCTCATCATTGAGGAAGTTCTGTTTTGAGAGAAAAAAAAGCAGGGCTCCTGAAAAAGACAGAAGGTCCTTACCTAATCCTGCAGGAAAGAAGGTTTAGAACAATAGGCCAACTAGACCTTCCAAGACCCACAAATGAGTTGCAACACTTGCAGTACACCAGGCAGGTCATGCCCAGCAAGACGAGAGGTCAATACTGGAGAAGGACAGATGACTGAGTGATCTGGTTACTCTGCACAGCCATGTCGGCTGTAGGACAGGTACGGACTGATGAGGAAGCCGGACTAGGAGGTTAGTTCTAAGTGACCACCAAGGTTGTCTGAGAAAGCCTAAGGTCAAAAACCATAGTCAGAAATGTAATCCAAAAGCCAACAGCCAGCTGGATCATTCTATTTGCTGAACAGTGAGTGCATGGGTGCTGGCAGTGAATGGGTGTTTGCAGTAAGTTGCTTTATTAAGCTTAAACCTTTCCATTTCCTAAGAAAGATCCTGGATACAGGAAGGGTTATAGGCACAGGATCGGATCCATCCCTCTTCAAGGGGTCAATTCTATTTCTTCCTCCCTATCCCAAGAAGCAGGTGATGCCTCTAAGAGTATTTTCCCAGGAACGGAAATGGAGTAAGGGAGGCATTGAAAGAGCACCACGCCAACCATACAATATTTCTTTACCCAATTTTATATTATTTCTGTGTGTGTGAGGGGGGTTATATTTTCAAACTAAACTTTGCGAATTGCAGCAGAATATAGTCATTTAACCTGTATCTCCTTGCCTGAAATTCACAAAATGTAAAGTTGCATTTAGTCCCTAAGAAGTGGTATATTAGTGAATAGACATGTTGTTTAGGGTATGTTAACAAAACTACACAAAATAACCAGCGCACAGTGAACAGGCATCAATATTAATCTTTTTTTTGTTTAGGAAATGTTAGAACTGTTGGACTGAAATTCAGCTGAGTTGTTCCTTAACCGAGAACTTCTAAGAACTCCTAAGTGAATAGCCCTAAGCTTGCGTTAAATAAAATATAGGGTTCAACCTTAACAGCTGCCTGAATGTAGAACATGCAAATTCTGATCATGTGATATGTTTTACATTCAACTTTCAGATGCTGCATTTTTGTTACATATATAAATAGACAATGGTCAAAAGGACCTAGTCTGCCTGTTTGAATTCCATTGTAAGCTACTACTCCTTTTGTAAAGTAGAATTTTTGTTGTGCATTAATGGTCATCCTGCCACCTTCTAGCTTGAAATTATGTCCTCTAGTTCTGGCACTCTTTTTGTAAAAAAATATTTCTATCGTGTCTACCATTTTCTTCTACCCCTTCAGGGTGTACACACTGTTTTTCCTGGTAAGCCCACAAATCAATGAAGTTGCTCTTCTCCGACGTCTCTCTAAATTGTTATCGCATGTTTTTTGAAGCCATGATCTCATGCTTCTTGATACTGTCAGTCAAACAATACCTAGAGGTTAGCAGTTTGTATTGTGATGATAGAATTCAAATCAAAGCATATGTATTCCTAAAAAAGAGAGAGGAATTTTAACAGCATATCTAACTGAAGGTTTCCTGGCACAAGCCATACGGTTTCAGATTCATAACTACAGGAACTTAACTTCTAGAGACTGAAAGTCACGGACCATGTCAATAATATCATGCCCTCTGATCCCATTTGGAGAGGGGTCACCGTATCTTTCTGTTGGCTGGGACAAGGTCAATTGTATTAGAGTGACCATAGGGGTATGCATTGCAGTCAAAAGAGATGGTGACACTTATTTTTAAGCAGTTAAAGAGGTAAAAAAAAAACTTTTCCCTGCCACATAATATATCCTGACCTCAAACAAGAGGTCATGTTTAGTTGTATTTATGCTTAGACAGATATAAATACCCTCCATGGTGAGTCTTATTAGACTCACCCACAACTTCCACAGAGCCAGCAATGGAGCCTGGAGCTGACTGGTGGCAAGTAAACCACATGTCAGGAGATGTGTTTGGCTGATAAATAGCAGGAGGATGAAGAAAGGGGCAATTGCAGGAGGGGGATTCTCCAGAATCCCCTAAGAATATACAAGGAGGAGACCCTGTAAGTTTAAAGGGATAGGATAACTAGAGTGTTCATTTAAAGTGACCGGAACACAGATAGTTGCCCAAATATTGTGTCAACTCTAAAGAAATCTTTTTGTAGTGTTTTAAGATGCTAAAAATGAAAGATTTCCACCCACCTATGAGAAAATCCATGTTTCACTGGACATAAAAAAAAAAAAATTACAAAAGATTTTCAGAAGAGGCTGTAAAATTAGTAACCATGGAAGAGGTAGTAGACGGAAACAAAATCATTTATTTGCAAATATATTTAACCGGCACACAATGTGTTAAAGCCTTTACAAAATATATATATAGGCAGTATTTTTGCTGCCACTGTAGTGTCAGTATTTCATAGTATTAAGTCAAATATACATAGAGGGGGGTATTTATTGTTTTATGTTAAAATAAAAATTTGTTGGGAAGGAATCAAAATATCAAATATAGAATTCGTTTGATAGCCTTGAATACTAAAAAAATAAAATAAAAAGAAAAATGATGTACAAAAGATACGGTTCTCAAAATAAGCAAAAAGGTTGCAGGCAGACTTTAGGAATGTGTGGTTATTTGAAAACAGACAGAGGGAGACAATGGCTGTCGGGGAGGTCATTGTTCCTGTACTCACTGCTATTCCCAGCTGGAAGCAATGAGTCGGGATTAGGAAACTCAGGAGGTCCTTTACCGAATATAGTAGTTATGACATCCCAACTTTGCACATTTGAAAGTACAGACACAACACAGGACATACTTATAAAGCTCATTTGTAAAATACTGTATATCAAAATCTGGTTTTGGTCACAATCTGTTGATTATGAACTGTTTTTTGGTATGTACTATCCCTTTAAATTTTAAATGGTATGAAAATGCAGCACGTATAAAGATGCTTTGCCTGGTAACAATGTTCTAAAATACATTCCATTTGGGGATCTCATATTTTTATGCCAGTGATTTAATTGTGACATGACTGGGCTCCCAATCAGTTTTATTTCGTTTAATTGTATTTCATTTTAACTTTTTTGGAAGAGGAAGAAACTATTTTTCTCTCTCCTCCTCTTGATCTGTTTGTGCTGATCACACTGTGATCAACTTGCAGGGCACCATAGCCAATTGCAACAATTGTGATCAGCAAGCAGGGGGAGCAATGGAAGAGCCCAACAGGGTCTAGAAAGACCCTGCAGATGCTCTCCTGTCCTCAAGTGAACTTCCAGTGGATGTCAGCAGTGACACCTCCTGGAAAGGATATGCCCGATCGAGGGGTGAGTAACATTACACACGATCAGTCGGCAGGAAGCCAGAGATGTTTGGGTTTTTACTATAGTTACTATAATAACATTTAAGTGACAACTCTCTACACAGCTTAAATCTACTCAAATTCTTTATAGGAAACCTATCACATGATTTATCATACAAAACAATGTAAAAAATTACCCAATAAATTCCAAATCAAATTAAACTGAATATTATTTAAATAAGCCCACACTCCCTGGTTAGATACATACATTTAAAGATGACAATGGTTAACACAACCTAGTATGCCTGTTTGAAACACTTTTTATAGGTTAATGCCTATCTCAAGCTTTCCTAAATTGTTTTACTGTGCTTGTGCTAATTCTGCTGCAAGTATATTACAGGTATCTACTACACTTTCTGTAAAGTAGACTGTTCTCGCATTACCTGCCATTTTTCCACCTTCTAACTCAAAATCATGCCCTCAAGTTCTGGCACTCCTCTTTTTGTTTCTCTCTTGGACTTTCTACTATTTTCTTCTACTCTTTCAGGGTGTACATACTAGTTTTGCAAAGTTTTTTTTACCACCTATTTCTTAAAGCCAGGATCTCATGCTTTTTGAAAGACTACCCCTAAAATATAGGTGTAGCTATCAAATACATTAATCTGCATATGATGGCTGGAATGTATATTTAAAATGCAGAGATTTTTAACCCCTTAAAATGCATTGTTTTCAATGGGTTTAGGGACTGCCCATTGTCCTTAAGGGGTTAAGAGAAAAGGCATCTAAAAACCGTTTACATAAACTCTCAGTGCTGATACCACTTGTTATTGCCACTTTATTGCATATATTGCCAAAGCAACTTTGTTGCATTTTAACTTTCTTGCGCTCTTGGACATTGAAGTCACACCATGCGAATGAAAAGTCCCATTTATAGTTAAGTCCTTTGTTCCTATGCATAAAATAATATAATCGGCTGAGTTTCGGCATGTGTCCTTTCTATTAACAGATTTGCACACACTTAGTCCCCTTCTGGATTAACATCTCTTTTTATATATCTTAACTCTTTAATAACACTGCTGTTCCAGCAAACAGGAAATATAAAGTTTGCTGACCAGGATGCTCAATGAGTTTCACATCAGACAGAATGAAATCTTTCATTCCACGTTTGTTGAAAACAACTTAGGTCGTTTTTGGGGCATTCCGAATTATTTTATTCTGCAAAAATGGTAGTTTTCATTTAATTACATTTTGCCAGCGAATATCCTTTAAAATGTGAAAATGTAATGAAATAAAATCTGATACATAAATAAGAATCATGCATTCGCATTAGTGTGCGAGTGCCATGAGTGTCTCAATGGGTTAATCCATCAGGTTTTGCTTTGAAGTTGATACAACCAACCAGCCCTTTTTTAATGCATCAATCTTAATTAAATCAGAATAAACCGTCAGATATTAAATATAACAGATAATATAGTTCGAAATAAAGCTGCTGGTTAACTTTGTATATTGCGAAGCATTGCAAAAATTATCTTATTTGACCATGAACTTCAGATGATCTAGTTAATGTTACTGTCAAACATCCTGCAGTCTTTTTTGAAAAACAGTAGTTGTTCCCCGTGCCCTTTGGCCAAGTTCAGTGGGACTATAGCACTAGCAAGAGCCATCAAACCGTCTGACAGCTTGTCACCAGCGAGACTCCATTAATTTACACGCATTTTCCACTTTCTGGCATCTGCCATGATAACTCTCTTCTCTTCTAAGCAACTCCTGTTTGCATTTAACACTTGGGTTAATTTTCATCAGAGTTTAAATTTAGCCATCAGTTATTTCAGAGAGCTGTCAGCCAACATATGGACGGAGAAAAATACAGCTGAATTTATTATAAAGTGTAATCTGTTGAATGTGAAAGAGGAAAAGCCAACTGCAATATATTGGAAGGTCCCGTCAGGGGGACTAGGGTTATGAATGAGCAGCAGAGTGGATTAGTTCTTATATACACCAGAGTGGCATCTTAGTTCCCTGGGAGATCCATGATATATCAAAAAATGATGGAAAGACACAGTTCAATTTGTCCCCCTTTTATAAAGGATAATTAACCTGTCAGTCTTGCTGTTTTAACAACTTCATTATATTGAATCTGAAATGGGTGCATGGAACTTTGGCTCTATTCCAGGAGGAGCGGGGGGCATTGTGCAAATGGTTAAAGGGGAACAACTCTAATAATATTTCCCATGTACTAAAATAATTGAAAATGTTACAATCAGTGCACTCAATAGGGTTCACTGAAACTGTCTCGAAATGGTTTCATACGTATGGCGCTCTATAAGGTCCGTGGGGAAATTAATTGTCTTAAACTGCAACAGGAGTTTTAAGAACCTTTATTTTTAAGCTATTGGGATATACTTACAAGAGTATTTTATTTACCAGAGTAAAATATCCAGTCTCTAACTATCATTTACAAATCCCTTGCTAATAAAAGCAGGCAGTGATTTCACCGAAGCGTTTAAAGGGAACAACCACTTATACATTTGTTAGCCATATATGTGAATTGGTAAGTTCAGGCATCAAAGCTTGTTACAAGACATCCAAGACAGTCCTTTTCAAGTTTCATGTCTAGTTCTACAGTACCGGACATCAACTCATCTACTCAAAAAAAGAGCTCTGTAGAGTTGGATGTTGCACATACTAGTTTAGGGTTTGGTTGCTGTCAACTGAAGCTTGAGTTTGACGGTTCACTTAAATTGACCCTAAATCTGTTAGATTAGCCAAGTCAGCAGATAAATTAGTGGTTAGCTTGTTATTTTTTTGCAATCCTAATTAGTTGTATGAAGTCCTGGGTAAACTTGTTGATTTTGTTGTATTGAAGCATGGTTTTCAACTCAACTCAAACTTCAGTAAATTAACAATTTGCTATCCTTTTTGTTGCTAGGTTGTAGTCAACTCTTACTTAGACCGAGTTGGCTTTAGTAAATAGAGGAGTTGCTTGATTTCTCCCAACCCAGACAATTTATCTTGAGCAACTCGACTCAAATGGTCAATTCGGCATAACTTAAAAAAAATAAAAACATCCTTGTTACAATATGGAAATACAGAAGAACAAATCCAAATGTCATATCCTGTCACATCAGGATATGACAATATATGATACTATATCCCCACATTCAGCAGCAGGGATATTAGCTGCTGAGTAGGCAACTAGGGGCACAGTTGTGGGTCACTCCTAGGGCAGCTCCCAACATAAATACATTGCTGTATCCATTCACCACTTAAGAAAGAAGGGAACATCACAGTTTTATTTAACTTTGTGAATTACTCTTTGGTCCATAATTCACCTGTGCCCTGAAGGGACCCTAATAAGGGACACAATGTATTTACTGAGCACATTTTTTTTTTCTTATAATTTAGAACACATACGTCCACAACATGAGAACATTTATTTATACAAAATACGTACATGTGCAGAATATAAATGTCACTTACAGTATTTACATTGATCAGTACTATATTTAGCAATATGTTTGCTGCTAAATGCAACACCAGCTGAACCCAAACATTCAGTGTACATCATGATGCTCCAATCTTAAAATGAACGATTGACTGAATAAACACAAATTCTAATAGTAACTGCAATTAGATTTTTTTTGTCTGCATTTTTTGGTGCTGGGCATTTTTGGGGTATATAAATGTTACTACCTGTAAGACTGTAATAAAATATTCAAAAAACCTCACACATTTTGGTGAAGGTTAAGGGGGCTCGATGAAAACATTTCTGCTAGCAGATGGACCCTTGAAACCATCTGCTGTAGAGGCAACTAAATGTTCAATGATGCATTACGAAATTATTTAGCTCTCAAAGAGGCTGAAAGTAGTTAGTAATGATGGCATCTGTACCGAATGAAAACAGCCTTTTTACATATGATGTATTACTTTTAGAATGGCTCCTTAACCCTTTGGGTGCCAAAAGGGGTTTCTAATGTATTACTTTCAGCTTTGGCACTAAAAGGAGTTAAACCAGCGCTTGCCTTCCTTACATCTTCCTTTTAATCTTATTTAACAAAAACCTGCCTCATTTTCCACCACCATGCATAAGCCTCCTGAATGGTTAACTCTTTCATTACCAGGTTTTATCAGGAACCGGGGGGGGGGGGGGGGAGTTCTGAACCCTGCTCCTAACCCCCTGGCAGTAATGGTGGCTTTGTTTTTTAGGGAGAGTTTTCATTACAAGTAGTCAAGTTTGTTTCTACTGTTAAATCTTTGCTACTGTGATTTGTCTTCACTTAAAAATGTTTCAAAGCTTACATGTCTTCACAAAATGGGAAGACAAGATAGACCAAATTATTATCTGCTGTCAAATTAAAGAATTCTATGTTAAATATAGCTTTTTAAATAACCACATATTTAATTTACAGCCTGCTCCCCAAAACATTATATATTATATTCTATTGGTAGGAGGGACATGCATTGACCAGTGTACAGGCATAAAATGGGAATAAAAACGCCAGGGACACCCTCTAAAATCATAGTGCTATATAAATATATATATCCACACGTATACACATATATATACACACACACACACCAGTTCTTTTGGGTGGTAACAGTTTAGTAGTATATAAATGGATATCTTTAGTGCCCTCTATTTAGATGGCTAAATTAATAAAATCAATGCAGTATTTTAACATATTGGTATCTCAGAATTGATTCATATCCTGTCAATTTGTTGTGTTGAAATCTCCTTGTCTGTCTTTTGCTCATGGGGTGATATTAGATTGAAAGATATTTTGGTGTAAAGGTTTTAAGCTTGTTTTGCTAGACTTTGCTCAGAGATCTCTATACTAGCAACTTAAACATATTTGAATGGTACTATAGCACTTTAGAAATTGCTGTGTGCAGACTGCACCTGACCTCTCATATTTAACCTTCTTTAATATGCGAAGGTAACAGCTTTCTCTGTAATATGCTTAGGAGCCCATGCAACTCAATCTTCCCCATTGCTGTTCACATATGTTAAAAGGACACATAATGGGACGTGGACTTATTCAGCTATGATTTGGCAAAGTCAACACAGCCTTCAAATAGTCCTTGATATCTTTTTCGCCTCATCTGCCCATTATTTAATGTTTCTTTATGTAACTAGGAAGTAGATAACTGGCAAATATACTTTAAACATATTTGAATGTGTGTCTTTATTGTAGGGAATTCATTTTCAAGTCTCAAGAACTTGCTGAAGGATCTTCATGGAGAAACTTGGCACCTTGGATCTTGGTAGGTTCATGTTTAGATCGAGAGCTTTTGGGTTCACCTGAAATTAACATGAGTTTTTTGGGGGAAATCTCATTGGATTTAAGGGTATAGTATGCCTGCTTTCCAAGGTTCAGAGAAACTCCAGAGGCATTCTCTTTGCGTCACCCCATGTTTGGAAAACCGCAACAATATAAAAAAGAAAGCTTTGCATATTATAAAAATATATTTAGGCAGACATTATTATTATTATATAAAATAGTATTTAGAAATTAAGTTCATATAAATTGATAATGCTTTTGGAAGATTAGATTTTTCATATGGGACTGGAAATAAGCTTCTTCCTCCGTTGTTTTTTGTATAGGTATTTTTTGTGTGAAAAAAGACAAAAGGTAAACCTATTTATTGTAGAAGGTCAAACCTTCTGTTTGGTCAGCTCTTGGTGGGAATTAGTTTAAGAGTTTAATGCAAATGGAGGTTATATCTTATTTAAAAAATATATTCTTTTGCCTTTCCCCTTCTTAAAAAATATTTAATCCTGAAGGCAGAAGACTGATGGGGAATCTTATTAGGAACCTAATATAATAAGGGCATGTAGATCATGGAGTTTGGAGCACAGAAATTTGATTATCTTCATTCCCTTATTCAGCACCTCACTGCTCTTCTGCCAATGGACAATTGTATTAAATCAGAAATAAGATCAAATGGTAAATACTTCACAGAAATTTTGTTATAATTAAATATACATATATTTATACAAATACAAGCGGGTAAGGATATTTCTCATTTAATAGAGATGCGCATGTACTTGAAATGTTCTTTATGAAGAAATTAAGTGTAAATATAAAAATAAAACTGATTATGATTTGTAGATTATAATAGCTACTTGAGTTAAGGGAGGGTCATAGAAACATAGAATTTGACAACAGATCAGACCCATTCGGACCATCTATTCTGTCCATTTTTCCTGATGTAAAGACTTAAACTTTAATCAGTCTTTGGACCACCAAGAATTTGAACCCAACTTCCCAGCAACTCAAACACACAGATTGGAGTTTTGTTCTTTTCAAGTGATATGTAGAATAGAAATTAAAGATAAGGTAGGGGTAGAGAGGGATGTTTAGAGATATAGTACATCTAAGGGACTAGAAACCCTAGTGCTTTTTATCATATACATTTAAAGAAAGATGCACAATAAAAGCACCAACTGAACTTTGATATCTTATGCAAGAACAGTACATATTTAAATTTACTAGATAGAGATTTTGGATATTATTGAATTATTCTATCATAATCATATGGATATAGTTAAAATGTGGTTGGTTTATGTTAACACCATTTATTTTTGGAGATACATGCAATAATTAATTGATTGGTGAATATCTGTGATTTTCATTCTGTTTACAGACACATGGAATGTTTTGCAGGATTGGATAATAGAATAATTATTGCTGATTTTTGGTGAGCAGAGAAACAGGGTCGTTTGTAAAGTATTGGATACCTAGGAAAGCTTTTAGAGAGAAAGTAGCACAAATGATTGATATTCACCGGGCATACACTGAATTCGTCCTTTGTTTTGTGCATTTATTGGTCGTTATTCTAGCATCAACCAAGGAATCAGAATTTTTAGGATTTACGCTTTTTAGGTTGTGCGCTCCTCTATTTTGTATAATAATTTTTGGGCTATTCATATTTGCAGGTTCTGATCAAACCTTAGTGTCGAGCAACATCTCCGGCCACACAGAAGCCTCATTAATGGAGTCCAGAAAAGGTTTTAAGTTGCTTAAGAGTCTCTTTTGGGTTAAAATACAGGGCAGTCCCACTGATTCAGCTCCTTGGTAAGCAATATAACCGTGAAAAACTAGAAAGGACTCACCAAACTTGGGGTACTTTTACGTAGTGTCGGGCGAAGCAATATATGGCCATATAGTGTGACAGAATCCCCCAATATTTATTCCTTAAATAGGTTTGTCTTGAATGACATTCACTGGGCATGCACTGAATTCGTGTCCGCTGACAGAGGTTGTGTTTGAAATTTGTACAATGAAACTACAAATATCCAAGAAAAACGTGCTTGATAAAACATAAAATAGGCTATAATTTAATGCAGTTTATTGCACTACCAGCAGCAAAATCAGCTAAACTGCAATATATTTTATATGAATATTTGCATTAAATACCCTAGTGCATTATACAAAATACACATTTGTTTACACACTAGCCAGTCCTAACCTATACACATACAACAAAAAGGCCAACATAAAAACACGATATACTCCACATGGAAGATATACAAAAATGTCCTTAATGTGCAAATATAGACACTAGCATCTGAGGCTCAAAAGAAGAGTAGCCAGACCATAACATTTCAAAATTCACCTGGTACCTTGCTACTTTCCAAAATAAAGTCTACCACCGACCCCCCTGCTTGATCCAAGTATTGACCACATCATTCCATGTTCATGACAAGTACACGCCTTATTGATATTTTTTTTAATTAATCTACTCATTTTATAACTCATTGCTGACATGTTATAGTATCTTCTCTTTCAAAGAGATGGCTCACAATGAATAGTACGTGCTTCTTTCTAGTTCTAGAGTACTCAATAATAAACTAGTTTTCTCGTGTCAGCTTTGCTGAGTTTTTTCAGCTGATTTTGGCCATGTAGTTTTGTTCACAGCTTTCTTTTGCCAATTTTGAATTAAGCATTATTTTCTTTAGAGACTTGGTTAAAGGTCCACTTGAGGTAATACTGAGTAGAGGTGTAAACTCCAGGGCTTTGATTTATACTACAGCCAGAATCCCAACTAGTTATGCCAACCACAGTATAGACCGTAGCTTTGCTTCTTTTGCACATCAAAGGTCATCCACATTTGCCCTGTGTGAATCAAGGAAAAGTAAGTATTCCTTAAGAATGACTTTAAATAATTACCATGCATTTATCAGACAATAATTTAATCCAAGAGAGAATGAAAAGGCCTCTCTGGCTATGCCTCACTCTTTTTGCTGCTCCTTGTAGTTCAGAAAGGTATATTACCTCACAGCTGTTCCTTGGCACAGTTTTATGAAACAAGTACTGTCTAGGATGTTTAAAATTAAAGTATCATAACTGACTAAAAAGGGCATGTTGTCCAAAATAAACATGCCTGGCAACTATATTTTCATATCCCACACACAGCACCATTTTGCCAGTGTGGGCTATTGCAATGTTCAATTGGAATCAAATTCACTCGAGCTTCTTGATGGTTCAGAGGCTGAAGAGAAAATTAGCTTATAACATGCCGGGCTGCCATTAGAAATCTTGTGGCCTAGTAGAGACCCAAGACAGGCCCCTGTGCTCTGTCCCACTCCATGCCCATCCCACCACCATCACAATAGGGCCACCAGACCCCAGATTACAAAAAATGGACCCACAAGGGCCTAGACCTGGGTAGTAGGCTACAAGGGATGATAAGGAGGCCCTTCATGCCCGAACCCCATACACAGCTACTGATTGTATCCTGCTGATGGTGACCCTGATCAAATTATTATGCTGACAATAATAAGACTTATTGCAGCAGGAAACATATAATATCAATAAAACATGGGGTATCTAGAAATATATTCCGTCCCTCTAGTAACTTTTACACATTTCTTCACATGCATTCATCAGGGGAGATACACACACAACTCTGAAATAAGGAGAAATCCTATACATGTGTACACCACCTATGGATAAAGCTGTGCTTACATGCTTCTTCAAGCACACTCCAGCCTGCAATACGATCATTTTCTTCAGAACCGCTTGTTTGGTAGGAAGGCAGGCTGGCTGAGTGTAGTTACCATATATGATTGCCTTACTACGCTTAAGCAGGGCAATGTCATTATGCTCAGTTCTAGGGTTGTATTTCTCATGTTGGACCCTTTCTTGTATAGTTTATATCTGAATCTGTATCCTCATGTTTGATAGTTGGTTGGCAGCAAACAACCCTCCAGGAATAATATTCACTGAATAAATCAAAGTACCCTTTTTCTGAATATACTATCCCATTATGACCAGAATGTATGCCATGTCACTAAAGGACAAGCCCCCCAATTAGCTCAATGGGGGAATATGAATAATTAAATCTCTTTATCTAATATTCTGGAAGGACTGGCAAATTAATATATATATATATAGACTACTAATTCCAACTGGCACTCAACTATTGCTTTTGTATAGACATGGTACCACTTTTTTTTTTTTTTTGATAGGTCTGCCAACACACCAGTCTCACACATGAAAAGGATGGACAACACTGCATTAGAAAAAAGAATCTGCATTTTTTTTGTGGAGGACAAGCAGACAAATGTATTTCGGACAGAAAATTCTCTGAAATATTATCTGAACCTGGTATTTATTGTATGACACATAGTCAGGGGTCTGAACTACCCCTCAAAATACATGTAGGAAATAAACATGCTCATGTTTTCTGCTAAAGAATGGATGATTATGGTTCTGGTCATGTGAAATGTTTCTATTAAAAGATCCCAATTAGTTGTAATACAAAGTGGACAGGTCCCCAGTCTGCAAAACTGTTCCAACTATTGTTTCTCCCATAAAACAATATTATCACCAGGTAGGTTTAGCTAATAAACCCCAAATTATTTTTAATAGAGCCCCAAATACTAAGAATTTAATTGCCCCGAGCTTACCAAAGGGTTTTATCGGTGTGCTAACTGCAAGGCCTGCAGAAATATTTTTAGTATCCACAAGTCTTTCTCTTCACATATTTCTGGTGACATATTTCCAATTAAAACATTTATAAACAGCACATATGTTGTCCTTATGATTTCATGTGGTTTTGGTATTCAATATATAAGAGAAATCACTAGACCATAAAAAAAATCTGAATTTTGGAGCATATGAATCTTATTCTAATGAAAAAAAAAAGACCATCAAGTTCCTTTGCATTCACTGTACTTCTGGATACTATCTACGGCCTACTAACTATCAAAGCTCCACATCCTTTCCCCCACCACACGCAAGCCATGTTTATCATCCACTAGTGGTCTGTTTCTACAGAGTGAAATAAAAAAAGCATGTATAGTTTTGCTTTGAAGCAAAACAGCCTGAAAAGAAATAAAAAGGAGGCAGAAATAATTTTATGAAATATTAGCAAACAAAATATTGCGGTTGGTGGTTCTCGCCGTTGCATTTTTTTCAAAATACAGAGATACTATGTCCCTCTTTTCATTAACGTTAAATTGTAAAATTATAGCAGATAGATATTTAGGCCCACTATTGAAATCTCAAACACCCTAGTTCTAGCGAAATTTTTCACAATTTAGATGTAATCAAATAAATTAGAAATGTTATCATTAAGACATGTATTATTCTGCAAGGCCCAGTTTACCAATATAAAACTACCTACAAGAACAAACATCTTATTTTTTTCACAGAAAAAAAGTTAATTTCATTTTATTGGAATTAACCTCAGCCCACAGCACCATTACCATTGTATCATTTTGGGCTGTTCCAACACTCATCTGGAGTAAAATTACCTGGAGCTTCCTGAAGGATATCTGATATCAAATGCAAGGCTGCAATCAGTCTCGTATATCCCCAGATTTGATGATTGGTTGGTGCCAAACCCAAGCCTTCAGAAATAATATTCACTGAATATATCAAACTACAATTTACTAGTCATCTTACTTTCTCGTGCATTAATATACAAAAGCCATATTGTCAATTTTTTTTTGTCAAGTTGCCATTACCTCAATGGGGAATACAAGAAGTATAATCTCTTTATCCAATATCCAAGGAGGACGACCAAAGAAATACATATGACCGCTAATACCAACAAGCATCCCAGTATAGTTTTTGTATGGACAATGTACTCTACTTTATCACGTTACAATATTTACAGGTCTGTAACACACCAGTCTCACACATGAAGAAGTTGGACAACAACAACTTTTAGAAAAAAAACTGCATTTTTTGGGAGGACGTGCAAACAAATACTTTGGACAGAAAATGCTCTTATCTAAATATTATCCAAACCTGGTATTTATTGTATGACACATAGTCAGGGGTCTGAACTCCCCCTCCCCCCAAACACCCTGATGTTTAACCCCTTCAATCCCCTATGGATGTACCGGAACGTCCAAAAAAGCCTCTCAAGAATCCCCTATGGACGTACTGGTACGCCCAGCCCTTCTTGCAGCGTCAGGGACACATCCCTGCGATTGTGTGACTGTTACTGCAGATGCTCTTCCTCTCTCCTAAATTATTGCGATCTGAGAGAGAGAGAGAGAGAGAGAGAGAGAGAGCATCGTGACAGAGCTGCAGTGTATAGTGGAAAAAAAAACTACACAAAAATCAATACATAACCCCCCAAATACCTATCTTACCCTAATTAACCCTTTCCTCTCCACGATCTTCAAAAACAAAAAACTTAAAAAAAATAATTGGGGTTTAGTTTGGTGGGTGGTTAGAGGGAATTGGGGACAGTGTGGGGTTTTAAATATTGGGTAGGCAGGCTAGTGTCTAATGGCACAATGTGTCTTCAGCGCTGAGGAGGCTTATGACTTCCTCACTCAGTCTGATGACGAAGTCACTCTGACGACAAAGTCACTCTGACTGCGTCAGACGATGAAGCCACTCTGACTGCATCAGATATTGACCCAATATCTGATGAATCTAGCTGTGCGTCAGATAATGACGAGTCAGAGGAAGATGATGATGGCCAGGTTCCACCTGCTAAAGCCAGGCGTGGAGAGCCTGACTCTAAATATAATTGGGTGCCCCCAAATACGATAGACCCAGTAATCCCTGCTTTTACTGGGACTCCTGACATCAGATGTGACATTGATGCTAGTGAGCCAAAGCCTTTTTTCAATCTAATGTTTGCCCCCGAGTTTTTTAAGCTGCTAGGAGCTCAAACATCTATGCAGCCCAGTGTCAGGCAGCTGACCAAGGAGGCAGAAGCCAGACCTGGTACCCCACTGACCCTCATGAAATGAAAAAATTTGGGGCCCTGACCCTTATGATGGGCATTGTGAAAAAGCCGACTATTCGATCATATTGGAGAACAGATCCCATATTATCTGCCCCTGCTTTTCCCCAAATAATGCCCCGGAACAGGTACTTTGAGCTCCTAAAAGGTTTACATTTTAGTGACAATTCCCAAAGCCCCCCTAGAGAGCACCCCCAATTTGACCGTTTATATAAATTGAGGCCCATTATTAGTTATTTTTCCAGTAAATTCCGAGATTTATACCCCCAATAAAAATGTTGTTATAGACGAGTCCCTGGTCCTATTCAAGGGTAGACTGAACTTCAAACAGTATATCCCATCCAAGCGCTCAAGGTACGGTGTAAAGTTATATAAACTTTGCGAGAGTGAGACGGGATATACTGTTTCCTTCAGAATCTACGAAGGGAAGGACAGTCACCTTGATCCCCCTGGCTGCCCACAATCTGTGGGTACTAGTGGGAAGTTAGTGTGGGTCCTGCTGTCCCCCTATTTGAATAAGGGCTACCACCTCTGGGTGGATAACTTTTATAGCAGCCCAGATTTGTTTCATTTTTTATTTTTAGAGCAGACCCCAGCATGTGGCACTGTTAGGCCAACCCGCAAGGGTTATCCTAAAAATGTAACATACCCGAAGCAGAGGTGCAGCACTACCAGTGCTCTGCGCAGTCAGGAGCTGTTGGCCCTCAGGTACACTGACAGGAAGGATGTGTATATCCTCTCCAATGTACACAACAAGAAGGTGGTACCTGTCAGTGTACGTGGGGAAGTTGATGCACAGGGGCTCAAGCCTCAGTGCATCACCGATTACAACAGGAACATGGGGGGTGTAGATCTTTCTGACCAGTGTCTGCAGCCGTACCTCGTGCTGCGTAAGACCAAGACCTGGTATAAAAAGGTGGCCATTTACCTCACCCAGGTTGCCATGTACAACACATATGTGTTGTACAAGAAATGTGCCACTGGGAAGATCTACACCTTCCTAGAGTTCCAGCTCAAAATCCTGAGGGATATCCTCTTTGAGCAGTCAGTCCCTAACGTACAGGATGAGAATGTCCTGCATCTTACGGGCAGGCATTTTCCTTGTACAATCCTCCACACTGGTGCCAAACAGAAGCCTCAGAAAAGATGCACAGTCTGTTACAAAAAGGGTATTAGGAAGGACTCCAGGTACCACTGCCCTTCCTGCCCCTCTTTGCCAGGACTCTGCATCGAGGGCAAAGAGGACAAAAAAAAATAACATGCGCAACCAACCACAGCACACAAAAACAAAAAAATCAGCAAATCTGGTGTCCCCTCCCCTTCCTGATTGTGCTGATGGAAATAAGGAAGAGTTCTCTCCCTGCTGGTACGAAAATTAAAAGACACATCAATCCGTCTGAGAGATTAACCAGAATGGAAACATCACCCTTCAAAGTTTAAAAAGGTACTACTCCCCCATATAATGATAGAAAAATGTATAAATGTAAGTTCCGGGCAATATAAACAGATCTGTACTAATCTCAATTTGTCTGTATATAGGGACCATCTTTTTTTGTGGACAGAAGCAGTTTTAATACAGTTTCATCCTGCTATTCTGTTAAAACATCGAAACATTTGTCTCACTCCGCCACCACGCTGTGTCCGGCCAGCTTAAGGTAAAACAACCTAAAGACATTTTATTTGGGTTAGAAAGATCATACTATTAACTAAGATTTAAAGGGCTATTGTAAACCCAAAATGTAAAACGTACAATCATATCTTTTAGGTAGTAATAAAAAGAAAAAAATCCTTGAATAAAAGATAAGACTGCATGGATTTAAAATAAGAAGGGAGTTCACATATGGGGTTGTTTATCTCTTCCTCTGACAAAATGTCTCCTACATACATTGAATGTAACCAAAAAAGCTTTTCATATGTATGCATTGCAAATGTTATTTACTTCATTAAGAAAAGACAGACCACCATTATTGTTATTAAAATTGATCCATTATTACTGTTTTAACATTTTTAAAAAAGCTGATGTTTTGGTTTAATTTTAGAACCAACTCTGCCTTTTTTCAAACCACAAAGTTTTTTTAATTTCATTTATATTGGCAGGATTTATCCATTTACAATTGTTTCATACCTCTGAAGAAGCAACATCTAGACGGCGAAACGTACCACGATCACCGATTTCCACCAAATGGCGTTTTAACAAATGTAAATTGGAAACAATTCATACATGTGTTTTATTATTATTGTATCTGATATTTATATGTACAACCAATTATGTAGAATTTTACATTTTTTCTTATGTTTATTATTACATTTTATTCAATTGTATATTTAATTCCTGCCATTTTTATATATATACACTAGTCTCAAGATTATTAATTTTTACATATTATTAAATACCTTATCCTAATTTTAAAAAACTATTTGACAATTATAAGCCTTAACCTGTAGTCCAAAGAAGGAGGTGGGTTAAGGAGTTATTTATAATAGAATGGGATGTAAGAATATAAAAACATACATACGTTGTAATATTAATGGTAACAATCTATGCCCTATATCTTTCCTAAAGCCATTGATGCCAAATTATTAAAAAGCATGTATTTTTTCCCTGTAATAACAGATATACCTACTATTAGAACTCTCAGACACACTAAGAAGAGTGCCTATAAAAAATCAGTTATAGCTTCATGCTTACACATGCATATTGAAAAGCTATCTACTTATGCAAAAGAATAATATAACAGAGAATTATGACATCATCAAGGCAGAATCACCTATGAGGTCTCAAAACAATGAAAGATGTATGAAAAACAGACAAATAAGGGGCAAAAACCAAGGAAAATTATAGATCAAAAAAATAAATTCACTACTTCTGTAGCATATTTGATAAAAAGAATGAATTTACTGTTACATGAAAAGTGATCAATGAAAGAAAACATTCAAACAAGAAGCTGTAAGATTTCTAACAAGAATAAAACCCTATATATATGTCTATTCTCTTTACCCCAAAGAAAAGGGTATAGAACACAGAACATGCTGTGATGATCGGGTGTACTGATATATACTGAATATTATTCTGAACACGTGAACTGCACTTCCTAATAATCACTGTGCTCTCCCTTATAACCTAAACTGTCTTACATTATTTGATATACAAAGTTTGTGTTATTGGGATATAAGCTCCCCAATCATTGTTGGGGTGATTAAGTAAAATAAATCTGAGATCAGCAGATGCAATGGTGGACTACACGGCTTCTATACATCTTATTTTATTATGTAAGAATTATTGTGAATAATGCAAGAAGTCTGAATGGCACAGAAGAGGAGTCCAGGTTCTTGTTTCATAATATGATATTGATGATGGATATGAGATCTCTGTGGTGTCACATACTGGAGTGGGGTCCTACGATGGCTTCCCTCAGAATTTGCTTCCTGCAGGAGCTTCCATGACGTACACTAGGGTGTGCGTCAAGATGTCCAGCAGGAGGCAGAGCTGACTTGGGGCCTGGATTTAAAAACCCAGAACTGCTGCATTACGGTACCCTAGGGTGGTCTTCACTTGACAGCGTATTGGTTCCTATTGGATTGCCCATTTTGATTGCAATACCGGTGTATGATTGCTGACTCCTTGCGTATCTGCAACCCGGTCTGTGTATAGACCTTGGCTTCGTCTGACTATCTGTTTAGTGTACTGAGCCCTGCTTTGGCTGAGTAGCTCACCGGACATTCGGAGACTACCCGTTCTGTAGACTAGATAACACCTAGTTAAACAAGGTATCCTGCCCTCTGGCTTGACTCCTTACCCTGGTTACTCTGGGGCCCAACCCTTGGGTGGTTTAAACAGGGTGAACAACTCCTGTAGTGTGTACTTCTGGAGCGGGTGCACTGTGACATGTGGTCATGGATATACATACAGCCAGACATATTTCTTACACACGCTGACAAGGATAACAACAATGAGTAACCTTCCATTTTGCCCATCATAGACTCACTAGTTTCTAAGCCCATATCTTCCTGGCCTCCAAATGAAGAGGGCAATAGCGCCAGGTGAACCAATAGGGGTAAGTTCCCAAGTAGGCTTTTCAGACTAGACATTCAGTCTATTGGCAACTAAATATATCATATACAATTTCTCAAATATTTGCCAATTCATATTAAAATATTTATACAGGGAGAAAATATGAATTCATAAACTACATCTAATTATATATATATATATATACATACACATACACTACCCTAAATATATTGATAAATGTGTGTATTATATATTTTTACAACTATTTATTGATTTATATTATATTCCATAGTGCTGTACAACAGACATAATGTCTATAAGTGTATTTAATTACTAATAATTATTTTCCTTGTTGCTAAAATAAATATTTGTTTGCTTACGGGGTATATTACAAAAATGAATATGGTCTCTGCGTCTCTATAGCACCTCCTATTCTCCTTGTCTTAACCTCTGTCATCGTGCTGCCTAGCTCAGGATCACTGCCCTTGGCTATAAGTAAATGTGACAGCATAGCTTAATCAAGACATCTGTACCTAAGATTATACTTACAGCAAGCTGTTCGGTATATGGTTCCTATCTACATGCATTTCAAAACCCAATCTATTAAAGCTATTTACCTCTGCATTGATTAAAAGTTCTGAAGAAAGAATAAGTTTGCTTAAAAATTATACACAGTAAAAAAATCTTATATTATACACATTTTGTGGTTAAGTTGAAGTTATTGCCTTGTTGTCTATCATTTTTTTTCTTTATTTAAAAGACATGCTTAGGATTAATTTTGAAAAAGTTCAATATTCACTAGTAAATGTAAATTCTATATACTAATAATTTGTAGATCCAGGTATGGTGCTTTTAAATGAAGTTCCTTTCCAATGCAATTTCCAATCTTAAACAGGTTTCATTATAATACAACACCTCTCGCTAATATATACTGGATATTTATTTTTACTTTTGTACGGTTTCTAAGTATATCAGGTCATTTATCTTACCTATTTTCTGCACACTGACCATGTATAGCATACATTTCCACATTTGTGCCAACAAGCCTTCTCCTCCTTCTGTGCCAATATATCTTAATGTGTGTTAATGTTACTATCAATGTTGAATTGTCTTTGTAAATTGTAGATGTGTAGATTAAAAGTATAACAGAAACTTCTAGAAAAAGGATTATTCCAAAACTCAATGTTTCAGGAAGAGCAAACCGAAAAAAACCCTCTGTTTCTAACTGCTACGTTACTGCAGAATGGGTTGAAATGTTTCTTCTTCTGTACCACTACGCATTGTTTGTTTATTCGGAACGCTCCCCTTAGTGTAATGGTCCTACTGAATCTGGTGGTGTTCTATAAATGGAATGTTATAATAATAATTAAAATGTAGAAACACACTGCAGGACACTGATAGGACTTGAGGGCAGGTAAGAATCATTCAGCCCATCTAGTGGCCCATTTCTCCTGCTGTAAAGACTCAAACCTGAATCAGTCGTTGGTCTCATCTTAGATTCAGGAGCCATATTCCTATCCCAGGCATGTTTAAATTCCCCTACTGTGTTAAACAACCTCCCAGAAGAAGTGGAAGAGCTTAACTGATCTACCACCTTCTCGGTAAAGTAAAACAATAAGCTTGTGAACATCATACATTAAGTATATTAAGGGGGGGAATAAAACCTAACACTGTTCCTTTAACTATTGAACCTTACAGAGACACGGGGACATGAAAAGTCTGTTCGTACTGCCAAAGAGAATTACTCGTTCAAAGCTCAAACCATCGTTGTCCTTAATTAAAAGTGCTATTGATTTTTTTGGCTTTTAATGACAGGCACTAGTCTGTGACTCCCATTGTTAGTCAGTGAAGGTTTAAGTAGTGAAACAAAGGGCATTCATACACCACTTAACACAAAATTATGACTGATTAAAACGTAATTAATCAAGGTAAGGTATCATCTGGTGGGACAGCGTATTCTGAATATACAGCATCTATATATATATATATATATATACACACACACACATATACTTTATACCAATTTCAATGAGTCTGGAACATATAAGGTACTTTTTTTACAACCAGCGATGTATCACGATTGGTAAATAGCTATTTTCAATAGCTAGGTTATTTTGACATAACCTGCGGTTCCCATATAAATTAAGATTAAGGTTATGCTTATATTTAAAAATGGCAATATTTTACGCTAAAAGCATTTGACTGAGGTTTTCTGTCAAAATTTCAGGTTTGATGACATTTTTATATATCTATAAATAAACGAATTTTATGATTTGGTTAAATGAATATGTCTGATTTATATAATTTTAAGAACTATTGTGAAAAAGAGGTTTTATATTCGATCTTCATGAATTGCAGTATAGTGATTGAGTTTTCGTATTTTGTAAAAGCTACAGCTTTCCTGAAATCCTAATCTTACATACACAAATATATATATATTTTAGTTTATAAAATTTAATATAAACATATAAGTCAAAGCCCACTTTGTGTATAGCATGGAAACAGCCATCTTAAATTCCTTTTTAGAGAATTTGCATGATAAATTAATCCTCGTCTAACGTTCTGTTGATGCATCACGTGACGTACAGGATATTTCAAGGATCCTCTTTTTCTGTGTTTTAGAGCAGGAGATCATAACCTACAGGGTCAGAGACACAGGTATAATGTAAGAGTCCTGTTGTACAGCACTGCGGAATATGATGGTGCTATATAAAATAATAAATAATAATAGAAAGGAACAGCCCCTAGGAGAAATGGTAGATGCCAATACAATGAAGGACACGAAATATGCATAGGATAGGGGTATGGGCATGATCTGCTAAAAAATCTGTTTCTTTATCAGTGGATGTAAACCCCGTTTCTGGTCATATTCATGCTTTAGTGGCATTTACTACAAACACATGTTTTTTATTTTTATCTACTAGCAGGTTTATCATATAAATATTGGTAATGGGTTATCAATTCAGAGCCAAAACGAGTAGAGGGTCTTCTAACCAGTTTCTAAAGAAACTTTTTTTTTTGGAGAGCAAGAATGAATGCAAAACAGACTGCAATAATCTTTGACCTCTCCTCATCCAGTTATTCCATCAATGTATTCCATGTAATCATATAAAAGTTTTTTCTCACATATGACATTTGAGATTAAAAATTATCTTTATGAATTCTCTCTGAACTTCTAGGCGGAAGAAGCAATTTAATGATGATATTTATTGAAGCTGCTGATTTTAGTAGGTGATACCTTGAAGTATACTGAGAGGACAAGTAACCGAGCTGGAATGGGTGGTGAGTATATCGGCCCAAAACATTGAATGTGAAGTTAGTTGCCACAATGAGACACTAATGGGGCAAATGTTAATGTAAAAAGAATACTTCCACCATTCTGGTGCACGGTGCTGGATCAAAGCAAATACCGACTATATACACATCACGTAATACCAAACTGAATATTGAAATTGAACCTGGTGAGTGGTAGGATGAATATTACTGATAGCCTACACAGCACCAACCACAGAGACAGACAGGTTTATGGAAACTTAGAATCCTGTAAGACCCATTCATTCTGCCTATTATCCCTTAATCAGTCGTTGGTCTCGTCTTAAATTCAGGAGCCATATGCCTATCCTATGCATGTTTAAATTCCCTTTACCTCTGCTGGGAGGCTGCTCCACTTGTCTACCACCCTCTCAGAAAGTAAAAACTACACAGGGATGTATAAAGTGTGCATAAAGCTTTTTTAATGACTGGATGCATGGAAGAGCCAGCTGGTATGGGGCAAGAAGTGGAGGTTACTTAGCATTTATACATTTATACCTTGTGTCACATGGCTAATGAGCTCTGATACAGGCTAGCCAAAATTTTTAGTATAAAAGATGACACGCCATAGACGTTTTTTGTTAATTTCATGCTGACGGGTCCAATTTAAGTGAGAAGGACTAGTTAAAGTTGACCAGTTGGTCTAAGAATGAAACCTTCTTTTAGGAATGTTGCTAATGACCTGTGGAGGAGCTACACAGCAGTCATTTTACGGGAAGGACCGTCAGGTCACTGTGACAGATGTTCCCAACATATGTGGAGAATTAATTACCCACTAGTAAACAAAACCTGTGATGCGGAGAGTCATTTTGCCCAAATTTCTTTTGATTTGGCAATTATTAGAAGCTTAATTTTTCTTGATCGGCCCAAACCACTCGAATTACGTTCCTGAAGTTGAGAACTAGATGAAAATGTTTGATTTCTCAGGTGTGCGACGGGGATAATTTACAAATTATCCGGTCAAAATTGCATGCGCACTTTACATATGGGTTGCAGCCAAAATATATATCATTTTGAAACGTATTTTAAAAAAAACCTTAATTTACTTTACATTGTTATATCAAAAAGGTAGTAATTAAAACACAGGGTTATCATGCAATTCCCTGGTCAAAAATCTGCTTAATTAAATGAGCAGTTTATGTGTAGCTCCAACTGGCGTGTTTAAATATACTGGAAACCACCCTTAATACAATTAAAAACACATTTTGCTTGCAAAAGCATTCAGAATAATGGGTTAGTACTCTGTGGATTTATAGCTGGATTTCTTATTAAGTACAGATCATTTAGTGAAAGTTCCTAATGAAATTTAACATTTCTAAAAAATCTCCCTCCAATACTCCACACATATCCCATTTAAAAAAAATATTAACCCTTTTTTAGTGAATACTCCAAAAAACAGAACACAGGCAATATTTAGAATCATGAGGTGGATATTTTTGTTAAAATAATAGCATTTTTGGAAATCCCTAACATTCTGGCACATGTGCAAAAAACACATACACCTGTATTTAATATGTAATTCACATGATTAGATGCTTCCTAGTGATGATTTAAGTTTCTTTATCAGGGGTGGCTTAACAATGGGGCAGTTGCCCCTGGGCCCTTGGTGGCAAGGGCCCTCACCTGCTGCAGCTGCTGGGCTTTCTCCTGCAGCAATGGAGACACAAACTCCATTGTGGGCATCAGTGATGGCAGAGTCAGCTCCCTACTTCCGGTCATGTGACAGGATCAGCCAGTAAGAAGTTCCTTCTGTAGTTACATTGGATGATGGCTTTCTGATGTGAGAAAAAAATCCCTGAGCCATTAACCTGCAGCTGCAAGAAGAGATGCTCTGCAAGCAGGAGCTGGGGTCTGTGTGTTTATGGGGGAATACTTGCTTTATATGGTGGTCCTCCTGGCTTTGCCTGTGACTCTCTTCCTGTCCCCTTTAATATAATTCCCAGGGATGCTAGTGCCTGGAGCTTTCTGGTCCCGGGGTGATTTGTACTCAGACTGCCTATAGGTGAATACAAAGCACCAGGTTTGTAGAAAGGAACTGTAGTAATCCTATTAATCTATAGATAATCTATCTATAGATATAACTACCATTCAAAAGTTTGGGGTCACTCATTTCTAGCTGTAATTTCTAACAATCAATTATCCTTTTAAACTTAAACTTGAATCAGCCATACTGTAGACATAAAAAAGTCACAGAACATTGAACATATATATATATTATTCTGGAAGGGGCCTCTTATAATCAAGAGGGCCCCACCAGACCTCGATCCACCCCTAGTTTTTACCAAGTGCTACAGCTTTTAAATAAGTTGCATGGGAAAAATAAAAACGCCTTTTAAATTGATTGTCTTTTTTGTGTTAAAACCATTCATGTTTGTCTTCAGGATCTGGTATTGGAATTATAGGTGTGAGGGTCTAACCCTGCTCACAGAATAAAGGCGAACACACCACGTGTGTAATGGCCGTTCCGGCAGCATAGCTGAGTGAAGGGAGAGTGACCTGTGGTGTCAGATCAGGTGAAATCTGGACGCAGGAGGTCATGTGACGTGAAGTCAAGTTAAACACGCATGGGATGGGCATATGGTTCCTTAATCAGACAAGTCCAACGACTGATTACGGTTTGAGTCTTTACATCAGGAAAAACAGGCAGAATAGATGGGGCACAATTAGTGTGACCACATCAGCCGTGTTTTCCAGGACACACACAGTTTTTACATACTGCTGACCAGCCCAGATAAAGTACTGCCCTATGGGAGATGTATAACTGACTGGTTCCCTTCCATAAGTCTATACATCACACATACTGCAGGGCAGCACTTTATCTGGGCAGGTCAGCAATGTGTCAAAATGATTGTACGTGTCCTGAAAAAAAGGCTAAATGGGTCTGATCTGCCGGCAAATTCTATGTTTCTATATGTATCTAATTAAATGGGGTGAATTCTCTCTCATAGATTGTAAGCTCACAAGAGCAGGGCCCTCTTCTCATTTTGCCTTAATAATGACAAGAACGTAAAGGTGATCTACCGCCTACTCTGTTGAAATTAACCCTTTGGTAAGTAAACGCCGCATGAATTGCCCTAATGACTCTTCAAATCCTTTACAAAAATATGACAGCTGCCATTATACAGGTAAATTCCTACTCTAATACTTGTGTTTTCCTTCTCTATTGTTTCCAGGAACATAAAGCAATACTTCCTCTTGATAGTTCCGCTCATCCAGTACTTGCAGACCAGATGGGCCAAATAGTACATCTGCCATCACTATGTTACTTGTAATGAGTGTTGATCTTAAGTATAAACGCTACTAGACTTAACTGGTGACTCCAAACCTCTCTACTGCCCCAAACTAAAGCTTTGTGTATCACATACTTGCATTGTGTGTAAAGATTTTTAAGTCACTGGAGTTTTATCTCATTGTTAGATATAGAAAAGTACCCATTGTCAACAGATAATTCCTTTTGGTGACAACAGAAGATATTTGGCTACAAAAAAAATGATATAATTGTTACCCATTTGTTGATGCCTGAGTACCCTGGTGTGACCGGTGCTGTCGGAGCAAACATTAAGGTTGATGTTCTGGTAACATGAAGTTTGTTTATTGCAAGAATGAAGAAAGAAGACAGCTCACTTAAGAGAAGAGGCTATTTTTTTATTAAATTTCTCACTCTTTCTATTGATTTTCTGTCGGGTTTTCCAGAAACATGACCCATCATGAGAAACCGAGAACCTTTTGGAGAAACACACAGACAAGCATTCTTTACATTGACCGGTGAAATGTATCTTAACATTTTCTTAATACCCCTTCTTATAATCTTGTTTGCTACAAGACAGTACAAATTGATAAATACGGACAAAAATGTTCACTCGAACAACTGAATCTGCTAAACTTCTTTACATACTGGATCTTCTGTATGCTCTATATTGCAGACGTGAATTCATGTGGACATTTATATTTAAAACTTGAAATTCTTTTTAAGTTTAAACTGGATTTGAACATTTATGAAATAGCGAGATGAATCATGGTCCACCATTAGACATTAAAAAATATTGAAAAAAAAACCCACATAAACACTAACATTTTATTTCTTTAGTATAACATCAATCATGGAGGGTCAATAGTAAATCAGTTGTTAATGGTTAAAGTTTTGCTGGGATCATCATTCCTTTTGATATTATTAAATAGATAAAATTAATTTGGTGTGGTTTTTGGTCACTTTGATCCATAAACTGAAGTGTTTTCTTTTTTTGGTCATGGTTATGTTGGATTATCAATCACTTGTAACTTAATCAGTCTGTATACAAGCACCCCTATGGGGAGACATTGCATATAAATTAGTAGCCCCAGCGAGTCTTATGAAATCAATAGACAATCGGCACGCCTGAGAGCTTTCTGGATTTTAACTGGATGCCCCAGAAATCAGAGTTGATTATGGGGCCTTTGGGTCTGTGTGCTTAATCTCTGTTCAGGGGGGCAGAGTGGCATTTGGTCGCAACTACCCCTGCACCAGGTTCAAATCTCTCTCTAACCCTCTTCAGTTGTATTTGAGGCCACCCCTGCCTCTATGTTGCTAACCCTGCACATTATCTCAGCTACATTTTATGTCCCCCGGCAGCATAGATGTCCTTAATATACTCAGATTATAGATAGAATTTTATGGCACATAAGAACCATTTGGCCCTATCTAGCCTGCTTGTTTTTCCTGCTGTCGTTGGTCTCATCTTAGATTCAGGACGACCATATGCTTATCCCATACATGTTTAAATTCCCTTACTGCAATAGCCTCTACCACGTCTATTGAGAGGCTGTTCGACTTATTACGACTTATTATGCCTCTCATTATATCTAAGCCTCTGACCCTCTAGTATTAGATTATGACCTCTTTTTCTAAAACTTTTCTTCCTTTAAATAAAGTTACATTACCTCTACACTACATGACATTTATATAAAGCCGGCAGATTCCATAGTGCTTTATAATCAGTAATTTGTTAAATCCATTTACTGTATCTGTTATAAACTTTACTGCCTACATTATTATTTATTTTATTGAAAGATGTTAATATACAACATTATTATTAAACGTTATCATAAACATAGTTATGTCAAAATAAAGTTTACGGTATTTTCTCATAATTCTTTGCCATAAAAAAATCAAAAGAAACCAGAACTATTAATAAAAAAAAACCAGCAAGCATGATAACATCAAATCAAAAGAAGCATTTGTGTTCTCCGTGCTCTGCATTGCTAGGTAAAGGTAAATGATGTCACGTTTGTCCAATAGTTAACTTAGAATTATTTGTTTTAAATAAAATCATTACTAAATTATTTTCTTCCTTTAAGCATTTCTCCAAATATATTGTGGAGAAGGAATAAGAACTTTTATGAATTTCTATAAAATTGATTACTTATTTTTTTTTAAATGTACTTCAATTTACTAAGTGTTTTTCCTTCCTTTGTACAACCCATCCATGTAACCCAGGGTAATGCCACAAGCTATCACTTCCACACAGCCCTTAGCCACACAGTGCCTAAATATGACGCCTTAAGAAACGATGTGACTATACAGCACAGTCCTCAATATGTTACTGGGCTAATTGGGGAGATTGGTGATCTCCCTTTTAACTGGTTCATTTGACATAGCACTACAGGGCGCCTGATGACCCAACAGGCCTATTGGCTTAATGTCATAGGTCACACTATGCCAATAGAGATGCCCATTATTTTAGCAATCTCTGTATCATCTGCAGAATGAAAAAATCAGAATCAAATTGGCTAGCAATCAACATACCATAGCTCTCCTACAATAATGTCAATAGCGCCAGAAACAGATTGCCCTGCTGGCATTGTGCTAGCCCAAGGGACAAAACACTCATGCACACACACCGGCGCGTGCACATGTACAAACATAGCAGGATCACTATTTACTGGTGGATTAATTTCTGAATTTATATTCCTACTTAGTTTGGGATGACTTTTTTTATCCTACAACAAAATATTAAAATAACCTATAATATCTGGCATGTCCTCTGATAACCCAGGTACCATTAATGGTGTTGAAAGTCCATTAGTGCTGCTGGTATGTTTTATGAAAATTCCAATAATCCTGATGGCTAATTTTGTAAGATATCCAATAATTATGCTGTATATTTACTAGCAGACTTGGTGAAATAGATACTTAAAAAGCATCATGCTAATATTGGTTGATTTACGTTCTCCGCTAACCTGAATGTGTAATTTTGCTACATCCCCAAAAGTTATTTAAATAATGACTCAGAGATGTTACCAAGGTATCCTAGACTGATAAATAGCAGCAAAGGCACTTGTGATCAGTAAATGTGTGTTTTCTTGTTAAATATTCTACTTATGCATTTATTTTATTAATAAAAAAATAGGTACTAGTGGTATTTAAAAGTGTTATTTGTATGTTAGCCAAGACAGGCTATTGGGGGAAAGTAAGTGATCTCATCATACCATCATATCATTCTTGTATACATCAAATATAAAATTAATAATAATCAATGATGTCATTGTATTAGACTCCCTCTGACATCATATTATATATGTATCAATCTCTGTTTAAGGGCTCCTATGGTCTTCCTTATAGTGCTAAATTAATATATTTTCAAAATTTTGGCTAAAACCTGAATTAACAATGCAGAAGGGTTCCCTGTAAAGTTCTTAGCTGTTGTACCAGTTGTACATCCCTTTGATGCAGAAAGGGTTAATAATTTTAGCTAAATTTGTGTTAACGGGATAGGGTCCAGAGTTGGCAGGGAACTAAGATTTCTGTTACAAAATTCAACGAAGCATCGAGAATCCAAATAATCCATTAGATCATTAATGATCTTGCTCTTAATCTCTGGGGTCCTGTCATTTAAAGTGCATTTTGCATATTAATACATAAAGCCAGGGTGACAATGCAAGAAAAATGTCTTCTTTTCCTGCCCTCCCTAAAAGATTGATAGGAAATATTAAATGCACTATTAAGAAACACATCCCTTGCTTATTTGTTAAAGTCAATACATGGAGTATATTTTAGCAATTGTCTTTGATACATATAAGAAATAATTTGTTATCAACAATCTCGTGCATGCAATTATTAGAGAGAAAGTCTCATAATGGTTGTCTTAGTAGGTAGACTTTTGAATCTGGTGGTCATCAGAAATACTGGGTGAGGAGAAAATTTCAAACCTCTTGACGTATGCTTTGAGAAGATGTGCGTGAGAGCGATTCTTCTGCATTTTATGTACTTAACCAATGGTGGAAAGAGACTAAAACTGGATGATGGCAATCGCACATGACATGCCATTACTTTATGAAAATGCAAGTCTTGGTGGACTATGTATGTGTCGTATGACATTACAGGGGTGGGTGCCTTCATTCCTTGACAGAGCCGGGAATTGGGGGAGAGTGTGATGGAATCCCATTTCTCTTGGGAGATTTGGAGAGCCATCAAAAAAAGGTTTAGATGTTTCTAAGAGCAAAGAATAAGTCTACAACTTATTCACAACATGCGTTGTGGCACTTAAGGACTGCCACATAAAATCAGAGTGAACATATTCTCAACAAATGGTAACACAAGGCTACTTTTAGTGGCAAACTACACTCATTGTGGTGCTGCTGAGTGCAGACCATTGGTCTGCCAAGGATACATTAAAAGGCTCTGTGCACATAACAATGAGGACGTGGCCATTGAGAGTTCTGCCCTGGGTACGGCCCAGGACAATGCCTGAGATAAATATGTAACATATTACAGAAAGCTTTTTAATGCTTCCGCTGAGAAGTTGTAAAATCTAAGTCTAAAAAAAGATGCAATAGCTAGATATACAGACAGATGAAGACTGGCTTTTCTAGGTGTTTCAAGCTGGAAGATCGCATGGCATGATTGTCAGTATGTATGTTTATGTTTTTCAATGTATGTTTTCACTGTATTGAATGTGTTACCATACATTTTTTGTCCATTTAACTCAAGTGTATTGCATTCAGTTGAATGGATGATTGAACAATCAGAATGATAAAATGTTTCTAGAAGAGTGTCCATAATTTACTTCCCCCAAAGGAATAGAAGAATCTTTGCTCTGTGGAAAGGGTTCTAGAAATGATTTGCACAGTAATGGCACCTACTGCTAAGCCGATTTAGAATTCCTACCTAGAAAAAACTGTTAGCACAGCAGAAACGTAGATTTTAGCCAACATCAAAGATATTTAAACATTTTATATTTCTAGGATTTTGTGCCAAGTGACTGACCCAATTCTGGAAAATATATATGACATTTCACGTATGTAAAACTGAGTAGAATCTGTCCTTGACCTCAGTCAACGTTTATTTGTGCAAACTTGGGTATTTTAGCTTCTCTCTGCGGTTACCCTTTCTTGGTTTGGTGCATAAATGATAGGGGTCGTGGCACAAACCTAGACATGAGAAAAGAGCTTTTTACATAAACGTGTTGCTAATATGTTTACTGTCTCTGAATTTTTTTTTATCAAATTGAGAAGTGACGAGAAAGCAGAAATATTTGACAATGGATTGAGGGTGTAGTGTATCTTTTCAGGTTAAGAAAGTTGTTGCAACTCAGCAATTTTTGGTTTAATCTGTGAGGTTTGTTTGTCATCGCCATGCTGTTTTTATCAAAAACCATAGAAATGTAAAGAAACCTAGGGCTAAATATAACATATATTATAAATTAAAAGCATACTATAGATATACCTTTGCTTTTGGACCTATTTACTAAGAAGCCAACCAGTCAGTTTAGAGGCACATTGCCTGAGTGGAAAATGGGGAAAAAATGTATTTTGCTATTTGTTCTGATATACTGAGAGTTGGGCCCCAATAATGGCTAGAAAAAGAAAAAAACTGCTAAACAAAAGTATATATCTTTTTTAAGTTGTTTTTTTGAGTGGATGTGTGAAAGAACAAAAAAGTTCTTTATTTGTATTTGACAACACCCCCCGAGTCCAGCAATACCCCACATGCAGGCGTAAGTTATGTTTCTCAGATGTCATGGAACCGTTCTCTCTACTGGGCCCATATCTCATTTGAGACATTGTAGACTTCCCATATTTCAAGTTAACCATATAAAAGTGTATATTCCCTAAAAGAGGATTTCAAAGAAACCATTCACGTACCTTTCTAGGTGGCCCACTGCAACTATATTAACTATATATACTTTTTCTTGTACACATGGCATGGTTTTTTTCCCTGAGTTGTGGGGGATTTTTTTTATTTTTTTTTTTGGGTGTATTGTCTTTTATTTTGTCACATTATCAGCAGGCTATGTCCATAACTATTCTTGTGTTGTCTGGACTGTTAATCAGATTCTTACCTAATTTTTCATTGTGTTGCTTGCTATGTTTCATCATCATTGCCCCTGGAAATTTCCTGTTTGGTAATAAAACAGATCTGCTTTTCTTTTTCGAAGTTTCGTCTGGTTATTGGAAATTATTCTTTGAGTAGTAACTCCTCCAGCTCCAGGAAGGAAAGGGACCCTTCTAAGAATAGTAGTGCTCAACCTGGATCCTGGCAGAGGGATAACCAGTGACGAAGGCCAGGAAAACGACCCAAAAGGGTCCGGTACAAGCTCCTGGGTAGGTTCATAGCTACATTTTTAGCGATAGTGTTCCTGGTTTCATTGAGTGCTTAAAACCAGATTCATTCGAATATTTTGAACAATATCTATTTGAACAGGAATTTCCCATTTTTAGTGCAAGGGGGTTTAGACTTGCTATAGAATCTCTGATTCTTTACGGAGCAAGACCTTGAAAGTAACATGCATTGTTTGCCAATCACCTTTTCCCTTTGTAATATCTTCTAAGGACAGGAAAACTCATTGATTGTGTTTTTGTCTGTTATCAAAAGAGTCGGAGAAACTCTCCACAGTAATATTTAGAGCTTGACAAGACTAAGTCAGCATGATGCCAAAGAACAGAATAGAACAATATTCTTAATTCCCAAAAACGATATTGATAATCAATTGAAATGCAAGAGCAATTGAAAAGCTGTCCAGGTTTCAATTCCAAAATAAGTCAGTTAAACAATTTACAAATAATGGCCGGTTCACAATCTTTCTGAAGAAGTCAATATCAGATTCTTGTCAAGGGCAAAGGACAATTAGGAAATATGTAGTTGGTTTAAAGTGTTGGGTTTTTATACAAAGACATGACATAGTAAAAAAATGACAAAAGACATCTTGAGGGATAATGCATGGTTCTAGAGCACCTACAAACTTTGAAATTATATATATTTCAAACTTGTTTAACATCAAGCTTTTATTTTTTAGATTCGATAGTCAAGAACCTGTTAGATGTCCAAAAGGGTACGTTGTTTTGGTTTTTTTTGGAATGAAGCTTTCTGGAGATGTGCTAGATGGCTTTTTTAAAATAGATCGAATTAAAAACAAGATCGAAATATCTTATTTAAGCTAGTTTAAACATATTACTTGAATTAGCTAACATATATATTATTCATGTTATTGTTTTGAGAGCAGAGTTACCAACCAAGTTACAGGCCCCAACTGGCCATCTGGCACACCGAGTAAACGCCCAGTGGGCTGCTGGTCGACAGAGCCACAGACTCACATGATCTGCCGCTTATGTGTGTTGCTGGAGTGTAATAACACAACTTGCAGCCACTTGTATCCAGCCATCAGCTGCATGTACGTCATCAGGCAGCCGCTGGCCTTAAAGTGCCAGGATCGCCCCATTGTCACCAGTCCAGCCATGCATCCTTGGAAACATCCAAGGAGTCACAAAGATGGATTGCACCCTCCTAAAGATGCCTAGGAGTTACAATGCAGGTTGCTAAGAACTTGTAATACGAACATAGATACAAAAGGTCCGAAGTAGTTGATACTTAAGGAAGTTGTCACTTTCATTAATAGATTATAAGGTCACAAGAGCACCTGCTGTACCAGTATGTCTTAAGGTGTGTGTTCATCTTATTGTCAGTATATTATATTGGCCATATTAATGTTATTGTTCATTTTTTCAGAATCTATTGGTGGCCTATAAATAATGCAGCCGATCAGAGGAAATGAACGATGACATGAAATGACAGTACATGGAAGTACAATGAATATTGAATATTGAGGATTCTGTCTCTCATAGACCTCCTTCTATGGATCCACACTAATGTGGACACTGGGCAGTGTGGGAAGAGAATCGGTGGAACTGATGTGGGAAGATGGTTCTTTCCACCAACTCATTGGGCCTGGAAACAAAGATAAAGGTCTGACAAACATCTAGCAAATAGAGATATAAAAACATAGAATCTCATGGCAGATAAGAATGATTCAGCCTATCTTGTCTATTTTTTTTGTGCAGTAAAGATTTGGTCTCGTCTTACATTCAGGACCCATATGCCCACGCATGTTTAAATTTCCTCACTGTACTAACCTCTTGTTTGGAGCCTTTTAGACTTATCTACCACCCCTCTTTTAAATTATCTGTACTAGAGCCAAGACAAAACCATATACATTTTAAGTTTTGTTTAAGCACAAATGAGAGAGCTCTGTTTAGGACATATATGATATCAGATTTTTTGGGGAAAGTTCACAAATTCAAATTGCTTTCTACATTTGACTTTGCTAAACACGGGTATTCCATTAAGCAAATCCAATATATATATTTTTTATTTAAAGTGTTGATTGTAAGTCTCATACACATGAAATAAATTTGTATTATTTTATGGAAAATACGTACATACAAAGAAGACAGATGATACATTTTCCTTGTGCAATTATGTGATATCACTCTTTAAAGATTTAATGTACGCGCTATTTGACAATCATTATGTATAGAAATCAGTCAGCACCATGTATCAGGTGAAACACTGTGCGTTTAAATGATTTTTATGGCTTTTACCAATTATTCCAAATTCCTCTGTGTTCTCTTGATTTCCTTTATCTTATCTCCCTTTTTTATAATTTTACCGGTTCAAAATGTAGCCTATATTATCATATGTGGAACACAGTCAGCAGTTTTGACATCTTTATTTCAATGTCCTTTTCTGTACCTTCAGCAATATTAATGTTGCAAATTATGGTAGGTTTATTAATAGCCAGACCTAGGAAGCAGAAAGAAAAGTGCATTTTTTTAACTAAGTACTAACCTGGGATTTCTTGGGTCCAGTGTCATGTCAGCCGAACCCAAAGCTCCACTATTGTGATGATAATGGATTCCTTGTTGTTGGCTCAAAGGTGATAAGGTCAACATAAGCTTCTTAATGGACTGTGAAATAACTTTAACTGCATTAACCTCCCTAGATCACGTCGGTGTCACCAGCATCCAGGTACTGGAATTCTCATTTGCTCACAGAGACAACATTTTCAGAATATTATATTTTTCATTTAGAACCAGCAAAAGGCTGTAGGTAATTAAAAGAAGAGTCTTCTTATCATAAATCCAACGTACCCAGCATAGGACACAGTTAATGTTATGCCTTTTATACTTAATAAGGTTTATCCTGTTTTACTTTTTTATGTTTAAAATTGTCATTCTGATTAAACTATTGGGGACTGTTTTACAAAAAGAACCTTGCTTCGAAATCTGCACAAAAAAAAAATTGTAAGTAGGTAAGGTTTACGATGAGTTATAATCATTCATCCGGCACTGCATAATAGACAATTATTGGCCCACAGCCATTGTTATATCATGTCTGTGGAACTTCAGGAGCTCAATGGCGGCATAGGTCCAGGAATTCTCTATAGCCCAACATGATCATATTTCATACTTCTCAAGTGTTCCACTTTCAGAGGAACAGTCCCCTCTTTGTGGCCCAGGTTCATCCTTCCTCTATAATCTTTTTATTTCTAGGGGCTCTGAATGTTCGCTGGGTGTGAGTGTGTCTCACAGTGTTCTACAGCGCTATCATAAAAGTGTAGCCTATAGAATACAATATTGTCCAGATCAATACCATGCTCCATCTATCTTTTTTCTGAAGTTAATAACAACTCATTATTATGCTTATAACAATAAAGTGTTATAAATAAAGTAAACAAGCTTTAAAATACTAACAATCAACTGTGTCATATACTGATAACAAATTAATAAAACTGAACATTTAGGCTCCCTTAATGTGCTAACAATTGTATTTGAGCTTCGTATTTTCACTTTATTAGTGGAAAACTGTCTTTCTCCACTAATTACAAAAAAGTGGACCAAGGATAGTAATATACCATGTCTAATATGGGAAGGGTGGAGCTGGACACAGACGGAGGAGTACCTTTGCTGAACCAATAGTATGCCCATTAGCCACAGTTATTGAAATTATAGTCATTTTCAAAGAGGTACCTAGTAATACACCCTTGAATACACCCTTGACTTCAATTTAATTAACCTTTATTCACTACAAGCAAGCTTTGGTTACACCGGGCAAGTGAATAAAGACACTGGACAAGCGAGAAGTGGGATAACATTGTCCAGTCCGATAAATCAATTTCCTGTTGTTCCATGAGACAATATCCATCTGTTAATTACCTAAGTTTGTCCATCTGTGAAGGGAGCATCCAGAAGGATAATGAGCCATGTCCCACTTGCAAAAATTATCCAGGAATCATGCCAGGAACACAATACCAAACTTTTAATGTTTTAGTGGCCCCAGCATCTTATCGCATGAGAGGGTAATGAGATACAAATTATTTAGAAATCCAGTCTGAAGGAACTCAGAACAGAGCAGATTACTGTAGTGTGTTACATACTATCCATGGGATAGGTCAATCTCCAGTTTCCAGGATGCCTGTGAGGTCCAAACTCATTTCTATTTTGCACATATAATCATTATAATATACTTTATTAAAAAAAAATATGATAATTAAATTTAAAGGTGCTGACTTTAGCTTTCATCATTCCCAGAGATTTATTGTAGAGCCCCCTGGCCTAACCCAGGGCAGTACCGCCTGCTGCCCCGCTGCTGTCCTTACTTCTGTGCATTGAGATACATCATCACCACTTTTAATGGAAGAGCAGCAAGAAGGTAAACTATGGAGGAGTGTGCTGACTAGGCACAGCCTTCCAGAGTGGAAATAGGCCGGCTGGGGAGATATGTGTATGTATGTATAAGTGTATGGTGTTAGAGTGTAAGTATGTGTGTGAGTTTTATTTACGGACGGGGAATAAGAAATAGTGAATATGGGTGCCACTAAGCCTAGGCTCACCCCTGACAGCACCTTTAAAAAATACTTTAGCTCTCACTGTCAGTGTGAAGGATCAGTATATGGCAGCTAGTTCTCCATGTTTAGATATGGGCTTGAAGCGTTTTATATTTTTTCCTAAAAAAAATACTATTTTATTTCCACATTTTGCTGCTATATTCCATGTCATTTCACATTATCCAGCTAGGATATTTTCCAGATTTATTGTAAAGATGATACTTTGTTTTTTTTCATGGACATAATTGGTCTGCTGCATGCATGATTGATTGCTTACTGCGTGATTTATAAAGATCATTGAAAATAACAACGTCGATATTATGTGTAAGGCATTAAATTAGGGCATATAGATTTATTGTGTTTTTACGAAAGTTTTTTTGAGAGAGAGACTGCCACTGCAATTTTACCATAACTTCCAGCATGTAATTTTTCTCTTTTTATTAATAGTCATGGCATTTATTACCATAGGTCACTTAAACCTTGTATCAACTCCAGCTAAGAACAGGAGTGCTAGAAGCATCACCGCCATGGGTCCTGCTCCCATTAGTACCCATAGGTTGATGGATTTTTAATATGTACAGACATTTTTCATACATCTGATGACAATTATTAAAGGAAGCTTTGGCGGCCTGTTGATACCCATGTTCACTCCATGCTGTACAAGGGCAAGTCAAAGTACATGTTTATTATAACAAAAGTGGGTCTTTGGAAAAAAAAAAAATAAGATTACAACTATAAAACCAAAAATATATATATATATATAGTTTATTGTTTTATATAGCACCATCATATTCCGCAGCAGTATACAATGTGTGAAACAGGACATAACAGGTAGTGTAGAACATAACAAATCAACAGAAACAAGAGGTAAGGAGGGTCCTGCTCAAACATTCTTACAACCTACATCATAAGCTTCTGGAAAGACCAAGTCTTACATTTTTGATGGTACTGAAAAACAGGCTAATCTTCAACATTAAATGTAACACAAAAACTAATTAAAAAGAAAAATTATTCCAATAGAGCGGACCGGTGAATGGACTGGGCCACTTGCGGAAGCTGGTACACGGCAGGGTCACATGTGGTGTAAGCGCGGCTACACGCACACACTGTGCGACAACAAAGCCTCTGGGAAATGGAGTAAGGGGATGAGAAAGTGAGAGAAAGGATAAGGGAGGGAGGGAATCGGGGTTTGTGTATGTGTGTTAGCATGAGTGTATATGTGTGAATATGTGTTAACATGTGAATGTGTGTTAGTGTATGTATCTTTGTAGCCTGACTGTGTGTTACTGTGAGAGTGTGTAAAATGTGTGCCAGTGTGTATGTGTGTGCATGTGTGGCCATGCATATCCAGCCGTCGGCAGCACCTACGTCATCAGGCGGCTGCTGGCAGTCCGGCCCTGCTCCATAACAACCATCGTTGCATTTTTGATGACCATTACATTGGTACTAATGGTGATAAGACCACTTTTTATACCTTGCACCCACTGAGCTTATGTTTGATGTAATAACACACATGGATTCTCTGTTTTACTTAAAGTGCCTTGCTCAAAGTTTAGGCAAAATAAAATAATATATTAAACAATGAAAATTGTTTTTTGAGTTTATTATACCATAAAAATCTTTGTATTGTTTTATCAACTCTCGCCTACGTCTCAAAAGCAGGGTAACAAGAGCAACTATACCCTATCAATTTAAGGTGGATAACACTATGGTCAGTAGAGGCCACAGAGGATTCAATTATTACTTCAGTTGCATTAAAGACCCACCTATAAATTACTTAAGTGAACTCTCATAATTACAAAAGCTAATGAGAATAGTTTCAAGCAGCTAAGAATTATCTTATATCATTTTTACATTTTAATCATAAAAAATAATATTAAAAAGGCTTTTTAAATTCTCGGATATGTACCGTATACTTTTTAAAACTTTAATGATGTAGTTGGGGAAAAAATAGCAAAGTCAAATTAAAGTTATTAAATCAGACTGTAGCTTATTCAAATCCTAAGTAATGGGAACACCATGCTAAAGTGAGAAAGGCAATCACAGTACAAGTGACCATGTTGGCCGTTCATATCATCAAGGGTAAATGTCATAAGGGAATATGTCACCCTAGGGAAGCCAAGATCTGCCATATCAACACATTTCCTATCTTGATGTTATCAAATCTGTAAACACCACTGCATTCGTTTATTTTGTATAATAACCGGCAAAATGTCATTTTCCAAAAAGCACAGCTTTGCTTCTTTTGAAACCAAACCTTGAGTCATCAGAATGGACAATATGGTTATACGTATTTTTAATGTTAAAAGGAGAACCTTTATTATCAATTCTATATATTACATTGCACACCGCCCTTGACCTGACTAGGGGCAATACCCCGAGCTGCTTCCTCCATTGCTGCCATCAGAGATCTCCTTTGTAACTTGCCCAAGAAGACGATCTATTATTATTATTATCTTTTAATTATATAGCGCCAACAATCTACCCATCGCTTAATACAATACATATATTCAAGGGGTATGACAAGACGAGAATTGACAAACCGATTAGGTGGAGAGAGTCCACTAGAATAAAATATTATTTATCAGGGCTTTGAAAAACCTTTGGTATTGAAAAATATTTTCCATTAAGCAAATGGGCAGCAAAGATGCCTAGCGAAATCCAATACCCAATGCCTATGCCATATTTTGAACAGAGACAAAATGAAAAATATGTGATCAAAGAGGCTGAAAAGGAAAATGGTGATATAAAGTATTGAATGGATGATGAAAATAATGATTTTTTCCAAAGGGGATTCTACATTTACTGAACATGTCTTGATATGCTTCTTCAGGAAACACATGGAGTATCCCTATGTAGGTGTTGATAAAAGTTTATTAAATATCATTAAAATTAATGGGTTGAGGGCGCTATAGATCCCTTTGCATTTCTGACTCCCACTATTATATTCAGATGTTTTTTTGATGGGAGCACAACAGAAATTTAATTACAGAAAAAAAATTGGCTAATTTCCCAGAGGGAGTTTGTGACCGATGAAAGTCTATGGAGTAAAGGTCTAATCAGGGACTCAATTAGCATTGCCATAAAGAATCAGCTCAGTGTGGTGTTTGAAGCAGGCAACCTGGACTCCAGGTCTGCAGATAAAGGAAATGTATTGGAACAAAATTATATAAAGGTCTTTTTTCCAGTTGTAAAGTAAATTGCTGTGTATAAATGTATTTTTCCACCAGGCTTCCTTTGTAAGCAGTGTTACATTAGCATCTGTGTACTCAGGTTTCTGATAAGGCAACATTTTCGTTCTTTGTAAATTTACATAAAAATAGCATTTCCATAACTCTTGCAGTTCAGAGGTCAGCGCTCGACCTATCAACAATTTTATATGGCTTTATAAGCCTAAGCTTAAGGTGCAAATGACTTTCTGAACTACTGTATGATCTCATTAAGCATATCTTCCATCGCCAAGCAAAGCTATATAACACCGACTTTACACGCCGAGGTCGAAAAGCATTGGGTCTTTGTTATTAATGTTGTAGAAATACAAATATGTCTACCTTTGAAAGGAGTCTTCATTAAGTCCCACGGCCCAGAAAATTAAGGCACGCCTCATCAGGATCTGTGACTTCAGCCGTCTAATTTGTTGGGGACTAGTTGTTTTGTATGGAGTATATAATGCTGATGGAGCAGGATCAGTGTGGATGAAGTATAAACAGTGATTAATTTTCTCCAGTAAATAATGCTTCAAAGCTTATAGGGAAAGTAGAACAATTACTTTTCCATTTTTCCTGCCAAATGAGCTGATAAGAGAAAACAGGGGGAGTTGACCACGTAAATCAGTCTTAATTTCATCTTCCCCATTAAAAGTCAACCATTAAGACCATCTCCGGCTCATTTCATCTCCTTCTTGTTTCACTTTTTCAATTTGCTCAAAAGGGGGGAGTTTGATCGTCATAAAATTTCACTTTGGCCAGCCTATGATTTGCATCTGAGCCAATAAATAGCAATTAGCATAAACATTTAAACCAGGGACTGGAACAAATTCTTGTTCTCCTGGAAAGCTGTTAAATTATTTCACAATGAGTAAGAAGCGTTAAAGCAGGAACAATGGCATTGTCTATTCTTTCGACACATGCAAAGATTGTCTTTAAGAAACTTTACAAAAGTCCAAACAAAAATGGTAATGTTAATGTGTAATTTAAGACTGGTATCTTGTGCTGAAATTTGCAAGTGGGTTTCTGGGGAAGATAGAGATGGGGAAAAAAGGACTTGCTACTAAACAATGTAAAAAATATTCCCAATAGATACAGTATTATATTACATTGTATATTTAAGTTAAACGCAAACTGTTCTTTTTGGACCACAAGTGGTCTCTAAGACGTTGAAGGTAATTTTCATGACATGTCACGTTGAAAAAGGAGGGTTCAAGGGTGAACAGTTCTTAAGTATGTTTAGCTGCCTATGAAAGTGAATCTTATAGTATGCATTGGTTCTATGTTTTTTAATATAGTACATGGGACAGATGGGGAAGTGACTGATTGAACGTTTTTATAGTCACCTCCATAAAATATTTGAGGACAATTGCCATATTAAATATGTATCCAGAGCTTTCCAGAAAAAAATATATTGATAAAAGTTAGCTCTGTGATGTTATGAGTTCCCATGGGTATATGTTAGTTACTGATCCCAACATCCCATATGACTTTTTTCACCATCATTGTCAAAAACTTGTGAATCTTACGTTAACTTGGTTGCACGTTGGTTTCGTGAGTCCAGCACCAACTTTAGGGCTGCAATTAGTTACACTGACTTGTAAGTTCATTTTTAACTCGGCTGTTGCAATTTTCTTTTTCTCCCTCAAAGAGAGCCAATGAGCCAAACAATAAAGTCCCACTGGCCGCCATGTAACTTGATGGTCAGCCTCAGCAATGCCCATCCTGTATAGCAGATGAATACCACCAATCCTTGAGTCTATTTCCAACAGAATAGGGATCAAAATTTCATCCTATGTCAGAAGGGACAATAAAACATAATGGAAATTCCTTGGAATAGGTAAAGTGTAAGCATCAGTAAAATTATATCTCTATGCTTTTTTATTTAAGGGTCTAAGGCAAGTTGCTGAATTTAAGTGTTCATTTTTTTTTCAGGTTTCTTTTAAACAGTATTACAAATTGCCTGGGACAGAAGCTTGGGTTCTGGCACAAGCCTTGTTGTTCTACCGTGTTTCTAAGTACTTACAAATCACCATACTTTGGAACCTCTGGGGAGTGGCTTCATGTGGGGATGGGGCTAGCTAAGAGATGGGTGGGGCTAGCCCCAGGCTGCCTTAATTATGCTGAGAGCAGGAGGGGAAATAGGAGAGAGGAGTATGGTCAAATGCCACTCCCCTGACCAGAGAAAGAGAAGGGTCTACTCTGGAGACCCTGGGTCAAACCCGGAGAGTACCCAGGTATGGTGATCGCTCTTCTCTCTTTTCATCCTACCTCATATGGTAGTGTTCTGTCCTTTTCTGCTTTGGCATTGGCTTAGACTAACAATGTTTAGGTAGTACCACCAGCCTATAATACCGTATAGCCATTGTTAATTTTCATTGATTCCATCCATTTACACTGAAATAGCGTGGTCTAATGATGCCAGGTTATGGACGCCTCTTTGTTACCCAGTTTTAACAACCAACAGGCTGTTTAACAATTCTAATTACTATTTGTGCGATTTTATGTAAAATGTGCTTAAAATCTACGAAAAAAATTCTGGTTTTGTATCCATGCGATACAAAATATTTTCTTTTGCTAATCAAATGCATGAATCAATAATTTAGTGGGGATGCCAGCTGGAAAGAAGCAGAGCACAATCACAAAACACACACATTTCTATGTTTATATAAAGTGTAATTTTATATTAAACCAAAATGCAAATACAAAGTGGTTAAAGGAAATAGCTCGGTATTCCGCATAACATGTGTACCAATTTATGATCGGCATAAGTTACAAACATTACACTTGGGCCATCACAAGCCATGCTGTGCCAATTTTCATAAGGCGATTTATACCTACCTTGTGGGCACTTAATGATCCTTTGTGTATCACAGCTAAATGTATTCTGGCAGTAAATAGGAAAGAATTCACGATAAAGCCTATTTTTTACGTGTGCAAATCCTTTGTGCATTAGACTCCTCGCTCTTCTACATAACTGTTCATATGTTACATTAGCATTAAGAATGTTCATGCTGCTGGTTAACCATTTAGAAGCTGACAATCTAATTAGTATGGTTTGATTAAGGGGGCCCTTAGCTTTAGTGGTTAACCCTTACAGAGCTATAGCTAGCACGTTTAAAGGGCTAATGTCAACGCGTTTCACAGCAACAATTAGGAACCTTTTGGGTCAATGTGGCTGTCTCGCACATAAAAGACGTGGCAGTTCAGACTAAGACGATGACAGCTTCATTTGTGTCTGGCTATGAATTTGTCTTTTTCTTATTAATTATCTAATAAAGCCCTGACACTGCAGAATTTCGATTGCTGACCAACAAACCATGTACTAAGGACAGTCGCACGCGAACGAAAGAGGCTACAAAAAGAAAGGATGCTCAAAGCTTTATTAACAGCAGAGGCCCATTAGACTGTTGTGTGTTCACCTTCACTGGAGCAATAAATGAAGGAGCAGAATAGAAAAGAACTCCTACTGTCTATCTATTGGTAATGCGCAGCCAAGCTGTAGTCATGTTGTAACGCTTGTAAGAAACAGATGTTCCTTCCCTGACAAATCTCCTTCCTTGATTTATTATTCATTTGCTCAAATCACAATGGAAAGTCTTTGGGCCATTAATTAAATTCCAAGCAAAATAAAATTTGCAGCAGAACTCATTACTGGTAAATGACTTTGACACTTCATCAAATTTGAAGGTAAAATAGGCAACTTTAGGAAGTGAAAGGTGGAGAAAGCTCTGGCCATTCCTGCAACCGCTGCAAGACGGTAAAGACTGTGATGAAATTTTTATGTTAAGTACGGTGATCTCAACAAGGTTCTGTTATTGTGGTTTGTTACGCCGACGCCGTTGTCGCTTCGTTTATCATGGACGTCATCAGCCAAAGATCAATACAGTGAATTCTGTGTCAAAAAACATTGTGGTCAATTACTGCCAGAGAAAAAAATATAAATATGCTCTCTTCCTTAGACGACACATGGACCTCTCAAATACATTAAGCACATAAACATTAGGAGATCTGTCATTTTGTTCTGTTGTTAGTAGGTGGAATGTTGAATCCATAAAATCCCCCAAAATTGATGAAGTCTGTGGGAACACCCTGTCGTTGCCTGCTTTTGTGTCACATGACAATTAAGCATTCCCTGAAAAATATGAGGCTAAATTTTACAGTGTTAAGTATTATTTCATAGAAGTTCTGGGTATTCTATAATGCTTAGAATCATGTTTCAGACGCCTCTAGTCATAAAAATTGTGGGACAGCACCTTTAATTTCATGATTTCATTTAAACTTGATGAATTGAGGGAAACTAAGAAGGGGTCCGTTATCAAAACTTTTGTCCCACCGATGATTTATAAAATGCTTTGGACAAAATCACCCCTTCTTTGACATGAAGAATTGTTGGACCATGGAGGAGAAGATCAGCTGCCGGGCTACAGCTTCCCTCTCAGGTTTTGTAGTTCAAAGTTTTAAAAGTGGTCTATTTGCCATGACAACCACTGGAGTGGTCCTGTCATGAAGCTATCATCCCAATATGTATGTTACAACTACAAAGCTGACTAGAGTATTGGTACATGGGCTGTATATGATATGACATAGTCATTTGTCAACGATTCTAGTTACAGTCGTCTTAAATAAAGCGTAATGGTTTACAGATCCCTTATGACTGATGATCTGCATGTTTGCAAATCAATCAGGTAGAGCAATGGCTGTTATAACATGCTTAGCCTGACAGGGCGCATCGTAAATACATGCGTTTAAATGACTGTTTAAAAAAAATATTCATGTGATTGCATGGCAGTGATCACCCATTTTGATACATCAACCACCAAGTGCCCTCCTTTCCAGTATCTACTTTTAGACTTCACAGTCCAGAAGAAGGTTTCCATATTGAGTGGTCTGGCTTTCTAGCTAATGCTCCCTGTGCTTTAAACTCATATACGGTATGTGTAAATGAGCTTATTATATATATAAACACATATACATACATCCATCCTCCTGCCCGCCCCGCTTACCTCTCGCCGCTCCAGCAGCCTTGGTTTCACCGCAGGGTCATGTGACATCACTTGACCCCGATACGCTCCTGTCTCGTTGTACTGGTTCAAAATAGTTGAGAAAGGCTAGGTTTCCACTTGGGTTTTTGTCCTGCGTTTTTTTCTTGATGAAAAACGCCAAGAAAACTGCCACTGCATTCTCCTCCGTTTTGGCGTTTTTTCTGGAGTTTTTTCTGGCGTTTTAGCCTTTCTGTGGAAATTGCTTTTTTTGACCTTAGGCAGTTTTTCCAGCCTTTACACGTTGGAATTTTCACCCAGCTAAAAGGGATTAGGATAAATGGCAAGTATCTGCCCCCTCCTGATGTAATTTACTTGGTAGAGTTCTACGCCCCGGCGGACCCTTTTGTCTCTTTTCTGTGGTTTGTAAGGCCTGCTTTATTCCGAATGTCTGCTCCTCTAGGAAGATTGGCCCCAAATGATGGTGCAAATTGTTTGCTGTTGCTTTTAGCACGCAGGATCCAGTTGGTTTGTTTGTAATGGCATGTCTGCTCCAAATGGTGTAAAATTCAATATGAACTTTGTTTTGTGTGAAACTGCTTGTTTTCAGCCTATTTCTTGTAGGACACACAGATACTGGGTCCATCCTCTGCATTGTAACTGTGGAAAAAAACGCCATAAAAAACGCCAAGGCAATAAACCCACATGGCTTTTTCATGGCGTTTTTTCTCTCCCATTGACTTCTATTGGAAAAAAACGCCAAGATTTCCTTGAAAAAAACGCCAGAGCGTCAACATGCTGCGATTCTGAAAAACTGCCACAGAGCCCAAAAAAGCTGAAAAACGCCAAAGAGGACTGAAAAAACGCCAAACAGAAAAACGCCAAGTGGATATGGCATTGTGCGATTTACTATTGAAGAACAGCTAACATCTGGACGCAGCGTTTTTTCACTAAAAAAACTCTGTGTGGCTGAATTGGCGTTTTTAGCAAATAAAAACCAAGTGGAAACCTAGCCAAAGGGCACTTCCAATCTGGACTGGTGCGGTCCATGTCGGAAGGGCTCTTTCTAAACTATTATGAACCAGTACGAGGAGACAGGAACAAGGGGTCGCACCAGGCCCCCTAGAGGACCAGTGTAGTTACGCCAGTGCCACCATGATTGGCTTTAGCATGATGTGCATCCATAGCATCCTTGGTCTAACGTTGGACAGGGCATTTAAATTAAAGAAAGTTTTTCCTAATGTAGCAGAGTCCAAACATGCAAGTTATCACACAAAGGATCAGGAAGTTTTTTGTATCAATATTTCCTTGAAATTGCCTGAAAATGCCCTTTTGCTGAAGACATCAGCCGTATACTTTTAGTTGAAAGTCCAAAGTGGCTATGAACCAGTTATACTGATCTCTGTACTATATATAGATACATATATTAGTTTGGTAATATGTGCAAAGTATGTAGCGTACATTACAAGTGTCCTAATTTTAATGGGACAGTCTGGCTTTTTGGATATTGTCCTGCAAACCATCTCCTTATCTTCCCCGGCTGACCTGGGGAACTTCCATTGCATTCCCACATGGCCACCGCGTGACATTCTGGAGCTGAGGACTGTAAGGTGGCTATGTGGGTATCATGCCTCCTCTCAGGTCAGACTATACCCCCTCCTGGGTCCTGCCACGTCCCAATCACAGGTGTCCCAGTTTGGACGCCTGAAACATGTAAGGTGGGCTATGATATAGGGTAGTGTGAAATATTGCAATAAAGGTTACATCTTTAATTCTATTTGAAATTACTGATTCATTTTTTCTTATTTTAGAGTGTTTTGCACACAGCTTCATAGACACAAAATCATTTATCTATATATTGTAGCAAATGCAGTTTAGTGCATTTTATTTAAATTTTTGTACCCACAACACACTCATTGTATATATAACTGCTTTAGTATATATAGTGCTTTAGTATATTTAAAATATATCACTTAGACTCTCAAGGAATTGTGTTTATTACAACTTTCACTATCTGTTTTTTACTTTTTTACTACATATGCCCTTATTTCATTTTTATGTATGGGAATTACATTACCCTTTCATCAATTAATTTATACTGTAGATTTCATTAAGTGCAGACAATGCAATTTTCCCCATTTGACGTTCCATTTGTCTAGATTCTAGAAGAGATTTCTCGCACTTCATTGTCACCTGTCATTCTGATGTTTTTAGAAATGGATTCTAAATTGAAAGTAATTGACAAATGCTTTGAGAGGAAAGAGAGGAAAAAATCCATAATGGAAGTAAATGCATGTGCTCAGTATTCCCTAATTGACTAAACGCTTTAAAACCGAAGGTGATGTCCCCGAGCGCAGGAATACTGGATTTCTAATGGCAATTAGTGAGAGGAATTTGGTTGAATGGGTTAAAATATTCTGTTTGCTCATAGTAAGTGATTCTCTAAAATCCCAAGAGCTCAAATTACCTTATGTGAAAAAGCAATTATGCAATTAATAAGGAAGGAAATTATTGTGTTGGGTTTTTTTATTTTTATTTATTTATTTATTTTTATTCTGAATCTTGTGATGTCTCGGTGGAATAGGTAGGAAGTGGTATCATCTATCCTTACATCAAATGCAAATTCCCATGTATATTGGAAACGGATAGACGAGGGATCTTAGATCCTAGATGGATTTAACCCTTTGAGTCCCTGAGGTAGGTAAAAAGGAATCATATTTTATTTTTCATTGATGATTTGATGAATTAAGTTAACAGTGGTAAAAAAAAAAGAAAAAAGATGGGGTCCATAATCAAAATTTTTGGCCCACCACTGATTTATAAAGTCCTTTGGATAAAATCACCCCTGACCTTCTTAAACATGAAGACTTTTTTAAACAGTCATATAAGTGCTGTTGTGATTGACCAAAATACAATAAAATGTAGTTATGTGTCCTGTCTTCTTAAAGGGACACTCCAGCCAATCAGTGGCATGAATTGTTGGATCACAGAGGAGAAGCACAGGATATCTTTTATTTTAGTTCTATTTTCTAAGAATTAGAATTAATGTACTCAAAAAGAGTAAACCTAAGGAAAGGGACGGGGGAAGAGGGCAACCCATACATATACACATTATCGTTTATTTAAAAGACATATATTTTGCTGGAAAAATGGAAAAAAAATAATATATATATATATATATATATATATATACAGAAATAAAAACTAGGCTTCTGTCCTGTTTAAAGCTATTCTGCCTGCAAACAGGAATTGAAAGCAGCTCTGCTGCAGTGGTGTCAAGTTCTCAGTGACACATTAATGACAGAGCACTCTGCAAATTAAATGAGAATAGATTTCATCATCTTACTAAAGATAGGAACCGGCGTTTAAGTAACACAATGCTTTATCCCTTCACATATCCACTTGTCTTGTTCACATAGAGCACAAAATGAACTTATAAGAGCACATGTTAATGAAGAATATAAAATTTATTTTTAAAAAGTTATTAAATTAAAATAATATAATTAGGATTGCTTAGGACAAAAAAATAATTAGGGAGTGTAGTGGTTTTGTTTTTCTTGCTTTTTTAAAAGGAAAACATTGCATATAGCTATAACGATAACTGAAAACAACTGAAAAAAGGAGATTAAACTGCAACATATCTTTAAAATTTAAGATTTATTTTTTGTATTTGAATATTTTGTTTGTTTGCAAATCAAATTTTCAGATGAGAGTTTTTCTGTCTCTACCTGGAGGATCCATAAGTGTTCTACAGGAATTCACGGAAAACATTTGTGATATCTCCCAAGTGTCCTTTTTTGGCCGTACAGTACCACTTTTGGCATTAAAATCTCTCTCTTTTTTTTTTTTTTTTCTTCCCCCGATGTTCGTCTTTTCTAGGAATGCCAGATGTTTGATGGGTAAGAGTGTATCACGGTGTTCTACTGCCCTAAAAGGCGCAATAATATGTAGAGCAACAGCAGAAAATGAAATTTAGTGAATTCAACTTTCAGTATTTCAATAAGAAAAATATATATCTATAGGAAAATAAAAAACTAAAACTGTTTATAAAAAATTTTTTTTTACGTTTTGTATTGGTTCTGCCAAGAACAGAAGAAAGAAAAATGAAAACCTACAGTAGCTGCCCTTACCAGGAACAGAAGAAACCCCAAACCAAAATAAAACAACCCTCCCCCCAATAAAAGACTGTCTCTTGTCCTCATACTCAAGTGAATAAAAGCTCCAGTTTGCAAAGTCAAATGAATTTTTTCCCCGACTTGGATCTCCTCCGTGAAATCATCCACCGATGCACAGCCCTGGCTTCCGCCAAGCAGAAAGAAGAAGGGAAGATAAAACCACATTGTCCAGAGAGAAAGAGAGCCCCTACTTTTGAAATCATTTGGCCCATCTAGTCCAAGTATTCCTTATGTAGAGTCTTCAGACCTCAATCAGTCGTTGGTCTTGTCTTCAGGAGTCAAATGCCTGTGCCATGCATGTTTAAATTCCCTTTCTGTATCAGCGTCCACCACATCTGATGGGATAGTGTTCCATTTATCCACCATCCTCTCAGTAAGGTAAAACTTCCTTACATTACATCGAAACCTCTCCAGTTGTAGACTATGGCCTCTTGTTCTAACATTTCTCCTTAATTATTATTTTTATTGTACGTATTAACTGGGACCTATTTAAAATTCTCTTTTAATAACCCGAGTCAAGCAGAATCTTGTTGGCTCGCTTAATATTTCCTAAGACACGGCTCAACGTTGCCTTTTGTGACAACCAGAAGACAAAATAAATATTGAGACAGAAAGAGGCAGAGACAAAAACAACTTAAAAGTAGCCTCAGGTTTTATGACAACCGAAATAAGGTGACATGTTTCTGTATGTAAGTGGACATCATGTCAGCTACACATAGGGTCATTTCTTCCTAACACGTATCCTGTATGTGGCAGTTCACCCTTTAGATACAATGGTTAGAGACAGGGCAAGAATGTTCTCTTTTTAAACCGTGTCATACGACGTAGCTCACCAGCTGCTTTGGCAGAAAATCACGTTTTCTGATATGCCGTGTCACTTTTTATTAGATTTCGATAGTATTATCTTACTCTCTTAAGGGTTCTTAAGGATCCTTTTGATAAGTACCGCCACAGGTGAAATGTTAAACTGTAGACGTTTGTGGGAAAAAAATTGGACTTTTGTTTATGCCGCTTCCTATTTTTTTTCTCTTGTCTGGTTTTTCTTGACAATAATCTCGTACTTACACAATTTCACAAGGGTTTAACTCAGCTTGAGACCTACACACTAAACTGCTTTTAACAGCAGCGCGGACTGGGCATGTTATGGTATGCATCCTAAGGCACAGAGCTTACAATCTCTTTCCATGTTATCGATATATAAATAATTCGATGTAATAATATAAATGGAAATAAGTATAATTCAGAAGAGAGTAGGCTCTATTCTTCTTTGTCAAAAAACAAGATAGTTGCCCAAATTGTTATCATTCTAAAGAAAAAAAGGATCATAAAAAGAAGGCTCCCTGATCCCAGTTTGCAAAATGACTTTTTTGACCACAGGAGTTCTTTTATACTTATAGAGAAATGGAATGGCTGTAATGCAATGCCAGACTGGAAGAAAGAACTGCCCTGGCACTTTAAGGCCAGCGGCCACTAAATCACGAACATGCTGACAGGAGCTCTACAGTTTTCAATTCTTCCAGTGTCGGGCCGTATATATATGTATATATATATATATATATATATATATATATATATATATATATATCCATACCTGGGAACTTCTGGGCTCCGGCTACCAGGGGTCCTGCTGGAGTTTCTGCTGATGTCAGGGGCATTCCCACTGACGTTAATGGGCGTTAATGGAAACACCCCCCATTTAAAGAAAAAATGGGCGGGGAGTGGGGCGTGTCAAGACCCCGCTCCTGCGACCCGGAAGAATGGGGTCTTGACCCGGAGAGTTTCCAGGTCTGTATATATCCAGTTGCCACACATTAAATCTATGTCTCTCGAGTAGCAGTGACCCACACCATCGAGCATCGGTAGACTTAATTACAGCATTTATTTTTCATTTTATATATATTTATTTTTTTGAATGATTATTTTATGCAGTTTTGATGCATGCCTTGCCAAAGCTACGACATTTATTTAGAGGGAGAGATAATATATACAGTATTATATATATATATAGATATATATATATATATACGGGAGAGAGAGCATATTCATTAAACACCCGTGAGTAGGTAAAATAGGGTCAGCACAGCCTTGCGTTTGGTACATGAAACTATTTTTCTGTGAATTGAATTCTGATGGTCCCTTTGCAGCTTTTTAAACTTTTCCTTTTTGTTTAAACCAAATGCTATTTCGTTTTTTATTATCCCCCAAAAAAGTCTTTTTTACTCATTTTGTGAATGTTAACTACTTCAGTGTTAAGGTGACCCACATTACCGAGCGTGACAAGTTTCTTTGTCAACGAGGGAACTAAATGTTACAATTATTTCTATAGTGTTATTTGCAAGGGATATTATGTGAAAAAAGGGGGAAGAAAACAATAAGAGGCTGACCTTCTGTTTATCTGTTTTCTAATTTTTCTCAAGACAAACCTTTAGAGAAAATAATTGTTTTTCTAAATGCAAACGGTCACATAAAACCGTAGGTGACATATACAGTTGTAGAAAATGCATTTCTTAATGTGCGGTAGAAACATGTATAATAATGTGTTAACGTATTAAGTGACATAGTAATTATACAGCGCCATAAATGACTATTTTTATTTTTTTATTTTTTTTTTAGCTCTTCTTTAATGGCTTCCTATTAATCCTTATGGCAGACTGTTCAACAAAAGTATTCCATACCCAGAGCTTTTACAGAGGTCTCAATGCATTATATTATGATCTTAAATTCCTTGAGCTTTGAAAGAAGCAAATGCAGTCATTTATTTTCTACACGGGGTGTTTTTTTCTCTGAAAAATACAGAATCCATTCAATTAATGGTAATGTTTCCGAGGCTGACCCAAGTTTTGCTTCCCATGGAAATGAGCGTGTCCCATTTACGCGGAGCTCTTAACCTTCAAATTGTCCTTAGTAAAGAGAAGCCACACATATTGTAGTTGCATCTTTGCTTCGAGTAATCTAATTTATTCTTTGTTACACTGCGCCTACTTATATTACTATATTACATTAAACTAGTAATACTCTGCTCTCTCCTTCATGCCTTACGTCCAGTCCCTCACCAAATCCCAGCACCTTCACCTAGGAAACATCTCCCCAACTCGCCCATTCCTCCCATAAGGAGCAACCAAAATACTAATCCACTTCCATGTGATATCCTGTATGGACCGTCTCTCCCTCTACCATCTTTCACCTCTCCAATCCATCGTCAACACTGTGGCTAGACTAATCAAGATCAAATTTAAACTTCTGACCTATAGACCAGTTAACAACTCTGCACCCCCTATGCTTGTATCCAAATTACCCTTAACTGCCCTCTTCATTCCTCCCATGACCTGCGTCTCTCTTCTACCGTCATTTCCTACGTATTCAGGATTTCATATATATGCTGTTTCGCTTCATTTCTGACCGTCCTCACTTTGGAATTTTCATTGGACTAGCTCCAAAATATGCTTGGTTCCAGTACTGTACACAATCGGCAATGTAAAGTTTTAGGGAAAATCCCTAAAGTATGTTTTTTTTTGTGTTGTTCCAACATCTGACTTCATTTGCAGAGATACCTTTAGCGGAAATGTGTAAACTTGGTCCCTGTTGGGTATCTATACCTGGGAACTCTAAACCCTTTAACGGCCCACCATGCAGATTCTATGTAGTGACCAAATGAAGCAAATATCATACCTGTCCTCATGGAAACCTTGACTTCTCATTATGTAGCTATGCACTTAATTGAGTCACCTGCGTTCAAACAAGGATATCAACCATGAAATCCTGGCAGCGAAAGCACTAATTAGGAGTCTTAGATACTCTCATCGGATAAATGTAGAGTATGAATTAGTCAGCTCCAGACCCTAAGATTTTGCCCCTTCACCTTGGGACCCTGAAATTGGAGCCCTGAGACTCCCCACATTTCCTGATGTGAACAACGGTAACAGCAAAACATTGTATGCGTATTTATAATAAAAACAAATATTAGTCTTTCAAGAATAAAATCTGTTTTACAAGCCAACATTCATAATTCATCTTAATATAAAAAATAATATCATCCACAGCATCTTTTTAACGCAAACTGCAGTAGTCCCTTGTGGTATTTCTCCATCTCTGTATATAAATATATATATTTTTTTTTTTTCTTCTGCATAGTAAAGACTACGTCTCACTCACCTATTCTCTAAAGTTTGTATGTCACTATTGTGTACAATTAAAATTGTATATTCATGAAGCTCCATTTGTTTTATGTCCTTCTTGCTGTCAAACCCTCCCAAACAGCATATGCTTTGCTCTGTAGAGAATAAAATCAAATTTGTCTGTCTTGTCATATTGTCATCAAAGTGATAGTATCACAATTAGATTAACATTTTGTCAAGGAGCTGAAGGGTGGGAAATGGAATGAGAAAATTATTGGATGGGAGAGTCCGTTTAACCCTTTGGACGACACCAGCCATTGTGCCTATTCCTGGAGGCGAGGAAGGCAATCAGAATCCACAGTAAGTGGCTCTGTCAAATCATTATGATCCATGTTAGTATCAACAAGGTCACTTCTAAGGTCTGGAAGGTACATGTATATAGGAAGAACCCATTAAGATTATTGACAGTAGTATTTAGGAAGGTTTCACAGTTTTATGCACAAAAGCGTCTCTTTGATATTGTTATACAGAAGAAAAAAAACCTATTTAGGATTCTGCATAATTCTGCTGACAAATACACCTTTTTTTCCATAAAAAATACAAGACATGATTATAATATACAGTTTGTATTCAGTATTTAACTATTGGAGCTAGAGATGATGAGGCTATCCCAACAAATGTTTCGTATAACCACACATTTTTATTTTAACATGCTAAATATTGTAATGTTACAGAGCATGATACATAAGGACCATCTGGCCAGCAATAATTCCTGAAAAGTGTCTATGCATACATGAGAAGTTCTCAACATGGCTCACCTGGAGTTCTCTCCTACTGGTTCCATTTGTGAGCTGGGGGAGGGCACAGCCAGGTCGAGCGGGAAGGGGCTAGACAATGGAAGTGGACTGGGCCAGATACCACCTCCGCCTGGAGAATAATGATCTGCCCTCGAGGGCCAGTAATCAACTCCAAGGCAAACCCAGAGGGTTCCCAGGTAAGTTCATGTTCCAGACTTTGCGAACATTATGCATATTTCAGGATTTTTTTCTGTATAAATACAGGTGATTCAGTTAAGAGTACTGGTTCAGGGTACTAGAATGTGAGGTTTTATGACAATAACTGAGGACATGGACTTGGCTAATGAAATCAGTGTGTTGCTACATAGAATTCTCTTATAGAACTGATGTTCTGCAGCATGTTTCATTCAGAAACACTATCTTCTTGCCATGACATTTTAGCAGTTTCGGATACACGTCCAAATATCCACTTTAATGAATAAACCTCAATAAACCCCTATAAGAAATATAACACATTGCATATTACTGATGATGCAGAAAGGGCAAATGTCCTATAAGGGGCCATAAGGTGCGCTAGCGTGTGATGTCGGAACATTCAGGGTGTATTACACAGGAACTTGACACACTTGTAAAGTCCAGAATTGGGGATGCAGCTCTGGATTGAGTCTTATACTCAAATATCACCTGAAAACCTCTGAACTGTAAATAATAATATTGTTAAATTATAGAATATTGCGCAAGTTTAAATAAATAACCTATATGCATTAATACAGAACTGTATATTATTAGTTGAAATTTAAGATTATTAAAATCTCAACCCATCTGAAAAATATTATTTAAAAAACATCCCTATATGTAATATATATAAAATAATTTATATGTACACAATCCCATAATGCAAAACTGCATTGCGTGTACATGGAGTTGTATCTACTAAGATTTATTTAATCACGATAAATTATGGAACACAGAGTGCTGTCTAAAGCTTACGATTTCATCAAACAAACTGAACAAACTGCTGTTGAATTGGGCTTTTTATTTTGTATTCAACTTACTCAAGTAGTTCAGTTGCTCTTTTCTTACCTGATGTCTTCAAGGACATGTAGCTGACATAGCGGGACTTTCTTGAAGACAGGCAGCTTCAGGCCAGAATGAATGCTTGCATCTAGATAAATTAGAACTGACATACAGAAGTACTTCTATAATTCCGAGTTCCAGGTTCTTTTCAAAATTACCTGTTAGGAAATAAAGAAGGGAAAAAAATATAAGAAATAAAGATTCTACTTTTTTTTACATATATATATATATATATATAATTAATTTAACTTTAAATACTTTTCATGCCATAATAAATCATAAATATATACAATTATTTTTTACATTAATTTTAATTTAAATATTTTTATGGGGAGTCAACTCATCTCCACTTGGCTAAAACTCACAACATTTTAAGATGGATGCACTCGTATCAACCTCCAAACTTCTTGAGTCACTCCAGTTGACATAGCTAGACCAAGAACTCCAATACTCCAAAAAGACATCCTAACAAAGGGGAGGTCACAGACAGAAAAAGTCCTGGTTCAAGCTTGTTCTCCTTTACATATTTCCTCCCCCATTTAAACACAAATTGTTCACCAAATCTACTAAAAACAGTCCATATGAAAACCATGAGTTGTCAGGGGGTAAAGATGTTCTGAGAGAAATCAAAACCTGAAGTCAAGTCAAGGTAGTCAAGTCAGAGTAGAATGTGATGGACTTATCTCCAGAATATTTGACCCTGAGAACCTGCCCATCCATCCTGAGATCCTTACCCTTATAGGTTATGCTTCATTGTTGCATTTGTTAAATAAGTAAAACATTCATTTTATTCAACTGGCCTCACTGAATTGAACTACAAAATACTACGTAGGTAGAACGTCTTAAATGGTCAGTATCAAGAAAAATATAAAAGTTGTATAAAAATCACATTTATTTAAACATATACATTACGAGTCTTCCATAAAGACACAAAGAAGCAGATGTTCCATGCTTTGTAGTTTCTAAATATTGAAAATCTTTTCCTAAATCAGTTAATTAAAGACCAAACCCAGATTTTAATCCATCAAAACGTACAGAGCGGCCCATTAAATTTTTGTAATTAAGTTTCTGTTGTGCTCCCACAAAAAACCATTATCTGAATTGTGTAATTAACATAATAGTGGGAGTCAGTAATGCAAAAGAATCTATATCTCCCCCAACCCATTACTTTTAATGATATTTAATAAACTTTTATTAACACCTTCGTAGGGATACTCCATGTGTGTTTTTAAAGGTGCTGTTCCACTTTGATTCATTTAAAGGGGGAATCCATGGAAAAACTGGTATTTTTATGTAAGCATTAAATACAGAGCTGTATTACATTACTAATGTAGTTAAGCATTGAAGAACAAGTGGGTTTATTACATTTGTATGTTACATTTCTTGACAGTAAGCATCTGGCACGTATATGAATACTGCTGGTTCCTGTACTGTTTAGTGACCCGCTCTTCTCCCTCAATGGAGATAAAGCAAGCTACAAGTGAGAATCCAAGTGGCTTTCTATGGTAGGAAAAAACTTGCATTTCATAATAATGCTCCCAATATTTTGCGGTATGGTTGCTGAGAACTTTTGTTTTCACCAATGCCGGCCCCAGAGTGTCCAACTCTGTGATTAAGTCTGAGCCATTCTATTGTTTAACATAAAGGTAATATAATAAGGAGTCCAGTTGTTTGTCTACTAAACTGGGCTAATATAACAGAGCGAGAGCTCATACAAAAAGTCTAATTATTATATTAAGCAAAAATTCTAAGTAAAAAATAATAAGTAATAAAAATAGTAATAAAAAAATAAGTCATTTTGTATCATTTGTATTAAAACCTACCTAATGCGAATATCATGGGGAAACATATTTTAACTTCCTTTTCTCAGCCCCGTTATGGGTTATCGCCAACCCATGTTAAGTTGCTGATTGTTGTTGATTGTTTCAAGTAGTCTTTATGAGGGAGAGACCTTTAAAAGAGGAATTTTATGAGATATTGCGAGTTCTGACAAATTAATGTCAACTCTTAATACGACCAAAACAAAATACAATGATTTAAAAACAATGATTAACATTTAATTGCTTGTGACCTTATATTTCTGTTTTTCAGAAGTAGACGAATGCGCTTTCTTGATCTTAACGGCCACGTGTTTGTTCCATTGACTGAACGCACACTAGGTTATCAGCCAGGATTTGCGAGATACAACCAAGAAAGAGCTTTTGCTGTAAAGGTAGAATTAAAAAAAGAAAAGCTACACGCTGCATCTGTGTTTGTGCATCGCCAGAAGCAGCACTTGATCTCAGATGTCAAGGACACTGCTTTCCTGGATCCTCTCTGAGGGCCTGTGGAGGTTGTTTGTACACACAATGTGCCTAAAGTGTCTGCAACTCAACTTAGGCAATGAGAAGTAATTTAGCAACTTTTATGATTTATTGCAGTAGTCTCACGAGGAGATCAGCATATTTGCTGCTCGTCGGCTTTAGCGTTCTAAAGTTCTAAAACGGCAATAGAGCAGCACCTGAGTCTGACAGTATTGTGCTTTACCGTATTTGACCCACTTGGTCATTTCACGGAAGCCAATGCCACCGTAGCTCCCGTGGGAAAGTCACACAAGTTTCTAATATCAGAACATTTCACAGATGTAGACTACTCAACAGTCTCTGATAATGCTGCCTTCTAACTTTGTTACAGCAACGTAAATCAGTTTATCAAACTGTAACAACCATGATGATTCCAGTAAGGTCCAAAAAGAAAATCTGCCTTTTCAAGAAGTTTTTTGGAGTATACAATAAATACTGTGGTCAATCCATACACAGTTTGTTGTAACGTTTTCAGGCAGCTGCATAGTAGCCATTTGCACGTGTTCTAGTTCTGTTATCTTAGCCAAGTCTACTAAAGAAAACCTTGCCTCCTTATCGTAAAACCTGTAGGTAAACAATAGAATGGCTCAGTCTTAATCCTCCCAGCCACACACAATGAACGTCCATGAAGAAATGCGCTAGTATTGCCATAAAGAATCAGCTCAGTGCGGTGTTTGAGCAGGGAAAGTTATCCAGAATATCACATGACTGACAACAATGGCGGCCCCCAGGTCTACACTTAAGGGAAGTTTATTGGAACAAAATTAGATCAAATTAAGTTTTTCTCAATGTCGTACCTACGGTAGTGGGGTTAACGCTTTTTCCATTGAACTTCCCCTTTTGGCCGGCAGCTTTCCCATAAAATAGCGTAATATAACCTTACTTCACACAGGAGGGCAGAAACTGCGCACCATAACCCAATTTGTGGTGAAAGTGGAAGATACATATTTACAGCTTTGATTAACTAGCAGCATAGTCCACTGGAGCCTTAGAGGTCTCTTCTTCAAACAAAATATCTGTTTTTCTTGTTAAAATCTTCTTTGACAGTCTATAAGAAGAGGTGATGAGTTGGCACACAGCAAGGGAATTTAGAAAAAAACCAGGGTAGCTTCCTGTAGCAATCCACTGTCTCTTGACATATCCACAAATACTATAGTTCCAGTTTTATTACTTGCAGCCATTTTTCAATCCAGCACAGAATGGATTTTTTTTTGCCTTTTTTTTTTATTATTTTTTGGGATGGCCCTTTTCCATGGGCTTAAAATAGAGACATGGTGGCTTCCTTGCCTCCTATTGTGTTCATAAATCCCAGATTTGCTTTTGATTTTAACTCACATCAACGCCGCTGCCACTATGTCTAGTTGAGTATAGACTGAGGCGAGCGTAAATGCAAGATGTGAATATGCAAGTGGAACATTTATCCTGTTCTGCAAACTTGCCTTGAATTAAAACTCACAATCATCCAACCTTTGGTGAATTGACCCAAAAGTCTTCTGACCTCGGTAGAATTTTCAGCCATTCCTGAGTGTTACCATTTAATGGTGATATTTTGCTGTATTATATTATAACGCAGACATGAAGAATGTAAAGAATACATTTTATATAGCAAATAAACCTGATACGAAATAACTATACATTGATTAGGGGAATAAGGCTCTGTATAATGAGAGGACGGTGACGGATAACCATCATTTTCATGCAGGCATGATGCAGGCGTGCCGCAGGCAATAACATATTTCAGTTAGAGTGCCACACAGCTTTCATTGAGTTTATTCTCCCACCGGTATAATGATACAATATGTTACAGTAACTATACTACCGGTGACTTCAGCTTATGGGGTTCCTGGAGTGCATTTATCTGCTTTATATATCTGTTACCACATTGGCACCATCTGGAAGATAAATCAATTTGCCTCTCTGAGTCACAAAACATGGTCCCGGCAAGATTTAAAAAAAAATAAAATATTAAAATACATAGTTTTATGCACTTTTTAAAAGAAATTACATTACATATACTCCCTATTCAAGGTGCTGTTTTCCAGAGTTGTAAAAGTGAAAAAGTTAATGAAAATGTTCATGTATATATATATATGTATTATATATATATATATATATATATAACTATATATACTGTATATATATATATATATATGTATACTGTTTATATATATATATATATATATACTGTATATATACAGTATATATGTATGTATGTATATATGACTATATATGCTGTGTATATATATATATATATTTATATATATATATATATATATATATTGCATATGGTTTTATTCAGTATTAAGAAAATGCTACTTTTTTTCTAGTCTTTTTTTTTTATAGTGAGAACTGAGCTGACCCCTTCTGTTTATGGAAATTATGTTGACACAGACAGCAAACATCAGCGTTTACGAAGGTTGTTCTACAGTCAATTTAATAAAAGTTTTTAAAAACTACTAAAATGTGCCTTTTTTAGGTATCTAACATCTGGAGAACTGCCATTATCTTTTAATAATAAAATAATAAAATAATTGGAGCAGCCATTAATAAAAAGAGTTGTATTACAAATACTTTAAAACATTAATAAAGTAAGATTTATTGTATGCAGAATAATAACAGATACGATTATAAACTATAAATATTATAAATATTATTTTATAGTGTCATTATATAAAAAAACCCTTTAATTATATATATATATATATATAAAATATATAAATCACCGGGCTGTAATAAAGATTTCCTCCATTCTCAAGGCTTTAACATTCACTTAAGTGAAATTAGCCTGTTATCCCGCATCATACATCACGTGTGCCAGCTTTGATTTGTAATGCTGACAGCCATTGTTGTTCAGCAAGATAATCCCCTACTAGTGAATCATTCTTTCCAATTATCTGAAGTTCTACAAACACAGGCAGAAAGTACCTTTAAATGAAGCGGACCACATTAATAAAAACCCTGCAATGATAGAATTCTCGTGCTTTGGATAATGATCACAGATAAGAGCAAGCTTAAAAACATCAATCCTCTAAATACAACAAATAAATGGGGGAAACGTGTGTGATGTACGGTACTTTGTATTATTAATTGAATTAAATTCAATTTTTTTAAATATTATTTAAAATTTTAGCCTGATTTGAGAGCCCTGTTTGTCTCCTCACAAGAAACCGAAATCGAATAATGACTAAGACACAGAAATACAGAGACCCATAATTTAAATTAGAAATAGGAACATCATGTACAAAGGCAACTCAATGCAGTTTAGAGGGGTGGATCAGAATTATGGTGGTCAGCAGAAATTCTACATCTTCTCTATCAATCAGTACAGTTTCATAAAAGATACATTTAGTAGACAATATGGACTTCCTTCTCAACATTTTTATCCCCCGTCTTATTTGCTTTGTCAACTGTATGAGATAAGTAACATGATAAACACATTTCTTCATTGTTGTTGTGCAAACCAACTGTAATAAATAACAGCCCATAAATAACAATGATTGTAAGCTCACAAGACCAGGGCCAAAAAAAAACCACATTCAAACGGCTACAACAAAAATGTTTTCACGTTAATAAAAAAAAAAAAAATAGCTTGAAATGTAAGGACAAATGTGATTTTATTTTTTTTGCCCCAATTCCTGCACATTCACAAGAGTCTTTAAGTGTTAAAACATTTGAATATCAAGCATTCGTTAACTGATGGCGCATGTGTTAAACACGATCTGCAAACGGCATCGTGAAGCCGCATGGATACCGAGCACCTTGATCATGGAAACAAATTTAACAGTGGTAACCTTGTTTAATGATATGTTGCTGGTCTCAGCACCTTGCTGAGGCTTTGTGAGTCTTCGCCGGCTGGGTCCGCATGATAGATCACGGTGGGAGGTTGATGGTGCAATCACTCACAGGCAGGCATTGACACCTGCACCAGACTAACAGTCATCCCCTCTGGACGCATCACTTAGCCAGTCGGGAGACACGCTTCCTACAAAACTGCAAACACACTGCTCTGATATTTATGGCCCATCTCTGTGTAGGATGCATTTTCTGTTCACCCTTTCATTGCCGTTAATGATTAAAACAGTTTCCCCCCCCCAGATAAGTTTGAGAAGAGACTCACCTTCCAAAAATACATCTCTCATCCTTAGTCTAACCTAATATTTAACCCCTTAAGGACCACCGTGTGATAGTTGCCATGACAAGCGAACCTTTCGCCAAAAATGCTAAACTTTATGCAAGATTTTGTAATCTTTCTTGTTTTTTCTCGTTCAAGATGTCCGCCCAGAGTTATGACTTTCAATTAGGGGGATCACGTTTCTTCCGGAGATAGTAACACCTGAGTAACTGATTCCCTCCTAGTTACTTTATATATCCCAGATACTGCAGCACTTTACATGCACGGTCAGCCATATGTAAAAAGTATACGTGCTCTAAAACAATGGCCGGTGTGGTCATCCGGTTCCAATCCTTGTTAAAGTAGATGCTCCTCAGGGCTGTTCCTGCACAATGCTTGGTTGGAGTTAAAAGGTTTCAGCTTTAGTGAATACGTTCCTACTTTAAATTTTAGTTTTAGGAAGCTTCTTGGGATTATACCCAAGTACCATTCGGCCCACCTAGCCTACCAGGTTGTCCCTGCTGTAAAGACTTAGATATTAATCGGTCGTTGGTCTTAGATTTTGGAGCCATATGTCTGTCCCATGCATGTTTAAATTCCCTTACAGTATTAAGCTCTACCACTACTTCTGGGAGGCTGGTTTACTTATCTACCACCACTTCAAAAACATTGAGATAGTATAAAAGCTAAACTGTAATAAATTGTTAAGTGCAAGCATTGTTCTTTATCTTGGGGCTAATCTTCAAACTGAACCGTTTGCTCGGGTGGAAGAAGGGGTCCCCGTTTTTGTTGCATGTAACAGATGTTCCTCTAAAGGTTTGTGTTTTATTAGTAGATCATTCGGGTAACCAAATAAAAAAACCAGAACATGTAACAGTGAAATCCTAAAATACCCATTGTAGAGCTCTGCGGAATATGACGACACAATAAATAAATAATCATCTATTGGAAAACTGGGGAAAAAATTCCACGGTGTAATTTTATGATCTATATTTTAGCGATTACAACAGGCACATGCTTCACATTGTAATAATTTACTGGTTATAATAAAACTGCTTCATTTATAACATTACGGTTACACCTTTATAATTAAATTCAACAATTTATGTATTTAATACACAAAATATTTTTTTATAGAAAAGTGGATACAAGAAATCATTAGATAATAATAAAAAAAATGAAATTGCAGTAAGTTTAGAATTGAGGTGTTTGCTTCTGATGTTCTGTGTGTTCAAGGTATGGTATAGATTTAGTAAAGATGATCTCTATTGGCTAACTAACGTATAGATTGCAAGCTTTTGAGACTATCTAGGTCTCTTCGTTAACATTGGGAGACCTGATCCCAGATATATAGGGTAGAATAACGAGAGACCGGAGGTTGATTCTCTGTGAGTCCCTCCAATCAATACATTGGCTAATAATTATGCGTTGGAATTTTCTAAATGTTTTCAGTTGACCCTGAGACTACAAATATTAACCCTTTAATATTGTAAGAGTCTAATCTGGTTTTCTGCTCCTTCTTTTAAGGATACACCACCTGGTTTTGTATGATCCTTCAGATTGTAAACTTGCGAGCCTTTTTAGCGACTCACTCACGGTACCAAGTAAATGGTTCTAACTATTGCCATTACTAAATATATAGATATTCAAAGTTAAGTAGCCTGGGGCCCACGTGTAACAGTACGAAAAATGAAGTACCAAAAATGGTATTATTATGCCAGATTCCAATAGAACACTAGGGATGAAAAAAACATACAAATCAAGCACTGATCAAGCCCATAACTCAAAAAAGACAAAGAAACAAATATATTATTAGAATATTGTTCTGACCATATGGCAGTGTTGCTAGTAATAAAATACTGAATGGGTACCCTAAATTTCTTTCCAAAAATTCTTTTGAACTGATACCAGGCTGCAAAGGACTATATCCAAGTAGAAATGTGGCTCCACTAAATGGGATCTCGTGTCCCAGGAAATAAAACTAGTTTTACTGGTTTAGAAATTTCCTGCAAGAGAAGGAGAATCATGTTGTGAGGGAACAGAAGGGAAGGGTATTGTGAATAGGGGTATATCACAAACGCCACATAGTAAGCCCTGGCTGTAGCATATTTGACAATCTATGCCCACAGCATAGCTGCCTATTCATCTACTTGCTTGTCAGTGACCGAATGCTAAATAAAAAAGACGGAGCCTACAGGACAGTTCATAAATCATCCTCAAAGGGACTGCAAAAAGGGTAACGAAAGGAGATGCCATGTGATGCGCTGCCATCCCCTCTGGCACGCAGGGAGTTAAATGTTTTAGCTTCCATCACTTTGTGAGGATGTAACACTGGAAGCTGTATAACATGGTGTTTTAAGAGTTAGTAAAGCTGCAAAAAGGAACAAACATGGTTGCACGAACATGAGTTCATATGGTGATGTTAGGAAGTGCAAGCTGTACAGATGACAGTAGGGGGGATTTATACATATGTCCTAGGGGGGGTTAAAAAGTGCAAAGCTGCAACTGCGGCAGTGTGTGCATGATAGCTTTAACATTTTCAATGTAAGGCACATCGCTTTTACCATCACCCTATATTTTTTTATATACAGTAAATAGTAACACGAAATATTTGTCAGGAGACTTGGTATGGTCCATAGGAAAGCCAAAAATAAGGGGAAGCCTAGTGTCCCACACAGCCTCCCCAATGAAGAATGCATGTACTTTGTAAGTTTTCATATACATTATTTAACCTGTGCTGCAAAAATCATTCAAGTCTTTAGGAGAAGCTGCAGCTTCAGAGCTGCAGCGCACCTCGCATCATAGTCTTGTTTTCATGCATGAAGCAGCCAATCGGTGCCAGGAAAACTCTCCTATTGAAATCAAATGCTCCAAAAACTAGTACATTGTTTTCTAGATGTACCACGTTGTCAGTCCTGTTTTTCTTCTCTTCCTCACATATACAACAAAAGATATCTCAGCCTCTATACTATACATATTACTCACACGAGAAAAACATGGCCACACACCAAAGGGAATATTCACGCAGGCCACGTAGAAGATTTATGTCCGAAGTGGGTATCAGTGACCTGTGAGGGGCAAAAAAAAGCAAACCACAATCCTTGGGAGAACACATTGTGCTATCTCTTATTGATCTATAACATTTTGAAAACTGTTATTTTGTTCACATTAACCCCTTAATGACAAAGCTCATACATGTACGGGCTCAAAATGCATTGTTTTCAATGGGTTTAGGGACCGCCCATTGTCCTTAAGGGGTTAAACAATTAAATGCATTGCTTGCCACATAAAGGGCAATTAGTATTTTCACAGCTATTCTGAAAAATTAAAAAACAATACAGTATATTGTTTTACGTATATTAACTTTTTTAACATACAGTATGTGCCAAATAATAAAGTTGTAGATGTTTTGCAAGCAAGCCTCCCTTTGTGTTCACGACATTCCTGACTGTTGGATCATAGTATCTCCGAGATAACAAATAACATGGAATGTACATCTACAAAAACATGTCGCAAAAGACCAATGAGGTGATACATCACCTGGCAACACCAGGTCACAAAGGGTTGAGTGAAAGTCATATTGAGAGATGTCACATTATGCTTTGCATACTCTGGGGAGGCGACTCAACATGGGCTGGTGGTCGACAAAAAAACAACAATGATCTACTGTCTACCGGAAAATGTCCATTGTGCCCAGACCTGATCGGTCTTCTGGTCAGTTTAAAAAAGAAAAATAATGATAAAAGTGTTCTATATTCAACATTTTATATTTTTTCAAGAAACATCCTAGTACCCTAAATTGTATTTCTGTTTTGAATGCATGTTGGAGCCCATTTTTTATGGACTTTAATGCAAATCAGTGCATGCATTCGTTAACTAGTGGAATTAGAAAATTCTAATTGAAATCAATGAATCAGCAGCTAATCACATGCATGATGGCAAGTTAGCTGTGTTCGAATAGCATACATGTGATTGACTGGTGCTATTCCCTTTGACTAGAATCTGAGTTCTACTGAGCATGTGCAAGAAGACTATTTAGGTATGCTCTCTGTTTTCAGTAGAGGCAGATGGGGAGGAGTTAAGTGAGAAACATTACATTTGTTTATAAAGTACCAGCAGATCCATTAGCGCTGTTATAATAGGGGAAACTATTTAACAAAGGCAATTTAAAATGACAATAACATTAACATACGTTAATACATAACATACCGGAGAAGAGGGCCCTGTTCTTGCGAACTTACAGTCTATTGGAGAAAGAAGAACTCCAATAACTAAACAATGCTTACACCAGTTTGCATGCAGTAAGAATACTGGAGTCCATGCGAAATGGGCTGAAATATGCATTTAACATAAAATAGGACTGGGGTGCGCCTCTAAACAGCCATGTTTTAAATTTAGGACTATTCATGCAATGGTACTTTATAGATACATAGCATGTAAATGTTTCTAACTACAATATTAAAAGCTATTTTTAAAAACTTTAGAGCAAGCAAAAATCTCTATACATTTTTTTTTAACCAGTATGGCATCTGGTAAAATATGTTTTATAAAAATATTTAAAATCAAATACTGTGGCTTGTTATAACTAGATAGAGAAAAGCCACATAACCAACATTTCTCTATCAGTTTTTTATGTTATTCTAGGTGAAACAAAATAACAATATTATGTGTCTTTCTATAAATATATTTGCTTCCATTTACATCTGAAGAAAGGATATTTAAGGTCTTGAAAATGTCTGTGAAACTAAATATTATGCATAATATATATATATATATATATATGCTGATTTATCTTGTTTTTTTTAGTTTATATATATATATATATTTTTTTCTTTTGCATATGACCTTATGATCTTCTTTCTTATAGCTTGAAAGTGAAATAATAGATATGTTGTAGATATATGATCAAAAATAAATTACAAAATATATAAGCAACCCCCCCCCAAAAAAACTAAAGAGCTAAGCAATACATTTTACAATTAAACTATTCCATAGTTGCTGAGTACTGAAATTTCTATTTGCAAGTTCATTCCCTATTTTATTTTAAAATGAATTTTACTGCAAAAGAGGTGCATTTTTTTATTATGTAACCAATCAATAATTCAATCATTTTTGGTGTTAGACACAAAAACAATTATTTATTTTTTATTTCTTTCCTAAATCTTTCTTTCCAAAATGTTTGTCTCTGATTCAGGCATTAACGATTAACGCTTGATTAAGTATACCCCTTTCCATTTGAATTGCTTTTTTACGTGGAGTTTTTGATATTTCAAGAGAATGATTTATTTCATATGTGTTGATAAAGTTATTTTTAATAAAATAATTATTAATAGTATTATTGTTATATTTATTAAATATAGTATTATTTATTTTATTTATTGAGCGCCAGCATATTCCGTAGTGCTATTACAATAAGGTGAAAAGACGAAATGAAGAATATAATTTATAATAACGCAATAGGTCTTACAACCTATATTATTAAAGACAAATAAATACAGAAGTAAAGGTTAAAAAACATGTTTTAAAAAAAATAAATAAAAAGAAGCAGAAAACATTTCCACAGGTAGAGGGAAATAAGGCTAAACCAGCAGAGCGCCATCTGAGCTTCACCAAACTCCCCCCAGTCTGTCCAGGCCTAGTCAATCAATCACGGCAGGATAACGCATAGTGCTTGCACCGGTGACAGGAAATGATTGAGTACTGAGCATGGGGTGGACTTTAGCCATCCCTCCGCACAATCCTCTTCTGGGCTACTATAAAATCTGCCATGAGAGAGAAAGAGATAGATAGATAGATAGATAGATAGATAGATAGATAGAATATAGCATCAAATAATTTAACCCTTTAAGCATCATGAGGTTGAATATTGCACCTTATTTTGGTTTGTCATGCTTTCATGGGAAAAAAGGTTTCTAAAGAAAAATTGTTATTGTAATTTTTATTGTCGAATTTTGGAATAGATTCATAAATAAAACTTAAATGCCCCTATATAAAATATTGTATGCACATGCATTGCTCTTATTTACAAAAAGAAAGTACAACAGTATGCCTGTAATAAGCAGAAAAAGCAATCCTAGTATATAAATCTCAATTTTTCTACATTTTTTTATTATTGTAGTATTACACAGGAGATGATACTTGGTTGAGTTATAGACCATAGCCAGCTATGCTGTCTTCTTTGCAACAAATGAAATAGTTATGCAATATAAATAAAAGTAAAAAAAAAAAAAAGATCAGTTCTCCTTTTGAGAGAAAAATGATGAATTGCTGAAATCTTTTGGAAAAATTGCTAGCGCTAATGTGAAAATAAAGCTGATAGAGCACAGAAACTGTTAACGTTTACATATCCAGAGAGGCTGCTTTAGTTTCTGAAACTTAAAGAGTTAAAAGGAACAGGCTGTGAATAGAAGTTGTTAATGTCATTGGTTTATTCTGTTATTCTTTATATTTTGAGAGTACGTTGTACAGGCACATATATATTTATATCTATATATAGCATTCTTCAATTAAAGGGGCTTTGTCATCTAAACAGTATATAGACTATAAATATAATCAAAGCAAGTAATTCACTGTTTTTTATTTTCAAATGAAAATGTTAAAAATAAAGTAAAATAAACAAACATACTTTATATGAATACAGTAGATATGATGCTAGTTGGTCATAGTTATACAGTATGAATATGTAATATTTTTATAACAAATATTAAAGCAACCATATCTATGGCATTCAGGTAATAAAAGTTTTTTCTTAGCACTCCAAAAATTTTTTTCTGCAGAATCAAAAAACTATTTTGGCCAATCCAGCAGCTGTGGATCATAATGCCCAATATTCTATGTCAGCCGAGGCATAGGCTGGGTATTACGTGAGTCCTAGCATGTAGCAGCTACATGTAGAAGCTATAGCTATGATCTCTGAAGACAGTAAACAGATTTATATAAAAATACAAGTCGTTATCTCTGGAATATCTTTTATACTTAGCTGGAGCACCAAAAGGCTTTAATTTGCTGAGTTTGGGTTTCGCCATGGATGAATAAACAATTACATTTCCCGCAGAACTCTTCAGAGAGATTAGTTAAGAAATCTCATATATATATATATATATATATATATATATATATATATATATATATATATATATATATATATATACGGAGCAAACTAATATATTTTTCTTTTTAAATCAAATTTATTTTTTGTCTAGTTCTTCTTTTGTTGAATTTTCCTGTGCCCCCCCTTTCAAGAAACTCAATAAAAATATCCCCAACAACTTCACAAATAACATTTAAATAAAGTATTTCAAGAAAGATGCTTAAAAGCCCCCAAATATATAAATATTGATTTGTATTTTATATAGTCAGATAGTGTATAGCTGTAAACTTCTATATAACAATTTGGTAAATTTTATTAAATATGTGTACTTTTAATGCAGATTTCTGTAGAGAGATCCAATCTCATTTACAGTGAGATAGAGGAAGATACAGTAGGATGACTCAAAATTTCCCCTGAGAGTCATCTGTAAAGAGATGTGTTTTCTTACAAACCTTATTCATGTAAGGTTGTTTAATATAAGAAAAAAAAAAGAAACAGAAAAAAAAACCGAAGGACTAAAGAAAGAAGAGGGATATAAAAAACATCTGAGGATTGTACCATATGCTAAAGCATTGTCGCGTCCTTCAAAGTTAGCCTGCCCTTGAAGTGATTTGTCAGTGGGCTTTACAATGGACGGAAGAATGCTATATTTGTTGGAACAGTCAGGGTGAAGAAGAACCGAGGGATAGGAAAAGGGAGTCGTGAAGGGGGAGGAAAGATGTGCGAGAGGGTTTAAGAAAGTGCTTTAGGCTCTTTTCTTTTGCTCGCCAACCGCTGAACTGATTAGAGTGTAATTAAGGCCATAAAGCCGTTAGATTATCCACCTGGTTATTCACTAAAGTCGCGGGCTAATCAGGGAAATTAGCTGTTCCATACTGCACGTTGGGCCTTGAGCCTGCCTGATTAATGAAGTTTATTGGGAGCTGTTAAAAGCATTAACTGAAGAAAATCTCAGCAATTCGTCATATTTAAGCGATGGAAATTAAATCTCGGCATGCAAATGAGAAGCGTATAAAAAAAAAATCACTTTTAGAGGTGACTGTCTTTTTTTTTTTAATCTTGTAACCTGCTGATTCCTGTCTTCTGCCTTAGTATATGAAGCAGACCAGCATATCACAGCGTCAGCCTGCCCACACAGGGGGTTTTCTATTTTTTATTCTGCTTTAAACAAAGTATAAAAATACAAAAGAAATAAAACTTTCCAGAGCGTTCCTTGACCTTTGGTTTATCCCCCCCAGGACTCCTTCTTATGAATAGGTCGCATAAAGGTCAAGGATGACTTCCATTCATTTTACAAGCCTTTTAGGATTCATTCTAAATTGTAGTCCAAAAACACGTGGGAAGGTTAGAATATGAAAAATTTTGAGCGCTAACAAAATTTATTTAAAAAAAAAATTAAATAAACAGCGACGCATCACCTTTTAAATAAATAAGATTCATTTTTGCAATTGAAAAGAACAGGTTAACCGCTGTCAGTCTCCTGAATTATACTCAGCATCAGGGAGACAGATTTTAACCCCTTAATGGCAAAGCTCAAAATGCATTGTTTTCAATGGGTTTAGGGACCGCCCATTGTCCTAAATGGGGTTAAAATAGTTCAGGAAAAAGATGCTTGTGTCGTTTGCATCAATATGTATCCTAGTAACACATCTGAATAACGGTGGGTTGGAACCAGCCTTTGCTAAATGATAGAATCCTTGTACACTATAAATTAACATAAATTAATTAGTGTCAACACAGTTAGAGAAGTCTTCTGTTCTTAGCTCCAGGGCTGAATTTCAAGACTAGTGTTACTGAACACACACACACACACTTTCCTTTTTAGTTAAACTTTTCTAACTAGTTCAGATAGAAAAAGAAAACATGCTTCTATAGTCACATACATTTTTAGATCTATTTTTGTAAAATTCATATTCAATATAATTTGTAGATTTACAATTTGTTTGAAATGTGTATTATTGCATAGTAGTAATATTTATTTCATAATTCATTTTATTTTTTTCACAATATGCACCTTTTATATTATGCATAAACACGATGCATTATATCTTTCATCTCTCAATATAACAGTTAAATCGAGAAGCTGACTTTTTTATTAATTAAAATATTGCATGCCTATGAATAAATGTATTTATAGTTTTACTAGAATGTTTGTGTGGTCCCAAAAATGTATTTTGCTTTATTATATTTATTATTTAAAAAAGCTGAAAAAAAGGGGACAAAACATTAAAACATTTTTGGTTAGGGTTAAAATAGAATTTTAACTGTTACTTTTTCATATGATACACCGACATCCAAAAAGATTATATTAATTCATTTCAGAAAAGGAGGATATGCTATTTTAGTAGGAAATCAGGAGGCGATATTATATTACAAGATTGAAGGTTAATCAAAAACTATTAGGAAGAAATAATATAAAATAGAAACAAAATTGAAAAAAAAAACTATTAAAAAATGTAATATAGTTGCATTCAATAGTATTTATTTTTTAAAATAATTTATCTCAGAAAATATTTGTTTATGGATTTTCTGTCCTGCGTATTACAATTTGTAATTAAAAAAACCCTCTTGAGTCTGCCTTGATGTCCTCACTAAACAAGGAGCAATGGAATACCATTACAAACGTGTACCATGACACCTAATCTGTCCTGACACACACACACAAAATATAGTTACATCGCCAGTGGTGACCAATTTTGTTAAAAATGTATCTAATACTGTAGGCAATATAAGAAATAAATGTCAGATGAAATGAGTGTACATATCAGAAGATTTTACTTTAATACAATGCAGAATTTTCACATTCTGTTACATCCATTTTTTTTTCAATTAGAAGGACAATTTTCATAGGACAAAAATAATTCTCTTTGAGAAAAAACTTGAAACTTAACATTCTGTTGCATTCTGCATTAGAGAAAAATCAGTGTTAATATTTCTTCAGTTTCATGGAGTAGGTTTAATTTATATATACACACACACATACATACACCAATTTTTAATTATTATTTTTTGTTTTTAATTTATATAGCGCCGACATATTCTGCGGTCTTGTACAATGGGATATTTCTAATAATAATAATAAGTTGCTTTATGTTATGATGCAAGGCAGTGGCTGTGAGACAATGCTATTAAGGGTCAAATAAGTGAAACTAATTTGATTGAAGGGCTCCCCATTTTCAAATGGCAAGTGATGCACAATAATAAATTAGTTTTGAAGAAGCATATTTGGTTTCTATATAATAAAATGAAATAAAAAAAACATTAACATCACTTTTTCATCTATATATCTTCATATTTTTTTTTTATAAAACATTACATTTATCGATTGATGGAATTAAAAGCCAACAGACAATATCAAAATCTAATTTATCTGTGTTAAAATTTTAAAGTTAATTATAACACCAAGATACACTGAAATTAATTTTGTCCATGTGCTTTTTTTAAAAAAAAAAAAAATTTAAGGTTTGAATACAATTTGTTTTCATTAATTTAACATTTGGGAAATATACATTTGTAATTATAGTTTTTCCAAGATGCTTAGTAATTATAGCTAATTTATCCTTATTCATATAAATAAAGATGTGGATTTCCGAGTAAATAAAATGTTTGTCCCGTGGGAGTATTATTTATTGTGATTCTATCAGTGGAAAACAAAGGAGAAAGAAATAACAGAAAGGTATAAAGCAAAACAAAAACATAAAGTTTTCTTTTGGCAAAAATCTATGTATATAATTGAAAAATATTATTTACAGAGCAAAATTATTTTATTTAACTTTGAAGCATGTCTACATTTTAATTTGTAAGAGTGTAAGAAATTCATTCTGAGTGAAACAATTTTGCAGCAAAAAGTGACATCATGTGGTCAGATGAAGTCATTGCACGTTCTATAACATTATTGGTTCAAAATTAGTTTTATTATTTTTATTATTTATTGTTTTATATAATTTGACATAGTTACACAGCAATTTAGATTGAAAAAAGATTAAAGTCCATCAAGTTCATCCTTTCATTTATCCCCGTTGCTGATGTTGATCTGTATGTTTCATTAAAAATAGAGAAACATCCCTTGCTGACGCCAAAATGGCAATCTGATATTTCATCACGTCAACAAGCTATAATTAATCATGTCCTTATTAACCTTTATATTTCCATATCATATATCCCTGTGTATTCTATTCCACAAAAAAACCCAGAAGTTTCAAAGGCATTCAATTCATTTCTTTTGTGTATTTGAAAAATACTTACATACCATAATAACATTTATAATATAGTAAGTAATAATTATAGTATTCCCACACTCAACCTGGTATTTAAAAAATAGAGGTGGATCCTATAAAATATGCTTCTGTAGCAACATTTTTAAAGCAGTCTTGAAGAATGCAGTTTTCTGTTAAAGAAGCCGTTTGGTAACCCTATGTTAGAAAAAATGAATATGATCAATTATTTATAAATAAAGTTTTATTTTTTCTGGAAACCTCATTTTGTGAACGCCAGATTGTGTATTTTATAAATATACTTTGTATACATTATGTGACCACATCTATGACATCCTTGGTTGTATTTACTAATGGCCTGGATCAGTTCGTTACACGTAAAAGGGGATCTCCCACCATTTTTTTATTACTAGTATTAGAAAGTTTTTAAAAACACTGTATTGTTTGTCTCAATCTACTAAACAAACTCTGAATTCTTATTGTATTGCATTGTGCGTCTTAATCACCCAGCTGGACACTATAGCTTTGCTATAAAGATTGAGCTCAGTGTGGTGGTTGAGCAGGGAAAGTCACCAAAAATATCACATGACCGACAACAATGACAACATATCGGTCTACAGATAAGGGAAAATGTAATGGAAACAAACTGAAGTTAAACCCAATTTACCTCAGTACCAAGTGCATCGCTGTGTATGGCAAGGTACTTGGTACTTAATAATAAAAAGAAAAATAAATAATGACATGACCCCAGTGATGTCACCATATCCTATGGGCACCATGGATGTCACCATATTTAGGGCTACCTGCTAGTTAAAAAAGAGGTCCATTGGGTCTCCAAAGACCCCAGCTGGATTTTATTGGAAAGTGACACAGTTCTCTGTGATGACAGAGTAACACTGAAAAAGTAATGCATAAATAAATACAAAAAAATGAAAATAAAAGGTAATAAACCTAAAAAGAAAACTTTTGTTGTCCACAACACAAAAGTAGTTAAAAAATAAAAATGCTGTTGTGTGGAAATGTTTTGTATCTCCAAAAGGTTTTAAGAAATGTGGGGATAAGGTGGTCCCCACTACCCTTACTTTTGAGGGCCTGTGACTTGCTTTCTGAGCACGAGAACACATTTTTACGTGGCTGGGCTGGCCCATGCAGAGGTTTGGCTACGGGCGCTCTACATCTGTAACTCATCATGGATGTCTTTTCCAAATTCGCTATGTGTCCCCCTCGTAAGATTTAGAAATAAAAAAAATTAGAAATGAATTACATAACTGAAGCATTACCATGTTTCTGGTAAATGTTTAGGCATTCCACATTACTAAAAGTGATGTTTTTAAATGTTAAAAAAATGTTAAATTCAGCAGAGTTAGTCGGACAGCACCTTTAATATTTAGCCAAAAAAGTGTGTTTCTGTGGTAATTTGCCCTTTAACCGATTTCATCTTGAGTGCTAATTTCTTGATTTATATGTTCTACCTTCTAATGTTAGAATAGTATAATGTCAATCAAAATCTGTTTGGCATATTTTTTGGCTGCCGTCCATCTTAAGATATCAAATTTCCAAATGGTTATTATCTCAGAACATTTATGTATTTTTTAACATTTACTCTGATTTTCTTTTTACATTAAAAGTAATAATGGAGAGGGAAAAAAATGAAGAAAAAAATGTTAAAAATCATTTTCGACACCAGTCCAAAATATTACTGATTGCAAATGGAATTAAAAGTAGGGAAAATGGTCCTGGGGCTATAAAGCAATTAGTATAGATTGCTTTCACAGAGACAGAATTACTATAGCTCATTAAATGATTGTATAAAACCTTTAAAACATATGATAGAAGGTATATTGTCTACAGCACACCAATGAGTAACATGTGAGGATAAAACCTCACGGATTCCAGTTGCGTAATCAACACACAATTCCTATACAATATATATACACACACTGAACACTAACATACTGTATTAGAACCGCACAAGTAAAACTAGTGGCAGGGGCAGGAGGAGATCTACATTAGATCTATGTAAAGATCTGAGATATGGAATTAATTTCTCAATCACAGGTCCCATGTTGCCTCCGTGCATTGTTGTGAGGCTGTGCACCAAGATATGACATCATATCCTATTGTTGCCTGCTTATAGCCATACCCCACCCACCTCTATTGCCATGCATCACCAACATAGAGCCACATCCACCAGCAAAGGTGTCCTGGTTTGGAAACTGAATTTTTTTTTTGGGGGGGATATGCTGTAGCCTAGCTGTGACAGATCAAGGGTTAAACTCATAAATCCCGCAGATTCCATTGCCCAGGTTTAGCTACTAGCAATGCAGGTGGAGGTTGCAACCCTCCACCCAGCAGAGAGAGCTATCACGGTATCCCAACCTGGGAAGTTCCTAGGTATGTTTAAGGGGTGTCTCAAAATATGCGGTTCTTGAGAACGCTTTTACCCAGTTATGTGCTATTACCCCTCATTACATAGTGTCGGGGTGTGTGATATTTATTGGCTGGTCCTTAATACAAGGGGGACTAAAGCAGCAAAACCTGTGAGCCTTCCTTTTTGTATTTGATCCCTCTTAAATCCATTCTTGCTAACACACACTTACACATACAGATTCATGCTCACACATGCTTGCACATACACATTCGTGCACACACACTTCTACATACATTCTTGCTCTAACATACATACTCACTCTCTCTCTTACCCTCTCACTCACTCCCTTACCTCACTTGCTGCTTTCGTTTTTGCCTCGCTTTTACTATGGGGTCATGTAACATCATGTTCTTTTCTTGCCGGACTGGCCCTTTGTGAACAATTTTGGACTGTCCCACATACCCCAGGGCAGCCCGCCGCTACAATCACCCATTCTCTGCCTGGAGAAAGAGGAAAGTGACCCAAGAACCGAGAAGCAGCCCTTAAGGCAGGCATCGAAGAGTGCCAGATTTGATGAAGTGAACATGTGCGAGGGCCGACCATTTTGCCTGACATTCTTTGAACCATTAAAATTAAATGCAAATTAACTATTTTATGCAAAGTTTATTGAAAATAGCTTACTTTTCATTTTGTGACTTGGATGACAAATCTAAACAGGTGTTAAATCACTCTGCCTTTAATATAAAAAAAAAAAAGAGATCTATATTTGGGCAACTTATCTGTGGGGCCTTATCAGTCGGGAACGCGGGCCGCAATTGGCCCTCGGTCCGGACTTTGGACATGCCTGCCTTAAGGTCAATCCTGAAGGGTTCCTGGGATGCCCCTAACCCGTATACCTGTCATTGGGGTCCTATGTGAAAAAACTTTTGGCCTCACTGGCTGTAAAACCCACTGATAAAGTAAAAAGGTTAAACATGACCCCAAAAATATACAATACATTTGTAAAATTGCCATGCCGTGTAAAAGACAAGTTTCATCATGAATCTCTACACTAAAAATACATAACATAAAGGTTTTTACTGTATAGGACTGTTTTATTTTGTGATTTAGTATATATTCAGATAAGAGAGTCAAAGTATGTGATGCAATAAACCTTCAAGGGCAGATGACATATCCAGGCCTAGGCCTAGGTCTAGGGCAGCAGGTCCTAGGGTGGGACCAGACTCCCTGCTGCAAATCCGGGGGCAGATCACCCTCTTGGACATCAGCCCCCCCAATGTACAGCTGCTCAATGGGCCGGTTTCAGGGCCAGTTCCAACAGAGTGCCAGGATTTGATGGTTGGGTGATCAGCCCCCCACCCCGGTGTCCAACTGCTCAATGCTCCCCAACCAGTACATTTGCACTGGGGCACGTAAGGTAATACATGTGCCCTGCGTAGGGCAGAGGTGGCCATTTGTGGAGTTGGGCTAGCCAAGCAAAGTAACCACAGTAAATGTTAAGTCATAAGATTAAGGGGTATATGCTGTATATTCTGATCTTTGCAAATTCTTGAGGCTTTCTTTCATGAAGATATGTCTAGAACTGGCAGGTGCATATGATACGTATTATTGTTAATATTAAACATTAAAATTAGCATTTGAAAATATAACCCTTTAAATATTCATCGCTAGCACCTTACGCAAATAAACCTTAGCAGACCTGTCATTATTTTTTTATTATGAAGGTTTAATCACATAAAAACAACACTTTTGAGAAGCTTTCCATTTTCTAGGGCAGCGACCCATTAGTACCTAATTTAAATGTCATGTGACAAAAAATGCTGGTAGTCATAGGGTGTTGCCGTAAAAATAAAAAAAAACCTTAAGGCTAGGTTTCCACTTGGTTCAGTGAAAAAACGCTGCAGCCAGATGTTAGCTGTTCTTCAATAGGAAATCGCACAATGCCATATCCACTTGGCGTTTTTCTGTTCGGCGTTTTTTCAGTCCTCTTTGGCGTTTTTCTGCTTTTTTGGGCTCTGTGGCAGTTTTTCAGAATCGCAGCATGTTGACACTCTGAGGTTTTTTGCAAGGAAATCTTGGCGTTTTTCTCCAATAGAAGTCTATGGGAGAGAAAAAAAACCATGAAAAATTCATGTGGGTTTTTTGCCTTGGCGTTTTTTTCCACAGTTACAATGCAGAGGATGGACCCAGTATCTGTGTGTCCTATGAGAAATAGGCGGGAAACAGACAGTTTCACACAAAACAAAGTTCATATTGAATTTTACACCATTTGGAACAAACATCCATTACAAACAAACCAACTGGATCCTGCGTGCCAAAAGCAACAGCAAACAATTTGCACCATCATTTGGGGCCAATCTTTCTAGAGGAGCAGACATTCGGAATAAAGCATGCCTTACAAACCACAGAAAAGAGACAAACGGGTCCACCGGGGCGTTTAAGTAGAACTCTACCAAGTAAATGACATCAGGGGGCAGATACTTGCCATTTATCCTAATCCCTTTTAGCTGGGTGAAAATTCTAACTTGTAAAGGCTGGAAAAACTGCCTAAGGTCAAAAAAAGCAATTTCCACAGAAAGGCTAAAACGCCAGAAAAAACTCCAGAAAAAACGCCAAAACGCAGTGGCAGTTTGCTTGGCGTTTTTCCTGGCGTTTTTCATCAAGAAAATAACGCAGGACAAAAACCCAAGTGGAAACCTAGCCTAAAAGTGTTGTTTTTATTTGAATAAACCTGCTATGATTTATTTGCTTAGCATACTAGATTAATGCAATTGATAAGTGGATCAACACCTTTATATATATATATATATATAATGTATAATATATACATATATGTATACTTTGTATATGTATACTGTGTATATATATATATATGTATACTGATAATATACTGATTATAAGACGACCCCCCAAAATCTGAATATTAATTTATGAAAAAAAGAAAAAGCCTGAATATAAGACAACCCTTAAGACAGTAAATGTTAATTCATGTAAACTATGTGAACATTTTTTTTTTTAATAAAACCTATGATTGAGAAAAATATTTTGTTTTTATTTCCTTTTTTTTTCAACCTGCCCCCCCAGTTATGCACATCTGCCCCCTGGCTTCCCACTCTGCCCCAGAAATGCCTTATACCCCCTATATGCCACTATGCCCCATGATATGCCTTTTGACCCTTTAAATGCCACTGTGCCCCATGATATGCCTTTTGACCCCCTATGTGCCACTATGCCTCCAGAATTGCCTTATACCTTTAAAAGGCATATTAATGGGGCAGAGTGGCATATAGAGGGTTAAAAGGCATTTCTGGAGGCAGAGTGGCATTAAGGGGGTTAAAAGGCATTTCACAGAGCACTCTGCCTCCAGAAATGCCTTATGCCCCCCATTTACCACTCCCTCCCTCCTCCAAACTTACCGGAGCTTCTGAGTCCCCGGTGCGTAGTCTGGGCAGCGTGTAGAGCTCTATGCGATTCGCGTAGACAACTTTCGCTGCGGCGTCCATCGCGCAGACCTTCCCTTGGCTGTCAGAGATCACGGCGCTCTACACGCTGCCCGGACTAAGCACCGGGGACTGCAGAAGTACTGGTAAGTTGGGGGGGGGGAGACAGGAGGATTGTTTTTCTGTATGGAAAAAAGCCCTCAAGATTGAATTTTATCAAAAGAGAAAGGCAGGATTGGAAACTCATGTTGGATAACCTATGGACCAAAAAACGAATAATTTCTTGTCCATTTGCACAAGTCTAATGTACAGTCACTCTGAACATGTCATGCACACTTTACAGAAAGTTATCTTTTTATAGGACATGCTTTATAATGTACACTTAATACAGCAGCAATCCAATAGGCACCAAATGAGGCTGGCGATAATGTGCTAATCAGAAAAGGTAGAATAATGATTAAAATGTCATAATGATACGGATAGTTTATACGTTCAGTCTAATCAACCAGCCATCCAATTTGTCATAATGCGCACTCATAAACTTGTGCTTAATTACTGCTATACTTGCGCGCGGCACGTCTGCCTGTCATAATTTCTGTAATTGGAGGTAAGAGAGATAACGTTGTTTTTTATTTATTTTTTAATAAACACAAAACAAGTAGATTTATTGATTTAATGTAATTAATCAAATTCTGCTTGTTTGTGACTTTATTGACAATCACAATAGCAGCTTTAACTATGTCACATCGCCGGATTTTCCTGATGAAAAGACACAAACCTTAATTCGCTGTTGGTCTCTGGTGATTCAGGATCCATATCCATCTCACTGTATTAGCCTCTACCACTTCTACTGGGAGTCTGTTCCACTTTAACAAAGGAGGGAAATAACTGCTGGTCGGTTCATGAGCTAATCTGCAGCAGTCACCGTGCTACAGAAACCTTTTATCCACGATCGCTATATATTGATAGGATGCTCCAAAGTACTACTGCGTACCTATTCAGTGGAGGGCTGGCAACATTCGGTCTGGGATCCAGTAAAGTGGCCCAGTCAAGAGATGTCTTCCAGAGAACATGCTCAGGGTGTTATCCGGCCCTTTGCAAAACATACTTATTAAAAGGGATTTCATAGAAAACCTGCAAAAAGAGCACATGAAGGATCCAGCCAGAACATAAATGCTGCCTCAAGTCCTGGTAACTCAAGGGTCCCTGGTGGAAACCTGTGGAGCTGCAAGTCAAAGACAATAATGATTGCAGTAGTGGTCAAAGTGTTGCATTTTATTAACCCCTTCAATCCCAGGGGTTTTTGGTACCTCAAAGCCCAGAGCAATTTTGCCATTTTTGGGGTATGTCGGTTTAGCGATTATTCTCTGTTCCTGTGAATAGTGTACCCATGTAAACTATATATTGTTTTTTCAAGGAGAGATAGAGCTTTCGTTTGATACCATAGTTGGATGATTAGCTGAAAATTTAGAATGAGAAATTTAGTAAAAACTAGCGAAGATTAGAAAAATAAACTAATTTTTTTTTACATTTTCCCTCTGAATCCTCACAAAATTAGGTAAAGTGATGGAAAATCTCCTCCAAGTTTATCAATTCAGGCGTCCTGATTTCAGAAATACCTAATTTATATAGATTTTCCAGACTTTCCCAGCACCAGGGAGCATACTATTAGGTGTACAATTTTGTATAATTTTTATGCCTATGGCTTAACGGGTTTGGGGGTTGTGAACGGGGCAGGAGGGTTATACTGGCTAGATGTTATGCTAGGGCAATGGGATGTAAGGTTTTTTTAAGAATTTTTTTATTATCTTTTTTTATATATTTTTTTTATTTTTTTTTACATTTTTTTGTATTTTTTATACTTTTTTTTTTACACAGTAATGGTAAGAGGTCCTCCTAGGGTCCTCACAGTGACATCACAGCTCACATTATAATTTTTTTTAGTATTATTTATATTATTATTTTAATGATTTATTTATTATTATTTTTAAATCACTAACCGTTTGTTTTTTTCTGCTTTTCTGTTACAGGACGGGAGGGGGAGTGAGAGAGATGGTCTCTGTGCCTCATCGGAGGGCAGGATATCCCCGCAGGAAGGGAATGCCCGATCGCGCGTTTGCAACTGCGCGATTGCGCGATCGGGCAGTTTACAGTGTAACAGCTTACCGGCTTTCATGCAGGAAGCTGTTACAGGCGATCGGACAGCAAAGCCGGCTTCTGCTGTCAGTGGGGAGTCCAGGCTGTCAAACGACAGCCTGGTCTCCCGTGCAGATGTGTCCCTGACGCTGCACGAAGGGCTGGACGTACCGGGACGTCCATAGGGGTTTCTTTGTGGGCGTTTTTTTGGACGTCCCGGTACGTCTATAGGGGAACTAAGGGGTTAAGTGAAGTATGATTGATTCCTCTGTGCATTAACCCTCTGAGTATCAGGGGGCTATACACATTTCCACATAAGGTAGGCCAGGACATTTTTCATAGTTTTATAATAGTTATAGGTAAGTGAGAACCTTATAAGCAGCTAACAATTTTAGACTTCTTTCTCAGGACACCTTATTCATAAATGCCTAGTTTAAGGCAAACTTTGTATCAAGTTGTACATATATGTAGATTGCACATTAACTCTTGTTGTGTGATTAGTGCACAACATTAGAAGGTGTTAACAGCCAATCATACTAAACACATATGATAAAATATTTTTATATAAAAGTGAAAATTTTAAAAAACATATATATATTTAAGGTGGCTTTGACTTTTAGGGGACTTATGACACATGATATGCCGCATTATAGCTTGGATCAGATAATTGCTGATCTAGCAAGTGTACAGGGCCTGTTTGTTTCCGGATTATCATATACTGATCCCTGTTTACAAGCTTGGAGCAGAACATTTTTTTCTGATTAGCATGCCTGGGAACTTAGGGGCTAATGGCTTCACGAGGGGAAGAGGTAGCCCATATATATATTGGGGTGGGAGCAGAATAGGGAGGGAAGTTCCGGGACCCCTAGATTGAGTGGCAAGACCTGAAGAACCGGAAAACCACAGGTAGGTTGCATGCATTTCCCCGTCACAAACTCAACCAAGAGGAGCTCAAAACCATTCGTAGTGCAGTCCAGCAGAAGCACTCTAATAAAACAGTTCACATTACCTTAAAAAAAAAAGAAAAGACCTAAAGTAGACCAAATAACACCAGCTCTCTTCTACCTTTGATGGCTGCTTGTCAATCATGAGTGTTGTAGCACAACAGTTGAGCTGGTGCTGGGATTCTTCTGCGCAATAACTTTACGCATCAGTTGCGAGGAGATATATGTTACATGCGATACTGTTCACGTCCGGCGCATTCTACCAGCTGAAATTCAAATATGATTTTGTTCAGTATAATATATCTATACATTACTTAGATGAGGCCGGTTACTACAAAGCAAATAGAGAATGATTAGTGTGAAATCCCGTGAAACCAGTGAGCTTCATACACAGGATCAGAATATGAGAGCAGGGAAATAAAACCTCCCATAATAAAGAAGTTACTAAATAGTTGGAAAATCCACGGCAATTACCGTTTTATGAATTAAGAACTATTTGACTTGCTGCTAATGGTCCTGATACTGGTACTGAACCATAACTAATGTTGCAAATGTGCAAAGATTACAAGAGGAACATTATCTAAAATATCAATGTGTCCTAATTTCAAGGTCATTTGACAATGATATGGGTCTCGTCTTAACTGCTCACATAATTTGGGTGGAAATGAAGAATAGTTTAGCATTAAGTATGTCATATTACATATGATGGCATCATAAATAGGTGTTGGAGTCTGGTCACATTTCCATATTGCTGTAGAACGCGCTTTAAATGCAAAGTCTATCATTGAGTGATGAAGTGAATATATATGGCCCATCTTTGGAGAGGACCTGTCACCTGCATATCTTATAGCATCATAGCTTGTGCTTTTTGCAAATTATTTAGTTTAAAGAAAATGGAAGCCACACAAAAATGGAGTCTTAAGTTGAAGTTGATAACTTTTATTGGGCCGACATTGAGAAAGACCTGAGAGGTCTCCTCAAAACACCTGTCGAGCTGCTTTCCTCTGAAGAAGAGACATCTGAGGTCCCGAAAGCTTCTGTAGCCTTGTTTTTTGGTGTTGGTGTCAGCTTCCTTATTCTCTATAGCGGTCAGAACTTGCAACATAGGGAAAGTAAAAGTTAATGAGGAGGAATAATCATGCTGCTGTCACTGACATAGATATTTTTTTAAATATATATATTTAAAAATATAAAAAGCTTTTTACAACTACCAGGATATTGAACTAGAAAATGTTGTATTTGGGAAGGTAATGTCTAAACGAAGTGTTTCGGTTGTATGAAGAAGGAAAGAAAATGATTTTAAAAAATGATACCGTAAAAGTCAAAAACAAAAATGAAGGATATGTGCAGGTGTATACAGAGACAAGATGGGTCGTATTTATAGTTTAGAACACTCTGAAACCAATATTTTCAGCCTAATTTAAGACTTAAATTGTAGTAGTGATGTGACTGGAAGCTTAGGCAAAAGAAAACTGCAGCCACTTCATTTATGCCACTGGCAGAGATGCCCAAACCAGCTGCCAAGAGCAACCAACATAATAAACCAACTCAGTTTTTTATGAAAAAAATGGAAAATTGGAAAATGTCAGTTTAAGGCAGTGACAAGAGAGCACTCCCATTGAAATTAATGCAAATGCTTTCTGCTCATATGGGTCTAGTTGGGCCCGTTGGACCTCTTGGAGTTGGCAAGAGGTGGCCAAACACATCTCCTCCAAGACTAGATGCTATAGCGGGTCAGGGAAATTGGCAAAGGGGGTATTCTATCGAGTCCATCCATGCATTTACAAAGGAAATAAAAACTATAATTTATGGGGGTTTAAAATATAATACGCATTATGGTGTATATGATGGCTGAAGTGTCACTTTAAGAGCGGCTAAGAGGGCAGTTTCTACCTGACCTCCCTTCCTAAGGGTCATAAAGTTTCTGCATAGCCAAAGAATAAATATTTGTCTGGTTGTCACATTATAGAAGTGTCAGGTTATTTCTTTGCTGTTTGGAGCAGGTAGAAGACCTATAGAAAAAATAGAATTTGATGGCAGATAAAAAACATTCAGCTCATCTAGTCCAACTGTAAAAATCCCAAATCTTATCGGCATACCTGGAAACATTCGGACTTCCTATTCGAGATGTAGCTGGGCGGTCTGCTGATGTTGTGTAGGGGGTTACTGAAGTAGTAGGGGAAGTGAGTTGGGAGTGGGACGTGCATCAACACTGCTCCCGCAACCCAGAGATTGTCCACAGTGACCTGGAGACCCAGGGAAGTGGTGCTTCACCTCGGAGTCTCTGAGCAAACACACAAGAGTTCCAAGGTCTGCTTATCAGGTTCTTGTCCTACACCTCAACCCCCCTCTAGACGTCTTGCCTTAAAAATTCTCCTCCTTTGAAGTAAACTTCTTTCTTGTACTTTGTTAAATCCCTTTATGTATTTAAATATCTCTACCACATCCCCTCTCTCCCTTTTCTAAGCAAAGTTACACATATTGAAATTGTTCAGTTTTGCCTGATTTTTATCATGCAAACCATTCAGGGAAAGTCGTTCTCTGTACTCTCTTCCAGTTGGCCAGATCATTCCAGAGATGGGGTCTCCAGAACTATATACAATACTTAAGTACCATGAGGTCTGACCAGAGGTGTGTAAATATCTGATATTTTTAGTGACCCATCAGCATACCTGGGAACTTGGGGGCTCTGGCTACCTGGAGCCTACCCTTGCGGGACGTGGCCAGGACTGCCCAGTGACGTCAGTGTGCAGTCCTGCTGACATTACCAGGAACATCCCCATTTAAAGGACAAATAGGTGGGGAGTGGGACGTGTCAAGACCCCGCTCCGAAAACCTGGAGGATTCGGGTGTTGACCAGTAGAACCCGCGTATCAGTGCTTCTCCCGGAGTTCCCAGGTTTGCCCATCACCCTACATGGTTTCTGATCATCTACCTAAATCAGCTCCTCTATTTAACATCTTCATATTTTAATCAGGAGCTTTATTCTTGATGTATCCCAAAAGCATTACATTTGCTTTTTTATAATATCATTTAGGTAGCATTTTATTTCCATAAACAAATTAAATTAGTCTATAAGAAATACATCCATAATATAGTACTGATCAAGTCTCAACTGGCCATCGTGTACAATGGACATATGCCTGGTGGGCCGGTGGCTAACAACGCTACATACTCTGGGGATGCTTATATCACTCTGTAATTTGGCAGCTGCCAGCCTTAAAGTGCCAGGTCCACTTCGTCAGTCTGGCCACGGTCATATAATCCTATTTTTATTTTCTGTTAGCATGGATTAAGTTGAATTTTGTATCGTGTCGACCTATTTAGGTATAAATACAAATTGTACAAATGGGAAATGAATGAGTGACTGGGAGCAGTTTGTATATGTCACATGAATAACATATTAATGAGGAAACGCAAGGCACCTGATGTTACCGTGCTCCGGTGAACATAATGTGCCTCGGGTTCATCTGATTTGAGATTTCAAGTAAAATACAAAAAGTTAAGCACACTCAAAAGATTAAAAACATTTTTTGGGTGCTGTTGAAATGACCAATATTTGCATACATCAGTGCGCACACACATACACACACACGTGTCGTATACTATTTACGAAGCATACATATTAAGCTCACCATATATTGCTTAGCCTGCCTCAATGTCAAAGTACCCCAATTTTAGCCAGTTCTATCTAATTCATGACATTTATATGGAAATGAATCCGTGGGTCTGTGCTGCATTTTCACCCACTGAGACTACCTTGCAATTTAAAACCCTCTCTGGACACCAATAGCCCCTACAGGACCAGGGCTCTCAAACCCTACAGACCAGAGTTATTTTGTCATCTTTGGTCATTTTTTTGACATTGCTTTGGTCATGACAAATAGGACTTTCTTTAGAAATCATAGAAATAAATAAGACATACTTATTAGTGCTAATATGTACAAAAAATACTAAAAAAACGAACTCTTTGATTGCAATTTCGCTGAAGATGTCTCTTAATTCTTTTGGCCAGTAATGTTCCCTACAAAGTTTTTTTCTTTATTTAGTTTATTTTTCCTTTTTTCATTTATATTTAATTTACAAAAACCATCTCATCTCCCCTGTACTGATCAAACTGTGATCAGCAAGCACGGCTCCATAGCTCTACATTGCTGATCGCAATGTGTGTGATCAGCAGACACTCCCGCATCTTTATTCCTGAGACTACTGACACCAGCCAGAAGGCAATGGCTCTGCAAGTTTCTGTAAGTCGCCACCAGAAAACTCTGGGTCACTGGAGTGGCGTTCTGACACGCCCACGTGTCCCATGACATCAGCAAGACCACCCACTGATGTCAGCGGGACTTCTTTCCCGTATCCTGCAAGGGGGGCTTCGGGTAGCCGGAGATATAAAGATCCCAGATATACTGATCGGCCATTGACTTGTGTGATGCTAGCTTCTGATGACGAGGGAGAGTCCAGGTTGTCAATAGACAGTCTGATCTTCCATGCAGCGGCAGGGAGATGTTTATGCTGTGGCAAAAAAACACTGGGCGTACGGGTTCATCCTAACACCTTTTTTGTGGATGTACCAGTACTTCTATAGAAGGTCAATGAGGCACCTTTGTGGAAAGAATAGTGCTTAACCCTGAGGTCTAGCCAAAACCTGCAAATATACACAAAAATGGACGCACACCTTAAAAAGAATACAGATTCAAAGAAATGCACCCCCACTTACTCAGCTTCATGAGAATGAGTGTGTGTGAGTTAAAAGAAAGAAAATCCTGCATCAGTATCCCTAGGCTCACCCCTATTAGCAGTTTTTAACATTGTGTAAAATTAAATCATTTACACTTGTCTTTTCATATCAATAATTTATAAACTCTCCTTCTTTGTATGTACCAAATTCTAAAAAAAAGTAGTCTTATAAACATCAGCTGCACAACTGCTTTTATTTTCCCCGGAACATCAAAAGTTTTGATCCATGTATGCCTTAAAAAAAAAACCCACAAATTTCTGCGGGCTACCAAAATATTTTCAAGCGCATCGTGAAATCGGCTGTTCCCGTTCAGCAGATAACAGCGTTTTAAGTTTTTCTCCTTCTTTTCCCTTTTGAAGATCATTCTCGCCACCAGGAACAAGATTCCAAAGCGGTGCAGCGGTGCATGCCTGTGGAGCTTATTAAAAGTGGGGAGAGAGAGGCAATATTTCACCCCTAGAAATAAAATAAGATAGACAAGAAAGAAAGGCTAATCCATCTGATGAAATTAGCAGACAGAGTATGTAGCTGTTTGAAATGATGAACGAGGTTGAAATAGCTATACAGGCTAACATCCGGTAGAATAATTACTCCAAGCTCTCAGGCTAAAATCTGTCTTGGAGAAACCGTTAGGCTTTGATGACTCAATTCCATGGACATGCTTATGAAACACATACTAAAAGCTATTAATATTGAAATTGTTCTTGGGTGGGATTCTGGAACTCGGCAGCTGACCCCATTTGGCAGTTTTAATAAGGTACATGATATTTTTGGTCAAAGAAATGGCACCTGCTTGTCTCATTTTAACCGTTTCCCACCTCTTAAGGTTTTTTACCGTTTATGGCTCTCATACATTTATTATGTTAGTCCCCATGCTCTAGTTCTAGTAAAATGAGTTTGCCTTGAAAAAAAAGGAAAAATATATTAAAATGGAAAAATACACTAAAATCCAAGCAGCTTCTGCTCAAAGTGAAGGTATTGATGTAGATCACACAAGATGTTCCTCAATGAATTTCCGATTAATCGGGCAAGAATGTAATTATATATTTTTCCAGGTAATAAAAAAAAACCTGGTAAAACAGAAAAAATACTCGTTATGGTAATGCTTCGTGGTCATGAACTGAAATTTCAGAATAATATGAGGAGGAGTAAAAACAGCATACATTTACAGTGAACAAGCAAAATGTATTGCTTATTAATAGAACATATAAAACCTGAGAGGTAAAAGGAGGATAGTATCGGGAGTCAGGTTTTTTCCTCTTACTAGTTCTCCGCTCTACTCACCAAAAATGAGGCACACCAAATACAAACTGAATAAAATATATTGATAAAGGCTGCAATGGGTTAAAGTATACCATTGTACATTGAAATAGAATAAGGATTATCATAAATCTTACTTGTGTTTCTTTATTGAAGGCACTTTATTTTTATAATGTACCCATTCTGGTGTACCCAGCATAATAAATATATAAATATAACCACTTAAAGTAGATGCTGCAGCTCCCCACCTCCAACAATTCTAGCCGCTGATTGGGTGCTTGAAGCGCCATTCATTGACAGAAAAGAACTCCCACTGAAATAAGCGGGAATCCTTTCCACACATAAGCGCAGGGTCTTAATGGATTCCGTCCGCAGTATTGCTGATCACGTCCAAGGAGATAACTGCGGCTTAACATATCTCCTGTATGGAAAATAACTTTTGCAAGGCAAATAACTGGGGACCAGGATACAAAAAGAGCTCATTCATAGAGGAGGTTTTGATCGATCCATGTGATACATTTTGAATAGTTATATATGTTTATACTGTATAAAAAAATATAACTAAAAATCTTCATAAGAGATAACCCAACGTAACGGGACTACCTGCTCATCCTAATTATTTTTTATTTTATTTTTTGTTTGAATTATGAATTAGGTGTGTTTTATTTGCATTCGTTTACATATAACATAGAACGTGTGTGTTTTGTGCATTTTATGACCCTATGTTACTGTACTTGTGGAAATAATGGAAGAGTTTGAATGTAATGATGTCAGGGAAACAAAGAGGCCAAGAAAAACTTAGCTTCTCTACTTGAGGACAGGTGGCCCAGTCTTAATGATTTAAATTAACTCCCCCGTGTTCAAGTAGAGAACATTTGCAGCCATTGAGGCCAGAGATTTGAATTTTGGTTCTGTACAAAAAATAACATAAAAAATATATAAATAAGAAAATATAAACACAAAATGTATAGCAAAAAAGGCAAATTATTTGACAAATATGTAAAAGGGTAACTTGTTATTAAGAAATTATGCAAAGTTTGACAATTCTAAATAACACAAAAGGGGGATCTGAAAGGCACCTTGCTCAGATTTGCTTCATTTCATCGAAATGGCTGAAGCTTTAAAACCTTGTTCCATATTTGCAATTGATTGGCCTTTCCCATAATGAAACTGATACGGTGCTGTCTTAAACACCATAAACTAGATCAAAAACCTCCCATGCTCGGCAATAAACATAGCAGATTTAAGATGTGATGTTCACCTGCGAGATATCCCACTGATGTGTCAATTTGCAACTAAAGACATCAAGAGATATGTTCTTCATGCCCAAGTGAGTCTGGAAGTTGAAAATAATTCTGGATACTTGTAACTCAATATGCAAACTGGATTCACAATATAAAAGACTTTCTTCTATGAAATATTTGACCTTCATTCACACTTTGTCATATTCCTTAGAAGAGTAAACATCAAGGTGTTTTAATTTCTTGACAGAATCTTCCCATGTTTTCCATGTGGCATTGCCCATTTGAGTTCTCTAAGGGTGAGCACGCCATCTTTCTCCCGGTATCATAATTCATATGATAATTTAAAAGGATCATCACAAAAATGATTGGCCATAGTTTTTTCACTTCTGTTCTGCGTAGTATGTATTCTTTGTTGCCTTGCAAGTATGTGAAAAGCTGTATGGAATAAGAAAACTCACACAGAGCTTATTAAGAAGTTATAAACCGGTCAGTTCAAAGATTTCAATCAAGGTAATGGAAAAAGAGTCGAACACAAGGGTAAAAGTTGTTTTATTAAATGAGATTTGAGAATAGAAGATGTAGTGACATAAAATATTGGAAAGGACAGTTTCAGACTGGGGAACAGGAGGGTAGAGAGAGAACTAAATTGAACTGTAACAAAATCCAGAATGGATTACAGAGACTTCAGGAAGCTCCATTAATGACATGATGGACACTGAGATGAATATGCAGTGACATTTTTGTAGGCTTTTATAATCTTCCTTGTTTAAGTAATATGATGAGATAAGTTAGGTACATTTCTACATTTGCACAAAAGTTTGCTAAAGATCAATAAGTGTTTTATAAAAAAATATTTTTCCAGGTGATATTGACTACTGAATTGTGAGTATGTTCTTAACATCAACTTACTTATAATTTCAGACTATAGTCTCTCGCAACCGATATTCCAAGGACAATCCAGTTTGGTCATGGAGATGACATCATTCTTGCGACAGAATGATCTGCTGTCCAAAACAATATGTAATTGAATGGGATTTACAAAGGAGAATACAGTTCCTGAATATGATAATTATATGCTTTCAACTTTGTGGCACCAGAAAGCCATTATCTGTTCCAGCATGACTGCACCCCTGTGCAGAAAGCAAGGTCCATAAAGACACGTTTTTTTGTGAAGAAACTTGACCGGCTGCAAGGAGCCCTGACCTCAACCCCACTGAACATCTTTAGGATGAACTGGAACATCAATTGCGAGTGGCTGACCTAAAATATGCTCTTTTGGCCAAACATGCACAAACTTTAGATTCCAAAATGTTGTGGAAAGCCTTCCAGAAGAGTGGAAGCTGTTATAGCGTGAAAGGAGGGGGATCTATATTAATGCCCATGGTTTTGGAATAGGATGTTTAAAACGTTTGTATAGGTGTGATGATCAGGTGTCGACATACTTTTGGTCATATAGTGCACATGTAGAGTGATAAAAGCTTTCTGTACATTGGAGTTCTCTTTTTCACACCTCCTGACGCTTTTGAAATCTTGGCTCTAGCTTTACCCTTTTAATGTTTTTTTGGTCTGTCCCTCTCTATATTTTTATTTACACATATGTGTGGCCTTATTGCTTACATATGATGTCGCTGGGAGAATATTCTCCATACCATAAATGTAACTATTTAACCATGAAATGTATTATATATGGAAGGTAAGAGTATTAAACAAAGACTGGGGTGTAGAGTGACAAAAGAGGCAGATATATGGTTGGAATCATTGGAGAAAGAATGTGGATTAAAGGCTGGTTGGGGGAGAGGAAGGCAAGAAAATGTTGGAAAAGGTTGAGGGATACAAAAAAAACAAGATGAAAAGGGACAGATGGTTGTGAGAAAAATCAGGAAATTATGGACCTGGATGTAAAACTCTACTACTTAAGTTTTAGTAGAGTAATGGCAAGGTGCGGAATTCTAGCCAAAGTTTCAGCCCAGATGTTTCGATAGATAAGCCCTTGAAAGAATAAATGCATTGAAGGGCATTATTTTAGATTTATAACAGCACTCAATAACTAAATTCCCCTTCTAGTTATTGCTTTAAGCTGTATGGCGGATGAAATGGAAACATACTACTACCGTTAATGTCACAGTATCGTGTTTAACACAGGAGCTGGATGTAAAACGTCCCACATAACCCTTCCAGCTGACTCCGGAGGGTGCTACATTAATGGTGAATAACTGGTTATATTCTAACGCGGGGAACATTAACCATTTGAGCGCCACATGGATTTGCAATGCATCTTGCTTTATGCACACCTCACTACAACCTGAATGCTACAAAAATGGGTCAGAACACGCAAAATGAATTATGTAAGCATTCTAACCTCCAACATGATCTAAAAATCAGTATTCACAGAACATCCTTGAATAGCTAAACACATTTGTTAAAACTACCTATAGCTTTTACTTCTTCTTTGTCAACTTAACAATAGAGGAGGAATACAGAAGAATAAAACAGGACACTAAGATGGCTGCTTCCATAGTATACATATATGGCGTTTATATATATATATATATATATATATATATATAAACAAGAACTAAGGGTATGCAGACTTTTGAACAGGGGTCATTTTTTTATTTTTATAATTGTGCCATTCTGTTATAACCTACCGTTGAATATGAATCACATAAGAAATAAAAGAAATATGTTTTGCCTGCTCACTCATGTTTTCTTTAAAAATGGTACATATATTACCAATTCTCCAAGGGTATGTAGACTTTTGATCACAACTGTATATAATTTTAATCAGCAAAAGTAAAAGCAGATTTCCATAACACCAGATGGACCAAGTATGGCATTATATGGGACTTGATTTATTTTTAGGATAAATGTATTTTAAGGACTTTGCCATTTAAGTATACTTGGCCTGAAAAGGCATCAGAAGGTAAACTGGGTTTTTCAGGAGAATGTATCGGTTGGATTCAGTAACTAAAGTAGACAGGGTCTCTTTATATGTAGAATGGAAAGCCTGGTCCCACAGGTCATCATAAGTGTATGTAATAAATCTAGTGTAGATTTAATACTGTCATTTTACAGTTTGTTGTATGTGTTATGACATATAGGTCACTAACCCGTGAGGGTATAAGGTTGGACAGCTCAGTTATACTGTACATGTTAAAATAAATAAGAGAATTGGAAAAGCTTGCTAGCCGCTATTATCTCTGCTCATTAGGGTAAACCGAGTTCCCTGCATAATACACAAAATTGGTGGCTTTTTAGGAAAGGCTGCTAATTGCCTAATCTAGGTAATACGAACAATGGGCATTCATGTTTTATTATAGAGTCTATCCAGTCCACTCAGAAAATGTAATGAACCTAATTTTCATTTACTGTGGGTCTGTGCAGTCCCTAAAACATCTAAATGGCTATTAATTTAATCAGGTAATTTAACTATAACATTGAAAAAGGCCACTAGCTAGTTGTCATGCAATGATTATGAAGATGACATTTCTACATTTTTATCCCATGATGCCAGAGGCACATTGATACATCATTTTCTTTTTTGAAGGTTAAACTCAGATAACCTGCCTTTGGCATTTAATTAGCTACATATTAAACACTCTTTTAATAATAAAATGATTAAAAATTTTATCGCCTCTCAAATGAGGCCCTTTAAGATAGATTTAATGACTTGGTTAAAGAACTGTATTTTGTGAATCAAACCTTTCATAGATCAGTACTTTGTAACGATGTTCTTTACAGCTTGCAAAATCTGTATTTTATTCAAATTACTACTATAACCATTTTGGATATAAGCTCTTATGTATTTTTAAGCCTTGCTCTTAAATATCGTTGACAAAAGTGTGAGAATCGCATTATTTCTACAAATGGATCATTTCATGTGATTTGCTTCAAAATGGACATACAATTTGTTTTCACTGTAGTGATTGCTCGGTAGACAGTGAGACCGGCTATATATGAAGGTAAGATGATTACATGAAATGAAGTAGTTCACTGGTGAGAGGAGAACATGAGCTGGCCTCAACGTCGCCTTTCGATAAGATTTTGGTTTTGAGCATCTCTTTTGATAGATCTGGGTAAAAATACTGGTAACTCACATGGAAGCATTGATGGATTTCTGTGGTCTACTGACAACATGATGAAACATACGTTTCGTGATTACATGCAGTGCTGGACTGGTGATGTTGGAGCGACCCTAGCACTTTAAGGTCATGGCCGCCTGATGACATTAGTGTGGATATGAGTGACGTTGGAGCAACAGATGGGGTAAGTGTGGTGCAGTCCATCACTGATCACGTCACAGAACGCAGACAAAGCAACAAAGTTTCTTCTCTAGGCTAGTAACTGCTAGCAACATGCTTCAGGAATGGTGGAATTTCAAAGTTGGTATGGCTCTTCATGCTGACTTTCCTTCTGTTGGGTCTCTGTCTGGTCTGGCTCGTGCACAGCTGATGAAGCTAAGCCTGGTGTCAGCTTTGCTTGGGCTGAGCAAACTTCTGGTTTGTATATATATATATATTGTATATAATGTATATAAATATATATATATAAACATATACAGAAAAGATTGTGCTTTCCCAATATACTTGGACTCACATTTTTGTGGTTTTTGATCATTCATTTTTCCACCTCACTTGCTGAGATATTTTTCTCGCTTTTTCCTACCTTCTTTCCAATTTTCCTTTTGGTTTTCTAGTCTGCCTTTAACATTTTTCAGTCACTTTCTAGTTTCTATCCTGCCCCTCCACATACATATACACACGCATACACATATATATATATATGCACACATGCATATATACACACAGTATATCCCTATCTCCACTTCCCTCATGTATGTTCCTTGTGCCCTAGAGTTCCCTCACTGAGCGGTGCTTTCCGGGTGCACAGTGTCATTGAGGGAGGATGATTGCTGCAAGTCACAAGGCCCGATCGGATCCCCGCCTCGTGGGACAGGTGAGATGCGTCAGAACACTGGTGCCTTAGAGCAATTGCTGGTGGAAAAGGTGGGACATTCTTATTGCTATCTGAGGCCAATGTTACAGTTACGTCTAATAAGCTCCCTCAAACTGGGCTCGTACGTCAATTCTGTGTTTCAGGTTCCATTCTTTGTTCTTATACTGGCATATGTTGCTTCTGTTTCACATGAACCCATCATTTAAGATGTGAAGAAAAAAAAATGTATGACCCCTGAAGAAGGCCTGTACGCAAAAAAACAAAACAAAAGAAATCACTGTATATTGTGTTTTCCTCATATCAAAGACATCTTAACAGCTTTGTAAAAACAAAAATAGAACAATTCTTTTATTGGGCTGAATACCTTAACTCCAACAGCTTGAGTGATAATTGAATAGGATTAAATTACACTCGAGCGACAGCACATATTCACTAATGAGGTATGTTTCGTAAACTGTTGACAGAACTGACTGGAAGGCTTCTTTAATTTACCAACATGTAACAACATGGGAAAAGCATTAGTCAACGAGATGAAGATGAATAAGCTGTGGGGTCTCGGGCATTTTTACATTAACGCATGACAAAATGAGAAGGTTTTTGTCACTTGCTATAGCCCAAGGCAGTCACAGTAGAACTTACAGCCGTCACTGTGATTGACATACCAAAGAGACGGAATAGATTATATCCAATCTATTCAAAATATATATTTTAAAATGCATATAAAACCGTTCTGGGAGCTCCAAAGATACATGAGAAGTAACAATAAAATTGTAATTTTATGCACTGTTTCCACCACTTTTAACAAAGGAACCCTGGGCATAAATAGAGAACATATTTCATATTAGAACATTTTCGCTCTCGATGGGTTTGGTACTGAACTTCAATGACCTAAGGACTATTGAAAAAAACTCGAATACACTTATAGTAAATGTTTAAGCTACAAATATCCCAGCCGTTAGGTTTGAAAAGAATACAATTCAAATGTACATTTTGAATGAATAGTAAGGTTTTGTTTAAGAAATTGTTACTACTTTAACCGGGACGCTCACATTTACAGTATGCTTGTTGTGTTTATGCTATAGAAGAGGCGCATCTATTCATCAAAAATTAATATAAAGGGGACTCCAGGCAAAACTTAAAATACATGTCAAGCCCGGTAGAGGGAAGGGCCCCTTATGACATAAAATATTAAGATTGCGGAATTCAATAAATCAACGTTTTTATGACAATGTAGAGTATAAGACACTCGAAAAAAAAAATAGGTGGACATGCAGGCATATGGTTGAGCAAAGGTCAAGAGGGGCATTTTTTTCATCAGAACCAAAATCAGTTCTTCAACATGTTACATATGGAAACAGCTACACAATCATGTTTTAACTATTTAATGGAAGAACCTTTGCAGAAAGCTTATATGAAGATCCCTTCCTGTCAAGCGGCCACCCCTCTAGGAAATTCTTTAACAATTGTTGTGGCAGTTGATTTTCAGACCTCTTTTGAAAACTTTGATCTCCCAGTGAGGAAGTGATGTTCAGGTCTGCCCCTTTCCAATATTCTATTCACGTATTGCCCTTTCTTCTGCTTTATTCCTCCCAATTTTCTGGGAATACTTGGATTGAAAAGGTGAGTAGGATCGAGAAGGTAGAAAAGTAAAAAGATATAGATACCTAGATAGTAACATCAGAGAAGAGCTTGTTGGTTCAAGCCAAGCTTTCCTAATTTCCTCTATTGTCTTTTTCTGTACTACTTCCACTGGAGGTCTACTTCAGATATCTACTACCTTTTCTGTAAAGCAGAATTTTCTCACATTAATCCCTAACTTTTAAACAAGTTTTTTTTTATATCAAAAACACTCTTCACCTAGGCTTCATTTAATCTGTTGACCTACCTAAAAAGTCCAATGGTGTCTTCCATGTGTCTTTATTGCTCCCTGGTCCACAGATCCCATGCTTCCAAAATGTAAGAGGGTATCAAGAGGCTGCATGAATGACATAAGCCATTCATCACCCTCTGGCCTTAAAGTGTAAGGGATGATTTTAATCCCCAGTCCATCCTTGGTTTCATTTGTTCTTATCCCCTTCCCTTGGTGGCAGACATTATACCTACAATCTCTTTGAACAGTAAAATCTGTTCAAACTGTACAGTTTCCATTTACTGCGACAAGAACGAGGAATATTCATAATGTTACTCTACTGAAATGCTCAATCACATTTTATAGGGCCCTTTCAACCTAAGGCATATTTTCAATGTATTCAGTCTTGATAGTTCAAGATAATTAAAACCCTAAGGGGTAACAAATTTAGACATTCATTTGAAAGCTAAAGCTAGGTCGTTTGTTTTCAGTGGTCCCAAGTGAGAGGTCCATCACTGCGTCTCTGCTAAGTACTTTTAATGTAGCACAAAGTGAAATTAAATGTTACCCATCCAGACAAAGGCTAAGATTAAGGGGGGTGTTATTCCTCTAGATCCCAAAGTGCAATACTAGTTTCTCTTGCCACCATTTTGATAATATTGTAAAAATCACATGTCGAGACCCAAAATGATCCTTGATAACCATTAATCTTGAGTTTTAGAAAGATATCAGTACTGCACCAGTAACTTAACTCTCCCTAAGAGAACATTTGCTATACATATCTCGGCTATCTGCGGTATTAATAAAATAACCTACCTTAACCTCTTGGATGCCAAATGCAACACTTCCTTTTAGTGCATCGAAGGAATGTCTCGTAAGTCCATAAATATGGCGTTGTATTAATTATTAGGAGGCTAATTTGGCCCTGCATACAGCATAGGTAATATGGAGAGCTCAACTCAAAACTTAATGATTACTGTATCATTCCCCATTCATATATAGTTACTGAGCTTACTTGCTGTAAGATCTGGGGGCCTTAGCAGAACCATGACCTCCCCAGAGGCTGTACTGGCCAGACTCCCTGACGATGACCCTAACATGTAAGGGGCTACCTGGAATAGCCAAAGAAGAAAAGGAAGGTGAGTGGATCAACGTATATATTAAGTGATACGTTTTGGCCCCAGAATTCTAGAGGCTCGTAATGTAAACTGAAGTTCATGAGATGAAATGGTTCACCTAACCTCAACACATCGTTTAGTTAATAAACTATTACTTATTTCAAGTAGTGTTTCTTCTTATATCCTCTTTAATCAGCTGCCAAGGACCAGGTATGAATACATCTTGCAAAGAACTCTATTATGGGCTGCTATACTTTTCTGAACCCCGAAGATGGAATTCAAAGCATGCATTGTATAATAATATTACCTTTAAAAAAAAAAGCTTCACATTTAATCACATTTGCAGTAAATCAAATATGAAATGTAATACATGTATTACAATGGAGAAGAAAATCCTAATTCACTCAACATGGCCAAATTAGTGAATGTGAGAAGAAATTATGCAGAACTTTTAGAGTTGTAATGATAGACTGTACACAGCGCTGATAATTTACTTAGACGAAGTCCATTCATTTAATTATGCCACTGAACGTCGTGGGCCAATTGGTCATTGTGAGAAATTCCAGGCAAGCTAATCGTAGATATATAGAACAGTCCCTTATTGTCCCCAGCGGCTAAGTACTAAAAATGCTACTTAGTGTTCAGAAGGTTAATATCCTCCTTATGTAAATTGTCCAATTTAACATTCAGCAGCAGTGCCATAAATTCTGGCTCTGGGATTTCATTAAACGTATGTTCAAACTAGTTGACCTTAAAGGTTAACAATCACAAGTTAAACAGGACAATTATTTAACTGGCTGCTTATCAAGTGGCTGAAGCTTCTGGCCATTTAATAATCCCGTGAACTTCGCAATTAGAAGAAATCTGAACAAGGCTTCTGATAAAACTGCAGGTCACGCATTCTGTGCGGTTGTCAGATGATAACTATTTATCTGAGCTTGTTTTTCTCTTTTTTTTCCCCAGACTTTGATCTGAAAATTCAATTATGAATTATTCTACATGGAATTATTGTAGGGCTGTTGTACAAAGGCAACCTATAGGGACCATATCTTTACATTAAATCCATGTTTGCTGAAACAGCAATAGCCAAAGAACCTCTAGACCGTTCTTCTCATTACGTATAACTACTCCCTATTGGCCAATATCAAACTGAAGATGTAATACAACCAAACATCTGTGAGGAACTGCTGTAAGGAGAGCCCAGTTGTATGCGGGTTCCAAGGGTGAATTAACCTGCCTCCCTGACTTGAGAGCTACCATGTGGGTCCGGTGACATGGAGCAGTGATTTCTATTGAGTGTTTGCAACTTCTGCGCTCTCTAGGTTAGGAATGAAGAATGTAGGGTAATATGAAGCAGTGGAGCCCTTCTGGCACAAGATACCCACAATGGAGTCAAGGCGATACTTTTATTGGCTGAGTTGATTTACGGTACAAGATTTGAAGATGACCTAGGTCTCTTCTTCAGGGTTGAGCAAGCTCTACTTGTCTTCTGTATTTCCGCTGTTAACACTGCCTATAGGATGGCTCATGGTGAGCCCCGTCGGCCTATCACAGCAGGTTTCATAAGTCTATCTATCTGTGCATGCAGAAAGGGATTAACCATTTTTGCATTCACTGATCTAAATCAGATCACACTATTTACCGTAGCTGGCCTGAAGTTGATGCACAGAAGCTTGTCTGGTGTATCTTCTATATTCCTTTCTCATTATTTAGGGGAAATTTAATTCAAAAATTAATAACGATCTGAAGCCTGATGTGTTACTGTTGCTATAACCAGACAGGCTAGATACAGAGAATTAACCCCTTAAGGACCATGCTGATTTTATTTTTTGTACCCCTTGTGACCAAGGCTGTTTTAACACTTTTGCGCTGCTCGTGTTTAGCTGTAATTTTCTCCTCTCCCATTTAGGGAATCCACATATTTTTTTCTGAGGGCTTTCTTCAGATACCATTTTTTTGTGATCATTTCATCTAATTTCCCATAAAAAATAAAATATGATGAAAAATAAAAGAAAAACACTCACTTTTATTGTTATATTTATACTACTTGTTATGTCCTGTTTACCCATTATACAGCACTACGGATTATGGTGGCACTATATAAAACAATAAATAATATGGTCGTATTAGTACTAATTTCATTCCTACTGACAGAAGATTCATAAGGTCATAAGCCTTCTAGGTGACTCACAGAGCTTCACTCCTGAAATCTACCTGTTGCATTTCACTTAGAGATTAATTTCTTCCTTTATAGCTTACCTCGTGACCCACCTGATGAATGTCACTGCATTGTTTATAGCAACTAATGGAAAAAGACCAATTGCACCTCTTCTTAAGGACTGGGTTGGGAAGGTTGAGCAGATACGCTTGATAGGCATAGATCCTTTCTGCTGGTGATAAACACACCAAATAATGAAATAACTGGTTCTACTGTTGGAGTTTACAGTTCTAGTGGTTTTAACCCCTTAAGGACAATGGGCGGTCCCCAAACCTATTGAAAACAATGCATTTTGAGCATGTACATGTACGGGCTTTGTCATTAAGGGGTTAATGAAGCTATTGATTAACTTTTGAAAGAGGTGGTGCATCTATTTCTTCATGGAAACAACGGCAACCAAATTAGTCTCATTGATGTCTCCTGTTTTTAAAGTTCCTGTAAGAGATGCATTTGCAAAACTTGTTGCTAGTCATCCTGAAGATATATGGCCAAATAAAAGCAACAAGTCGTCAGTTGCGTGGGTGATGTCAGAGCTTCAAGGACCTTAAAACTTTGGAAAATGATCATGCTTTGAATTTTAAATATTTATGGAAGGTCGGAAAGACCAAACTCTTTGTGCCGCAGTGATAAATGTGAAGCGTCTCAATGGCTGCAAAGCAGAGAGCAGTATTCAGAATTTCCCCTAAGTGCACATTCTAATTTTCTTTATGGAACCAGAGAATTATGATGCAAGTATGAACCCTTGCGGGAGCGAATTGAATATACGTGAAGCAGCATTTGAGGAAAAGCTGTATACCATCATATATTTTATATTTTAATGGAGCACATAAGTCAAATGTGATAATTTGACACAAAAAAGACAGTTATCTGATAGCAGGCACCTATTGCAGGCCTGCTAATAATTACAAAATATTTAAGAGAAAATACCATTACCATACCAACAAAGTTTTCGAAATGGCCAAAAAGGGCCAACATATTTTTTAGATCCAAGACTAAATATTCAATATCACTATTTGGAGAACTTGGCTTTTTAGTAACTTACTAAAAATCAAACAACGCCAAGTGGCAGCCACAGGATTTCCAGGACTATGACTAAACGTCCATTAATTTTTTGGTGGTCAGGGGATATTGTGATCGTCCCTAATTTATTGGGGAGTTTGACTGTAATTAAGTGAAATGTAGCATATGTCATGGATTACAGCCTGGAAAATACAATAATAAAAAAATTGTAAGCTTGCGAGAGGGGCCCTCCTTACCTAATGTATCGGTTTGTCGTAAGTCTGTCAGTTGTGTTTTTGTCAGACACCTGAATATATGTAATAATAACAACAAGAAAACTTTTTATGGCCAGTTACAGTCCTTTGGAAATAGGTACATAGCCAGTAATTTTATGATGTGCCTATTTAGTAAACGTAACATGGCTGTTTAAAACACAAATGGGATTAAATTACAGGAAAATTGCACAGGAGACCAAAACCATGTCCCACTTCAGGGAATTTGGCGGCTATGAATAAAAATTATGCCACTTCCAGACAACGTGCCAACCACAAGATGGCGATCGCCGAAAAGTCAGTCAGCTTTATTGGCTGCTAACGGCTCACGACCTATCCGGTGCGGAAGTAGTTCAGTGTGCCGCCCAACCCGGAAGTAGTTGCACGCACGTGTTACCGCTGTGGGAGCTATGGAAGTGGTTTCAGCCGCCGAGCAGTTTGAATCTGCGGGTAAGACGTGTGGTGTGCTCGCTGGTTTAGCAGCCTGTCTCACGGCTGGAAGGATGGGAGTCTGGGCGGTTTGCAGTGAATTTTTTAAGCTGCTTTACGCTGTTGGGTCTCGGCTTTCTGCTGTGTATGTGTCCAGCCGGCCCCTGTGTAAATGTCACGTGACAACTTCGGTGTAAAGGCTGGAATGTGATTTTAATCTGATTTTATTGTGCATACCTTTTCGGGAGGGGCAGTCGCGCCTTGAAACCCAAAACCTGTGCACCCTTTTTCCTCACCTTGCGTCCCTCTCTTCTAGGGGCTCGGACTGTTTGATTATTAGGATATGGTAATTATTTATAGTCATAAAAGTCACATCGTGTTCAGTAAAATCAGAAAACTGTTTATAAATTAAATTTCTGGTGGTTTGAAATGTTTGTTGTGTTGTCTTTTTGTGTAGCACATGGTGTGTGTTATAACAGGGCACAGTGGCCATAGTGCCTTCCTCTTTGGTACCCAGATGTGACCCTGCCTCTTACACTGATGTGAGCGTTGGAGTGTTTGCGGTGTGAGGCAGCCTTAAAAGTCTCAGTGCGAGTGTGTGTAAGATATATAACATGGTGCATAGCTGCCAACAGTCCCATACAGTCCCCCTAGCTGTCCCTTTAACCGGACCTCCTAAAGCCAAGGAGTCGTGCTTTGGTCATTTGCGATGCCCACATGGAGTTCTGTACATTTTTGTGCTTTTGTCCTTATAATTCTCTTCTATTTATTTATGGCTTCTTCAAGTATGAGTGTTAAGTTATGAGAGGTTGTACAGCGCTGCGGAGTATGATGGTGCTATAGAAAACGATAAATAACTGCAGTTAATGGGTTAATACATACATCTACTACTTGCTAAGATAGTTAGCGATATTATTTGGAATATTGAATTAAAGAGCTATTTAAATGGGACTATTTGTTAAAGGGACACCGTAGCCATCATATGCGCTTTAATGCATGAAAGCTGAGTGGTCCTTTTTATATTTCCTTGGCGTCCCGCTTGCAAATGTATAAGGGGGTTCTGCAGGGTCCTCCCGTACGCATTTACCTCTGCCGAGCACATCTCCTTGCGTGTGATGTACTTACCACCAGTCAATTCTAGATGTGGCCTAGCGGGTTCCGCAGATGGGGCCTATGGGGGTTAATGCGCATGTGCGGAAAGCAGTCTCATTGCAACAGGAGCGCTTTCCTGCCGTTGATGAGCTGCGCCAAGTAGCCAGTCGGTAAGCGTAATTTTTGGAGAGGTGGAGGAGGGCAGCTGCTGTACTATAATATGCATTAGTCTTTACGGGGGGCTGTCTGGGCCCTTTAACGACCCCTTTAAGCCTGTGTAATAAGATAAGCCCGTTTCTTTTGCGTGTCTGCATTCGGTCAGCTCTGCCGAAAACGTTTTCGGTTAATGCTTGGGACCACCTAGTACTTCACACGCAGGGTGGCTGAGCGCAAAGTGGACCCAGGCAGAGAACTGTTCTGCATTAAAACAGAACATGCGCAGCATTTGAAAACCCTATCTGTAATGCCAGGTAACCGTTTCCCTCTGCCTCTCCGCAGGAAAGGTTTTTTTTGTCCCATCTGTGTTTTGTGAGGATATCCATATTGTTAGAGTTTTGTAAAGCTGTATTTGATTAAATAAGTGGGTGTTCATATTATTACATGCAGGCTCTTAGATATATCCTACGTCCCCTATTACATTGTTCCATTTCGTTATTATACAGTGTTTTTTCCTTTAACTGTTCGTGGTACGTACACCTTTTAATAGACGCAGTGTTGGGAGTACTAAATGTCAGTGCTGGTGTAAAGTATCGATTGAGGAAATGTTCCAGCCAATGCCGTTGTTTAACATCAATACAAACAAACCATAAAAAGTTATCTTATCGCCATAGGTGAGGCTTAGATGTAATGTAAGGAAGTTCTGCTTTACAGAGAGGGTGGTAGATATCTCTATCTATCATGCACCCTACAAACTATGCCTTATTCTGCCACTAGATGGCAGTCTGGAACTTCTATTTTCCTATTAAGCTGCCCTGTCAGTTAACCATCTCCTAAATGAAATTAAGCACTCCAAGGTTTAACTTTTAGTTTTTTTGTTACAGGACTTTATGGGGGAAAAAAGAATCTATCTAGTGGTAATCAGAATGTGTGTGTTTTTTGTTTTTTTTTGTAAGATTAAACTGAGTGTATAAAGTCATATTATTGTATATTCGGATTCCTCTAAGAAGTTCATTTAATCAAGCGATTGTAGGGAAACATCTGTAGCAGTTTTAGAATGGTTTCCCCCTTAAGGTGTTTTTTTTTCTGTTTTGTTGACTTCCCATATTTAATAGTCTGTATATAGTTTCCTAGTTAATGTATTCAGCCAAAAGATTACATTCTGAAACATAATTGTGAAGAAAGTTAGTCTATCTTTATGTATCAGAAGAGATTTTGATTCATAGTTGTAATGGGGATCTTATTGCCCAATTGACACGGTCATTTAGGGGTTGCTGTGCTACAATCCAACGTAATCTTAATTAGTATGCTAGTGCATTTGTTTTCAGCCTATATAATCAATGCAACAATATAGTGTCTTATGGGGGGCACTGTTACAATTGGGGCTATCTTGTCCTTTATGTCTAAACTCATGTGCTTGCTGAGTCAGCAGGTAGTGTGCTGGAGGGATGATTGACTTGAATATACTTTTTTCCCAGGGATCGGTGAAGCCAAATGGCTGCATCATTAATCCCTTTCATTAATGTTACTTTCTTGACTTCTGCTTTCTGAGTGTATACATTCATTAACCTCCACCTTTTCTTTCTGAATATCAGAAGGAAGTTCCGATATCGAAGAAGACTCCTTCTCTGACAACGACAATGCGGAGTCCAACGATGAGGTCGAGGATACAAAGGACGCAGATGAAACGACCGATGCGGATCCCAACAAAGGTTGGGCAGACGCCATGGCCAAAATTCTCAACAGGCCTATATTGGCTAAGAAGTCGGGTACCATCCTGGTCAAAAGCAAGGCCCTGGAGAAGGAGAAAGAAAAGGAAAAACAAGAGAAGCTAGAAAAAAAGAAACAGGTGGGTTATACTGACTTATACGCTGGCCGGCGGCTTATTTTTTTAAACCATGGGGTGGTGGACAATTTCAAAGGAGTCATCTAAGCCAGCGATGCGATATTTATCGTAAAGAATTCATTACTTTGACATAAACTAAAAACTGGCCGTTAAAGTACGAGGCTTTGCCACTGCACCCACAATGCATACACGCTACGTCTCTGGTGTACACAAACATAAGAACCTTTATTGAGGAGGTTCTATGGATAAACCATTGGGCAGTATTAAAAAACAAAAAAAAACAAAAAAAAAATTGGTTGAAAAGAGTAAGTTCTATAAAAACTGGTGGGATCATTTATTTTTTCATTTATTTACCAGTGATTTATTCCAACCGGTAATTGACCAGTAAATGCTACACAGGCCTCGTTTTCTTTATAGACCCTGTGTTAAAAAAAAAAAAAACGAGGAGAATGTCTTCATTAAGGCTGAAAATCAAATGTGTGTAATTTTGAAGTCAACAGTGAGAATGTAGTAATTTTTTGATGAGAAGCCAACACTTGGTCATAAATTCATAACAAGCATTATAAAGGTAGAGCCCATGAAAGAGTGGTTTTATGCCGCGCAGCTGTATAATAACCTTTCCATGAGCCGAAAACTATTAAAAAACAAGCTCTTTAATGAAGCAGGTAATTTTTTCCTAAAAAGAAAACATTTTGCTGTAGAGCTGCGAGAGGGGACATTACTTCATACGTTCTGCTGCTGGTGGGACGAAGAATTCTCAGAGAATAAGTTAATATGTAAAGCTGCAGAAAGGGCTCGGTAGGGTTGCAACTCATCGGCGTAGATTCCTAACCTTCGTGAAGAGGACAGCTGTCCAGTTTTTTGTTGAGGATGCCTTATTTAAGGAAATAAATGTGCTGTTATTGCTGCAAACCCGGATAATGAATTGTTCAAATCACTTGGTCACCCTACTTTATAATAAAATGCAGTAGAAATTTCGACTTTTTTTTTTATTTTATGTTTTTTCTTTTTTTAGGCTTGTGTATTCATTAAAGATTCATTATTTTTTCTTTTACACCAATAATGTTAACCGCCATAAGAAAGTAATCTGCATAGTCTTACAGGATCATTTTATCTTTTTTTTTATTTTTTATTTATTACATTTTCTTTTAAAATGTGTTTTATAGACCTCAACCCCTACATAAGGGGGCAAAGTGTCGATGAGTTTGCCATGGCCATGTCGGGGATACCTGAAAATGTGTATTTATGCTACTTTGACCGCCATTCAGAGCATATCGTATTTAGGCGGCGGATAATAGGATCCAAATTATTTATTGCTGTATTTTAAAGCTTACTGTATCCTCGTATGTCACGCTTTTCCGACACTTTATGTTCCCTCATGTAACATTTCTTGCGCAGCTTGATAAAAAACGCCAATGGGAAATGATGTGCAGAGTGAAGCCAGATGTGGTCAAAGACAAAGAAATGGAGAGAAATCTGCAGAGAATTGCCACAAGGTAAAAATATATATATATTCATATATATTTTTATTTTTTTTTACGTTTTCCCTTTAAAGTCATATTGCGCGCGATCCATAGTCTGTTTCTAATAAGAGACCTTTTCAGGTCGGACAAGAAGGAGCCAAATGATTTATGTCCCATACGAGGTAGGAGTTGAAGCAAAGGTTTCAATGTGACGAAAAAATTAATAGAATGCTTAATGTGCTTTTCTTGGAAATATGATTTGAAACCTCCATCAACGTCTTCGTGGTTTGAGAAGCTCCCTGGCCTGTTTTACGGGACTCTGGTAGCATTGTAGACTCATCCACACCTAGAAAGGATTAGAACATTGATCCGTGAAAAAGAAATTGTCCAATTGCCTTTTTAATGCTTTTTTTTGTAAATTCTGAATTTTTAAACCCCAAATTTATTGTACCCTAATATACCGTATTGGCTCACCCTTAAAGTTTGGTGCTATTTTAAAGAAATTACTTTGTTTAATGGCAAATATGGCATAATTTACATTATTTTAGCTGGTTTATATTTATGCTCAAGTATCAATTTGTGAGAGTGTCAAGGGATTACTGCTTTGTACTCTCCGTTTTATTTCTCGGTGGGTTTCTCTCTCCCCCAGAGGCGTTGTCCAGTTATTTAACGCCGTGCGAACTCATCAGGGTAACATCAACGAGAAAATAAAGGATGTCGGAGGATCGGAAAGAAAGCGTAGCAAGCTTATGTCCTCCGTCTCCAAGAAGGACTTCATCGATGTTCTCCGAGGAAAAGAAAGTAAAGCGGATAATAGCAACGAGAAGCGAGCGGCCAGAAAGGTACGGCTAATTGGCAACCCTTAGAACCGCCTGGTTTTGTTAGGGTTTCTTTTCGGAGCAGCAGTATGGTTAATATGGCACAGTTTGCCAAATACTCTTTTCTTTACCCCTTTAGTACAAGTTAAGCTATTCATGGGGACTGTAAGCACAAAAAAAAATCGTACACAAAGCTAAGTTTTTTTTTTAAAGTGGCAAAAAGTAAATATTTTACCTAAAATGCCCCTCTTTAGCAGGTACCTGACAGTTTTTCATGCATACTGGCCAATCTATCCAACATTAGATCAGCTGCTGGCATGGAGACTCATCTTTTTTTTTTTTTTTTTATTTTTTTTTTTTTCCCACCTGTTGCTATGGTACCAAGCAGCTACCTGCTCCATGCATCAACCCCAATACCCAAGCATTGGTCTTCTATCTGTAATAGAAGCTGCCTTTTTTTACATAGGGGACTGAAGGGAATGAAGAAAGTTGTCTGTTGGCTCAAAAGGCTATAGAAAGGCTTTGTTCCTGGTCCACTTGACCAACCACATGCCATATACATGGGGCCAATAAAAGATTTAAACCCTTTATTTCTTTAAGTTTTGTATCTACCTGTTCTACACATACCTGTTATCTTTAGCTGACAGGTACCTTCAAAACCAAAAAAACTAATATAGATGTGTGTATGTGTATACTATATATATATATATATATATATATATATATATATATATATATATATATATAATGTAAAAGGGTGACGCCGTATTAGTCCAGTAGACACGATGTCAAAAAATAGAGTATTGCAGAGTATGCGGTGATACCTTTTTTATTGGACTAACATAATATTAAAAAGACAAGCTTTCGACAGTTATCCTCCCTTCATCAGGTCTGAAGCAATACTAATCAACATGATAGAGGTTACAACTTAAAACAAGTGATGGTATAAGAGAAGGGGGGGGGGTTGAGTGGGGTGTCGTAAATAATAGGTCTGGAGGTGAGAAATGTAGAGAGATAACCCAGGCACAGAACAAATAAACCTAGGGAAACCAATAACCACAGTAAAACATCAAAGATAACAGCAATTAGACATTGGATGACTAGATGAAGTTCATATGAAGTTCTGGTAGTGTGTAAGGAAACCAGAATCCACATTAAGTCCCTCTTTTATGGTGTTAAAATGTGTACCATAAAAGAGGGACTTAATGTGGATTCTGGTTTCCTTACACACTACCAGAACTTCATATGAACTTCATCTAGTCATCCAATGTCTAATTGCTGTTATCTTTGATGTTTTACTGTGGTTATTGGTTCCCTAAGTTTATTTGTTCTGTGCCTGGGTTATCTCTCTACCTCTCTGCATTTCTCACCTCCAGACCTATTATTTACGACACCCCACTCAACCCCCCCCCTTCTCTTATACCATCACTTGTTTTAAGTTGTAACCTCTATCATGTTGATTAGTATTGCTTCAGACCTGATGAAGGGAGGATAACTGTCGAAAGCTTGTCTTTTTAATATTATGTTAGTCCAATAAAAAAGGTATCACCGCATACTCTGCAATACTCTATTTTTTGACATCGTATATATATATGTGTATGTATATATATATATATATATATATGTGTATATATATATGTGTATATATATATATATATATATATATATATATATATATATATATATATATATATATATATATATAGTAATGTAATATATATAACTGTTTCCCTGTCGGATTTTGATTACACATCTAAATCAAGTTTATCATATTAAACCTTTAATTGGAAGCATAACTGTTACCATATAATAAGAAACGTTGAAGCGTGTAGTGAGATTTACCATGCTCTGAATACGCACAAACAAAAACCATATGACAATATGTTTATGCCGTAATAGGATCAAGCACTTTTTTGCTGGCATACAAAAAAAAAAGCGCTCAGAAGCAACCTCCCTTGACCTCCTCTCCAAAAACCTCATAGAGGTAGATGTGGAGCGAGTGAGCTGTTCCACCCGCGGTCACGAACATCAAAGTGCCGACTCAAACACCAAAGGCATTACTCTTAAGTGTTCCTGCAGCACGAAGAGGCGAGCATTGGTTTTTCCAAATCTCTTATGTTACAGAATATAAACCACATTTTCCAGGGGCAAACCTAGGCGCAGATTTACGGGAGTTCAAATGGGACGCAGAGAATATGTAAATGGATTCATTATTAGAAACATTAGGTCATTCGTGTGGCCGCTTGGTGCCAAGTCAATTTAAGGGGGGGGGGGGGGGGCAAAAATACCTTGCCTACTGTGCGATTTTGGAGAGGCCGTTCCGTTTAATGTGGTTTAAACAAAAATAAGATCTGATGACTTGCCAGTTTGTTTCCATCGCGAATATCGTGACCTAACTAGGTGGTACACATCTAAGGCTCTGCTATCAAGCAAATGTTTTAGTTTTTTTTTAAGCCCTTAAGGACAATGGGCGGTCCTTAAACCCATTGAAAACAATGCATTTTGAGTTGTCATTAAGGGGTTAAAAAACTTTTTAATTTACTAAAATCTGTATTGGTGTCCTAGCTGTGTAATTCTTGTGTGGCCTTCGCGGATATGGGATTAAGAGCTGGGGGTCACTGGTTTGGGGGTGCCTTGGCTGTTGAATTCTCCAGCAATTGGGTGCTGCATAGGACTGTCATGTGGACAGTTTTTTGGTGGCTTTTAACCCCTTCAATCCCAGGGGTTTTTGGTACCTCAAAGCCCAGAGCAATTTTGCCATTTTTGGGGTATGTCGGTTTAGCGATGATTCTCTTTTCCTGTGAATAGTGAACCCATGTAAACTATATATTGTTTTTTCAAGGAGAGATAGAGCTTTCGTTTGATACCATACTTGGAAGATTAGCTGAAAATTTAGAATGAGAAATTTAGTAAAAACTAGCGAAGATCAGAAAATTTAACTAATTTTTTTTTACATTTTCCCTCTGAATCCTCACAAATTAGGTAAAGTGATGGAAAATCCCCTCCAAGTTTATTAATTCAGGTGTCCTGATTTCAGAAATACCTAATTTTATATAGATTTTCCAGACTTTCCCAGCGCCAGGGAGCATACTATTAGGTGTACAAGTTTGTATAATTTTTATGCCTACGGCTTAACGGGTTTGGGGGTTGTGAACGGGGGCAGAAGGGTTATACTGGCTAGATGTTATGCTAGGGCAATGGGATGTAAGGTTTTTTAATATTTTTTTTTTATATATATTTTATTTTTTACATTTTTTTTATTTTTATATATTATTTTTACACAGAAATGGTTAGAGGTCCTCCTAGGGACCTCCTGAACATGCCAGTGATGTCACAATGACATCACAGCTCACATTATAATTTTTTTTTGTATTATATATATTATTATTATTTTAATGATTTATTTAATATTATTTTTTAAATGAATTTTTTTTTTTTTTCTGCTTTTCTCTTTCAGGACGGGAGGGGGAGTGAGAGAGATGGTTTCTCACTCCCGTCCCCGCGATCCCCCTGCACCGATCACACTGTGATCTCTATGCAGGTCCTCACAGACCTGCATAGAGATCGCAGCGTCTCTGTGCCTCATCGGAGGGCACCTGTCCTCCGACGACCTTCTGACGTAACACTGCTGACGTAACCCGGAAGGGAATGCCCGATCGCGCGTTTGCAACTGAGATGCCGGCTTCTGCTGCCAGGGGGGAGTCCAAGCTGTCAAACGACAGCCTGGTCTCCCTTGCAGCGGCAGGGATGTGTCCCTGACGCTGCACGAAGGGCGGGACGTCCATAGGGGTTTCTTTGTGGGCGTTTTTTGGATCGTCCCGGTACGTCTATAGGGGATTGAAGGGGTTAAACGGATTCACCATAGTTACAAATAAAGAAAAATGCAAGAATTTTTAATTAAGAAAAAAAAAAGAAGAAATAATTATATATATATATATATATATATATATATATATATATATATATATATATATTATATTATATACACACACGCTTTGAAGAACTGGTCCACAATTTTAGGTCAACCCCAAATTCACTAAAGCTACATATTTTAACATATACCGGGGGTCACAGCATCCAGAAATGTTTGGTCTCTTGAATTACTGTTATTGAAATATTTATCTTTAAGCATTAAATGTCTAGCACTCTTAATATAATAAAGGAATCTCTGGGAATCTCATCATAGAAACTGTTTCCAATGAGGGCCGTCAATACGAACCGAATTTGTTTTACTTTGTAACAGAAAACATTATTTTCCGTTTGAATGTAGAGTTTTCCATTTTTTGGGGGATTCTATTTTTGGTTGTTATTTCCAGCAGCATTTCCTTCTGCAAACAGTTGTGTTGTTGCTAAGGATTATAATGCTTTTTGTTGACAAATGTCCTATTTTCCCAAATTTAACATCATTTGGAGTGTAAACATCCTCTCGCACGTGGTAGCCATGGTATTTAAAAAACAAAAAAAAAACCTAAAACTGAAAGTGAGAAAAAGCCGAAGAATATTAACACTATGCAGCAATTTTACGTTTTCTTCCGCTGCGCCTGCTGCGAGAAAATGTTTTGTCCGATCCTTAGTGTCCCAAGGAGCCCCATAAACAAACAATGCATATGAAATTATTTTAACCCCTTCAGTCCCAGGGGTTTTTGGTACCTCATGTCCCGGAGCAGTTTTGCCATTTTTGCGGTATGTCGGTTCAGCGATTATTCTCTTTTCCTGTGAATAGTGTACCTATCAAGGAGAGAGAGAGCTTTCTTTTGATACCATAGTTGGATGATTAGCTGAAAATTTAGGATGAGAAATTTTAGTAACAAATTGGGAAAACACCTCCTTTTTTTTTTTTCCCTCTGAAATTAGGAAAATCCCCTCCAAGTTTATCAATTCAGGTGTCCCGGAAGGGAATGCACGATTTCGTGCCGGAAGCTGTTACGTGAGATCGGGCAACAGAAAGGGGGGGGGGCAGCCTGATCTCCGGTGTAGGGGCAGGGAGAAGAAGGGCAGGACGTACCGGTACGTCCATAGGGGATTCTTGGGATGCACCCAATCAGTGGCAGGAAAGAACTCCCATTGAAAATCTGGCTTATCGTTCTGCTTTTTTGTTAGATCTGGAGGAGCATTTATTTTTTATCGCTTTACTCACACCGTGCCTTTTTAATTTAAGCTGTCCACCTCAAAGTTGGCTATGGGAAAACTTTGCAGCTTCTTTATTTTGGTTTCATTAACGTCTCACTTTTATGGTCTCTACTTTCTTTGTCACACCAAGGGAAAAAATGCTACCTTTGGACCCAAGTTAAATTAAAAGGTTTGTTTGGATAACATTTTTTGAAGGCAATTTTTTTTTTTTTTTTGCGTTTACTTAATACATAAGTCATCTTATGTTCTTTCACTACTTGTTTTAGACTAAGGGTTAGGCGATGGACTGTTCTGTTGAGATCGTTATGCGAGTGTTAGTACCACAACAGCTGGACAGCTTAATAGGTTTGTCTCATCGATGGCTGTCTTCAGTTGAATTCGCATTGTGTTCTAGGTTATAAAGATATAACATACTGTGTTTTTGAGTTGATAAGTCTATAGGATAGTCTTTGGGTAATAGGAGAGAAGTCCATAGAACACGGGTTGTCCTTCTTGACTGATTTAAGATGCATTCTACTGTTTTTTGTTCCAAGGATGTTCCATGTCCTTCCACTTATTGTGCTGTGAATATGCGTCCATCCCTTAACTAGTAAAACTTTCCTTTGCTCTTCTGGGCTGTCGGAGATCCAACAGAGAAGTTTGATTGCCGCATCTTGTGAAATAAAATTACCAAATTCTTTTACTCAAGAGGCCAGAGATGGATAACCCTCCCCAAACTGAAAATCCTCCTCCGTGTACATTATCCTTTTCCGCGGGGCTCCATGAGGTTTGTTCGGTAAACCATACGTTGAAATGTTTCATGTCGCCCAATTAAAATGATGAGCTCCTTTACCTATCTTGTAGGAGAATCGAGTTAACATTGGCCCTTCATAATCTTTATACAGGATGCTAAAACTTTGAGGAAGTGACAAAGTAGTATTTTTTTTTTTTCATTCCATCCATTTCCTAATGATGGCTCTAATGCCCTACATATGAGGTGAAAGAACAACAAAAACTCAATATTACAAGTGAAAGGAAACCCTGCCGTACTTGGCTCTGCCTGGCGTAGCTTCAAAGGAGACAGACCACCCCCGCTCATCTTCAAAACAACGTATCCTCTCCTCTGCTGCCTTTTTTCTCTTCCTGCACTCTTTCTGTAAAGTTCCTCCACCTTACAGCTAAGCAATAAGTAGAAGAGCTTTCCGATGACAGGTACTACTAACGAGCAGAATAACATTAATCTAAAAGGCCTGGGATCTACCCAAACGTGCCATTAAAGAACGTCGCTTTATGGCACAACTCATTATCTATTGTCATATCGTACACATCCTAGATCCCATGTTTGTGGACACGGTCAGGACCATTCAGCTGATATCCTAAATTTTATATAAATATATATATTATATATATTTTATAGCCTACACCTTTCACTGTGATGAATATATTCTTTATATACTCCCCCAGCCTCTTCCCAAATGAAATGTAGAAGGCTTTGCATGCCCAGATGGAATTAATTATATTTTGGAACGAAGCCCACGACCTAGTCTTTCATATCTCAGGAACTGTTTATCAAGGTACTGCTTTATCCTTGTTCAACCTACTGGATATTATTTTTTTCCCTTTTTTGGGGGTCTTTTTCTTTTCCTGGGGACTTTACTTAATTCCAGCCTTTAGGGTAAAAAGTGTTTCATTTGTTCTTCATCCTGTGGGACTAAGAAGTCTTCACTTTCAGCTGATCACACGCACTTAGATGGCTAATACGTCTGCACCCTTACACCATGAGGAGCCGCACTGAATGGTCCATTTCTAGTCTTGGCATGTGTTTAGTATTATGGGCTTATAATAATTATAATCGAATAATGCGCTATTGGTTTTATGCTTAGTGGTCTACTGAACAAGATGTCCGGAGGATTTAGGACGCAGCAACCATGTTCTAGATAAGAATTGCCCAAAATAGGAAATGTCTTTGTATTTCTCTGGAGCTCTTAAGAACACAAAATGCATAAGGAGTACAGAGTCTTGTTTGTATGAACACTGTATAGTAGAAGTCACATGGGAAAGATAATTGCTTATCGAGCGTAGCCCCCGATGCTGTATACTGTAATATCGGTCGGCATTGACAGGTACTTGGTTGTATCTCGTTTTGCTCCAGTAAGATGCTTTTAGCTGCAAAACTGGAGGCCGCCATTGTTGTCAGTCATGTGATGTCTTGGGTAACTTTCCCGGCTCAAACACCACACTGAGCTGATACTTTATGGCCATGCTAATGAAGTCTGTCCCTCCATAGACTTTCATTTATCGGAGCGATTTTATAATATATATATTTTATACACATTTTATATAACATTTCTGATGCTGATATTTTTGAGTGTTTAACTCCAGACCTTGTGTAGTGTTGCGATGTGAGATGCCGACAGTCGTTGCTGGAACACAAATGATTTACTATTTTGGTTGGTTATCCAAAACCCATTTTGCGTTTACAGCTAGCGAGTGGCTATAACCCGAAATTCTATCTTATTACCAAGCCCATGCACGCTCGCTTTTTCTGGGAATACTCTGTTCTGTGATGTATTATAGGGAATGTTCCATGTGTTTGGTTTTTATATGGACGGGTGTATCCAACACATTGTCAATCATTAATTCCCAATGAACTCTTTTAGACCCAAATGTTCCTCAGGGTGACGAAGTAAATTGAGTTCCCGTGAATGTAACTGTTGGAACTTTGCTGGACCCCCCACCTTAATCATCTCTCCCCCGAGATTACAGAATGCATAGAAGCGTTCGGCCCATCTAGTATGACTGTCTATTTCTGATGTAAAAACTTTAATCGGTCCTTCCTTCTCGGCTTAAACTCAGGAGCCATGTGCCAATCCCACACATTTAAATTCCCTCAATGTTTTAGCCCTAACCTCTCTTGCTGGGAGGCTGTTCATATATCTGCCACCCTCTCAGGAGAGTTGGGCTGTCTCTGTTCGGATTATGGTTCAGCTATGACCGAAGTGCTGAAGATTCTGATGTGTGACATTGATTCATTTTTCACCCAGTACTGGTTATGCTCCAGCCCTTCTGTAACAAGCAGCTGCTTTTGAGTAAAACTTGGTGCTAATCCCATGAGCCTCGCTTCTCCCTCCTAGGGGGGCTGTAAGCGCACGCAGAATGGGGTTAATTTGGCAGCCCTGTAACGGGGGGCAGTTCCTTATCACCTGTCACCCTCCGTTCTTCTACAGGTGCAACATAACCCCTTCCCTTCTGTGTCTGTAGGGTCCAACATCAGCCTCTCTCAAATACCCTCCAGGTGGCGAGTAAATCCAGCACCTCAATCCTGTTTCATTTACAAAATATAAATTCCTAGTATAAGTGAGGTTTGACTGACATCGCGGTTCTAGCGGGTTTTCCAAGTAACGCCCTCTTATCTCGTAGCTTACAATAATAGAACGATTGCGTCACAATTGGCACATAAGTCATATTTTTGGATGCACTCCTGTGCGCTTAGTCCGCTGTATATTTTAAATTCTTTTCCACCTGGTAATTAAGCACGTTAACCCCTTTATTCTTTCCTCAACACAAAGGTAACACAAAGTAAGAAAAACATACTATTCCGATATGGGAGTGATAGAGGGCCGTTGGAACACAGGAGTGATGGGAGTAGTAAAGGGCCATTGGAACACAGGAGTGATGGGAGTAGTAAAGGGCCATTGGAACACAGGAGTGATGGGAGTGATAAAGGGCCATTGGAACACAGGAGTGATGGGAGTGATAAAGGGCCATTGGAACACAGGAGTGATGGGAGTGATAAAGGGCCATTGGAACACAGGAGTGATGGGAGTGATAAAGGGCCATTGGAACACAGGAGTGATGGGAGTGATAAAGGGCCATTGGAACACAGGAGTGATGGGAGTGATAAAGGGCCATTGGAACACAGGAGTGATGGGAGTGATAAAGGGCCATTGGAACACAGGAGTGATGGGAGTAGTAAAGGGCCATTGGAACACAGGAGTGATGGGAGTGATAAAGGGCCATTGGAACACAGGAGTGATGGGAGTGATAAAGGGCCATTGGAACACAGGAGTGATGGGAGTGATAAAGGGCCATTGAAACACAGGAGTGATGGGAGCGATAAAGGGCCATTGAAACACAGGAGTGATGGGAGTGATAAAGGGCCATTGGAACACAGGAGTGATGGGAGTGATAAAGGGCCTCTGCACACCTATGAAGAGATTTCATTAAAAATCAGCCGTTTTCAGCTACAATAGTCATTTACAACATTAACCCCGTCTGCACTGGATTTCTGACTCATTTTATGTTATTTTAATGGACAAAATCTGCTTTTCTTTCAAAAAGATGACATTACTAAGTGACCCCAAACATTAGAACAGTAGTGCTTACCATCCGATCGCTTCCTGGGGCAGGTCTTCTCTCTCTCTTTAATTATTGAACAAAATTTTTCTGGAATAACACTTTTTTTTTTTTTTTTTTTAGTCTAATAGTTCACAACAAGCAAGAGATACATTCCGTGAAATACTCCCCCCCCCCCCCCCCCCCGGTGTGTTTAATAACAAAGCTAACACTCAAATGCAATACTTTTTAATAAGGCGAAAGCAAACATGTATTCAAAATCTTAAACGTAAAGGTTTAGAAATATATCGGTAACCGTCAAGTTGGCCATTGTTCCCGGGCCCGGACTGAAGCATTCTTTTGCTAGCGTTCACACAACACCATCATTAACTGAAGAGGGAGGACTAATGGGGGGGTGGTCTTTAAAAGCAGGTGGTGGGTGGTCTGGGCTCTTTTTAACCAAAGCTTCAATAACTCCAAGTGGTAGCATTGTTGGCTGTTGGTGTGTGAAGATCCTTGACATTCCACGTAAACAAAGGATCTGCGTGAATTGATGGCTGAATAGATAGGATTGCGTTAATGATCTCGCTTGTTTAAACGGTACCTGTACGTGTAACCCGTAAGTAATATCCCCTTTACCTCCCTTTTTGACACAGCTAAACAAACATGATGCGAGCTTCGTTTTGTTGTGTGGTCTGTTTTAAGCGTACAGACCTGGCAAATATCTGTATAGACGTATCTGTTTGGTCTTTAGGATTAATTGGCGGTGTCGCGATCCATGAATAAAGCGGGCAGTAAGTCCCCTGCGCTGTTATTTTTATGAGTGGTATCTCACAGCGTTGACAATGTAATTGCTCAAAACCATCCAAAAGAAATCAAACCCCCCCCCCCCATCTAAGACACAGGGACTCGCAAACATATGTTCCAAATCATTGCACACTGATACACATACATACTTCCATTGCCCGTGGTGCCAACATTGGCCATATTCCAGCGTGTCATGGATCGTTTCATTTCTGTTGCCCCCAGGCCATATCCCTGCTCGCATTTCTGCCATTTCCTGGCAATAACGTATTTTTTGTCTTTTTAACTTTAGAAAACATCATTAACTTGCAATTGTGCAACTTTCAGGAGTTCCACGCAGAGATGGGAATGCTTCCAAACGAATCTCTCTTCGTATGATGGAATCATTGTCATTCTATTTGATCCTCATTTTCATTGTCTCATTGATGTAGATCTGTTGTACGGCTCGGATGTTGATAGGTTTATTTTCTCTCCATAGACTCCCTCTTGCTCATTGGTCATCTCTCCGATACATCAAGTAGAACATTTTAAATCTAAATATTCCAGTTATATAGAGCACAAAAAACGGCAGCGAGTTGATATTCTGCGTCCTTTGGTCATCTCTACTCTCGCCTTACCTATGCTAACCTAAATTTTTGTAGGACATCTAGGTAAAGGCCATACACTTGTACTGTTAAGGTCTACAAGTATTTTAAATTTAAGTTTAAACTTCTTTTTAGGGTAGGAGGTTGTGGCAACAAGTAAACACTAAAAGCTGCTTGAGATTGCTGACCTCTGTAAAATGATGAAGAGCCATCGTTAATCTCGGTTCTATGGCTTTTCATAACGTGGGTCACCTATGACCTCGTTGCAGGAGAGCTGGTGACGGTGGAACAATGCCGAAGCCGAACGGAGATTAGGATCTGGCAGGTGTTTGTTTAGTGAGCAGGACAATGACAACGAAGACTTGGCTCTTATTTGGGACGAGCGCTAAGTGCTTGACATTTGTAAACATTCTTAATCCATTTTAACCACTAAAATTGTTGAACCCTAGAATAGATTTTAAGCAAGTCTTCATGGGGGCGGGTGATTAACTTTTTTTTTTGTTTGTTTTTTAATTATTGATCAAAAAAAATGAGCTTCTTATATTTTAATTGCTGCACACTTAAAGTAATAGCCGTGTCTAGATATTTTCCGATTTAAAGCGTTTACTCTCTCCTGCACATACCAGTATTAAAGCCCACAGTTTTCTATGACTTATTGGTCTACCGGGGATTATTTCCTTATTTTGTCGTGGCATCGGAATTACGTTTGTTTTTTTCTTTCTATGTATATACATATATACCCGACCACAGAAGAGTTGTTTCGTTGCAAAGAAATACAATGTGTAGCTCCCGACAGGAACATTCCATGGACAGCTTTTTGTTACAAATGAACTCGTGTGGCATCATAGAAACTAAGATACGGATCCATTTTGATCTATTTAAAGTTTGTAACGTAACTTCTCGTGATCTGCAGACAAGTGGTTTTAATTAAAGGGACACAATATGTTAGTGGTGTCCTTTTTTTTTTTTTTTTTTTTTTTCTTTCTCTCCTACTGAGTTCCAAGGGGTCTTACCGGAACTCAAGTGCAAATACTAAAATAACTCCCGTTATCTGTTACCTGCTGCTGGTGGCTGCTTCAAATAGTCAACAGTATGAAAACTGCACTACAGAGAGGAAAAAAAAAATTTAAATAAATAAATATATATATATATATATATATATATATAAAATACACAAACACATTTGTCTTTGTAAATATATATAAAATATGTCCAACTCAACATAAAAGGTGACCGTCTACTGCAATACGTTAAAACGGCCACATGGTGGTGCTGTTGCTCCACTTATGGTGTATGTCAACACACCTGCAGCCAGCTGATAGACTCACATCCGCTGACTCCTTTATAACAAACACTCTTTCAAATGCTTTTACCAAAAGAAAACATTGGTTGCCTAAGCACAAAAGATTTTCTTCGCAGAAGACGCATTGCTCGGCGTAAGACTAACCCAGACCCCAAGTCAGACAAGCAGATCTAAAAAGATCAGCTTCACCCTTTCCTAAAATACTGCATATATATTAATTTTGTTTTTAAATATTTTTATTGAAGCCACATTTCCATTGTAGCAACATGCCAAGAGTGTTCTAATGAATCGGCACCTGGGGGTTAATAAATGATATCATCAGAGTACCCTGCCAAAGATTTTTACAAACTTGACCTGCTCAGTGTTTATTGTGTTCCTAATTTATATACGACAAAAATAACGTGACCCTTTATTAGAGCTGGTGTTCCACTTAGACAAAACGCTAATTGCATGCTTAAGGATTCTGAAATTTAAACCAGGGGTCATCTGTCATTTTGTTCTGTTCTTCATCGCTTAAAAGACCACAGAAGAAGCTAATTGAATATTTTTCATTGTCTAACAGCCTATCAGTGTCTAGTTTGTGTCACAGGTTATGTCACAGCAAAACTTGTGAATAAACTGTTATATATTTAGCAGTGTAGGTGGAACAGCACCTTTAATTTGAATTTTATTTGTATAAAAATATTTTTTAAAAAAGTGTTTTCTTTTTCGCTCTAGGTTTCAGTGAAGTCTGAAGATACTTCCCAATGGAATATATTGCGTGATGATTTCATGTTGGGGGCGTCCATGAAAGACTGGGATAAGGACAGTGATGACGGGGAGTCCAATGCCGATCCGGAACTCTGAGCTGAACAGGAAGATAGCGGAAGTGATTCTGACAGATAACGTTGCGGAGGGGAAGAGTTTTAAGATAACACGTTATCTTGTTTACTTAAATAAACTCTTCATTCTGTGAATGCATAACATTTTTCAGATGGCATAAATACCTTTTTTTTTTTTTTTTTATATTATGGAAGCTAAAATTACAATATGTATATAAATATCATTTGCATTGATTATTCTGCTGGATGTTGTTTTTTAATCCTGAAATTTTTTAAAAATTTTCATTTTCAGCATACTGAAGTAATGGTGGGTGATCCTGCCAAGGTCACTCAAAGGTTTTTAATTTTTTTTGTCGATTTGAAATTGTGAATATTCCGTGATTTAATATTCCATCACTTCAATTGTAAATACAGGTCTCAACGGAACAAGAAGGAAAATCCATCACAGGGCATCACCTTGGGTGGTAGATGTGTTTTACACAAAAAATAAAAATAAAATAAGTCTACTGTTTTGTGTTGGCAGAGCAAGAACATTTGGAGATCCTTGAAACAAATTCCGGTAGCGTGCTTCAAATTATTCTACTTAAAAACAACACATTAGCTTCCAGCGATGTCTGTCCAAGGTTACCAGGGCTTAATTATTTTATTTAAAAACCTTTTAACCTAATGGATATCAAAGGATGCTAAAAAAAACCCCCATGAAATTATTTAACCCCTTAATGACAGCCTGTATATGTACGGGCTCAAAATGCATTGTTTTCAATGGGTTTAGGGACCGCCTGTTGTCCTTAATGGGGTTAAAGTAGTGCTTTCTAAAGATCAAATTTTACATTAATCCATCTGGTAAACATTGTGTGTACAAAAAATAATGTATTGACAAAGCTACATTAATAACTGCTATAAACATGAGCGATGTTAATGTAGCTTTGTCGAGACATTATTTTTTCGATGTATGTGTTACTTTTACTGAATCCTTTAGTATGTTTGCCTGATGGATATAACGGCTGTTTGCAGATTAATTTAATGGGTTTTTATGTATTACAAATCCTGTTTTGTATGCTGATGTGTGAGCGGCCATCTTTACTTGTCCCGCGATCGGTTTGATCACTTCTACTCTGAAAGCTTAGCAGCCTTGAAAGAAGAGCGGAGGAGGGGCAGGTGTTCAGGACAGTAGTTATTTCGGTTCCTCACACGCCGCCGGAATGCAGATCCTCTTCGGATAAATATTTCTCTGGCGTTTAGGCTACACCAAAAAAACAGAAAAAGGTCCTTTTGTGCCCATTGCACATACATTTTAACGATGCCGAGATACCTACATTCCTGGTAGGAGTGCGTCTTTAGAGCTTCCAGGAGCCTGCATTGTACCTTGACGTCTCTCTAGGGTGGACACTTCGGCTTTTCTAGTTTGTCTTGTGCTCTAAAGTGACCTCATGTGAGGATTTACTGTTGGAGTGTGAAGTGAAGAGGCTGCCTTCCTACGAGATTAGGGTGGAAGGAAAGCCCTTCTGAGGGATTACCTCTGATCTCCGTATGATGGCTCCAAGTCTACAGCTTAATGATAAGTGGGATTTGGCTAAAATCTTCAGGCAAGGGGCTTGGTGGCAATAAGCATGTGTTGACAAACTCTTTAAAGAGGCGGCCTGTAAAACCCAGATCGGGCAAAATGACACGTTGAGTCAACATTTGGATTCCCTGTAATGTCATGCTGCATTGTAAACTTTAATAAAGGGGGTCCTAGAATGCATTGTGTTCCACAGGTAACACGACCACAGCAGTGACTGATAAATTTTGTGCTAATTAGAGAAATTCTGAGAGTGAGTCGCAGCATTTAATGCCCGTACCTTATTACAGAAGAAAGTTTACATTACTTTCAACCATCATAGATTGTTTACTAGTAAAGCAGTATGTGTGGATGGGAAAATCAGTCTCAATAAAACAGTTAAACAATATTTTTGTGTTACTTGGCATCACGCAATGTACACAGAACTTTGCAGAATAACCGAGACCTGTATGGTTCTGTAAACAAAATGTTAGAAGGTAGCAAGTTGCATAAAGTTTTATTAAAGTATTAAATGTTTACAAATATAAGGAGCAGCAGTTACAAATGTTGCCTCCACCGCCCTTCTTACCATGGCATAGCCTTCCGGCAGAAGTGGTAGAGGCTAATGCATCTAAGACGAGACCAATGACGGATTAAGGCAGAATGCTTCTTATCTGCCATCAAACTGTGTTTCTATGTAAAGTAATTACTGTGGTTGTGAATAATCTATTTGGATACAGTATATTGGGGGCAAAATGAGATAAAACCAGGTTTTTGCCGACCGACATTACTGTATACAGCGCTGGGGGTTATGCTCAAGGAGCAAAAAATATTTTTTGCATGGGACTTCATCTTTAATGCAAGCTTTTGTATTTATTCAAAATTTCAATCTCTATTTTTCTTTTTTTCTTCTTTTTTTTTTGTCTGATCTCAGTAGTTAAGAACCACAAACAATTTTTTTTTTTTTTTTATCTTCACGTATAATTTTTCCCAGGATATCGTAATGTTACCTGCGGCCGTTAGTTGCCTGGATATATCGGTTGACAAACACATGACCTGAGGCTGTAACTAAAACAGCCAAGGCTTTCAGGAACGTTCCATCGGCAGAAAATTTCAAGATTTTGTTATATTTTTGTTTAGGCGGACGTAACCATGGAGTCACCGCAGAAATTAAGTCTCCGAAGTGATTCTTGGGTTTGCCATTGTTTTTAGAGATGTACGCATTACTGTGGAAACAAAAAATGGACAATCACACCCTTTGTCAGAAAACAGTGCTAAAGTCCTTAGGTTTTTTTTTTTTTTACTTTTTTTTATGATTACTCAGCGTAACTTAAATAATCATAATAATTTGAGTCAATTACAGTTTTAGTAGGTTAAACTTTACTATTCAAAGACATTATTGCTTTTAAGAATAAATGGTCAACATTTCACCACCTTTTGTAAGGAAAGGAAGAAGATTTTAATGCTAATTTTTTATTCAGCAAGTGTATTGGGGTAGATTAACAGATAAGGAGATGGGTCCAGTGGGAAGTGGGCTGCATGGGGTGCCCATGTACCGGTCTAAAATTGTTCACCAGCCCCTTGGTGAGGAATTTTGGACCAGACAGGAACGTGGCGGGGCTACGTGACCCCCCCCCTGGCAGCCAGAAAGGAAAGCTGTGGTTGGGGTAAGGGGATGAATGCTGGTAAGGGAGGGAGTATGCGTGTGTGATAGAGTGAGAGTGTATAAGTGTGTGAGTATGTATGTGTGTGTGTTACCGAGGGGTGTCAGATACTTGGGGTAATACCCCTGCAGGGGTCAGATTATGGTATTACAATTATTCCTGGCACGCAATGTTAATTTACGTTCCTCATTATACTTGCATTTTGTCATCAAGCAAAGAAATTAGCACTCTGGCATTATTATTATTTATTGTTTTATATAGCGCCATTAAATTCCATAGCGCCGTACAATGGGAGGATTTGTCATAACAAGTCGTATGTAACATAGCAATTTGACTTAGAGACAACAGATGAGGAGGGCCCTGTTCATCTGTGAAGCATTGCAATGTTGTTATTATTACATTTTATTTGTAGCGGACCGGCAGATTTGTAATTGCTACTGGCATGGAGAGTAAAGGTAAATACCAGGAACCCCTTATATCTCAAGGTGCGCTTATCGGAGAATACACAAATGGGGAAAAAGTGGAAATGTTTCATGACTGTAATTATTTTCTCAATAGTCCAACCTTACCCCTTGTAAGAGGAGAATACAACACTACTGCTAACTGTGAGCTTACAATCTAGTAGCATGATTGAGACAGAGGGTCAAAGACTGCTTGAGAAGTATGGCAACAACACAATGTACAAGAAGCATGGGATTTGTGAGAAAGAATGAATGCAAACTCTGTTGAAGAAACAGGTTTAATTACTGCTGCCTTAGCATAATCATGCGCTGTATGTGCCGATAATTGTAGTAGAGGTGATGCCGATGCGTTGGAAATCAGCCTACTCGCTAAAACACTGCTGATATTGTGATAGTAAATAATGGGTTACAAGTACGTTCACCAAGTCCTCCATCTCCAGCCACAGCCAGCAGTAGCAAACACATGGTGATGGGGTTATAAGGCATGGTATCATCAGAATCTGCTAAATAATGGTGGCTAGTCACAGGCGTTCCCATGAGAACACAATTTCACTTTTAACCCCTTTAAGACCGAGCTGTTTTTAAAAAAAATGTATTTTACCAATCACTTTGTGGTTAGTAAACTGGGTTCCTTTGACATGCACTAATTGACTTTAGTGGGTGCCACCATCTTGCAAGAGGCAACATCTATCGCTATGGCGCTTGTGGTTGCTCTCCAGAGTGGTAACAGTGCATCCTGGGGTGGGTTTTCAGTGTCTCTGAATCCCTTGATACTGAGGCATTTCATCAATACCGTTTGAGCTTAGGAAGCTAAAAATGTATGTTCTCGGGATCCGCAAAGTTTTTCCTTGAGTATCTAGGTACACTGGTCCCACCATGTATATTTATACTGAGCGGAGTCATAACTGCCCAGACTTTTGGGGCCAGGTTTCCTAAATACACAAGGCCTACCTCCACTGTGCTATAGATCCAGTGTAACACATAACGTGGATTTCCAATACATATTTACTGCTTATTTACATATAACTGTGCTGTCACGTGAAATGGATTGGGTCACAGTTAAATAATTTATTTTAAATGTATGTCATCCATAAATTATACTAATTTTACATCTTAAAATAACTTTTAGTGTGCAATATGTCCTTTAGCCGCAACGACATGTTTTACACGATTTGGCTTTGAGTTCATACGATTTTGACACAAATTCTTTACTTCCTGACTTTACCGGCCAGATATGTTTAAAATGTAATTTGTTTTCAATGTCTTACTCACTTTTCTAACATTGAGAGGATTAAGAGGACTCCATTCATTACAACATAAATATTCCTTGATGCGCTAAATATATACATAGGTAAGTTTCGGTAAGCAATGAAAGGATCGTCAAAAAAAATGTATTCCGTTAAACTGACCACCGATAATTCTGTTTACTTTTTTTGCATGTACTTTGGCTACATCGTGAACAGAGAGAAACCATAGTTCTGTGGGGGTTTTTTTTACGATATCTTTTTTTCTCGCGCCCTACTAAATTGAGTGAAACATACATTTTGCCAGAAATTTTTGGAACCTGCTATGACACTACTAGAAATATCTGTGATCTGTTTTAGGAAAAATGTGCATTAGAAGACATTTGATCAAAAACTTGGCAAATGTTTTGTTTACTATGTTAGATGTTTAAGAAAAAAAAAAATACATTAACATATATATATATATATATATGTTAAAGGAGTACTTCAGCCCCATTTCCATACTAAATGCATACTGTAGTTCATTTTACATAAACTCAAATTTGTATTTAAATAGAATAACTCCAATAACTAAAGAACGCCTGTTTCATTTAACCCCACCCCCACTACCTCCACTGAAAGCCGGGAGCATTCCATAGTATGCCTCTTGCACATGCTCAGTAGAATTCCCAATAAAGTCAATAGTAGTAGCAGCAGCCAATCACAAGGTCAGCCACCTCATACAAAGCCCCTCCCCCAGAAGTTCCCAGGTATGCTAATACTATATTATACTAATTATAGTTACAGTTGGGTGTTAGCTCTGCCCACCGCATCCAGCAACACCAACATTCTCCATGGTGCACAGAAAAGGCTCTCTCTCTATATATATATATTTGTTGGGGGCTTCCTAATAGTTAACAAGGACTATTTCCAAATTTTAAGTGACCATGTATCAGCTCAAATGCCTACATTGCCCGCTTTCGCAATTTTTTGCGGTCACTTCAATATTTCTGCCCGTAAAACCTCCGCTTCATTTGATTGTAAGTCTAATTTAATTACGAAACAAAATAAGCATCCAACGGAAAGCTCTTAACTTGCTTGTGGCCAAGCCATACATTCTAAATTACCGAAGAACAACCTGGGAGAATAATGAACGCATTCTGCCTCGGATGATTGGTCAGACATTCCTCAAACCACAGGCTTGGTGGGATTTAACAAAGCTATTCTCCGGCCTTCCACCTTCACATTCATCACTCTCAGGGTAAGAGAGGCTTCTATTGATCAATTTTGCTAAGCCTTCTTCTGCAATTAGAGGTAGACATCCTCTAGTACTTCTGTTCTGGTGGACTACATTCCATGTGATTCTTGGCCAACTCCAGTCCACTTCAGTTAATGTGGATTACGACTTCTCGAAGGACAAGCAACTTCTGGCACTCCTGCTGTGGACTGAGTTAATGTTTCTCCCACTCTGCTAAATTTAACAGTTTGGTCACTAAATGCAGAAACAGAGTATGTTTCCCGGTTCTATTAAAGCCTTCCCAGTAATATTTTTTTTTTATAACTTAGAATTTTGTCTCATTCAAAATTTTAAGGGAACGTTTAATTTGTCACGTGACACAAAAGAAACCACTAAAAGGCTTGTGGAACAGTTCCTCTAATTAAAGTCCCCAAATACCAAGTGTGATGCAATTTATGGTAAAGTTACCTATGTCCTTTTATCGTCCTGTTTAACACAATGACTCACCTACACATGATACTCTGACACTCTTCAGCTTTCGCTCCGCAACCTTGGAACCTGAAAGTCCCCCGGAGTTCATACACAACTTGTGTGTAACAAAGTACAGAGGTAGCCAAAGGTGTCTGACGTCACCACGCAGAAGCCGTGTGTTGCCAAAAAGGCTGTGAAATGCTCCTTAATACGCAGCTTCACGCATTTAAACTCCATCTCCTTTAAAACTTTCTAAACTAAGACCAAAACACTTTCTTAAGGGACCGCTGCCAAAACCCATAGATGTGTCATCTATTTTAACCATCTTCACTTCTTTCATTCTCATTCTCATTCTCTCTAATTCTCTTTCTCATTCTCTCGCTCTCTCTCTCTCTCTCTCTCTCTCTCGACAAGTTCCTTTCAAGATTCCATCAAGCTTAGATAATATTTTCTTTACACATCCCCTAAGCAAGTACTGATTTTTTTGTTTTATAGTCAAACCTTACAACTTTGCAGATCCCCAAAACCCCAAAGACACGCAACCTCCTGAAATCCCCAATTATCACGGGTTTCCGTGCTGCGGTTTCATGTCTAAAGCCTTTGCACGGGCACCTCCTCACTGTGTTCAGCTTGTGAAAGCTGGCTACCCGTTTAATGATCCGGTCAGCAATTTCAGAAAAGATTGCTTCCTTCGTGTTAAGCAAAGCTTATCCTTGTACAACCAAAGAAATGCAATCTAGAAAACAACCACAAATTGTAAAAACTCGACCACATAATGTGCAACATTAAACAGGAAATATGAGACCAAGAAGGTCTGCAAAGTAACTTTCCAGGTGTCTTTGGTTTAGTAAAACCATACTTTTTTTTTTCTAAATAAAAAGACAAATCAGCATACCGTAATAAACTCAGGCATATTTTATACAAAAACCATAATATGTTTATTTCAGTGGCTACTTCTTTCTAAATTGCAGAATATGACAGGATATTGTGTTTTGAGATTACTCATCGTCTAGGGGGTAGTAGAAGGATTATTAAACACTCATCTACAGACACCAGACAAGCCAGAAGGTTTGTTTTTCTCTCAGAAATCTCATGGTGCTGCCACAACCACAAGGGATTCTGGGTAGGCACATGCAAATAAGGTCAACAATTATCACCTTTGCCTCTATATCCACTTAATACATAAAGTAGATATAAAAATTGGGACACCCGACAGGGACTTTGATGACATTGCATTCTAAAAACATAGATGTTAATATGAACCTGCCCCCCCCCCCCTTGCAAGACATGGTTGGATGAGTTTGGTGTGAAAGAACTTGACCGGCCGCACAGAGCCCTGACCTCAACCCCATCCAACACCTTTGGATGAACTGGAATAGAAATTGTGACTAGGCCTTCTTGTCCAACATCAGTGTCTGACCTCACTAACGCTCTACTGGATGAATGGGCAAAAATTGCCAAGGAAACTCTACAAAATCTCGTGGAAAGCCTTCCCAACCATAGCTGAACCAGTTAATATCATAAAACTAAGATCTTCTACAATAATCCCCCTGCTAATTAACACCACTTGGGGTCGATTATCATCGATGCAGAGACAAACGCCAGTCGTGGAAACAGACGTGACAGCAGATAAGAACCATTCGCCCCATCGAGTCTGCCCAAGTCCTTAATATTACCAAAATTCTGAATTTTATAAGTTCAACAGACCTGATAGCATTATAGCTCCCATGTATCAATATATAAGAGGGTCAGTCCCTTTTTTGGGGCACCACATGCCTGTGTCCCATTTTCCCTCTTTTCTAGGAGCTCAAAATGTTTGCTAAGTATGTGTGTTTCACAGTGTTTAAAAGATAATAAAGTGGCCCCTATACCCTGGAGATGATTTCTATCAGCTGTGGAACTATTTTCCCTGGGCTGATTGGAAGCTTGCTAGCCGAGCCTCTCCACCTGATGTATCGGTTTCTTTTAGTCTGTCAATTCTCGTCTTGTCAGACCCCTTGAATATATGTATTGTATTAAGCGCTGCATAATTGTTGGCGTTATATAAATAAAAGATAATAATAATAATAATAATGACATGGGAGGATTTCACTGACCTGAATTACTGGACGCAGCCACAAGGGGGAGAAGCACTGGAAGTGTAAAATACATGGTGCAATCAACCAGGGTGACCACATGTCCTGGATTACCAGGGACAGTCCCGAATTTTGAGGCACTGGCCCGGACACATTCATTCCATGACAATGTACTGTCCCGGAATGAGTGATCTGCAGACTGCAGTGCATGAATAAGCTTTTGCTTCGGCAGCAAGCTGATGTCTTCGTGACATCATCGGATGTTGCACCAGCGGGTATAATGGAGAGTGAGTGACACGGTGCAGGAAGTGTCACTCACAACTCATAGTCTAGTGGTATTGCCTATGGTTGGCACTTGGCCGCTCAACCCTCTGGATGACAGCTCAGCCTCTGGTTGGCTGGTTGGCAGATCGCAGATCAGCCTCTGGTTGGCAGGTGTCCCTGAAAAGCAGAGGAAACGTGGTCACCCTACTATCAGCAGGTAGCGACTGAGTGCGTCAGACATTTCTCAATGACAGGTTGCTCAGATCACCCTGAAACAGGACAGTCAAACATAGTCTGCTTCACTTATCACCGATAGAAAGAGCCGTGGCTTCCCTTTAAAACACTCCGAGAACAAGAAGAAGAAGCAGATAATGCAAACAACATATACTGTATGTCCCCTAATTAGTAATAAACATTTTGTTTTATTTAGGAAGACATACCTTTTTATGGGTGACGCTAACATATATTTTTTTTATTACTCAAGGATTGTTCTGTGATATAACAAATGCTTTTACTTTTTAAGTTAACAGTATGATATACAAGGGGTTTTATTGCTCTTGTTTGCTGGGTGTAGTTTGTTTTTACAGCAAAATTAAGATCCAAATGAGTTATTTTGGTAACTATTGTTTGTAGCTCACAAGTTAGTTTAACCTTTCTTGCTGCCATGCGCCGGGTTTTATTTTTAGTTGTTTCACAATGGTCAATTGTGTGGTTTAAGGAGGCATATATAATGTGAAGCAGCCACGTAAACCTCGCGAGGCACGCTTACACTGGGCCCACAGTCTAACATATGGAAAGGGAAAAAAATCATCTGGTAATATACAATTCTTTACAGCGATTGTCTTCACGTGAAGACCCCTTGCCCTGCCTCTGTATTTGGAGCTTTACCAAGACTCTTAATGGCTATTTTTTTCCTGAAGCCCAAGGTGCCGTGCTTCCAATCAGCATGTGAAGATTACCATCGATCCCAAAGGAAACCAGTTCCCCAATCATCCTGTTATGGGGCCTGCACCCCCCCATGGGAATATGGAACAACTTCCTTCCCTCCATGGCCGAATACGAAAGACAGGCCAGTACTTGGTCCCAACTGAAGTGAACCACCAAAGTCTTCAAGGGAAGGTGGCTGTCAAAAGGTCAACACACCTCCACCACCAAAAACCTAGTCCTTCTGGACCCAGCTCCTCCATTCCCAGTGACTACAAAATGAAAAGTGTGGTAAAAATTCATATGAAATAAAAAAAAATACACATACAAAAAAATAACGACTCAAAATATGCTTACCGTAGGAAATAAAATAGCGGCCCATGACAGCTGTTATAAAACTTATATCTGTCACCTGCCAGCCACAGGCTGTGAGGGAAGACTTTAACACAAGCTTTTGGGACACTGAAGTCCCTTCTTCAGGCCTATAAGCTTCCTACCAGTTTGCTAATAAAAAAGTCAAATTAAAAAAAATATAGATACATTTGATTTCTTTATTAAAAAGGTACCTTGACTTTTGTCTATTTATCTAAAACAACACGGTTCCCCCAAAAAAAACCTCTTAAAACCCACATTTTAAAAAAAAACTTTTTTGAAAAAAAAAAAAAATCAGTCTTCTTGGGTACAAAAAAAATATTACCAGTGACCAATCCACTTTAATGAAAAGAAGAGGTACGAGGAATCTAAAACTTCAAGGAAAAAACATGTAATAATTTTCAAATGATTAAAGCGAACCTTCATTTAATACATTTTTGTTGAAAGAAGTGGGAGGTTAATGTCTCTTTAAAGAGGCAGACGGTCGTCGGCGGAATATTTTCAAATATGTACGCAGACTATGACACAATGTAAACGAACCGTCCGCTAAACCTGAAAATGTCCCTTTGCAATTTCAGACGTAGGCTGACTTCTTTTGAAATTGATCCGGTTACTTGTCACGGATGGGTGTCTGTCAGGTCAAATAACAAAGACATTATGAGGAGGCTTAACTATTTAAAGAAGTTTAACCCTCTTTTAATCCTATGGGCCAAACACAAAGACCCCCATGTAATCATAAGCCCTCCATTTGATCATTCAGAGAAATGTAAGTACATCTGACATTCCGAAATGTGTGTGAATGTGAACATGCTTCGCTGCGTCCCCCGCTAATAGCATTTCTAGAACACTTAATGAATATGAAATTTAGTTCCAAGACATTTCTTTTTTATACAGATTTCAAATATTTTGTGAACTTTTATATACAGCTATTGATTTACAGCATAATCTCGATGTGTTCAGCGATTCAACAAACACAATATTACATGTCCAATTTGGGTGAAAAACTGAGGATACAGGGAATAATTGTATAGATCTCCAGTCTGTAGCTTTCCTATTAGAGTAGAATGAAATTTCTATTAAAAATTTAGAATTTGCCGGCAGATCTGACCTAGCCTGCCCATTTTCCCTGATGTGAAGACCTAATCCTTATTTAGTCCTTCTTGTCTTAGATTCAGAAGCCATATGCCTATCCCACGCATGTTTCAATACCCTCACTACATTAGCCTCTGCCACTTATACTGGGAGACTGTTCCACATATCTACCACCCTTGCAGTATAGTATTCCTTTTGCTCAGGAGGTTGAGATTTAAATATTTTGTTATTTAATCTAAATTTGTGTGCAATTCCCCGTACAGCCACTATATATATATATATATTATATTATTATATTCTTTGATTTTCATATATACTAAATTGAACAGAAATCTCTGCCACTCATTATCTGTCTCATGAACAAAATATGCAATATGAGAATAAAAAATGAGAATAAAAAATGCCCTCATTTATAAAACCCATTCTAGGGGAAGAAATACACAAAGGAAGCTTAGTAATGACCCCCTCCGGAGTATGTTTAAGACGCCAACATTTCTCTTAAATTCAACAAACAGCGCTGTGGTACTGAGACAGTTAAACATAAAACACACATGCGTGTATAGTTCTTACACGAGTGGGGGGCTTTATTAAGGGGGCACCAGCGCAAAGGCCCACCTGGCATATACCCTCAGCCCCTATATATGTTTAAGACACAAAAACAGTTGTGTGTTTTTTTTATTACAAGCAGGTGTTTGAGCAATTGTTTGTTCTTGAGACATCTTTGAAACCCAAGTATGGAATTTATTATCTAGTTGTTTCAAATTTCCTCTGTCTTTGGCATATCGGATGATACTGTTTACTTTTCTTGATCTTCTTCTGTTCTCTGAAGGTTAATGAATAAACAGCAGCTTTTACATTCCTTCGCCTAGAACCTGAATAGGCTTTTTATGTCTATTTGTACTGTAAAAAAAATTCCAGTTGCATTGAAATGAACAGGGACTGATTTCCTGCTAGATAAGGGATACATGGTTGGGGGCACTTTGAGTATTATGCTTCAACTGGAATCCCAGTTAATTTATAATCTCTAATACCTTAAGGGCAATGGACAGGCTCACGTTTCAGGATAATTCTAACTAATTTTATTAAAATAGGACACGTTTAGAGAACATGTCTAGAGAACATGCTGGCACTATGATGTATACCTGCTGTAGGTAACGGACAAGGCAGCAATGGACAACCTTTCACACCTCGTCTTGAACCACCATATATTCATATGGCGGATAGTATGGTGCTTTGTCTCTGCCGATGTAAAGATAATTTGTGTATTACCTGGGTCATGATGTCATAGCCAACCGCCTCAAGGATGAGCTGTAGACCCCTGCAGCCTCCATGGGTCACAGACCCCCAAATATTTCTTTCTGAACAAATGGGCCTTATCAAAACTGTCTTTATTTTTCTTTTTGAAGAAAATATGCAATGCGTGAAAAGTGGCCAACATGCAACATGGAATCTTCCTGCTGATTGGACCATTCCATCTCATACTACGGTGGTCATGAGATTGGTATACAATCCATCTATGTCTTTTGATAACAGTTAAGAGGTCAATGATGCAACCAATTACAGAATAGGGAATGGCCAATATGCCTGATGCAATAAATCATTACACGTGACATCATTACAAGGATATTAATATACTACAATAACCAGGAAGTCAATAATGAGAATACTGGCCTGGTCTATGCCTTTTCTGTGGTTCTCCGCTCTTTTTGGGTACTATTTTTATTGTGGTCTCCGTTATTGGTTGCTCCATACTTATGATGCGCTGCACTATGTATTTGACACATCTTTTACGTGTTTCAGTCCGACCATTGTGATCCCGTGTCCTCTGGAGCTCCGCTGTACCTATCTCCTGGGATTACATTTGTAAAGACGGCTGCTGTTCTTATAGTTGTGCCTTGTACCTATTTCCACTGTGCCTTCAATTGCTGTGACATTGTGCACTGTTATGTTTTACTTTCAATAAACGGAGAATTGAGAAAAAAAAATAATGAGAATACTGATAATCGTATCCAGTATGCTTTATTGCTATATTACTGTACCACGGGAGAAAACACAAATAATTCAAAGATGAGTTTGAAAAAGTAGATCAACATATTCTTGCACATAATCCGATAACACCATGACATCACACTGCTCCTTCAAAATAACCAGCGGAGCGTTCTGCCCCAGGTCAAGAGGGACAGCAGTTCCTCTGCCACAAAGCCATGGGGCAGATCGTTCTCTTGGGCGATCAGGCCCCTGGTGTGCCACTGCTCAATGGGCCTGTTACAAAGGCAATCTGTGATCTTCCCAACCATCCTATTTACAGTATGGAGGACTTTGCAGAGTCAGCACAGCCTCCACAGCATGCAGTAAAAGGTGCTGTGATTCATTAAGACACGAAGCTCCAGCTTATGATGTCATATCCCAGCACTGGGCAATAAGAAAGGTGGCCAGGGGCACAACTCTGGGTCCGGTCCAACGATACGTTGTAACGTTGCTCCTTAACCCCTTCCTGACAAAGCCCGTACATGTACGGGCTCACAATTCATTGTTTTTAATGGGTTTAAGGACAACCCATTGTCTTTAAGGGGTTAAACGTTCTCAATATAAAGGTATTTTCAGGATTTTCCAAATAAAAATGCAGTTTAGATAAATAGCTGAATTATCCACCTCTTTTAATATATTCATTTAATATATACATATACTGGTATTTTAGTATAATAGTACCAGCTAACGATACACAATGTTGTGTGAAGCTCCTTCATTACGATGGTTAAACAACTATTCCCGACGAAGGCTGATGAAGCATCAAGAAGCTAGGAGATCTGAAATAAAACACTTGAATTCTTTTGAGTTGTGGAAATTTTGGATGCGTCTCCAACCGTAAATATTAATGTTGTAATTACCGTGTATTACAAAAAGTTCACTTATAAAGCCGCCCCTTGAAAACATTTCGAAACGATCCCAACCCTAATCTTCAGTCTGCATTTATCTGGCTTGAGTCTACGGCGGTCTAGTCGGTAATTTGTCTTCCAAACTTCAGATATTTAACGTCTAGAATATATGGATTCTTTCCATTAAATGTTTACCATAAAAGAGGGAACTCATCACTGGAAATCCAGAAAACATAGGAACGCATATTTTACATTATTAAAAAAAAAAAAAAAAAAAAATCTACAAAATATTGATTTAAAAAATGTTAGACATTCCATTCTTTCCTATTGTGTAACGTATCCTTAGTTTTAGCGATCATTAGGAATTTGTAATGTGGAATAACTGAAACTTTAAAGTTCACCAATTCAATTCTGGTTTCTCTTCAATATTTTTCTAAGCCATTGAGCCAACATTCAGTGAAACAGGAAAAAAAAAAAAAAAAAAGTTTTAAGCAGACAGCATTTAATAGCTGATGTGTCATCAAATATTTTCTCAACCACCTCTGAAAGGAACTTCTGCAGTTTGAAAAAGCACAGAAGCCAAATGTATTTAAGCCTATAGAAACGTTAATTAGAAGAGGACTGTCGTCACCGCGGCTTTTAGAATAATTAAATTCATTCATCAAAACTTCCTACAGCTTGTGCTTTTGATTTTTGTATAATCACAACTGTTTTGGGGAGTTTGGTTAAAACGCAGGGGAGGTTTTTGATCACGGGGAAGCTGAAAGCGAAAGATAGAAGGGCCCGACTGGGGATAACAAAGTTGCCCTGGCACTTGAGGGCCAACGGCTGCCTAATGATGTAAGCGTGGCTGGCATGACATCACGCACGTTACTGCAAGTCAGCCAGTGGCTGGAGTGTCAGATTGGGTGCGTATGGAGCGATGTCAAGAATTGCCCATCAGGCATTTGCCCAGCAAGCCAGTCCAAGCCTGTATATAATCAACTTACTGTCCTGAAATTCACTCCCTTCTTCTTCCCCACCCATACAAAGGCTACCTTCACCAATCAAAAACAATCAGCAACTTAACTACAAGAGAGAGATAACTTAAGGAGAGTTATCCATTCCTCCATGGTATACACCTAGAGAAAGACTCTAACATATATGTATTAATAATCAAACACTATTAAATAGGGATATTTTGCTTTACTGAGAAGGTGCTAGATAAGTGGAAACTCCTTCTAGCAGTGGTAGAGGGTAATACAGTGAGGGTATTAAACATGCATGGGACCGGCATACGGCTCCTCAATCTAAGACGAGACAAACGACTGATTAAGGTTTGAGTATTTACAGCAGGAGAAACTGCCGACTAGACGGGGGGGCCGAATGGGGCCGATCTGCCGTCACACCTGACTTTAAGGTTTTCGTTACATTTTTTCGTTACATTTTTTTTTTCTTTTAGACAACAATCCAGTAATCCAGTTTCAGAGGAAAGGAGGAAAAAAGAATCCAGCAGACGTTTCATTAAAATGTAAGTTTGTATCCTTTCCTTTGGGAAGACTCCTTGTTACTTGTCTCCACGGCAACTGTGAGCTGGTTAGTCTGCTATTCTGGTGCAAGATTCCCTTGTGCAGAGTTCGGTGCCAACGCAAACATTAAGAAGTTGTTCGATAGTTCTTGGCCAGGCCTCGTTATCTTTTATGATATACAAAAATTCTGATGAAGGGCCTTCTCTTCTCCGGAGCGACTGAAAAGTTCGGGGGCCAGCTCTTTAACCCCTCTGCTTGCTCCCCAAGTGACTGGCTGAACTCGAGCGTGGTCTATAATGAAGGGACTGCTAGATACGTGGACTTCTTTTCATCTCGTAGAGCCTCATAATGTTTGACATGCAACAAACGTTCTGGCTGTTTTATTAGGACACAGCTTTTTTTCATTCGGGCCCCCCGGACCCCACAGGAGTGAAGCAGGGACCCGTTTTATTAATACAGGTGGATCTGTCAAAATGATTGAGACGCCGATAAATTCCCATACGTCAAATGTGTCCAACTCTAGCCCTTGAGAGCCACCGGCGGAACAGTCTTCCAGGATGATACATAACATGTTGTTTAGTAGATGTTAAAGGAATAGCCACAAAACGAATCTTACATTAAAATAGTAATGTTTAGTTTTTTTTTAAATAATTGTAGAAAAACATTATTATTTGTCGCCTTTTGTTAAAAAACTGCCCCCCCCGTTTCAGATAGTCTTGGGGTGAGGAGGAAGAAGTACGTCTGAGACTCAGACGTTATTTAAAGGAGTTGTTCCACCTAGACAAAGCCTTACACACTCTCTAGTCTCTTAAGCAAACAACCCTTAGCAGATCTGTCATTTTATTCTTTCCTCCGGATGTCTGTTTACATAATAAACATCTTATAAGAAGCTTTTCAGTTTCTATGGCAACAAATGTATCAGTGCCTACTTTTTCTGCCACATGACAATGAAGTGCTCCCGACAAAAATGATGAATGATACATAATTTTACATGATTAAAGAAGGGTTTGGGCATTTAACAGTATTACTTACCGTGGCATTGGTTTCTAAAAGCATTTAAGTCTGCAGAGTAAGTGGAACTGCACCTTGAATATGCAATTTTTGCCACAGTTATCAGCATATTTAAGGTAAACTAGTCTGGCACAGCGAGGGTGTTAATTCTCCAGCTGCAGCAGTACTATATGGCTGAGTGTCACAGGAGTTGCAGTTTGAAAAATGTAACATATTCATGTTTGTTCTAGTTTGTTCTTTTTTAAGAATAAACAATAAACGTTTAACGTAAAAGGTACTTTTGTTAAAACTGAAATGTATTTAAATATTTTCCACTGCTAAGGTACAGAAGTAAAAAATAGTACTTAAATATAAGTTGTGGTGGATTTAAGCGCAATGCGTTGTGTTATAAAAGGTTTCACGTTACCCTGCCACCGGGGCATAATATGGGCCCCTGAAAACCCTGTGGTTTTATTTGCTCCATAGTGCAGGAGGGTGAGAACCAATTTTACACGTTCAACAACATGTTCCAAGAAACAGCCGTATAGACCAAAACATGATGTATACATGGTTAGGGGCAACATATGCAAAATATACAAGAAGCGGACCACGCTATGGCAAGTGAGACCCAACAACATATAACCCATAATGCATACGCTGGCATTATACAATATATAACCCAACAATAGATAGATAGATAGATAGATAGATAGATAATACACAGATCAGTGAATAATAAGGTTTATATCACTTTCAAATCCCAATGTTATATAATTATGATGAGTAATATCAGTTAAAGCTCCATGTTATAACATTACCCAAACGTTACGTAATCAGAAGTGTATTGAAGAACACAGGGGCTACAGCTAGAAGAGCTGAGGGTCTCACAGATACAGATTGATACGCTTATTACACTGATACACTGATTATTATATTCCGGTTATGGTGTCCACTGATATCGATGTATTATATTATACATAACTGTAGTGTGGTATAATCAGTAGTGCTATTATATGGGGCACTGCCTTGGGCCTAAGGTATGACAGCTCCCCTGGACCCACCTGAACCAGGATCTCCACTCCACGTATCCTGCGTACCAAGTGCAGGGTAGGAGACATGGAGAGCGTGCTGTCTACTCAACGTCTGTAGAGTAAAGAGGTCGGTTACAAGGAATATCTGAGATCGCGTAATCTGCCCCAGTAATGTGCCACAGGGGGTGCATTCCCCTCCAGACCTACCACCCTAGGTCTAGGCCAGAATACACTGCTGGATACACTATATTATAGTTTAAGGTGGATTTCAAACAGTTAAAATGAGTTTTCAAAAATATTGTGGTTTTCTTTTCTTTTTCTTTTTTTAATAAACAAAACAATAGTTCTGCTGTTTGGATAATGTAATGTTTTCAGACAGCTGCATATCAGTCATTTGTATGAGTTCTCGCTCTGTTATCTGAGCCCCAATCTACTAGACAAACACCCTGACTCCCTATCATACTGCCTGTAGTAAGAAATAGAATGACTCTTAATATGTCTTAATCGCATAGACATTGACATTCTGAGTAATGAAAATCTAAGGAAGAATGGACTTCATTAGCATTGCCATAAAGAATCAGCTCAGTGTGGTGCCCATACAGGGAAAGTCACAAAATGAAACCAAGTTCTTCCTAATGCTAACCTGCTTTACTGTTTATAGCATTGTATTCCATGCTCCAAAAAACCTATTTTTTTTCCAGGAACTTACCCTTTAAGTCTGGCACTGTAATGTAGTACAGAATTACAATATATTACAGTATAAAGTAGTATAACATAGGGGTCTATAGGATTGAAAAAATATACACCAGTTAAAGCCATAGTAGCACAGCTTGGTATACAGTGTATTACAGCATAGTATATAATATTATAATGCCTTCTACCAGAGTATAATACAGCATAGTCTATACACTATACTAAAATTTAATACACCATTATCCAGTATAGTATGTAATAGTACAGTATATTATGGCATAGTATAATAGAGTATAGTATGTGTATGTGCATATATACTGTATCTCTCTCTCTCTCTCTCTCTCTACAGAGGGTGAGTATATATATATATATATATATATATATATATGTATATATAGGAGAGTGTAGACAGATTGTAACATAATATAGCCCAAATCTGTTTAATTGCTTTAGATACCATGTTTATTCAATAATATTTCTAGAAAACAGCTTTATATTATTAACAATTAATTAATTTAAAAGTAATTAAAAAGAAAAGGCAGATGAGCCTATTGGTTTCTGTATGCCATGTATGTCAAAAATATATGAAACTGCTGCTGATCCTGGGTATCCAAAATCAGCAGAATTTTGTATTGGCTTTTATTGAGTTAAAATAATGTACAGTAGATACACTGGGTATACATATGACTAATTAAGTAAGGATATATATAAAAAAAGATCTTAATTACCTAACCTACTGGGCAGGCTGACTCAGACACCTAGGGCTGACTGGCACTGTGCTCACTAAGGCTGCAGTCCCATTAGCATAACCCTCCGCATTCAACTAGCTCCACAGTACCCACCACGTCACTTGGTGAAAGGCAAACACGTGGTTCAGTGAGACCTTATAAATCTCTCCCTCCCTGCCCTGTAAGACCGTGATGTTATCTGCTGGCAGGGTTTCTCAGGCAGAGCTGAAGGAGCAGCACAGCAGCAGCCGCCGCAGGAGCAGCCGCAGCAGCCAGCTCAGTCGGTGAGAAGCTGACACATGGAAGAGACATCACCCGAGTGACAAGGACAATCTGCAGCTCCACAAGCAGTGACAGCTCCACTCCTGGAAGCTCCACGTTCAACTGGTGTAAGCTGCAGCTGCTTCCAAGCGAATCGATTCCAGATACAGTGTTGCTAGTTCCAGATACATTGTTGCAAGTTCCAGATACATTGTTGCAAGTTCCTAGTGGTTACTCGCTGGGGGAAGTGGCAAGTTAGAGCAGCCCAGCCTCCAGCTGATGGTTCATGCTGCAGAGTGGGCTAGTTTTCCCTGTGTGTTGATCCACGCAGAGCTGAGAAGTCTGGCTGGATGCAGCCTGCAGGACACGTCGGATCTAAAGCTCTCTTACTCAGCTCAGGGGGGATAGGATCTCCCTGCTGTTTATTGGACCCCAGGATCTACCTTTCCCAGACCACACGTATATGTTTAGCCTTTCCTCTCCACCGCCTTAATTCGGATCTGGAGGTGATCTGGAATTCCTACCACCCCACTTACTCTCCAGCTCTTTAAACCTTGGAGGGAGACTCACTCTAAAACTACTTCACCTTCATGAGTTGGACTTGTGACCCTATCACATTGAACCTTTTTCACTTTTTTATTTTAGTTTGTTGATTTTTTTATATTTTGGTATTTTTTTAATTACTTTGCATTTTTCATACAATATTTTTGCACATTCTTTTTTTTTTTTGTAAAGGAAATTCTGTATATATATATATATATATCAGTTTGTTGTTTTTTTTTATAGATATTATATATATATATGTATATATATATTTAAAGAAAAAAAATTAAAGCCCATTAGAAAATGCACTACTATCTCCTGAGCGTGTTCATGGTCCTGGATTTGGCCCCAGTGGCTCTCCCCCTGTCTACCTGCAGTGCCTTGGACATGAATCAATTTATGCGCAAAAGGATTGAGGCGATCAGAGGGCAGATCCTCAGCAAACTGAAGCTCAACAGTCCCCCAGAGGATTATCCTGAACCTGAGGAAGTCTCCCAAGACATCATCGCCATCTACAACAGCACCAGGGACCTACTGCAGGATAAAGCCAACCAGAGAGCCACATCATGCGAGAGGGAGAGGAATGACGAGTACTATGCCAGGGAGGTTTACAAAATAGACATGCTGCCTTATTACTCCTCTGAAAGTAAGTGTACCCCCCAGCCATGAAAAGGAGGGGTTAATAGAACATGTAGCTGGTAGTTGTCACTCAGCTGGCACTTAAAGGTTTACATCTCTCTTCTACCTCTTACTTAGTGGCATCTATGCCAAGTGACCTGTTGGTGCCCTATTTCCCTGTGGATATTGCTACCCCCCCATATCAGTACTTTATTTTGATGGTCTACCAGGTTCTAATTCCTTATATTAGAGATTTCCCATTTACAGAGTACCTCTTTATCTATCTATCTATCTATCTATCTATCTATCTATCTATCCCAAAAACCCTGGGTTGCTTGATGGGAACCTGTCGCATTTTCCACTATTTTGGTGATTTTGATGTCACTCGGTGACATCACTGCAGATCCCAACACTGATGATGATTGTTACTACTCTTATAGAGTCGTTAGATGTGGCCTGCTATACTTCCTATAATATACACTTACTGTTAAACTAAGTATCTGCCACTTGATTACTGTAGTTGCTGCCTGTATTCATATAAGGTGTAATAGTAATGGTGCCTGTCATTATTATCCCTCCTGCAGAGAGAAATTGCCCTGAAGTGCCATAATCCTTAGTATTTTTCTAGAATTCTACTGTGTTTAGTATTGATACAATTGATCATCAATACTAGATCCAATTACTCCTGTGGGACTATATGTTATGACTGCTTTCATGTGGGAAAACATACCCTTAGACAGTCATTAGAAGGCTACTTTCAGATCAGTTTTCTGGGCTGTCAATTTAGATTAGGTTTACAGACACAGAACAATAACCATCTTCTTATGCAATTTTAGCTGCCTCCTGGAGACTCATACCTATACTGGAAACCATAGTATTCTGCTATTGATTCCCCACAGCTGTTTTGTTGAGTAACATCAAATGGTTATACTGGTAGGTTAACCCCTGAAGTTCCAGAGTTAAGCTATTTAACTCAACTTATTTTTTCAATATATTTTCCAAAAGACACTTCTCATTATAATATGGACCAGTCATCTAGGAAGAAAAACTTCCTTAAACTATTTACCTGGCCTTTAAAATAGGACACATTCTTTTTTTTTATTATTATAGAAAATGTATGCACATAGCTAATAATCAGAAGAATAGTTTGCTATTGCTGAGATGCTGCAGAGCATGTTGGAAAAAGCATCTGCTAATAGCTGCATTATGGGCAGAGTGGAGGGCAAATTGTTTTATCTGCTGTTAAATTCTGTATTTCTAGGTTTTTAGAGATTTGTCTAGAGGCAGAGTAGATAAATTCACACATGTACAGGGTGTAAGTGTTTGTATTAATTAACCCATAAACATTTAAAGCCAAAGCTTTGCCCATCAACACAGTCCATCAACCCATATCCCCTGGGTATGCTGGCAATTCAGTGAGCAACATACTCCACCCATGCCTGTCCTCTGGGGTAAAATTACTCATGTTGTTTTAATAACGTGTGTATATATATATATATATATATCTCCTCCCATGCTTAATCTCAACAAAAGTGCTGGAATAATTCAAGATTTCTGTCTACATTTCTACAAGGTTACACTGTGTTTCCCAATGCACTTTATGCATATGTCCTTAATATAACAATTGTGGAATTAATTACACTAGAGTTGTGGACTGTCGATATATAGTTCGTGCATAACAGAAAAAGATGATTCTTAAAGTAAAAAAACAATTCTTAAAGTTTTCTTTTTAGAGTAAAATATTGTAAACACTTGCTTAAAAATGTCATTTTTTTAGCCATAGTGCAATGTCCCATATCTACCAATAGAGGGCGCCAGTAGTTTGCTCTTTTAGAATAAAGAGCACATTTATAAGAGTGTGCCCAGAGTAGGATGAGGATAACTTTCCATTCCTATATAATTAAATTGAGATGGTAATTATTTTAATAAAACTATCCTTATTATCGTAGTTTTAACCCAAAAGCAATACCAAAGTTCACTTAAACACCAGTGGCTATGGAGTCTAACAGCCTGACATAACAAATCTGGTGTCTTTTAACATTCATTAATATATCTATTGTATGTCCATACTTAGCTATACTGAATATGTTAATGGATTCACTTACGCATTTTGTTTGGGTACACCCCAACCACCAACACAGTATAGAGAAAACAAAAAATAAAAATAATTAAAATATAAGCACAAACCGCAAGGTCAGAACAGATTTAACCCAAATGCATGGGAAAGACCAGCCTTTCATTCGTACCACAATATTATTAGCAAAGTTCAGTAGTGACCTCATCCCAAGTATTACAGATATGCTCTAATTTTATCCGTACTAAGATATATATTGCATTGCTGTGACTTCTCTGTAAGCCATTTAGGAGGTATTTTTAGGAGCACTGGGATTTAACACCCTCAGTGCCAGTAGCTTTGCAATGTGTTGCCATCTTTCTGCGATCCTTAAAATATTAAAGGAAAATACTAGGGAAACACAAAAACAATATTTTATCTCTTTTCGAATGTTCATATGTACTTGAGCATATATATATATATATATATATATATATATAAAGGGTGGGCATGAACCATTCAACTATGATCAGCAACGTAGCAGGGAGAGATAACTCAATGGGGAGGAATCATGCAGATTCTTAGAAAAGGCAGGAAGTTTAGATGGCTGCTCCTAGGGGCACATTAGGTGGCTGTCCACCACAATATTTTAGTCTGTAAACATCATTGCGTGGGTTTATTTCATGAACAGAACTGTTATATATATATATATATATATATATATATATATATTTAACTACACTTTTTTTATTAACATTGTTTATTGTCAACCAATTTGGCCATAACAATAAAGTGCAGTTCTGAGGTTTTCACCTTTTTTCTTTCTTGTTTTTACTCCCTGCTGAGTTGTTCCTTTTAAGTTTGCTGAGCAAATGATTTGTAGGCAGAGACATCCTGTTGCTCTCTTTTGAATTATGGATACTTATTACTGGTGCATAGTATCTGGTCAGGCTTCTCTCCAACGTAAATGGCTTAACCCTTTCCAGGGTTAGCAACATAATGCTTTGGTTACAGCCCAGTTAGAGATGGAGCTGCTTGTTTGTACCCTGTGCTCTATGGAGCCCCACAAATGAAGGGAGAGAGTGATACAAGTGTTACAGATTCACAAAAATGACATCACTAAATGGAACTTTTTTCTTATTACGGATTGAGTCAGAGATCCCCCACATATCGTTTTTCCTAGTGCTCCGGAGACCCCCATAGCACTTTTGGTTATGCCGCTGCATTAATCGGTCGGCACATTTTTATCACTTCTGTACCTTGAATGTTATCTTATGTTATGAAGTCTTTTGGTCGTGTCTTTTTGTTAAAGTTCTTTCCCCCCAGAAATTGTTTTTCTTCTATCACTAGAGTTCCTGTTCATACAGAGCATGCCCCTAGAGATTAGATAAAACTGTTTTTACAAACCTTACATTATAGCAGAATTAATAATATTAACAGGAAGCCAACTAACGGGATGCTAGAGAAATTTTATGAGTACTTTCAAAGGTCATGGGTATTCTGCGTGAAGCTGGGTCTACTGGAAATAGCTGTGCTATGCCTCTGGTTTAGAAGCAAGGCTCAGAAGTTAAAATTTCATTGTAAGTAAGTTGCATTTTGGTCTTTTATATATTAATTTGCAGCAAGTATAATAAAATTCAGAAACCGAGGTCCCGTTTAGATTTATAACCTACCGTTACATGGGTCCCTTCATTTGTCTGATACTTGGCCCAAGGTTTGGGTTGTTTCACGGACCCTTGAGTTTTCTCACCTTGAATGCATGACAAATGGCCTTGAGTTCAGATATCATTCAAGATGTTCACTATTTGAGTAGCTGCTTTGAGTCCTGCCAACCTGAATCCCATATTTATTCAAAGGTTGACTCTGCTCTCCAGATGAACTGAGTAGGAGCGAGTAGATTAAGCTAGAGTTAGATGAACCCAGCAGCTCCATATGGAACTTCAGCTGAACTCAACAACCTCTCAGATCCAACTGTAGAGTTCACCCTTGTCAATTTATTGAAGAGTTAACCCCTTTGCTTTCCATACATCCAAAGTACCTTTGTTTTGAAAGTCTTGAAGACTTTAATAGCTTGTTTCTCTTTTGTAATAAAGGTTTCCATAAATGAAGTGCCATGACCCCTTTCTAATTACTATCGACAAGTCAATGGCCAAAGAAAAAGATGGTCTTCATAAAATTTGGAGGATATGAAATCTTGACAAAAAGAAGACAATAACAAATAACGAGTTGGGTAGAGTGATGAAGGGTCGATAGCGGGATAATAAGGTCTTTTACAAAGTATTCATTTAGAATTATTTTCATCCTCTTTTCACTATATCAACAATAGCGATTCTAGAGGAACATTGAATGCGGAGGAACTGGTTGAGCTTTCGAAAAGTATATACTTAATGTCCTGAAGGATTAGCGGAAGAACATGTGTGAAAGGAGGATCATACGAATGCTGAACAAAGATTAGTATTCAATGTAAACAATAAGCAAACAGGGTACTGTGAGTTTATATGTATAAATTGCTGACTTTTTTTAAGGCGGAATTCCTGCCAAACTGCAGATGACCTCACATCTGTTACGATTGTGTACACAGCACGAAAAAATCACTGAGCTACTGAAAAGACATCACTGAATCTGACTTCTCAGAAGAACAATAGAACAAACACAAGTTCCTGCTCACAAAGCAGCCAAAATATGCTGTTTATAATTATACACTGTGCAAAAAAATTTATTATAACCTTCAAAGGCAGCAGATTAAGAACCTGATATGATGATTGACGGCATACTAAAGAACGATAGGCATTTAATGGCAGATATCCAAAGTCGGCTAAAAACTTTGGCTTGACATAAGGCCAACCATTTAAAAGACAACGTTGCCTCTCTTAGGACCTTGTGCTATAGTACAAAGAGAATATAACTGTTTAAGTTTCGGGTGGGTTTGTAACCCCCAATATGGAATTCAAGTATTTTCTACACATCCACATAATCCATAAACTCACTAGAAGGATAGCTAACAGGTAGCTTACATTATCAAGATACACCAGATAGATGGACGAGTGTCATAGGAACCATAGTTCCATTGGTAGCCAACAGGGAGTTCTCTAGCTGTTGTACAACTACAACTCCCAAGATGCACCAGTGTCCACCTGCTAGCCGAACATCATGGGAGCTGTAGTTTCATCTTCTTGTACATTCCGATTGGATTCCATGCTACCTATGCTTTCTTGGTTAAAGTAGATCTCCTGCTATTTACAATATACCACCCTGCTTTTGATGATGTGACATTGGATGATGCTTATACAGTATGAGAATTAATTCAGTATAGAAATGCACTTGAATTTTATCCAGATCTGGAAAACTGGGATGAGAGATTTAAAGATAGTTAGTTAGAATTATCTATTCTCTTTCTCTACAATGAGAATTTGTTGCAATGTTGAGTGCTAGTCCCGTTGATAATTCTCTCTATTTTCCTTTCATTTACACACGGCCAGTAGGCCTTTAGTTTGTGGGGGAAAAATAATTTTAGGAAGCATCCGAATACTGCTTTGATGCATATGATGTAAACCTATATAAAGGTTGTATGCCAACTAGCACGGCCAAACTAGGGATGACGAGGCGGCTCTGGCACCTTAAGGCCATTGGTCGCCTGATGACATAAGTGCGGCAGAAGGCAGTGGAACCATCAGCATTTGACCAGTGTGCCTGATGGCTAATCCAGGCCTGTCAGTTAGTCAAGTTGGGAATATCGGTCAATTTTCCACAGTCCTGCTAAATTCTTCATCTTATAAGGATCCAAAATGAAAATTCTATACTCACTAGTTACAGGAGGTAACCAGTGATCTCACTGGTTTATTTATACAGCTCAGCTGTTCTGAAAGGAGAAAGCCTGACCTTGAAACATGCTCGTATATAGGATGCCTAGAGACCATCATGTCCCAATATGATGGACTCTAGGCCACTAGTTTCAAATAAGCTCGATGTTGATCAAAAACCTTTTGCAACATTCCCTTACAACTGCTTGTGGCAAAAGTATTGGAACAACTCCAAAAATCATCAAATTATGTACTTGTCCTGGAGCAAAATGTTCTTGGGAACATAACTCAATATTCTAACAGTATTGAACAACCAATTATGTTCATGTTTCACGCGTATATGGACTTTTTAATTACCCATGTCATTTGTTATTTGAGTAACCCTTGTAGTTCCGTTCAATATTGTGGAATTCCAAAAAAGCAGATGCGCTTTACATAAAGTGAAAGGTTACAAAATCTTACAGTCTAATGACAGTTAAGGCGGTTCATATAAGATGTGTTATACTGAACAGTAGAACTAGGTTTTTCAGTTATCCTTATGGAATTGCTAGGTAGGGTCTTTATGCCTGTTTGAACTGGTGGGATTCTTATAAGGTCTAAAGGGTGAAGAAGGGTCTCATGGAAGGAGAAATACGAATCCCATAGTAATGACAAGACTTTTGGAGAGGAATACCTTGCTTTGGTTCTGGGGACTCCCGCTCTAGTAGAAAGCCCTAGCATCACCTCGATTGTCTTTTGCTTACACAGTAGATACAAAGTAACAGAATGTTGCAGAATCTTGTAATACCTTTTTTTATTGGACTAAGTATTTTGTGATGAGACGCTTTCAGGGGTCTTCCATTATATCAAGTCAAAAGCAACTGAGAGCAGGAAAGAGAAATGCTTTTGACTTGATAGGGAAGGCTCCCGAAAACTTGTCATTACAAAGTACGACTCTCTGATGTTTGTTGACATATTATTTTGAGTTTTAGGCCTGTAGATAGATTCATGTTCACTAATTCCTGAAAGAAGGAACATCGGGGGAGCAAAGAGGGGGACCGTCTCTCCTAAAAATGGTCACTTACAACGTGTGCAAGACATTACTTTATGGGATATCTAAAGCTTGGTATTTTTGTATGGAATTAATGAATTAGTAAAACGGAGGGGGATAGAAAGGTCAGCATCATAACTCTTAACTCTTTCTTTGTTCAGTTAGAAAAGACCTACAGTTTATCTTGGATTTCCTTTCTGTTAATGCCCTCAATTACTATCCTTATTATTAATTTCACCAACATAAGGAAACGAAAGTAAACATTTTGACCATTTTTCTAGAGTAGTTCCTGTAGGATAATAAGCACTTGAGTGACTAAGATGCAAACCATTACTTCCGTTAGAGGAAATTACAGATATTTTTTTGGCAAAAGGCCTAGCAAATAAAATCAGATTTATAAAGGGAAGGTTATACTTACTTAGGATGTTTTAAAAGGGTTAGTTCAAAGAATACAACAATAATTGTTATTTTTTTATGAATGACTCAGATGGAAATAGGCAGTAAATGTATCAATATCCATATATTCTAGAAGAGGACTTTCATTCACAATCTCCACTTAAAGTGGTCACCTAACCCTAAGATGCCTTTTCCAGAGCAATATATTGAAAGGGGATCTGCTGCTACGCTCAAATGATATATTATTAAGTTCAATGCCCTAATTTAACCCATGTAATCATGTTTAAAGCCACTTTACGTAGTGACGTAGCCAGCCTAGGGTGGCAGAAATCACCCTACTGATGTCCTGTTGCTCAATGACCCGGTTACTGCCAACTGGTCTATGTACTCTATGGAGGTTGTGCCGGCTCACCTGGAATGCATTGTGTTACATCTAGTTTTACACATTCCCCTGTCAACAGGACACCTGTAATCCCTAGATGCTAGGCAGCAATCTATGTACCTCTAGCGCTGCCCTGGGTCCAACCCAGGGAAATGCTCCCAGCCACCCTCCCAGCCGCCATATTTACCACATTAAGAGGTGTCGCAATCCTTTAAGACACGGAGTGCCTGGATATGACGCCACATCACGTTTTTCTATGCAGTGAAGACACTAATCTTCACCTTCTGTGTATACTGGTGAAGCAGCCATCTTAACTTCCTGTTCTCGGGATCTGCATTATTCTTCTTCCTCGTGAAAGAATCAGTATTTTCAGCCTTTGTGCGGGACAAATATTGGCCGGCATCACTCCTGAACCTTGCCCCTAGTGAAAAAAGCATTAAAAGCTCCAAAAAGCATGGTGGAAAGTCCAATGTTTGGATCAATCAAGGTGTGCTCAACCAATACCCATGTATGCTTTTTAGATGTAGAATTCTCTAATATTAGATTAAATTTTTTTTCTTTTTGGTTTAAGATAGACTATCTTACTTAAAAACTTGAACTGGGACCTTTCATCACAGACAGGAAAAATAAGAATATTAGGTTTCATGAGGATTAAATAATGCTTTTTTTTGTCCACTAAAAAACAACAGCAAAACAAAGCCAACAGTATTTTCGTGTTTATTCTAGATTAACTCGATTAACTAATACTGAGGCATTATTCTTCCTCCATGGAAAAAAAAAGCTGCTTTCTGTTACGTTGACCTTGGTCATGTTTATTTGGCTTTTTCTTGCTATATCCAACCCACACCACATTGAGAAATACTACATCTGTCTTGAGTAGGCCGTTCCCAAGAAAGACTTTCATTCATAAGACACAAAGATAGTAGGGCTGCCCTCGTCTTCACCACGTCCAACAATTGGGAATGTTGAACGTTTTCCGCTCCGAGAGAGAGAGAGAGAGAGAGAGCGAGGAGTTAGTTTGGACTTTAAAATCTAACACGATAATATCTGTTGTTGACAGTGATGAAATTAAAATGTTCTGGGAAGGATAATTGAATTTTTAAATGCTGGATCCAATTCAGTAACTGCAATTTCAACACTTCCTGTGGAAGTTTAACATCGGCAGTTGTATTTCTCCCAAGTACAGCAGTAAAACCGTCATTATCTCTGCTTCCAGGTTTTTCACTCATATAATTCCTTTGTTTGGATTCTATCATTTTCTTTTTTTGGTTCTTGTCAAATCAAAATCACAATACCTAATTATGAAATAATAGAGATTTCTATTATTGTATTCTAGTAGGTGGCAAAATTTTTATATGAGAGTCTGGGATAAAGATTTTTTCTACCCAAAGATTTTTTCTTCTTACGTACCTTTTCTTTATTCTAGAACATAATAATAATAATTCAGAACATAACCCTATAATTTAGGTTCTATGTACAGGAAAGATAATATGGAGAATTCACACACACACACTCAATGTTGTAGTGATTTTTTTTTAGTCTTGTTCTGTTTTCCTGTAGACTGGACTTACATTAGTTTCTACTTTTCTACTCATTATCAAATACAGCAGTCCTCTGATTGGTTAAAAAATTTAAGAAGCCAATCAGAATCCTGTTTCATTTTGTAATGCACCATTTTTTTTTCATTCTTGTTATTTGTTTACTACAAAAATTCAGGTCTTCTTGCAGCAACAAAAAAAAAATCAATCATGTCTCAAAACTTTGCTATAACTTCTCTCAGGGTCTTATTTTATTATATTATTATTTTATTTTACTATATTATAGTATTTAGGACCCCTTTAAAATAAAAGCTTGAGAGACATCAACCTGAACATTTTATTTCAGACATCTTCAAGAGAAAAGAGTCATACACGTCATTCTGGATTCAGTGGACAAAAGGAATCAGGTGCAGATTTATCATTCGGAATGTGTTGTTCTTGAAGAGGGTTGACAGCTGAAAAAATATTCTTGGGCAGTTAAGACAGAATGCAAATTTTTCACCCCCACCTGTTTCCACTGCAGAAACATTAACAAGCGCAAAAGTAAACAGAGACCCCCAAATTCCGGCTTTGCTGATTTCATGACCAACGTCAAAGATTCTTGCGATATCAATGTTGTCATGTGACGCATGGTCATGTGACATAAATGTTATAACTCTCAAGATGCAGAGGCAGAAACTCAACTCCTCCCCTCTAACCAGGAAACATAGTAAAATGGAGTAAAATTTCGGGCCAATCCAGATGTCCAAAACATGTAATATGTGTATTGCCAATATTTAGCCTAGATGAGAAGACTTTTGCCCAAAGGTAGAGAAGACTTTTGCCCAAGGGTTGCACCCTCAATGTTTAATTCTAAAAAGTGCAACAATGTTAATAATGATCTAGAGTTGCCACCCTTTTTCCAGTACACTCTTGAAGAGGTTGTGCCAGAGGGTGTGAAATGGGTGTGGTTAGGGTGTGGTCAGGGGTGTGGTTACGAGTATAGTTCTATATATATATATATATATATATATGTTTGGTTTAGAAGAGAAAAGAGGCGAGGGAGAGACTAGAAAGACAGGAGAAAAAAAGAAGATACAATAGAGAAAGGGGAGAAAAGAGGATTGAAGGAAAGGAGGAAAGAGAGAAAAACTCCATGTCCTTTAACCTCCCACCTAGGGAATCTGGGCTATCAATCAGCATGAAACAGTACATGCAGAGATAAATCTGTGACAAAGGACCTAACTCTTTCTTCTGGGACTGCCCATGTAATCCTGTACAGCACTGTGTAATATGATGGCGCTATATAATATAATAATATAATAATAAAAATAGAGAATAATATCATCCATATATTTACTGTGTGATTATACATTTTAAGTAATAACAAACTGCAATACACATGCATATTAAATGAATATGTTGCTTAAGGGATGGCCACACAGGATTTTTAAGGTCGAGGAAGATCGTGTGCATTAAAAACTTACGGGGGGGGGGGGGTAATATGTCCTCTTGAAATTTATTGTGTTACTCGCTGGGTGATCAATGCTGCCAGTTTCCCCGCGTAGTGTAGGTTTCTACGTACGTACCCTCTCACACTGGAGTCCGTTCTTTGCCTTCTGTGAGAGTTGTTAGTGTTCAACTTTGTATTTAATAAACATATTCAGTGAAATCCCTAGGGATACTTTCTTTATGACACACTTTTTTTTTTTTTCTGTACCGAAACAGTAGCTCAGTCTTTGCCACTGTTGGTGCAAGATTTGGAAGATTAAGGTAGGAACAGAGAGAACATACATTTAGTTTCAAACGGCTTCTAAAAGAAAAAAAAAAAATGATATGCAAACTATTGTATAAAGGTGTATGCACAGCAGGGTTCGGAAATCAGGTATACATATTTAAAAATAAAAAAAAATAAAAAGACATAATATATATTTTTTGAAAATTATTTCCATTTACATGCAGAACAAAGAAAGATTGTTAAGTAGATCCGTTAAATAATTGTATGCGAACCTAATTAACAACCATAGTCATCAACATTTTTTTTTTCTCGCGGAGCTGGGATTGCAATTTGGCAGAAAAAATATTTTGCTGTTTTAAATTACTCTTTTATGAATAGTAGCTTTTGACTTTCCTACAGTTCTAGGTCAATGACAGCTTGCCTTTTTAATTTGAGGTTAGGGAGGTCTTGGTGTATTACTGATGGAGTCAGTAAGCCAGTGGGGTGCCAGCTGTAAATCTAGCCCCTGTTCCCAAAAGGGCTGTAAAAATACACATAAATAATAAATATATTTTTTTTCTTATCCCCCCCCCCTTAGAGTTTTTTTTTAGTTTAGCCGTGACTCGTCTTTGAGATCTTGGCCTTCACTCTGTATTTAGTGTATGTGCTGCTAGTTTTTTTTTGTGCATCTTCGATGACAAGGAAAGCAGCACCTGACACAGAGAAGGGATTTATATTTCAAACCAGGAGAAATCTTGGCAACTTGATGGTTGGAGGCATACAATATATATATATATATATATATATATATATATATATATATATATATATATATATATATATCATATTAAAATTTTGGCATTCCATTTCCCCTTATAATTTGACACCATTCCCATATCCAAGTAAATTTTGTGTTTGTTTGGTGATGATGATGCCGATTCTTTAACTTACCAAAATAACACATATTCTTGTAAGTAAATAACACGGTCTTTTCATTGAAGCAAACAGCGTTCTAACAAGCTCTTTGTAAAACATTCATTACGAGGTGGGATACACCTGGGTTTAAGCGTTTACCTCTATTTCTGTCGGACTGGTTAAATCCTAAAACCAAATAGATCAATTTTCTTGGCGAGTTTACCACCCACATTGAATTAAACAGCAGCAAGTTGTTGAAAGGCAGAAAGGCTTGTTGTGCTGCCCCCCCCATTTATTCATAGAGTTTAATTGTGCAAATCTCCTCACTAATGTGGGGTGACAGCATTTCTTTCAATTAAATACGTTAGGATGGATAATTAAAATTGGACATTTTTTATTTGTAGGTTTAAAGTATTTTCATCAATCCATGCATAATAAAAATATAACAAACAACCTCAAACATGAAAAGGTGGACATGTGGCTTTTCCTGTATTTGGGAAGTTAAAGGAAGTTTATATTGAGTGTAACTTTCTGTTAAAGGATATTTGGCCTCTTATGTTGATGTAGGACCTCGTATAATGACATCGAACCGTGGTAGAACTGTAGAACCTCCTCAGACAGTGGCCTGATATTGAATGCTTCTGGCCAGAAGATAATCAACAATTGATTATTTGAATCCAGAATTTGAACATCAAAGCTAATATAGAGGTTGTCCATTCTTCTCGTCGTCCAACTTGTCTGCTCAGCACTGCTTACCAAGTATCGTTGAGGGCACTTTGGAGCAGATTGGTTTAGAGAGGATAAAAGTATCCTCCTAGCTTTTAAAAAAAAAAATAACATTAAACATGACATGTATTTCATACTTTAAGCAAACTCCAAAATTAACCAAAATGGTTATTTTGAGAAATTAGAATCTTGAGGTTAACCTCCACCTTTAGCAAAAAAACCTCTTAATAGAGAGTTTTTCTTGAGAAGAAGTTAGCTACTTTGTTTGGCGCACCAGATCCATTGATTTATTTTTATTTCACTGCGAGAGAACAAAACTGTCTTTTAAACTGTAGATATTTGAAAACCAACATGAACTTTTACAAACAGGGTAGGAAAATATCTGTCCTTATTAATCACTAATGTTGGACCCATTTTTGCTTTCCAAGAGTATCTCATCCTGTGGCGAGGTAAATGTTCCCTGATGAGAAGCCATTGTTCGTACCTTCTAAAGACAAGGTGACCCGGTCATAATTCTTGAAGCTTTTCATGAAATTGTGTGCTGTCCACAAATTGTCATGTTGTCAACTTTTGACTGTAGTGACAATGGACAACTGGACACCATGTGACTTGATGTCAATCATACCCATTTCTTCCATCCTTCTGTTGAGTTTACAGGAAAGTAAAGTAAGATGCAAACACATCGATGACCTGATCTTCCTAACTATTAACCCTTTATGTAATTTTTGACAGTCACAAAAATTGGAAAGAATGGGCACAATATATATATATATATATATATATATATATATATATATATTTATTTATTTTTTTTTTTTAAAAGAGCTAAACATGCAAAAATGGATGTTAAAAAAATAAACAATTCACTTCTTTTCTCCCCATTGGAATCACTTCATTCAGAATGGATAGAAGGCTTACAGTGTATTAGAATAAATAAGGAGTTAACGGAGATTCATGATACAAAAGAACAAGGATTGTTTGGCATCTGCAAATGTTTGAATTGCTTGTAATGGTCAACTGTTGAAGCTTTTGCAAATATACTAGTAGTCATAATATATCACATGTATAGAGTAAAAGTTCCTCAATCACTCAACAGTTAGTCTAAGGAGATAGGACGAGATGCTTGAACCCCCTTCAAGATAAAAACTTCATTTAACGTGGGATAACACAAAGAAAGCAGACAACAGTCTGGGCCGAGAAGTTTCCAAAAGTAAACATTCTGCTAAACCCTTACAATCCTTTGTGTATAATTAGAAGTATTAAGAATGTTTAAACACTCATCAGTAAAACATCAGCTACGAGATCTCAAAGTCCATTCTGTGCGAGAGGAACATGCTTACCCATACATTACAATGACATAGTTGGAAACCTAATATGTATCAGGCTTGTGGAAAAGTTGTGAGTGTTACATAGTTAAATAAAACACGTTTTAACAATTTTGAACAGGTGCCAAACCCCTTGAACACAAGAAACGCAAGCAACGTCAAAAAGTTGAAAATACTACATTTTACAGGTCAACACAGACTACGGAAAACAATTTAGTATTGTTAAATTGAAATATATAGCATATATGTACTAGAAACCCACCTGACGCGTGCCATGGGGACATTAACCCTAACTTCCTGGTCTCAGGGTCTGCATCTTATCCACATTATCTCCCTCCTGTTAAGTCGCTGATTGTGGTTGATTGGTTCAGGCAGCCTTTGTAAAGGTGGGTAGAGGAGACGGGAGAGAATGCCAGGGCATGCTGTTGATTCGTTTTGCTATAAGAAATAGTTACAGTGCCTATGGCTCTTGTTTCTCGCTTTCTTTTATGGAATCTTTTTTCTTTTTTTGTTACATAGTTGGCCATTTGCAAAACCTGCATTTCTAATTGGCGATTGCTGAGCCTCCAAAGAGAGAGTGTGTGTTTTGGAAACTGTAGTTCAGAAAAAAATGTCAATTGCCAAGAGGCCTGGTTCCAAAAAGTGAAGTGAATTTCTCCATACTAAGTGTGATTTTGAGTACGGGATGAAGGAAGAATGACCAGTGCCAAAAAGCCGGGGGACCATTTTATAACCTCGCGTCAACTTCTGAATTGATGAGAATCGTTTAGCGCGAGAATGGTCTTCAGGTGTTCTTTTTTTTGTTTGTTCTGGATTGCTTTCAACATATATTTATTGTGTTTTACTGTGAAAGTTTCCTTGCATCAACGGCCCCACGTATTGAATATATAACCACAGATGTTTGTTTTATCATCTTGACTGGTGCAGAAATCCTGAGATAAGTGTCCTGTTGGCTGGAGGGTTTTCAGGTTCGCACAACAACAATAGCTTTTAAAATCATTCGGAACCAGAGGAAACCAGGGTTCCAGCCTCTTATTCAACATTCAGTATGGACTCGTGGTATTATGAACAGTCCGCATGTTCTCACATGGGAGAAGAGCCATCTAAATACCTTTTAGGTATTTTAGGAAGGAATTATTTAATGTACATATCGCAAAATGTAAAGTGCATGGAAAAGGAAGAAAAATAAAGAAAACGAGACAAGGTGATAAGTATTAGCTTTTAAGCCAAGTAGATACTGGGCAATTATTACAGAGTCAATGAGCTCTAGTTCAACCCATCAATAAATGATGTCTACATTAAAGTTTAAAGCATTGAAATGACCCAGTGTCTGTTGACCGGTGGTGAGTATCCGTTTAGTTACTCCGGCAAAGCAGCTTCCAGTGGAAATGAAACCTCTTATAAACCATCCATGCCATTGGACTACAAGCAAGACGATGAGATAAAAGAGTCCAAGGGGCTGTGTAAAGTATTTCACATGTAAAAAAAACTCTCCAGGACACGAGAAACAGAGGGTCTTCCAAATTTTAAGCCTTGTTAAAGTCCCCTTTTAAAAAAACCAACAAATATTGTTCTTTTAAAAAACAACTTTTGCCTTAAGTACCGTACCCATTTGCGGTAGAAATCATGGCAGGAGCAGTGAGAAAAAAAATTGGTTGAATTTTGAGAATATTGGTCAACTGAGAGACACCAGCTTAAAAAAAACTATTTTTTTTTTTTCTGGAGAAGCTGAACTCATTTGTAATCTTTAATGTCTCTTCAAATTGCGGGTCTCGTGTTCATTTCCAGTTTTTGCTGTCTTTTTTTTTTCCAGGTTAACGTTGTCATGTTATAAGCGATGGTTTTGTTGTAAAGAATTTGGGCTCCTCGGAGTCACAAAAGCAGCCAGCTCAGTATAAGATTACGGCATGTAGCGTGCATCTGTTTTGCATGGCATGGTAGGTGAAATCCATCACTGGGCTTTTATTTATAAGCTCCACAAATCTCTATAAATCTGGGCAAGATTTCCCTATAACAGTGATGAATTGAGGAGCTTTGAAACAGAAATAGTTCAGGTAATTTCAACATCGGATTCTTGCACTATTTCCGTGAAATAAGGTAACGCTGTTTTCTGTTTTAAAGTGCCCCCGTCACCAAAATTTGATCTTAATCAGTAGAGTTTAAATGCCTATGAATGTTAAGCAACTTTTAACAAATCATGCGAGGGTAAAGATATCTGGAATAAATTCCCTTAAAAGGTGAACAAAAGTACTGTAATATGTATTAATTAAACCTGAAAATAATCACTTACATTTAGCTGAAGCTGCATCTCCGCAGCTGCAGCAGAACCCCTCCGTGGTCCGAGATTGCACACCACCGATTGGCTACATGAAGCAGCCAATCATTGGCCGGAAAGTATTCCCTCTGAAATGAATGTTAAAGATCGGTCTGTTCCCTGTTAATAGTTTCGGAACCCTCAGAACTTTCATGAATGCCGGCGAGACATTTATCAAACCTCCCAACCTGGTTGAGGTATATAGTTTGTGCTTTTATTAGTCTGCATTTTATAAACGATTATGAGAATAACAATCTGAATCTAAAAGAGTCTGCGCCGTAAAATGTTTCATAGCCCTGATTTAGAGCTGGTATTCTGCTGGCAGGACTATTAATAATGCTTTATAGCCAATTAAAACATTATAGAGTTAATTTAAAACAGCCCTGCTGGATATCCACATACTGCTGTCCCGACCACTAGCTATGCCTCCGAACAGGCCCAGACTGGCCATCTGGCTCGCCAGACAAACGCTTATATTTTATTTAGCCGCTCGATCTATCCGGCAGATCATGCTACGTGAGCGTAAAAACATGGTATGCGGCCACACAGATCCAACCGTTGGCATCCTCTTACATCATCAAGCAGACGGTGTCCTTAACCCCTTAAGGACAATGGGTGGTCCCAAAACCCATTGAAAACAATGCATTTTCATTAAGGGGTTAATGTGCCATGGCTTCCCTGTCATTGCCAATCCAGCTTCAAAATAAATCTGCCGGGTCATCCAACCGAACCCCAGTTTCATATATTTATCTTTCGGTTTCATATAAGAAACCTCATTTGACACGACACCATGGACAATATTCCAGCTTACTCCTACCTAGGCCACAGCTAACCTTGTTTTCTCATAAAAAACAAAATGAGAAATTCGATTTATCCACAGACAGGAAAAATTGAGGAGAAAAAATGTAATTCCTTTGATGTGCGATTTTATTAATTTCATGTGAAGCTTCCTCTGAATACTTTTACTGACCAGGAATGCTGTGGGAACCGGTCGTTCCAGAATACATTATTCTTTCTTGTCTTCTCACTCTTGTTGTAAATGTTCTCAAAGCACGTCTGTGTGTCTCCGTAATATCCGTCTGTATCTATCTGCGCAACAAAATAATGTCATAGAATATTAGCCATTGTCAAAATCTTGGGAACATTTTATGTTTCAAATAATGAATAACCCCCCAACTACCCACCCACCCAACCAACCAACCTCCCTATGCCTTAAAGGTCTGTATCTAGACAATCGAGAAAAGAGGGAAAGGAATGCAGAACTTGATGACGGCTTAAAACGGCTCTATTTGTTAACAAAAAAAACATGTTAATGTGTTTTTGTGTACACTGCTGTTTTGGAGGGACCCTGGTGCGTTAAAAACGTTTAGGAGAAACCTGGGTTTGTAAACCACTAGAATAGTTAATTTAATATCTTGGAATTTTTTGTCAGTACTTTTTCTTTTTTTTTTTGGTGGGAAAATTTGTTGCAAGCATCAGTGGGTTTAAATTGGCCCCTTATCACCTAGTTAATCCTCATCCAGAAACGCCTGAGCGTAATCAGCGCAGCCGCCTGTACCACGGGCTGTAGCCCTACTCTAGACAACAGCTGTGTTTTTTAATGCCCAGGAATGTGGCTGTTTGTGGATTAAGTTGGAAAAAAGGCAGAGCAGAAGAAAGAGGGAGAGATGGGCTGTTTTTTTAGGCACAAGATGGTACATTCACCAAACTATAAATTGTGGTATTTCAGTCCAGCAACGGGGAAAAAATACCACTATTCGGGAAATGAACCTTAGCTGAGCTTGGCTGCTCAGGCCAGTGTTGGGCAACAGTTGCTTAGACATATTTGTGAAGACATGGGAGTTTTTTTTCGCCCCAGGAGCGTAAAAATTACATTTATGTGTGTGTTTTCACTGAATCTACTTGAAATGGCATGTGTTGCCTTTCCAGCTCACTGGGAGAAGGAATGTATTCTTCATACTTGAGTTTTATAGCTCTGCAGGAAGCCCAGACCATCCTCCTTGAGATGCCACGTCATCAGTTAAGACTTAGGCCTTCTCCATAGCTGTATAGCCACGACAGCCTATAACGGTGGCATTAATATCTCCTTTTCATTGAAGTCATCTGGTGACCAGTATGGTGGTACAATGGGGATTATGTTCAATATAAAGAGTAATTTTGTTGCAAAGTTCGAAACATGGTTGTATGGAATTGGTCCACTCAGTAGGAAGATTTACTCATTTGCTATAGGGGGTAAGGCTACTTTTCAAACTCTATGCCAGAATCACTTTTAATACAATGCGTTGTGTTGGGGGTTTGACAATAATCTCTGCACCCCTGGATTTTGTAGTTCATATTTTAGGACTGGTTCACAGTTTTATCTAGAGGTAACACTTACTGTTACTTAAACACAATAATAATAAGTTAATGTGCACTAAGATCATCCATCAGTAGGAATTATTTCAGGTTTTTAGCATCATTAGGTAACTTATTAAAAGTGTTGAACTTATACTTCTTTTTAATGAGATATAATCCCCAATGGTGGCAGTAGATATTACAAAGGCATTGTCAACATGCAAATATACTTATGTAAATATAGTTTCTTATTACTGAAATATTAAAAGGGATGGTGCGTCCATAAATATGACACCATTAGGCTCTGTGCTACTAGCGGTGCCACTGCTAATATTCTCTTCTCTGATAGATGCATCACATATGACATCTTCCTGTCCGTCAGACCTGAGTCTATGGTTGCTTGATGGATATGGCCGACATTGTTATATAGACAATTGGACTAAGGCTGATGAGTTAACTGGATGAGTTGCTCAGGTGTAAAAGGGCACCAGTTGGTCAAACATTGTTGGTCTTGTGATAAAACCCAAGAGCTGCCTCTGCTTATCATTTGCTTGTCATTTTTGATCCTATGGCACCAAATTCCTTTAATTTAATATATATATATATCTGCTCCTTTTCTCAGGCTTGACATTTCTTCTTCAGACCATTGTGTCTAGGAGAACAGACTGTGCCTTCTCATCACTTCTCCCTTGAAGCAATTCTAAATAATTATTCACTTCCTACCATTACATGAGGTTGGAAATTAACCTACTATTTAATTTCACTGTTGCATTTGTAACATTTGTGATACTAATTAGAACCAATTTACAGAGTGTAACCTTATATCACAAAAAAAAGAAGATGTTTAAATGTTTCCTGAGGAAGCCATTTAGTAAAATCTGGTTTCAGATACATAAGTAATTGATTTGATTTACACAGATTGTGGCAATCCTGGAGATTAAACCATAATTAGTATTAATTGCATTGGAATAATTGTTTTTTGGGGATAATTATGAAATCACCCCAACCCTTCTTTGTTGGAGACACTAAAAAGGGATGGTCCTTGATAATGCATAGTGGAGTCAGGGAGTTCAAATGCTTAATTCACCTTGATATTTCACGTGTGCTTAGTAAAGCCTCTACGGGCCAAGTTTTTTTTTTTTAGCTTAGAGCAGAAGAGAGGACATCCGCCCCCATGGTCCAGACTTGCGATCCGGAACCGTAGGCAAATGCCTGGTGGGCTGCTGGACATAGGCATTGCATACTCAACCATAAAAATGTAGCGTGTGGTTGCTCATATATCCAGCCGTCGCCAGCACCTACGTCTTCACCTTGTGATCGCCAGTCCGGAGATTGACCTCATTGACGCCTCTAGTACATAAAGATGTTTTCATTAATGGCCAAATGGCCCCATATGCGGCCTTGATGCCATAAATCTTGCATTAAAAAATGAAATATCCTTTTGTATGAACCAGTAGACCGAACTTCTTAGATGAACTCAGCTTTAACCTAACTCATGCAACTGAACTCACGAATCCCCATTGATGTTGGCTGTGAGGAATCCAGCTAGCGGTGAATTTGTCAAGGGCTTACGGCCAAGTTCAGCTCGAGTGCACTATATCTGTACTTAATTTGCCCTGAGATTTAGCTTTCTGACTCGGTGCCTAAAACACAAGGATATTTGGTTCAACCCTATCATTTTCTCAAAAGATCCAACTTTTCACTTGGTTTCCGTAGATACTTTGCAGCTAAAACATTGTATATCACTCACGTGCTCCTTAAGTCCTTTCAAATCTGCAAAATACGGTGTCCCGGTGAAAAAGTAGACAAGTTGGCAAACTTTGAAGTTGCTTTGTAATCTGATTTTTATAGTATGTGCTGCTTTTACTTTGCTATGACTCCCTCCGGCCATTTCAATGTTAATTTATGAGGCTTTTATTTTTGTTTGAGTAGATGCTTGAGACAAAAGTCCTGAAATATTGTTGCAGCATCATGGCTCTGCATCTTATTCCATTTTATATGATTTCGTAGATTTATTTATTCATGAATGTATTATGGTATTCATTCGCCCCTTAGGTACCATTCCTTTCCAAATCCCTTCTTTCTCTGTATTATTCTTTTAAGCTGTGAACACATATCTAGGTTTTCTTGTTGTATCTAGAGTTTTCGAGCAGGCCAGCCGTGTCCTATAACAAGGATAACACCGGAATAAAGACCGTGAGGTTTATTCACTAAGCAGTGAGAAGTCGGTGAGCTAAGAATGATCCCATCTTGCCAAATTAACTTTGTGTTAGAAAGGTTATTCAAAGGTTGTCTGACTGTAAGCCTTAGGAAGTCTTCCTTGGAAGAACATGAGTCTCAAGCAATAAACCTCAAGGTCTACAAACAGACCTTGAATTATGTAGGTTTTTGTCCCATGAAACATTAAAAAAATTCAAACATTAAAGGTGCAGTTCCACCTACTCTGCTAAATGTTAACACTTTTCGAACGTAATGCATTATTGGAAATATTTTTTCTTAGTACTATTTAATGTCCAAACCCCTCTCAGAAACAGTTCTTAAATCAAGTAAGATTTATTCGTGTTCATATTTTTTAGCTGGGGTCAATGGTCACGTCACACGATACCAGACCCTGATAGGTTGCTGCTATAAAAACAGAAAAGGCTTGTTAAATGCTCCTGGGAGAAGAAAACCTGCTAAGGTTAAATTGTTTAATGTGCTACAGAATGTTTTGTCTATACGGACCAGCACCTTCAAATATAGTGCGATGTCGTGAATATTCGAGTCACGGTATCATACGTTTCTTAATGATACTTTGTTTCCATGTGATGTCATAGATTTCATTGGAAGCAAATAAGAACCATCTAGTCTGCCAGATTGTCCTGCTGTAAAGACTCAAACCTTAATCAGTTGTTGGTCTCGTCTTAGATTCAAGAGCCATATGCCTATCCCATGCATGTTTAAATCCCCCCCCCCATATCAGTATCCAATGCAGAGTATAAGCCATTGTACTGCCCCACAAACAAAGCCACACAACCTAAAACTGGCTCTCCGTAGCCTACTCTGGGAAGTTGGCAGGTATGAGCATGTCTTAGGGAAAAAGTACCAATCGTATTCATCTTAAAGGAACAGCTATATCAAAATGTTGACGTTTTCATGTGACTGATCCATTATTGTCGATATAAGCCTCTCCCGCCTCCCTGTGTTCTCTGGAATTTCTGCCCCTTTTAATTTCATGGCGCATTAGCTTGGAAAGTAGCCTAGCATGCCAATGGCACAGACAGGGGGCACCATGGAAAGTGAATGAGCGGCAAGAAATTGTGTTTCTAACCAACGCTTATTCAGCTGAACGAAGAAATACCTCTGAAAGGACGTGACTGTCCCTTTAACAATAAAACAAGAAAAAAACCAACTTTTTTTCTGAAATATTTAGTCATACATTAACAAATAGCTAGGGATTATGTATATAACACAATGGCATGAGGTAAGTACAGGGTATGTTCATTTAGCCAAATGAAATAGGATTCCAGCTTCACACACAAATAAATAATTCAAGTGCATAGCTGCCAAAATCCTTGTATTTCATGAAAACGGACACTGTTGTGAAACTTTGAAAATATGCAACACTGTCAAAGGCTGCCCATAAAGCGCTACCAATAATAATAACTTAAAAATGTGGGGCTTCTCCTTTAATATTTTCAGACCCGGCAAGGCCTCTCTCGCAAAGGAAGGGGAAAATCTAACATGTTGGAAACACATACGTGTCATCGTTTCTTTGTCGGCTCCCTTTGACAAGTTTAAACGAAGCCAGGTTAGAATGCCAGGGAGTATAAAATGTATCAAAATATGAGGAATGAAGACAGATGGATTAAAATATTCAAGGGTTCTCTGTCATCCAAAAAACACAAAGTGCGATCCTAAAACGGCTATTAGTTTAGTGGTTTCAGGAAGGCAGCTGGTTACATAATGTGCTGATATTTGTATTCAAGTCACTCTTCAACCCTACTTTTCCATCGAAAAACCTGCGTATAAATTTCTGCACAAGTGCAGAACTGAGACAGAGAAAGAGAGAACAAACAAGAGTATGTGTCATTAATCATCAACACAATAATAATAAAACAATAAAAAATATATATATAATACTAAAGCAAAGTACCGAAATATGTGGTGATACCTTTTTTTAAGTAGACCGACATTTAGTTCTTAGTATAAGCTTTTAAGAGTATCAACCTCCCTTCATCAAGTCCAAAATAATACTAAACAAAAGACATTATTTGTGGTGGTATATATGGTGTTGGTATATATGGTGGTAAAAAAACCCCCAATACGGTATAGATCAAAGCATTAGGCAACGTAAGAAGGCAATGCAACAAAGCATCAGAACGAGCAAGCAGTGTTTTTTTTTTAAGCAGAAGAGAGAGAGGGCGCCAAGTGGTTTTTCGTTTACCAAGGTGTCAGTACCCGCTCCGCACCCCTCTCTCTCCTCTGCGAGCCCTCTAGCTCGGTCTCGGTGCCAGCTTGTAATGCTGAGCACCGGAAGATTGCGTCATTTCCGGCGCTCAGCATTACAAGCCGGCACCGAGACCGAGCAGGGAGACTCGCTGCAGGACTGCTGAAAGGTAAGTACAAACGGGGACAGGGTAGATAATAGGGAGGGAGGGAGAGTAAGGTTAGATAACGGGGGGTGGTAGCAGAGGAAGGGTAGATAATGGTGGGGGCGGCATTTTAAACTTCGCCCCAGGCGGCATTATGTCTTGGGCCAGCCCTGGTTCTGTCACTTTACAGATCTCTGGTCAGACCTCACCTAGAGTATTGTGTACGATTCTGGAGACCTCATCTACAGGAGGATCTAGACATTCTGGAAGGAGTTCAGTGGAGGATGACTTAAATAGTAATGGTTTGCAGGATAAAAACTAATGCATGCTATATATGTATAGCTTGGAGGAAAGAAGAGAGAGAGGGGATGTAATAGAATTTTCTAAATACGTAAAGGGATTTAATAATGTCCAGGAGAGAAGTTTATTTCAAAGGAGGAGGAGACATGTTAGAAGAAGAGGTCACAATCTAAAACCAGAGGGTCACGTAATGAAAGGGAGAGTGATAGATAACTGGAAAACCCTCCCAGCAGGAGAGGTTCATACAGTGAGGGTATTTAACATGAATGGGATAGACAGGAACCTAAGACAAGACCAAGGCAAAATGGGTCCTATCCAACGTCAAATTCTATATTGTTATAGAATTCTATATTGCTATGTAAAAACAGTACTTTTCCAGCTGTCCGGTGTAATTACGGAGTTGACGGGTTACTTTTTGTACAGTCCAGGGCTTTGATATCCTTGTTGTAAAAATAATATTCCTTTGTCACGTTCTCCTGAATAATTCTTCTAAGTAAGAATATAACCGTATGTGATCCAGTTTAATGTTTGGACAGCATGATAATCCCTTTCTCAGGTTCTGACAAGTCGTAATCGGAAAGGTTTACAATTGCTGAGCTGGCTGTGTCGTATTCTAGGTGATATATTGCAGTAATATTATAGATGATAGACCTGAGCGGCTATGGAGTGCTCCCTGAGAGAAGTGCTTGCTGAATTTGATGTAACATTTTTTGATTCACAATTATAATGTAACTGACAGCCAAGCTTCGTGGATTACAGTTCAGTTAACCATTTTATGCAAGTTTTAGTGTTACATATATATTATACCCCCATCTAAGACAGGGGTACTTCCTTGACTATATATCGTTATCAAACTCTCTTAAATTGGGTAAAGCTGGGGTTTCATTGGCAAAGGTTAAGGTCTGGAGGCGAGGAGGTCAATCGTCAGTCAGCTGGGAGCTGCTAGGAGCTCCTATAAAGGGAATAAGCTTAGTCCTTCTATGAACTTTCCTTGGGCTTGTTTTCTTTTTTCTTTCCTTTAGCATTATAACCCTCACAGCTGTTGGTATTTCTCCCCAGGCTGGGGGTATAGTGGGGTATAGTGGATTACACCCGTGCCGAGCTTTGGAACACCCCTGTGATTGTGCTGCGGTTGGCATGTTTCTGGTTGTGATGGTAAAATGACTATGTTATGTAAATGTTTCATAGTGTGTAATGGAAAGGTTGGCATGGGATGTTGCTTTGCTATGCTCCATTCCCTCAGTACGCTTAATTAATTCTAATCGGTGATTTTTGGAGCAGGTTAAGGGTTTATTAGACCTACAATAATGCTTGTTGTATTGATAGATATGTTGTACAGTATCTTGTTCTATAATATTTAAGATGTGTGGCCCATATGTCCTTTTTGGATACCCCTAAGATGATCAAATTAAGAAAGGAACAGCATAACACTGCCCAGAGGCCCCACATCATAACCAGGGTCTATATGTAGAGAAAAGGCAAGGACTAGGGGTGCCATCTGTCCAGGGTTCATTTGGAGTCAAAATGTTCTTTCTCTCCTCTCCTTTTCCTTCTCTCTTTACTTCATCTCTTTCTTTTCTCTCTGTCTTTCTCTATCCCCTCTCCTTCTTCTTCTTGTTTCTGCTCTTCTGTCATCCTCCTCTCTCTAGCTTCTCACTTTTTCTATCTCTTCACTTGTGTCTTTCCTCTATCTTTCTCTTTTCCTTTTTTTATTTTCTCTGCTCTTAATTTTCTCTTTCCCCTCCTCTTTCTCCCCTCATCATTCTAAATTTTCACTCCTATCTCTTTATTCTTTCTCTTCTCATTTGTATCTTGTCTCCGCTCCCATTTTCTTTCTTTTGTTTTTGTGTCTCTCCTCTGCATTCTCCATTACACCAAACATTTTAGCTGTCATAGGTAAAACTACGCCCATGGCCACATCCCTGCAACCACCCCAGGAATGACCTTCCAACCAGCGTCCATGAGATGGCCTGGTAAACCTTATCAAAGACAGTCTTTCAGTATGTACATGAAAGTATGTCATATAAAGTGCAGTGTGTTGTAATGGAAATAAAGTGTGTGATTCCCATTCTATACATACAGGAATGTAAAAAGTGTAAGGATTCTCCTATGGAATGTATGGACCGGTATTCTACTCCGTTTATAAGCATGTTGTGTGATCGCTTCTGAAATAAGGAAAAAAAAAACATAGTCCTTACCCCTACCAATGCACCTCGCCTGCTTACCCAGCCTTCCCAGTACACTGTAGAATGTATCTGTGGTACATGGACTGATTATCTTGGCATACATTTCTTTGCAAGATGTTCAGTGCAAGAAGCCAAACCAGTGACCCCTAAACAGATTTAGGAGCTGCAGCTGAACATAGATTCACTTTTATTTTTAAACTCACACTGAGAATAATTTGCATTTAAATCTTGATTTAATGCTGCAATACTAGATATGCTTTTTTTTCCCGTCAAAAGACTCTTTACTCTTCTGTATTTGAATAAGGGCTTTTTTCTAAAGCTGAACACTAAATAGTGGCAAAAATTAAATAGGGGGAGGGTAGTTCATCCATTCCAGCACTTTTAGTTAAGCATTAAAGACTGATGTGTCACTCTGCTAAATATATTTATATAAGTGTAGAAACATATATAGTAAAAATGTGTTATGGTCATTGTATTCATACTAAACACAATGCATATATTTTCAATTCTCTTCAGTATATTACAATCTTATTGTGTGTAATATAAACAGAATGTCACATAATCCCCTCTTTACAAGTATGACAGGCCTTTCATTTCTGAAAAACTCATTTATTCACTAACATAGAAGTTGTTTGCAAATGCATGCACCTTTAAATCTTGCTGCCTTCGGGTGAGGGCATGTGAGATTAATGGAAACTTGCATGTCCTTGCCTGAAAATTGCTCCCCAACTTCAACAGCTAGTCAGTGCCATCATTGCCCCCAAACAACTTGTCAGTGCCTTCTTTGACCTTTGCTCCCCCTTCCAATATACAATACATGTAAACACACTTACGCAAATGACACACACTTACTCACTAACACACACTCCATCTCACCCCACTTACACATACATACTCACAAACACAGTAAGTTAGTAAGGGGGGGGGGGAGTCACTCAGCTGTTTTCATGAAAAACAAGGACATTTCTAGCTGTAACACAATTGCAAATGTGTTAGCCTTTTAAACTTAAACTTGGATTGGAGTGTTGGGAGTGATAAACGGGCCTCTGTACGCCTATAAAGACATTCCATTGAAAACCAGCCGTTTCCAGCTACAATAGTCATTTATGACATTAACCCCGTCTGCGCTGGATTTCTGATCCATTTCATGTTTTTATTTTAATAGACCAAATTTCATTTTCTTTCAAAAAAATGTAAAATAGAATAGGATATTTTAAGGTGACCCCAAACTTTTGAACGGTAGCATACATGCTAAATTAGAACAAAAAAAATGCTGGAAAACCTAATATACAAATATTATTTGGTCCAAATGTATCATAAGTAACCATTCTCGAACCGTCCAAAATAAGGATAAATTATGTGTATTTTACAAGAGATTTTAGAATAATTTATTTTGCCGGATGAGATCTATGAAGGTGACAGCTCCAGACTGCTGAGTGAGTTAAGCTTGACATTCTTATCTGTGTAAGCGGCTGCTGGCCTGTCATCTCTCACCTGCTCTACTAAGTAAGTCTGAGTTTTCCCCCGTGACTAATATCCCTCATGTCACATCACAGCTTGTAGTTAGGCCAGTGACCTATGAGCCCTGATCCCTGAACAAATTGTTCCATTAAATTGGTAATTAATCAGCTACAGCAGCATACATCACCGGCTGAATAATACACATACTTCGTATCTGCCGGTGATATGCTAGGCCTGGTTTGTTAAGACTAAGGTTTTCATAAGGACAAGAAGCTCACTGCTCGTTCTCTGAATTATTGCTATAGATTTTTTTTGTTTCAATACATTCTATTTTCATATTTCCTAGTAATATAAAACTGTGTGGGGTAAGGTAAGTGGTTGACCAGACTGGTGGACTTGAGATGACATTTGTGGGGCTCTTGTCCCAGATCAGTTTTTTTTGGGTAATAGACCTCATTTTCATAGAAAGAAACGTACCAATAAAGAACTAGCAGTAGAAAAAATCATCCCTCGAACTAAAAGGCTAGCATCCAATAAATAACATGCGTACGTCTTGAGTGAGTTGGAGGTGCAGTTTGGCATCATGCCACCAGGCATGTGCCCAATGGCCAGTCCAGGCTTGGATTGTGGGCTATGTCAAGAAACCAATAGGAAAACTAATTTTTTCTCATATGACAGCAAAAAAGCTCCTTTTTGCTATGAAGTATTGTTCTTCAACAGTGTATTTTGTCAACAGTCCAAAAATCTATTTTTTTAAATATATATTTTTTTAATTTCGAAATGTTATACATGTTTTCATGTCTTGTTCTAGCACTACATTTGAGAACAGTAGTTCTTCATAGTCTTCTAGCTTGTCATATGTTACATTGTGTAAATTGTTGTTGCTAAATAAATCAGAGTTTTTGTTAAGGTTTTTTTTTTTAAATTAACAGTTTTATTTGGTTTCACAAAGTTAAAGATACAAAGACAGAGGGGTGGAATAAACAAGAAAAATCAAGCTACAGTACAGCTCCACACGGAAACCATGTGGGGAGTATCTTAAATATATTGGAAAGGGTCTCTATAAAGAAAAATATACAAGGAGGCCGAGAAATACATTATCACTTGTCTGGAAAGATTCTGCATGGGCCACATCCTCCGCGTAATAAAAATAACTTTATGGGAACTCTATATGTCAGAGTGGCCAACGATTTAAAAGCCACATTTTCCGAAAGACTTTACAGATGGTCGGTCACAGTGCGCCGGTGACTAGGTGACAATACAGATATATAGCTTGGCGCCTTGAGAACTTGCATACGGAGACATACAAGCAGCCCTACAGATATTCCTGCTCCATAAAACCACGTGAATCATACAACAACATGGTAAACATGCTTAATTTTGAACACATGTTTGGGAAGAGCTCGGAATATTAACCCTATGAGTGTTAAATCTGTGGAGCCATGCATGTGAGATACTTGGCTTTTCAGGAATCCGTACTCCCTCGGCAGTTAGAGGATTAAAAAACAAACCAGGGGCTTGAAGTAGGTTCACACTCTGGGAAAAAATACCAGGAAGGAAGGCTATTTAGATAATGACCCAAAATTGAGGACTGTTCCTGGAAAGGGTAACATCCTGGATATCAAAACAAACTAATATACACATTAGAACAAAACAAAAAAATGATATGCAAAGCCAGTCCATGCTGAGTATGGAGGAACCTGTAGTGAAACATAACAAGCTCCTGTGTATCTTGGGGGGAAAAACGAGCAGATGTGGTTTTTATAACACACCAGGTCTCATTTTATGGCGTGTAGTCCAGAGAAGAGAGAAACAGTTAACAGGGGGAAGGGAAGGATTCTTGGTTGAATCATGAAGATCTTTAAGGAGAGTTAGACTACCAGTAGAATCTTAGTCGTTGCGTTTCCGACGAAAAGAATGACAACTTTACATCTAGGTTGACACAGATTGGGATAGCAAGGTCTTCTTCTGCATGTTTGCTAAACCCTTATAAGCCTGTAAAGGAACACATGAAGCTGTATGGATGTTCCATCCACCCTTGACTGCCATTGACATGACACTGGTGTAGTATATTAAAGGCACAAGATTAATGGTCATGGCCAACAACGAGAGGGTGACCTGGTCTGCTCAAGCGAGAGCGTTGAAACCCACAAATTCTACCTTTAGTGAATAAACCCTGACATTTCTTTTATTACTTTGCAACAAATTCATAGTTATTTTTTGTAATACATTTACAATTTTCAGCTCTTTTTATGCATTTTGTTACTTGTGACTTCCTAGAAAGACATCGGCAGAATAAAGGGGGACAGAAGGATTTGGGGACTATCTCTCCTAAAGCAAGGTCCTCGGGAGGCACGGTCCTTCGTAGTTAATTGTAAATATGGGGAGTTGTCTAGAAAGTCAGTTTTATTTCTGTATTATAGCGAAGGCAGCTCAGACCTTTGTAATTTGTAAATGAGAGAATCCAGGAACACAAAGTGAGCCTCTCTGCTTACCGAAGGGTTAAACCGTCCGCCTGTAATTATGCAGCACAGCTGGAACACCTGAATAGGATTAGTGACTTGTTTTCTAAATTCAGTTATGTATTAGCTGGATTAAAATGAAATATATTTAAGTTGATACATGTAATAATAATTATAGTTCTGCAAATTGAAATAGGGGTAGAAAAAAAATATAAAAATCACAGTTCTGCACTCTTGAAGCCAGATGGTAAATGTCATAATTTGGAGGCACAGAAACAAAAATATAGCAAATAATTTGGGTGAAAGCCAATTTTTTATTTTTTATTACTTCTGCCACATTAACAAGTAATTCCTTTTGGCACAAGAACGTTCTGGCTCTGGGCAGCAATTATTTTTTTATTTTTATGGATACCTTTGTACAGTAAATAACCTTTACAGAGATAAATAGTGACATTAACTAGATTTGTCCAATGTGTATATAAGTTTTTCTTTTTAGATTTCCCCTTATAAAGAAGACCCAATTATTATTTGGAAAGAATTTAGAAATGGCTTCATGGCTATGCTAATGAAGTCTGTTCCTCTATAGGCTTCATTAGTCAGAGTGGGCGATTAAGACAGAGCCATTCTTTTGTTTACCACAAGGCAGTACGATAAAATGTTTTTTTAATCAGATATTAGTAATTATCAATTTGGTGGCAGCTCCACCTAAATACTACCTCCTCCATTAGTCGCTGCGTATTAAACCAGAAGCTGAGCTTTAGTGGATAGCCGCTGGTGCCGCTGGGGTTCTCAGCATAACCCCCCCTTCCCACGCTGTGTATTCCATTTATTTAGTAGTAAAAGCCAAGCAGATTAAGTCATCTTGCATTATCACACATGTTTCTTTGTTTAAAAAAGTTAATTAGACAAATTGAAAACCGAAGCGCTGCTTATTACACTGACATTATGCAGAAGCACGATAAAAATAATTACATTTCAATTTCCTTGCCTGGAGCTAGGGACACATAATGCCATCCTGAATAATTCCCCTTTTCGAGTTGTGCAATATCTTGAGAATGTCTTGTCTCTGCCACTTACTTCAGTTCTACATCAAAATATCGTTTTAACGTGTTCAATGTGATGGTTTCCAGACTTTGTGACACTTGTGTGAAATCATAAATTCAAAGGATATTTGTTTGTTCTTACTTTTTTAGCGTTCCGATTTTTTTTTTTTCCTTTCTGACCGTAGTAAATAAGGAGCTGATTTTAAAATAATCTACCCTGGAGCCTCGTCTGTAAAGTATAGTCGACGTATTGTCTGGTATCATACAGCTTTTGCAAACAAACCTTAAAAATCTTGGGATTGTAATGGGCTGACGGGAGAGTGTTACATTACATTATTTATTTCCATCCGTTATTGATGATCTGTTTTCTCAAGTGAGCCAAAATAAAGCCTACATTGTTTTTTGCAAGGTTATCATTAGCGAGTGGAAAAAAACTTGCATCTACTTAACTCTTGGAAAGCTACATAGTACACCCTACGCCGAAGATGCTCATTAAGACTATCCATTGGCACGGGGCCGGATCCTGTTCAAACATGAGGAAGACATGTTCGCTGCAGAGTAAATAGTGGTTGGAGATGATTATACATTTTATAAACCAATGTTGTATCTCAGCGTCTTCAGTGCCAGATTTCTTCCTGTGGTGTGACCCACTTGGAGGACACAAGCTTTATAACCGAGTTGGATCAAGGAACTCCAACTGCCGTAGATAATGACTACTAACAGAACTGGCCATGTGTCTTGGGAATCATAGCCCACACAGCTTGAATGTTGGAGGTTGACTATCCTTGGTACGTATACCATGCTTTTCTGTACCTGAGCGGGTTCTTGTCGACATACAGCAAACTCTAATTTATGGAATTCTTTGTTGAGTACTAGGGCAGGAAGTACACATTGTTGTCTCTCAACTTCTAGTTAAATTACCAGATGTTAGACAACCGGCTGATGTGCAAAATGTTTCCAAAGAGTAACGTTAAAGAGGGAATCATGTTTTTTTTTTGCAATCAGTTTCTCCAGGATAAATGAAGTGGAACAGAACCATTAATGACTGCATTCAGAAGATGAACCCATGACATCAGAATCCTGATAATTGTTTGTTGTGTTTCAATAAGAGTCATCGGGATACTGATTTCAATAGTCACGGTTCTGTTCCACTAAGAAGACTATTAAAGTGTCTTAGCAGATCTAGCATTTTACTCTTTTCATGTTCAGTCACACAATAATAACACACGTTATGTTAAGCTTTTTTTCAGTTTATATGGTAACACTCCATAAGTACTTGCTTTTATTGGTTAACATGGAAGTTGAGCATTTACTTATAAATTAAGAACAAAGCAAGACTTTCCATGATTAAATAATTATTTCTGGAATGAATATGGATATTGATATTCAGCATCTGGTGGCCCATTGAATTGCGCGTTCAGGAGGAAGCCCACATCCTCTGACATTTCAGGTATCCAAATCATGACACATTCGTTGGTGGTTGTTGTCAGAGACGGGTGGAGTTGGGTTTAGGTAGAGTGGTAGCGGGATCGGTAGACCATGTGGGAGATGTGATTGTGGTATGTGTTGCAAAAGAACCCATATCTTAACCAATGTCATGGCTTCCTGGGCTGGTCAGGGGAGATTAGATGATCTCACTAACCAGTAGGCTCAATATTCTTGGTGAGATGAAGGTGAGAGCGTAGAAAGAGCGTAGAAAGAGACCTTGCCCTTGTAATCATGCCTATTTATACCCCTTTATATTTGGTTAGGGTATACGTTAAGGAATCCTATTGGAGTAGTCATAGGATAGACCGGCATTCCACAGAAGACCCTCTAAGCAACGTCACTTAATTGATACCATATGTTCCTAGCACTCAAGTTGCATTCAGCCCTAAAATGTGCAGAACAAAATAAAAGTATAAATATGATTTCTTACACAGCCCATGATCCCCACTGTCCTCAAAAGTGTTTTCGGCAGGGCAGTGCTTGAAAAATTCTGGGTGGTTGGAAGGTATGGGTAATTTTGGGGAAGTGAACATCATCTTTTGAATTTTGTGAGTTGCCAAATTCCATAATTGTGGTCACAGGTTGCATATGTAGGGCCGCATGCTACGTTTTGGCATTTGGCAGGGCATATCCAGCCGGTGGCCGCATACTGCAGCAGCAGCAGATCCGTATGCAGATCCGTAGGTCAGTATGCAACACTGATGGCCCACCAAGTGTTTGCCAGATGGCCAGTCCAGGCCTGCCTTAACCTATAATCTCCAGGTGAAAACCATAGCGTTCCCCAGCATGGTCCTGAGGAACACAGTGAAGATCCACTTCTGGAGACCCCACGGTTTCTAGCTCCCTTGTCAAACTATCTCCATCGCCACCCTACTGCATGAAGTTTCTTGTTAACATAAGGAATAACCCCAATAACACCATAAGGACACACGGATGAGCACAGCATCTGCCTACTTTGCAGGCCTCAGCTTGCCTTAAACTAAAAATGTCTATAAAATCCGCCAAAAATGCAAAGGAGGGTTAAATGCTATTAATTACGTTATATCTGTGATTGCGCCAATTCTCCTTAGCATAAGGGACAGCTATGTATCTATAGATAAAAACGAGCTTGGGATACTGTGAAAAGTTGATGTTTTTTTATTTATTTCATGACTTTTGGGAAGTTTAAATTACTGTATTCTGTTTTGTAATGACACAGAACACACTTTTATTATATGAAGAAATGACGTACCTCTTTAGCTACAGGGTAACCAAAAATGTAATATAAAACAAACAAAAAAATATCATCTTTAGTTTATTGGAGCAATTTGTAGACAGATGGCTAACATTTGTGGGGGGGAAACCAGCTTTTTCTGTTTTGGATATAATAGAAAAAGTAAATTTCCCAGGAAACTGCCTGTATGCGATATCGCTGAGGTTTCATTGATCACTTTTTCATACTCTCTTTTATTAAAGCTTTTAAATCATAAGGAAACATATATATATATATATATATATATCTGTGGAATGTGTTTGCTGATGTGGTGATTCAAAAACCAGCATAGATAATGCCATTAACCGTTTAAAAGAGTTGCGTGCCTTGTGTAACCAAATGGGTTAATGGTGCTGTTCCACCTACTCGGCTAAATTCAACAATTTTGAAGCCAAATATGGCATTCCAAGTCCTGCCGAATACCCCAAATCCTTCGCAGAAAAAATTATTTTAGGCGTAAAATTTTGCCCTTATTCATATTTTTTTGCTGGCTCTGATATGTTGTTGCCAAAGTAACTGAAAAAGCTCTGTGATCTTGTCTGTGTTGTGTTTATGCGTTTATTAAACCTTCAGGGTTAAGGATGAAAAATCACCAGCCGTGTAGAATAGGAAGGAGTCAGCTCCAGACTGTGTAACCCTAAGAATTTGCCCCGTCACCCTGACACCCTGAAATTGGGACAAAAGCCCTGAGAGTCCCCAGGTATGGTGACCAGGGGTGGCCGGAGGATTTTAAACAATGGTTCAAAAGTATTAGTATGGTAATTAGTATTTACTATACTCAGTGACATTATAAAATTCCCATAAAATACCGTAGTTAATTTTATTGAATACTTAATGGGATAAATATTATTATTTAAGTGTTGCTTGTATCCCAGACAGACAAGTTACATTTCCTTTTTTTTTCCATTTCACCAAATATAGAATTTAAGTTTTGTAAATGTAACCTTCCCCTAGCGTACTGTGGATTCGATGTCAATCACTTGTAATTTTCTTTTCACTAACATAAAAATGTGTCCTTAAATGAAGCTAATGTAACTAATGACCTAAAGTCCTCATTTAGCGTGGCTCCTGGATCTATGACGAGACCAAGGAGCCGTGCACCTATCCCATGCATGCTTAAATTCCCTTACTATGTTAACCCCTACCATGTCTACTGGGAGGCGGTTCCACTTCCATCTACTCAGTAAAGTCATTATTGACCCAATCGGACAGTTATTACTTTTCTAACTCACTGGAACTCAAGTTGCTCAAACTAGGCAAATGCCTATCCCATGCACGTCTAACGATAGGGTCATTTGCTACCAACACGAACTGTATGTGTTCCGTTTGGTCCCATCATTCTTTCTTGCAGCGTCGGGTAGAATAAATAGGGCGTAGTAATTTCGGGATCGTAGCGGGGGTTACTGTCGGATTTGCTAAGACATGGCTCGGTGTGCTGGTCGTAGAGATAATCTAAGCACCGGAGTTCGACAGAAATTAAATGTTATTTTGGCAGTTTGCACCGCTGCTGTGACAACGAGGCTGTTTGGCAACAGACAGACGTTGAGCCTTGTGTATGCCTCTTACTGCACCGAGAAAGAAAAAAAAAAAGGAAACAGAGGTTCCACTGTTATTTCCAATTCCCCCGAGAAGAAGGGCTCGAATTCTATCCAAAATTATTAGTCCTTTTTCCCAAATTCTCGTATGTTTATTGGTCATTTATGTAAAAGAGATTTCTGCCAGCATAGGTTTCATAATGGGAAGACCGGAAAAACACACACACACACGCACACACACGCGCAGTTGCGTGACAAACAACAACAACAAGTTCATCACATGTGCAACAGGCAACAACAAAAATCAGGGCAGGAATGCATCAAGTTTTACTCTTCTTCGAAAGTGAAGCGTATCTAAAAGAATGACGTCCAAACTGACGCAAAAGCTCTTTATGTATAAATTTAATTGGACATTTTGATGGGGATGGAAAGGAAGGATAAAAACATGGCTGGTCGGTTGGTTTCTTTATGTATTGACCCAATTCTGTATATCGGAAGAGAGGAAAAAATGTCTACGACTGAAGATCATTCTAGCACGGGTGTAGTTTGGCACTATTTTGGTCACTTTGAGATTTCTGTAGCTGCCCATTGGCTGAGCTAAATTCAGAGCAAACGTTGCAAGTGATGAAGAGAGTGTTTTTTGTAGGCAGATGAGGTCATGACATCATGCTGCTCATGTTTTTTTGGTAGCAAGTGCTATGATGTCACACTGCCATGCCTATGGGTGCTGTTGGGTACCTTCCTAAAGGTTATTACATGTGCTTGGGTTGCATGAACTGCAAAGGAATTGCCAACTTTGTTTTATGGGGCAAAATGGCCACCACTGTAAGGGGCAGCCAATGATGGTCCAGGCAGGCCTTGTGTAACATTTGCCACATTTGCCCCGCTTAGACCATGTAGATTGTCTCAAGAAGGCAAGAGCCATTAAAGAGTTAAAACCTAACAGGTCTTTCTGAATGTGTGTAAACTTCATTGCAGATTAGTGATTAAAAAAAACGTTTAATTATTTTAATTGCCAGCAGGCCAGGAAAATTGGCTACAAACCGAAAAAGGATAACAAACTGTCTTTAATAAGTAGAATTAACTGTAAATATTTGCAAATCCTCTCTGAGCTGAATGGCTTCTGCATTTCATAGATCTGGGTGGAAACGGGGGCCTGGAAATGAAAGGCAAGAGCCGACCGTAAGACGTTGGCACGGAACCAAGGAATGAACACTCCGTAAACACAAAAGGCCATAAAAATAAATCTTGGTAGCGATTGTTTACCAGCAACAATTAGAAGAAAAGGACTTTACGTAGTGAAGCTACTGATCCTTTCACAGCTAAGACAAACGAGCTGCACGGTATCCCCGTTGTCAGAAGTCCGAACTCTGAATGCGTTTCCTGACTCAACTAAAGAAAATAGAGAGATTTTAGTTTTTTTTTTTGCTGATCTTTGCTAATCTTTTATAGTATGTTGCCAATGGAATGCTTGCTAGCAGGCATATATTTTTATAAGAGCTTTGGGATAAAACACACATTGCCTAATACTAAATGTCACAGATAATTATGTCCTAGGATATTCATAATAACAAAATACATTCTAGATTTAAAGGTACAGTCATGTTTAACACTAGTGATACATCGTGGTGTTTTATTCTTTTATATTGATTCAGTCCGTGCATCTGTAATATAGATATATGTATTGTGCAAAAGTTTCAGGCAGGCGTGAATTTAATTCCTTTTAATTCCTTAAAAATCCAAGTGCTTCTAAAAAAAAAAAAAAAAAAAAAAAGGAAGAACAAAATATTAAATAAATATTTGTGACCACAGTTTGAAACAACATCAGTTCTTCTGTGGATTTAGGCGCCTTGGTTGCTTCTTTCTCTACATGTAATCCCAGACAGGCTCGATGACGTTGAGATGCTCTAGACTGATGAGTCAATATATATATATATAAATTAGTACCTGTGTCACAGACTCCTGTTGTATAGCTTTGGCTATACTGAATCAGAGAAAATGAAGAGAGATGAATCATGGAATGTATCCATCCGGCCAACAGGGCTCCGGAATGCTCTAGATGGTCTTGGAAGTCTTCCTACGCCTACCAACTTCAATGTGGAATTCTGCTGCTCATGGCTCCTCTCAGTATTACGTCGCTGTGCCGGGGTCCCAGATACAGGAGGGACCCTGCAAATTCATCTAAAGAGACCTAGTTTTAGATTTATTGTTCAGGTTTATGAATGTCTAGATAATAAATAAAGGTTTATCGGCAATAATTTTACTGTACTGTACTGCGTCATCTCGACCTTATTCTACATATTCTACAAACTACCTTAATCATTTTGATTATCTGAGTTTTTTGTTTTGTTTCTCTCTTGCAATTGTACATATAACAGACCTTATTACTAGGAACCACCCGAAGGTTATTCCGTATCACGATTTAGATATCCACATATAAAAACATACAATATAACGTATAGTGTAAGAATCAATAGGAACAGTTCAGTGTTCTAAAATAGAACCCAGTGCAAATAATGCACGGTTGACATTCTAAGCCCTCAATGTATATATTTGTCCATTCTAAACCTTCTTTAAACATGTTTTAGCCACAATTACATTGTAACCCCCCAAAAAAACAATGGCATATGGATATAATAAATAACCTGTGCTTATTGAATGTAAAATCTGTTTTGTACATGCATTCCACAGGAAAAACAGAATTTGGTTTATCCTACAGACATATACTGTATGAAAGAATAGATTTTTAGTAAAAAGAGTTAAATATCTGGTTATGAAATCTCTTAATTTATATCAAGGATGTATATATTTAGCTCCGGACTGGTTGCTAGACCGCAAAACTCATTCATGTCTACATGCTTTTCCTTCCCGTCCATCTATGAGATAAATCTTTGTCCTTATGTATCGCTGGAAATGTTTTGTTAATATCTGGTAATAATATGTTTCTCTAACCAACTACAGATGTGTATTTTTTCTTGTTAAATTGTTAATAATACAAAATTGGCCATTGTTGGCCATCCTGTCTTAATTACTTTGGGCTATCATTTTCAACTTACATGTCTTTAAAAAAAAAAAAAAAACTCTTCTAACCCTTTGCAGATGTCATCCCGTCAAACTATTTCAGTCCGTACTTCAGAATTGTACGATTTGACGTCTCTGCGATGGAGAAAAACGCTTCTAACCTGGTGAAGGCCGAATTTAGAGTATTTCGTTTACAGAACTCAAAAGCACGGGTCTCGGAACAGCGAATAGAACTTTATCAGGTAAAGATCAAAGTTCTTTCTTTATGATTTTTTTAATGACAAGGAACTTCTAGCAAGGTAGTCTTCCTATTCTGGGGGAGTAGACTTCCTGAAGGGGCTGGTCTAGCCATGAGCAGAGGTGGGGCTAGTTAAATGTAGAGGTGGGACTAGTCTCAGACAGCCTTTAGTGTGTGTGTGTGTGTGGGGAGTGGGAGGGAATATGTGGGAAGTGGGTGTGGCCAAATACCACTCCCTGAGAAAGCAGAAACTGACCCGGAGAGTGAGGGAAGCAGCGCTTCACTCAGAGACTCCGGGTCAAACCAAGGGAGTTCCTAGGAATACTTGTGTGCGGTTGCAACTTGATGATTTGTATGAACCACTTGAATAAGTTAAAATGGACTTTATTAACATAAGAGGTACAAGACTCACATCTGTGCCATATTATCGGTGCAAAATTTTGATCAATAAATTTAGTTTTAAAAGTGGCAGTTTTTGTTTAGAAAGATAAGACGGATGTTCATAATGTTATAGATGACACAAGGCAAGGCAATGCATCAAATGCAGAGCCGATAATTTCTCATAGCTAAGCTGGTTTATGCCATATGCATGTCAGAGAAGTCAACGGAATCATTCTAGTGGTTTCTATGGTGATTGCTGTACTTCTTACACTTTGCCCAGAATTGTTCCATGCCATACATGTGTGTGTGTGTATATATATATATATATATATATATATATATATATATATATATATATATATATATTAGAAGATTTCTTATGGTTTCTATGGTTTCTGTGTTATCCTGCAGCAAACTAAGGCCCACACAAAAATGTAAAAATTAATCTTCCAGACTTTTTAAACCAAATCTAGGATTTTGTTTTTAGAAAGAGATGTGTACCTTAATGTAATATATCATTTGTCTATTATTCACTATAACGTATACTTTTTTGATATTTATTGAATTGGCTTGGCACAAAGATGTGTAAGGACACGACTAAATACCCTTTTGTGTGAATCTTTGAAATGCACTTTTTTTATCTGGTCATCGCACATCAATCTCCCTTTTACAGAAACCCAAAGGCTATTTTAATAATAAAAAACCATGCTCATTTGTAGTTTGAACTTTGCGTAATCGTACGTACTGCGAGTTACCAGAGAGTCTGTCTCTGATAACATTATTTATCATTGGAAGCTTTGGGTGGTGGAAGCTGAAGAGTCTCGTGGCCAAGTTGAGTTGGCACACGTCCGGCCACCTAACACTCCAACCTCTATAATGGTCTTTGTCTGCCAAGTGTGAGGTACTAGCAATGGAGGTCTAAGAAGAGAATTTTTGTACTAGTAAATCCACCGTTTGACTCCTTCACTAAGTATATTGTGATGGATGATCGGAAGCAAATATGATGTTTACTTTGAGGTCGAAATGAGGAATTTGTCAAAGAGGTACAGTGGGAATGGGAAACAAGTTTGTGAAATGATTTATGATGTTATGTGAAGAGATATTGTAAATGAAGGACATTTTTGGCAACCTGAAAAGGGTTTGAAGGAAATATTTAAAAAGCACCGCTTTCTAGAAAGGGTGGTGAATATTAGCATTGTTCGGTTTCTTTACAACAGGGTTTAATATTCTTATCTGTGCCAAATATAAGGTGTGAGCTTTAACCCTTCTGTAATGCCAAAGAGCTAAAGGCATAAGGACACTGGAATAAGTTCAAATCCTTGATTTAGGAAGGTCCACCATACAAACCTTCCTCCTTTCTGTGAAAATAAGGTACAGAAAAACGATGCTAGGGCGTCAGATACTCTTTTTTTTTTTTTGTAATTGCATCTTGTCATTTCCGGTTTACGTTTTTTTGGTTTACTTAAAGCAGCGCTCTGGTTGATTATAAAAATGGAACCGTGACCATTTAACTGCAAATCCTTACATAAAAGCACGATTGTAACTCATTATATCTATGGTTTCTGTAAACCTGATGCCGTTAACCTGAAGTGACATGATATGGGACTACACGCAACGTTCTGGATACTTTACGTTAACAACCGACCCCAGCCCTTCTGGAAAGAAACGTTATTTAGCTATATGTGACACAATGTTTCACAGGCACCGATGAACGGTTTGCTCATGAAACACAAAATAAACGTTTGTCATTGACGATTTTGGAATAGATGTATATAGAATGCGGCTTCATCATTTACGTTCTCCCTGATTGAATGATAAACAAAACTCACGTGTTTAATCTTGCCATTCGATTAAGTAAGATTTAATAAAAGGTGATACTTTGAATTGAAAGGCGACATTATTCTCTGAAGCATATTCGTTACCCGAGAAACATGACACTATAATATATATGAGTTTTAAATAAATAAGGGTAGAGTTATGCAATATGGGGGAGGGGGTGTTACGCTCGATTGCTGATTATTTTTGCAGATATTTTGGTCTGTTGGAAATATATACTGCCTATAAAACGTAATTTTTTTTTTACTAGCGTTGAATATATAAAGTATGTCCTTAACACCCCTCTCCGACCCATCTGAAACTGGAAAAAAAAACAAAAAAACTACAGTTTCAAGGTTAAGGATTGTGGAAACATGATGAAATAGAGCTATCTGGTACGACTTTAACTTTGGCCTTATAATGAATGCTGATCCACAGGAAATTTGATGAAAAGTTCTTACTCTTGAAAGCCCGGCATTCAAAACCTGTTTTGAGACACATGCTATAAAATCCTCGTATACGCAGCCACTGCCACCGAGTCTCAAAGTGATCCCGAATCTCACAAACAAAATTTAGGCGTATAAATGGATGCTAATTTCCTTTTTTTTCTCGCTGGCTCTTTATAAGCCGTTTTATGGTATAAGCCTTTGGAACGCATCCAGTTCTGCAGTAGAATATTCTAGGGGCACCTTGTTACGTCTGAGGTTGGTTTTGAAAATGTGGGTACTTTTTTTTCCTTTAGATTGGCCGATTATTGCAAGAGAGGGCATAGGGTTATTTCTGTAGGGGGGGGGGGCAAAAGAAGGTAGAAAGGTGGGTATAGTCTGTAAAATAAGTCCATGGGATACCATGATTGTAGTAGGTTCTCTCATAGTCTCAATCTTGCTTCCACCTTACTGAGTCACATGAACCAATGGTAGAAAGACCCACACTCATTTAACCCACGCTCTTTATTTTTATTGCGATTCTTTCCCCCCCCCCCCCCCGAAATGTCGACTCTCTGATTTATCAGATGAGTTTATTTTCTTTAGACTTACAGTCTCATCAATGGAGGGGAAAAAATTACATTCTGTATCTGAGTTCTCTTTCAATATAAAGGGTTAAGAAAATCCTTTGATAAATATTTGTGTAACTTGAACAGCCCTACAATTTTTTTTAGGATAAAAGAGTATTAACACTGATGACCCCGCAATACTTTGAGATGTATACAATAAGATTAGATAATAGTAGAACAATATACGATGCTCTCAAGGGGTTTGTACTTTTAAAGGATTTTGCTGGCTTTGCTATCAGGTCCAGCTACAATTGAAGGAAATTCTATTTAATAAATATTAGTTTTTATTGGTAAATAGTGCAGTTTTACTTCAAAATATGAACTTTTTCTCTAGTATAATGTCTTGTATAATTTGACTAGGCAAATACATCCTTATTTTTCTTTCAGCGTTACAAACAGCGCTGTATACAGTAATGTAGCTTAACATTAAAAAATGTCTTTTGTTTTGCTAAAATGATTTGCATATGATGTCATATCTTGGAATGCCGCATTTAAAGGTGCGCAGTGTCCTTTGCTGTGTATTCTGGATAATTGCTACTGTCCTCCATAGTATAAATGGGCTATTTAGGGAGGTAAGAGACGCCCATTGAGCAGCCATTGAGCAGCCATTGAGTAGCCATTGAGCAGCCATTGAGCAGCCATTGAGCAGCCACTGAGTAGTGGCGCACTGGGGAGCTTTTTGTCCAACAGCAATATGCCTCCCTCCGGTTTTGTGGCAGAGGGATTGATAAACCACTAGACCTCCTACCCTAGTCCTAGACGGCTTAGGACCAAATCCATCCATTGCCTAAAAATATGTGACTCTCCTGCTGATTTATAAATAATGTCCTTCAATGATATCCTTTGCCAAGCTGTCCCTTAGCCTGTCATGATTAACAGTAGAACTAAATTAAGAAAGTTAAATAATGTTCCTAATTCTTTCAAAAAAAAAATATTTTTTTTTAAACGTTTTCGTACTTTGTTGAAAATGGAATTGAATCCAGAATACTTCCTGGCTCCCTTTCAAGAGGTTGCACTTATTTTAAATGGACAGATGATGGCGAGTATTAGTAGGCCTGATTTATACTTTACTAGATCCACAATTCTGACAGTGACATTTTTCCTTCATTGCAGATCCTTAAGTCCAAAGACTTAACGTCACCAACTCAGCGTTACATCGACAGTAAGGTAGTGAAAACAAGAGCCGAGGGAGAGTGGTTATCATTTGATGTCACCGAGGCTGTAACTGAGTGGCTCCGTCATAAAGGTAACTAGTTACTATTATTTCTGTGGATCTGTGTTAAGATCATTGGATTTCTTTTACATATTAAATTTGGATGTTTCTTTCTTTTAAAATTATTTTGTTCTTTTTTTTTTTCATTACAGACAGAAATCTTGGATTTAAAATAAGTTTACATTGCCCTTGCTGCACCTTCGTACCATCAAATAACTATATCATTCCAAACAAGAGTGAAGAGTTAGAGACGAGATTTGCGGGTAAATTTTGGTGCTTGAAAACCTCTCCCCATTTACACCTACGTCCTTCATATACATCCCCACCCCACTCGGTCTTCCTCCCATTGCATCCCCTATACCATCCGATTACTCTTCATTGTTTCCCAACCGGTCATAATGGCCTCCATATATAAATCTTCATGAATATCTAAAACTGGATATGCAGCAACTTTGTCATGAACTTTGAACATGCATAATGTAACTAAAAAAATAACATTCAATATGGCACAATTATAGACTGTTCCTTTGTGACCTACATACTTTGGTTGACACACATCTAGAAATATCTATTTTACGTAGATGGGCAAAACTTAAAAAGTAACTACCTAGAACCGGCATGGATACTAATATAAAAATACCCCTGGTCCTCCCCATAACTGATTTTCTTGCAACTCATGTAACCCCTTTCTTTGTTTGGTTTGGGCTACATTACCTTTCCTGATAAGCTTCAAAAAAAGAGAAGTGATGAGAGTCAAGGTTTATTTTTCCTTCTTTCCTGCAAAAATGTCCGATTACACATATGCGAACAATATCTCAATGTTTTTACACATAACAGAATATTTACTTTCCCGTTGTATCACTTCAAGGCATTGATGATCCATACATGTACCCTGGTGTGGACTACAAAAATCTAAAGAAGAAACATGGCAGTCGGACCCCTCATCTTCTGCTAATGTTGCTGCCTTCATACAGACAAGAGTCGCAGCAATCAAGTCGACGGAAGAAGCGAGCCCTAGATGCTGCCTACTGTTTTAGGTGAATATGATGATTTAATAACCAGATTTTGAAAAAAAATTGTAGAAAAAAAGTAGATTTCTTGACTAAATGTAAGCTATATTTCAATCTGTTGAAGGTTTAGAACTTTGGTGCAACAGAATTCTCCGATTGTTTTCAAAGAAGATATTTATGCATATTATTTTTTTTTTTTAATACTTTGCCATATTTTTAGTTGTGCATCAGAAAAATACTTGATATTTATTAACGCTACTAATTAATGAAAATTTCCATGCTTGTTTAACAGAAACGTCCAGGACAATTGTTGTCTACGTGAGTTATATATCGACTTTAAGAGAGATCTTGGCTGGAAATGGATACACGAACCTAAGGGCTATTACGCTAATTTTTGTGCAGGAGCCTGTCCATATTTGTGGAGTTCCGATACTCAGCACACTCGGGTAAGTTGAGGCGGCTTCATTTCAGAAACAAAGGCTGTAAGCACCTAATTTCCATGAACAGATAATTTTTTTTTGTATTTTATTTGTACAGGTGTATAGTAACTTGACCCAAGAAACGTTTTTTACATTTCTAGTTTCACATAATGCATAATAGCATAAAGCATGAATAATCTAATAAAGATTGATTTAATCGGAATGCTAAGCAATTCACTCTAAGTTGCCAAAGGCGCACAATTCAAAGACAAGCAGGCCAGGACTGGCCATCTATCACACCAGGTAATTGTCTGGTGGGCCACTGGCCAGCAACACCACACGCTAACCCGATCTACCACCCTAGATGGAGGCCCTGATGACAAACATATAATGTAGTCAGTCCAATAATTTTTGCTCAGGCACAGCTTTTGTCCTGGCAAGTAAAGCTTAAATGGATAAACGTTGTGGTGTAAAAACAAAAGTGTTTTTTTTTATTGAAAATGGTCAGTGTATGGCACACACATTAATGGTCATCTTTGGAATACATACATTCCATTAATATGAACCCATGTGCTTATGTTAAAGTCTGTACACTTAACACTTTTAACGATTCAGGCATACCCTAAAAAGGGACCTACGTAATCTTGAAGGCTTGCAATATAATGCCTTTAATGGTCTCAACTTTACCCAGTTAGCTTATTTTCTTCCCATTCATGCCTCTTTACATTAGTCTAACCTTCAAACACAATATTATTCCAAATATTGGTAACATTTTGTTTATGCTTCACAATATTTGGTTTTGCATTTAAGAATTTGAGACTTGAGAACTTGAGACTTTTCCTGAACTTATGTTATAAAACCTTCTTTCTAAAGTCTTAAGCATTTACTTGACCTACCTTTCCCTGGCTGTAGATTCTCATCTCCATTACACATCCCTTTTCTTCCTTCAGTTCCTATCATTCCATATATATATCTATCTTCTGCTGTTATCCTTTACCTTACACTCACCTAGCCTTGTTCCAGGTGATATGATCTGTGGTCAACAGATGAAGATCAAGGATGACTCCTGATATTGACATCCCGGGCAATAAAAACTGTACCGAGAATACATATTATAATATATATATATATATATATATATAAATGTATATATGATAATTCCCCTTGTTTTTATAGGTGCTGAGCCTCTACAATACCATCAATCCCGAAGCATCTGCCTCTCCGTGCTGCGTGTCGCAAGATCTGGAATCGCTGACCATATTGTACTACCTTGGGAAAACACCAAAAATCGAACAGCTCTCAAACATGATTGTAAAATCATGCAAATGCAGCTAGAAATGACATAACAGGCATGTGCTTTAGGGGGAAAAAAAAGAACATAGGCCTTTTTGATCAGTGTTATAATGTAAAAAAATGCGGTACTAGTATGGACTGTTTGAAATTTCTTTTTAGAAACTGGCAAAAATGCTAAACTTTGAAGGCTTAAGTCAACGTTCCACTGACATTAGTCAATGAGAGAGATTTGTTCCTGTGTTAAAGTGAAATTTGCGAGCAACCCTTGTTAGCTAAGAAACTGCAAGGGTGAGCCATCAAAACGATTTCTTAATTTTTTTTTAAGGAATTAATTTTATAACTCCTGACATGCTTCCTGGTACTCTAGTCTGGATGTAGAGTATGTCTAACAAGTTCAAAAAATGCAAATATCCCACTTTTTATTTTTTAATATTTTTTTTATGCGAAAATGGAGGCAGAAAAAAAAATAAACAAAATAAAAAAGTTACAAAAAACCCCCCCGAAAAATATTTCTACGTATAAACATAGGAATATTTTGCCTCCTGTAGAAATGCAGACATATTTACAAAATACAGTGTCTCTTTGTATAAGTAACTTTTAACAGTGTAGAGACATTTATTTAAAAAAAAAATAAAAAAATAAACACTGGAAGAATTTGTTAGTGTTATTATGTGAAAAGGAGAAACAGGAATATCCCTTTTTATTGGAGATGCTGTATCTTCCCCGTTCCTTACTTGATCTCTCTTTATTGTTCTGCTATTAGGCATTCTACCCATTCCCTTGGTTTTTAGTGATGAGAGACATTATTTATTGTTATGGGATTAAGGAGCAGTTATTTTTTTTTAATGATAGAATTTGCGAAAAAAGAACTAAAACCAAATTAACAACTCAAAGCAAATCTATTGCCTTGTGATCTGAAGTGGCTCTGAAATAATTTCTCAAGGACCGACATGGGTCCAATGTTCCTCTATGTTCAAACTGGTCCTCGAAGTCTTGCTTAAGGACCTCTTATCTGGAGAGTTCATTTAGGAAAATAATAGTATCACATTTGATACTCTACTGACTTGGTTGACTCTAGAATATTAATCTGAAAGCCAAGTAACCAGATTTAGTTATGTGGTCTCTGTTTTCCCTGCGACACCTCGAATTAGACAACAAATGGGAAGTTAAGATGTTAAAACCCAATGTTCACAAAAGCCTAAAATTAGCCTTGCATTTTTTATACTATTGCGAAGAAATGGTATACTGAATAATTGTGTGTTGATGGAGCCAAAGGTGTCACGCTACTAGATTTCAATTGTTACTAATAAACTGTCATTAAGGCATGCATGACCTTGGAATAATAATAATGACGTTATATACAGTCAGTAAGGAAGATGGACCCCACCAAATCCTAATTTATATGGTTAAAAAAAATGTCTTTTACATAAAAAAAAAAAAAAGCTGCTGTCGCTGACTGTTTTTGAAGTGCCTAAAAAAAAATGCATTTGAATTTATTTTGTCTCATATTTTTTTGTGTGTTTAATTTTAATTCAGTAATACTCAGCACCTCCATAGATGTTTTGTAAAAAAAAAAAAATACAAATGCTAATGCAACTGCCAGAACAAGAAAAAAAATAAAATTTTCACATCGGATAGATGGGTTTGAAGAGCCAGCTTTTTTTTTTTTTTTTTTTTTTTTTTGGAAAACATTCTGTAGATCTCTATTGTAAACATACATTCTCAACCGTTATGTAGATTATGTGTAATGTGTACAATCTAACAATATTTTTATATTCTGTAAAATTGTCAGCTATGGTATTTTTATTATTTGAAGTTAGGGCTCTCTTATCGTTACGCAGATTTCAGCATTTTCCTCTAGCTGGCCAGTACAAGCTGAGTCCTATACATTGTCTTGCACTAGGAATAAGTTTTATATTATCCGTTTCTGGTTAATCCGTATGCCACAAGCTACCTGACTATATATATATATATATTCTCAGTCTTAATTTGCATGCATGTTCCCATTACTGATCAACCAAACTACTTATCAAACATATTATTAGTTTTTACAAACTTTTTTTTTTTGTATGCGCAGGGGGAAATTGCTTCGAGCACAATTTTTACTCTTAAGGGGTATTATTGCATTGTCCGTTTTGAACAGAACAATCTTAATAATGCTTTAAAAAAAAAAAACTTGTGTAGCATATTTAACAGATTTGCTTAATATTTAAGGAATTCTAAATTCACGCTGCCTTGTGGAATCCACGTTGCCCAAAAATATATAATTTAAATGTCAGGTCAGTTAAAGTAGTTTAAAGGTCACCAACCACAGTATAGCTACGAGAAATGGAAATTAAATTATTTCTGTGATTTTTTGGACATGACTAAGATTTTTGTTTAAAGAGGAGCTGTCATATTTCAAATTAAACCCGTTTCTAAATCCTACATCGATACACTGCATTTTTATCGCGATTTTGACTTAAAAGTCAATAAATAGTAAATTTTGAAAAAATTTAGCACCGTAGCTATAGTAACAATGTAGGTGGTGTACAGGAAGTGTGTTACAACTTCCTGCTTCCAAACGCAATCTCCACCAAGGCATCACGGGACACAGAATTGTCGTCTAGATGTCCAGATGGAAAATATAAATCTGAATAAATTATCCATAGAACATAAAATAATAACAGAAAGAAATGGGAAATGTTCTCTGGAAATGGATTTGATTATGGTTTTAGCTAAAAATATAACAGTTCCTCTTTAAATAATATAGACAAGGACTGACTGCTGCAAAGCTAAATAATCGTAAAGAAATAACTAATTACAATTTGAATTTTGTATATCCCATATACATTAGATTTGGAAAAATTAAAATGCTCCTAAGGTTACAACTATCTGGTACTGAGTATAGAATACAGATTAAATCTGGCCTATTGTTATCTCCAATGGGGATACATTTGCAGGAAGTAGAGTCAAGGAAACATAATTTGTTTAGCTTAAACCAAAGACGTATAATTAAAAGGGATTTCAATTAGTGGTTGTTGCTTTACCGTCTGTAAAATAAGACTTTACGGAAGGGTATTTTCATTCAGTCTGTTACACACCACAAATGTGTTTCTCCCGGGAAGGGCAATACTGTCATTAGCTTTTAGCCACAACCTGTTGTGAATCCATCACTATGAGCCTAACAATATACTTTTTTTTATTTTTTATCTTTTTTTTTTAACAAATTTTCTTTCAGTTTGCAGTATAGTGATATTGGTGGACGAGTAGCTGGAATGTCACAGTTTAGATTAGAAAAAAAGACAAATAACTATCCATTTGAAAATTAAAATTTTATTTTTCAGGGTTAACCACAACACAAGCAGAATATACATATATTGCATTCTGTGCAGATGTAACTTTTTCAGTATACATTTAAAAAAAAAAAATCAAATCCATAACCATTCATACATATAAAGATTACAACTTTTCTGTACTTCAAAGGTAATGTAAATAATAATAATAAATATGACTAGGGGAAAAACTTTTTGTGTGATTTTTAAATGGTTACATTTGTATATTTTTTAGTTAGTATTTTTGTTAGTTAGTGAAATGTTAAAAAAAAATGTAAAAAAAAAAATAAATAGAAATTATTTCTGCAAAAAGGCAATCTTTTCAAAGACATGAAGGAAACTTTTCACTTCAATTTTACATGCAGGTATATCCTTAAAATAATAGTTGTAATTTCAAATAATTCAAATAATTGATTTTTTTAGTTCAGGGAACAAATAATTTGCTGAACTGATTAAATAGTCAGATGGTTAGAGAGAAACAGATAAGTAATGGGAAGTTACTAGCGATATTGTTCATGCTAAAAAAAATAAAATATTTTCAATAATTTTCTAATGTTGAATATAGTTACATGTGAGTAAAGTGGATTTCTTCATAACTGCATTAATAGCTGAATGACTTTTCACCTTCTACTTCCCAGTGTGTGCTCCAATGGGATAATCTCTTAATGGTCACATGTATTTTTGAAGGAAGTTTACAAAAAAAAACAAAAAAATGCCATTACTTATCTGGCTTTTATCGGCATTACATGTTTATGGACAGTATGGAAGAAATTCAATATAAAACCATTTCAATTCTATTTTTTGTGGCTGATTACTTTTTGTATTTTAACACAAATGTTTGTCTGTTTTTGTGGTGCTGTAGTGGTAAATAAATTATTTCAGTTGTACAAAGACATTTTTCTTTTGTGTTTTTAATTACTTGAATTTATTTAACAATGACTTGTGTGTTGTGTGGTTTATCCCCCCCCCACCATATAATGCCAGTGCTGCACTTATGTTTGTAAGTTTTGTTTGAAATGAAGGATAAAAGTAAGTTCAATAAAGGTGGGACTCAATTACTTTTTATTTATAAAATAAATTCCGGGGCGCTAATAAAATTTGACAATAATATTAAAATTAACAGTAACATGATTACATATAAGATTGGTACTGAAGGATAAGAGGGCTCTGCTCTTGTCATCTTCTAATATATTAGGAGGTTAAGGTGGAAGGAGATATAAGATAAAATATATTACCATAAATATAAGAAAAGCAGTAATTATTTAAAAAAATTCTACATTATGCAGAACAATCAAAAAAACTGTTAAGCTACATATTAAATACATTTTAAAGACTTTATTTTCTTGTAATTAATATCTTTATTCCTGCTGAAAAGATTTGATATGTTAATTACCTTTTATGAAAAGAAAAAAAATAATTAAATGATTATAGTGACTTATCAAACATGTTATTTTTGAAAGAACATTATTTATATCATATTATAAATTATATAATTGAATATTTGTTAGATTTTTAATTACTTAAAGTAGTTTCGCATTCTTGCAGGGAGAAAATCAGTCTTGTATATTCATGTTTCTAATAGTTTTTCGCGCAGAGAAGGACGGAAGGCAAATAACTTTCTTGTGGACCTACTATGAATACACTGGATTTGTGGGAATTCTTACGGGAATTCTTTTTTTTTTTTCATTTTTCATTTTTGGTGAAATCGCTTGCTGTTCACGTGGGCTAGTCCCAGGAAGCTCACAATTGTATGGGAGTAGGAAGGGAATAGGGCAAGGAGTCGGTTTGACAAAACAAAGTTTACAAGCCCCAGAGAAAGAGCAGAGTAACCTTAAGACCTGCTGAAGCAGCGTTCTGAAACCCAGAAAATTCCCAAGTACGATAATTGATGTGCTATGGCAATTTTTGAGAAAGAGAGACCCTTTTTTCACAGCTTCATTTTGGATATAATAGCTCAGGAGTGGTGGTACAAATTGTTTGTAAGACCATGCAAGACACCACACAATATTTTTTCATGGATGCAACATAATATGGCTGTCCATCATCATCCATCCAGATAGATCTAAATAACCAACGTAGGTGGAGTAAAGAAACTATTTTGTTTCAAGAAAAATATTTTTCATACATTTATTCTTTAGCTACCTAAATGCGGCATTAGAAACATAAATCCTAGGATTGCCAAATTCTTTGCCGCAACAATTTTTTTATTGAAATAAAATTTTGGCTTCTTCATACATTTTGAATTGTTATGTGACACAAAAGCAAGTCCTAATTGTTACCATAAAAACTGAAATAATCTTCGTAAATGTTTCTGTATTTTTATGTGATTAAACTTTCAAGAATAAAATTACAAATCCATTAAGGTTTATTTGCGTAACATACTAAAATGTGCTATTAATATTTTGACTATGTGGAACAGTACCTTCAAATTTCCATTGTATTTTTGGAAATCCTGCTAAAACCAAAATTCAGTATAAATTTAACAGAACAAAAACATTAGGGATAATCTGTAATCTCCATCACACATCTGGAAGTTAAAACTAAAAAAAAAAATCAAACATACATTTCAGCGAGTACTCTATTGTGTGTTATTAAAGTGGTCAAGATAAGTTGAAAATGAGTTCTAAATGAAAGACATTGTCTGGGACACTTACTTTAATATAAAAAAATGAGTCTGAGAGAAAAATTGGACAAATCATGCATCACATACGGGCTCCTTTCGTTATCCATATTAGTATTCTATGGCTTTAAATGAAGCAGTTATCACTTTACAAGGACTACACTATATGGACAAAAGTAATGGGACACCTGACCGTTACACCAACAGGGACTTTGATGACATCACATTCTAAATACATAGACATTACTATGAACTTGGTTCCCTTTGCAGATATAACAGCTTCCACTCTTCTGGGAAGGCTTTCCAACAGATTTTGGAGAGTTTCTGTGGGAATTTTTGCCCATTCATCCAGTAGAGCATTCAGGAGGTCAGGCACTGATGTTGGAAGAGAAGGTCTGGCTCACAATCTCCTTTTCAGTTCACCCCAAAGGTGTTTGATGGGGTTAAGGTCAGGGATCTGTGTGGCCAGTCAAGTTCTTCCACTCCAAACTCATCCAACCATGTCTTTATGGAAATTGTTTTGAGCACAACTATGGAGAGAAGTATTGTAACGCACCTCTTAATTATTGAAATAGTTTGTGTCCCCAACTTCCAGTGAAGGGAAAACCTAATGTTTCAGCATACCAAGACAATTTGGACAATGCTCTGCTTCCAACTTTGTGGGTGAATATCCAGTTGGTGAATATCACAAAGTAAGGTTCATTAAATAGACATTAAATAAGACATTAAATAAAAGTTTTTTTACTGATTAACGGGGGTGGGGTTCTGCCTCTATGCCCAGTTATCTTACTCTAAACAGCCTACTGTTTCTCCCCCTCCGGATGCGCCTTCTGAGTACTTTTATGATACCTTTTTACTGAAAATTGAAAAATAGTACCAACACATTCTATTGATCTCCTTATTGCTATGGAATTGAAAAAAAGGGAACATACTATATTTTTTTGACTTCTGTAATTACTTCTTTAAAGTAACAAAAAAACCCAAAAACCATTAACTAAGCGAGGAAGCGGTTAACTGAACCTTGCCTTTATAAAAACATAAAGGAACCAAATCCGGTGCTTTATATTTTTTATTAGCATTATATGTAACAAAGGTTTTATCACTGAAAAAAGAGCAGTCGTAAAAGAATGGAAACAATAATGCCTATTCCTTAAACTACATGTCAGGCTCCTGTAATTCTCTCAGGGGTCTTGTTATGTCAACATTCCTTTCAGCTGTGGAGGAGAACAAGATAAAACATAGACAATAAAACAGACTCTCAGCTCGCCAGCTTGCTCTGTAGTTGACTAAACATGTTTTAGTATTGGTTTCTGGAGCAATGTTAAAGGATCCCCACATGAACCCACATTTTTTTTTTTGCTAAAAGACTAAGATTAAGTTTCATCTAGAACTAGCTAGAACTGGCTGCACCGATGGTTCCACTATGTAGTAATCCTTAGGCCAATTTTTACTCTTTTCTTTTCTCCATGACAGGCTTATCATTCTTTAGCCACCTAAATGCAGCCCATTTGAATGAGAGGTACTAATGCAGCCCTGCTTTCCCAAGGCAATGTGTCATGTACTGACTAAAGACTCAGGCAGTGCACATGTCCCCTAAGTGCATCTATACCATCAATGGATTGTCTACTTGGTCAGCCTTCTTGACTTTTGGCCTCATCAGGCAACTTCCAAAACTTTCACCAACTTTGAGAGAACCAACAGAGCCAAGACTGAAAGATTCATTAGCATAGGTATGAGTATATGTATAATGTGTAATGTATATGTATAAATATACCATTACATAAGTTATGGTGGGTAAAGGTGATGGAAAACCATTCCACTAGAATTAAGGGGGTAGTAGAAGCATTATTAAACACTTATCTACAGACACCAGACAAGCCAGAAGGCTTGTTTTTCCCTCAGAAATCTCATGGTGCTGCCACAACCACAAGGGATTCTGGGTACAGAGGACAATTACTTTCAAGGGATCCATGTATAAAGTGGATATAGAGGCAAAAGGTGATAATTGTTGAGCTTATTTGCATGTGCCTACCCAGAATCCCTTGTGGTTGTGGCAGCACCATGAGATTTCTGAGGGGAGAACAAGCCTTCTAACTTGTCTGGTGTCTGTAGATGAGTGTTTAATAATCCTTCTACTATATAAATATATATATATATATATATATATATATATATATATATATATAGTTAAAAAAAGGAAATAAGACAGCAATTTAAGGTCAGACACATGCGGACTGCATCAGTTCAGAATAAAAAAGATCAACAGCATCTAGTGCAAAACCTGAGGTCAAAACATTATTACTAAATAGCAATATCTTTCCCTCAGAATAATTTACCTCATAGTCGGATAAGATCCCTAACTTGTCACTCGATCGTAAGCTTATATGGTAGTGCCATCATAGTCCATTCTTACAGAAAAAGATAAAATCCAGTTAACAAACCAATCAATCATCTCGTGTTTTGAGCCCATCACCAGTTATCTCGAAATGGATTGGACACGCTTCTTTGATGCCGATATCTGAGACGTACAAATGAGACGTCACTTAGCAGACTAACTAAACAATGTAATGTGGGAACTAATGGAAAACACTTCTGAGTCTTTAACACAGATGATCACATGAAAATGATTATTTGCCCTAATTAGATTCCTTTTCTTATCAACAGTCATGCTAATGGACTTCAAGAGGTCACCTTATCAACGAATGGCAATTTGTTCACAGTGTGATTAGAGCCCCCCAATTACGGATGTCCTCATGGGTGTCCTCTGCATCGTGATGTAGCACATTTACAATATACTTGGTTACAGAGAACCTTTAACCCCTTAATGACAAAGCCCCTACATGTACGGGCTCAAAATGCATTGTTTTCAATGGGTTTGGGGACCCCCCCATTGTCCTTAAGGGGTTAAGGAATGCCTGCAGATTCTGTATATATATTTATTCAACAAAACTATAAAGCTGTGTGGGGTTTTCTAAGACCGTCGTTACAAGGTACTAAACATATTCCAAGTTCAAATATTGTTGCTCATTTTCATTGCGCAGCCTTGCTACATCATCCCAATATGTAAATGATGGGGGTCATTTATTAAAGAAAAGCCATCACTCTTACCCATTCCTACATTTTTACAGTTTAGATATCGGTTTTCATCAGCTTAACATTTAAAATAAATATTTCTGTAACAATTGTCTTGATTCATAAAAAAATTAGAAAAGCTATGTACCAAAAAGGCTTTGTCTAAAGCAATTTAGCCATTTTCCTTTATACTTTGGAGGTTCTCTACACAATATGCTAAGGGTATTATTTGTGTACATTCTAAAACCATTTGCAGATCGTTTTATTGTAAAAAGTTTACCGTCTTATAGCAAGAAGAGAAGTAGAAAAACAGTTAATGATTATATATATATATATATATATATATAATAAAACGTTGAATAGAGCAAAATAAAAAAGTTTAGATTTTTGCGGCTAAAGCACAGGTTAGGGATATTGTCTTTATTAATACAAATCCCCAAATGGAACATGCGTTTTTTTCTTGCATAGAAAGAAAACCCACATCCTCCGTTCCAAAAAAAAGATTCCATGAATGGATTCAAAACATTTGGAAATAATATGTGTTTAGTTTAGTGCAGTATACCATGTATCTCATGCTGTCGGAAAGCAGTTGCTGCCTGGGGAATTTTGCCAATTTGCAAAAGGGATGGTATAAAAGGATAAATAAGTGAGAGCAATTGTAAGCAGAATAGTGTAGAATATTCCATGGTCTGAAATAGAAAAAAAAATCGGGGAAACATTAAACAAAGTAAAAAATTGGGGAAATAAAAGTGATGAAAAAGAAGACATCACGTTAATCATTGGTTTGCGTATTCTGGCCTAGGCTGGTCCATTGTTTAAACCTGCAGAAGAATTTCCGAAAAGCTAATCCTCATGATTAATTGAGCTCTCCCTGAAAAAAGTTTAATGTAGTAAGTTCCAGAACTTTAACTCAGGTATCACCTTCTGAATTTTTGGAGATATATTTATTAAATATATTTCCTGTGAGGGTTTCGATAGCTTAGTCACTAGCGATCAAAGCAGGTGCCACAGGTACAATGCCTCAGATTTTTCTAGATTAATATCGAAACCGGTCACTCCTCCAAACCATACCTGGGAACACCTGGGCTCCAGCTACCTTCCCTTTTTGGAATGCGGGTAGGTGGTGTTGCTCATGTCGGTGAGGGGTGTGCTGATGCTAGAAGACTCTCCGCCCACTTCCCCCTCCAATCACGGGTCATTTTTAGAGGAGAAGTGGGTGGAGATTGAGGAAGAGTTTCTCCATGGTGATCCAGAGACACAGAGAAGCGGCGCAAAACCGGGAGAGCACCTGTTTTACAATACCTCAAACTGTTGGCAGAATCCACCCCTGGCCATGAACAATTTGGTTTTCACCGCAAACAATCATCTATAGCAATAAATAAAAAGGGATACAATATAACCTGAGCTAATCCAAAGAAGAATGGGAAGGAGAATGGTGGAAAGTGAATATTGATTCAATGAAAAAATAATAATGTTACATTAACTGAAGAAGCTTAATGCATGAAGCCTTCCTGTGGTTGGCCTCTGGGTTGACATGTAACAGTATTTTTATCTATGCCAGTAAAAATTCCTTTTGCACTGAAAAAAAACCCTTTTCCCACTTTGTTCAACAGTTTTTTTAAGCATTGTAATCTTTCACCTGCAAATCCACAAGAACTTCCACTTTTAAGCTACAGTATAATGTTTGCTAGGCCCATCTTCCTAGGGTTCCTCCTCTACCAACCACCTGCAGGTAGAAATTACCACCTATGGTCTAATGAAGTAACATGATGTGACAATGAACGTCAGAAGTCGCCAAAGACTGCAAGGCGTTTCATTACGCGGTACCTTTCTGTTCTGTTGTCTCTGTTCTAGAACACAACTCCTTCTTCCTCCTCCTGCTGATTCCCTTGGATTTTTAGCCATAGGCTTCTTCACTGTTTATGAACCGGTGCTGCCAGCCTTACCTCTGGATTGCTTTTTACTTGATTTCTGGATCCTTCTTTGGTTGCTCATCTCAGTTTAGCCTCAGTGCTATCATTTACTATAGAGCGGTTGGGTTCCTTGTGAGATGCTGAACCAGGGAGCAATACACCTGCATTTGGACTTCAGCCTACCGGATAACCCTTACAATGTTATAGAGAGGTCCTGAGATTCTCAGTTTCCTATAAGGTTCCTTCAATTAAACATTCTGTTGCAATTATCTTAAGCACTGGTAGAAGGTTCCATGAAGGTACTAGTATATATTTATTTTAAAATAAAGTTTTAATGGTTAATAATAAATCAACTGTCAAAAATGAAGATTAAGTGATGGACATGATGAAGTCCTACTTAACTTGTATTCATTGCTGGATTACTCACCTCTCTCAAAAAAGGCTCTCGCCTTTTATTTTATGGATATTTTGCTTTGAAAGCTGTCCAGTAATAATTTCTCACAGGACTTTCTTGTAATGCATGCCGTGCAGAAGAGGAGGTCAGTTCTAAATACAAGTGGAAGGTCAGCCAGACTTTCAATTGCGTATCGGTATGAATAACTGGACGAATCTATATTTCCTCCTGGAATGGTTACAAAGCACATTTGTTAAACAATAAGCGGATCCTTCAACAAATTCAGGTTAGAATTTTGGTAATAAATTAAACACAGAAAACTATTTGGTTTTTTTTTATTTTTATTTCATAGAGTAGCCTTTGATTAAACTTGATAGACTGATCCAATTTCTGGAGCTCTAGCTTTATAAAGACGAATCAAATATTTTTGGCAGATACTTTCAGAAAGAGTCCAGAAAGGAAGGAAACAGAGAATGGCTTGTTTGATAAGCCTATTGTTATATATATATAAATATATTTATTATTGGCATTGAGATATAGATATTAAAACATTCAGCGCTGCGATTGGAATTCATAGTTTCATTATCTTTCTGGGAACACAAATGGCTGGAGGCCCCACACATACAATATGATAACAGGGTAACATGTTGGAATGCAATTGTTATTACTGTTATTATCAGAGTTGCTATTGAAAGGAGCACCGTAAGGTACTGGGCAGGGCACAACGTATTATTCCATCTATTGCTCATGGCCTGTGGCTCACTGGTGTTCATAGTGAGCCTAGGGTGGCCGGTCCAGGGGGATGGCAGCACTGGTGCCACAGTGCAGATCTCCTAATTGAATGATTTGCCGCTGCTGGGCACCACTGCTCCATAAGCCAGTTGAGTACACTAGATATCTCCTTGGTATATAATTATGCAGGGCTTTGGCTAGGCCGCCCAGTATGCATAGAACAATTACTTGGTACGTCATATCTCGGGCTTCGAGGACAGTAGCTGCAAAAGTAAGTGGTGAGGGCGGCTGGGTGTTGCCCTGAATCAGGCCTAGGGCAGTGCTAAGCCAAAATACCCCACTGGGTACAGGCATATAGAAACCCAGTGGCGTACCTAGCGGGGGGCGGTCCGCACCGGGTGCCGCTCATCAGGGGGGTGCCAACTTGCCGGCACCCCTCCAGAGACGGACAGCAATGTCCGCCGCTGGAGGAGAAGGCTCGCAAGGGAGCGGTATCGGAGGTCTTTAACAGACCTCCGGCTCCCTTGAATGATTTTAAGCCGGTTCAAGGGAACCGGCTTAAAATCACTCAAGGGAGCCGGAGGTCTGTTAAAGACCTCCGATACCGCTCCCTCGCGATCCATGCGGCAACTGCTGTTGTGCGCCGGGGTTTGTTGTCAGATCCCGGCGCACAACACTGAAGCCGCGCCCACCGCCGTCCGTGCCCTCTGACCCGGAAGAAGAGAGAAGAAGAGGAGCGAAGAAGACAGAAGAAGACAGAAGAAGAGGAAGAAAATGAGCTTACTGCTGTAAGAAGAAAAGAGGAAAGGTAGGAAATCATTCAGTGAGAGTGGATTGGTATGTGTGGAATCTGTGGATTGGTATGTGTGGATTGGTATGTGTGGAATCTGTGGATTGGTATGTGTGGAATCTGTGGATTGGTATGCGTGGAATCTGTGGCTTGGTATGCGTGGAATCTGTGGATTGGTATGTGTGGAATGTGTGGAATCTGTGGATTGGTATGTGTGGAATCTGTGGATTGGTATGTGTGGAATCTGTGGATTGTTATGTGTGGATTGGTATGTGTGGAATCTATGGATTGGTATGTGTGGAATCTGTGGATTGTTATGTGTGGATTGGTATGCGTGGAATCTGTGGATTGGTATGCGTGGAATCTGTGGATTGGTATGTGTGGATTGGTATGTGTGGATTGGTATGTGTGGATTGGTATGTGTGGTATGTGTGGATTGGTATGTGTGGTATGTGTGGATTGGTATGCGTGGAATCTGTGGATTGGTAAGTGTGGATTGGTAAATGTGGAATCTGTGGATTGGTATGTGTGGAATCTGTGGATTGGTAAATGTGGATTGGTAAATGTGTGAGAGTGATGGGTGTTATGCTGTACCATTTCCAATGTCTTTTTCATTATATAATTATGCTCTAAAGTACATCATAACTCCCACCACTCTATACTGTTCCATACAGTGGCAGAGCTGGGAGACAGAGGCCTTGCACCCCCACCGCAGGACTCCTGAAAGGTAAGTGAACTTCAATGGGGGGAGAGGGTAGATAGGGAGAAGGGAATGAGACGGGGGGATAGGGGGTAGATAGGGAGAAGGGAGTGAGAAGGGGTAGATAGGTTAGAAGGGGGTGATAATGGGTAGATAGGGAGAAAGGAGGGTAGCAAGAATATTGAAATAAAGAGTCAGAATGAAAGAGTGAAAATGAATGGATTAATGTGTGGATGAATTGTTTGAATGAGTGAGAGAATTAATGAATTTGTGAGAATGCATCAATGAATATGTGTAAATAATTTGTGTGAAAGAATAAATGATTGTGTGAATGAATTGTGTGAATGAAAGTGAATTAGTGAGTGACTGTAAAAGTGTTTGTGTTAATCATAGGTGTATAGTTGATTTGTCAAAAAGGCAAAGATGGTATAAGCAGGGTGTTTATGGGACAAAAATGGCACAGGCAGGGTGTTTATGGGACAAAGATGGCACAGGTAGCGTGTTTATGGGACAAAGATGGCGTACACTCGGCTGTTTGGGGGCAAAGATGGCACGTCCTATGTGTGTGTAATTTGGGTGCTGGTCAGGTTCTATGTGGGCAATGTGGACGCTATTTTTTTTGGAGGGTTATTAAAGAAAGCACTATTATATGTTCAGTAAATGTTATTTAAATGTATTTATTTTACTTATAAGTTATTAATTTATTTTTTCAGATTTCTTGTTGTTTACAGTTGACATACAGTTTACAAATTGGTGCAATAAATATTCTTAACATAATTTTGTAGATGTCTTTACATTTGGTGGTGGGGGGGGTGCCACTTACAGGATCCGCCCCGGGTGCCAAATACTCTAGGTACGCCCCTGTAGAAACCTCAAAATTCTGGAGAGTCATGTTTTGGAGGAACTCATTTTTTGATTGTGTTTTTTTTTTTAACTATTAAACATTTAGGGCTCACTGTTTCAAATATCAATTGCTTGTTTAGACCGTTCGTTTAGAAGGTCCTCTTGGGATATTGTAGAAATCAAACAAAATAATGCTGAATATCATAATCAGTACTGGGAAACAAATACTTTTGTTACTGTTATTTGAGGTTTTAAAACTCCCCATGGTGGAATCCACGTAAACGTACGCGTTTTTGTAAATTCAGGTTTACGCCATAGACTTGACTATTCTCATAGTCTCCTAGATCCCCTTTAAACTCATGAGATTCTCTAGCGATTGTGTCATCCTCAAACTTTGAAATGGGAAACTGGAGCTCTTTTAACTAATTGGTCATACGGTTCTTGTGAATTCCTCAAAAAATAAACATCTCTTATTGTAGATATCTCCTGTGTAATCACTTTCGCTTTTTTAATCCAAAATCCGTAACATCAATTTTAAGGAGTGTTCAGACAGAACTGCACTCTGGAAATCCAACTCCAATAAAGTCTGAGTTTAAAACTTAACATTCAAGAAATCAAGAGGTCAGTGCACACAAAGTAAATATTATTAACCCCTAAATGACAAAGGCCGTACATGTACGGGCTCAAAATGCATTGTTTTCAATGGGTTTTGGGACCACCCATTGTCCTTAAGGGACTATACAGCCATATATTGCTTAGCCCGCCATTACGTAAAGTACCCCAATCTTGGCGAGCCCCATCCAATTCCACATGGCTCTATTGCTTACCAAGGGGCTAAATCGGTGGGACTGCACTGTGTGGGGAGAACTAAGTTAATGGGAAGAATATCCATGCAAACAGGAGAACAGGGAGATGGCCCTCTGCTTTATGCGTGTTATGATAATGAAATAGGCCCCCAAGCTTATTCTGCATCCAACCACTAGATATCAAAGTTCTAAACATAAAAGAGCCTAAGTCCTGTGGCCCTAACTTGACTATGATGTCAACTAGTTCAGGAGATGGTGCTAGATGATGTACCCCACCTCCTGAAGAGAAGATTTTGGTTGTAAGAGATTAGCACAAGATGTAGTTTCAAGAACAACCAAATCTCCCTGTGTATATAATGACGTGGTACCTGTGGCTACTGTGCTAAGGTCAGAAGGATTGGTGGAAAAATCTAAGAAAAACATAGATAAATAAATAGAAAATGTGTTGCTTAACGTATCAGAGACCCAACAGCCCAAACAAACCTTCAACCATGATGCTCCTGGCTGGGAAGTGGTAGCAAATGTTTCAACCTAGTAGACTCTTCATCAGGATAAAGATGTCAAGATCAGAGAGCAGTAAGGCAGTGCTAAAATGTTTCGAGGGCTCCTTGCTCTTGACAATCCAATTCACTGAACTTAAGATATTTATTCTGAAACAAAACATACAGCCAACTTGAAATTAGCAATGTCAGAAACGTTACGGATGTCTACGCATCACTGATTTTAGAATCATAAAAATGTATTACCTAACAGAACGGTATGTTCTCTGTAATTTGTACAGATGAAAACCTCCTTAACATATTGTAGGACTGCCTAAAAAGTGTGCAAAACCTGTTCTGCTGTGTGCTATAGTTCTCCAGAACTAACCAAAAAAACCCTAGGTTTTTTTTTTTTTTTGGCTATACAGTAGATTTTGATGAGTTGATAAATATATGCTGACCAAAGGTGCTCTTACGAAAATAACATTATAAAAATGCCTGAATTAGGTACATTATCCTTGATAATAGTTTTCCCTCAATAAAAACATTTTTTTTAATATTGACATCACACATTGCTTTCAAATTAATAAATATCTGAACCTAAAGTAAAGGACTATTTTTACTTAGGGACAGGACAGACAAAAACTAGAACAAAAATACCGGTATGTTCATTTGTAACCTAGGTTCAAAGGCATTTGTTTGAGTGATGACTGATATGTACTGTGAATTGCATTCTATGTACTCGTTTTTGTAAATGTGAAAACAAAATAACCCAATATAGGGGAAAAAAAAGAATTTCATCAATCGCATACACCATTTTTTTTTTTTACAAAATTATAATGAACCAGTCTTTGGTAGTGACAAGAACACAGGCATCTCACTTCTCTTTTGGTTAAAATCACATTATTCTTTTATTTTTGTAAAGATACTTGGAGAAAATTGCTAACATTTTCCCTTAGGCTTGAAATTAACTTACCCAGGGTAACAGGAAATGTGGAGTCTTGTGATGCAGATTGTTAAACCAGATGGGAAACACAGCACATGTGAGCCATTGTACGGACGAGTGGTGCAAATGAGTCATTCTTACTTGTTGTGAAAGCATATTACTTAACCTAGATCTCGCATTGTTGAATTTGGTGTATAGTAATTGCTGTTTCTTTTTTTTTTTCTCTCCATTTACAAAGAACAAAGGAGATGTTTTACCTCTGAAAAAACATTGAAAACAAACAAATGTTATCCCCATTCCATCACAAAATCAGAATTTTTGTATAATATATAAGCACTTCTAGAATTCTGACATTCTCTATGTAGTCCCCTTTTACAAAGAGATGTTTTTATGATAAACCTTTGGAAGGCAAGAAAAACATTTTCCATTAATGTTTTCTGTTCTCCAGCTGTCCATAAACCCCACTGGTCCATCATCGTGTTGATGTTACTTGCAATAAGTTATTTGCTATAATTAAAAAAAAAAACACACACACCAAAAAAATGCACAAAAATTATATGAAAGCATAGAGGTTATGGAATAGGGACGATATTAAAATTAATAATATGCAATAGTAAAAATATCATGAAAAAACATAAGGCATACTGGTACGGAAGGAGGAAAGGGTCCTGCTCTAGCTTACAGTCCATTGGGAGGTTGGGGTAGAATGAAAGAGAAGGTGTGCTGGCTTCCTTGCCTCCTGGGTTGGGCAAGAATCAGGCCCATACTGGCCATCAGCCACACTGGTGGACTACTTGCCGACAGCAGCGCCATAAACTCACCTGATCTGCCGCTCGGGTGCTGCAGTGGGCAGCTGGATATTCCTGGCCGCATGCAACATGCGCATAAAAAACAGTGTGCGGCTCTGCATATCCATCTGTTGGCCGCCCATATGTCATCAGTTGTCCGCTGGCCTTAAAGTGCCAGGGACACCCCATCATCACCAGTCTGGCCCTGGCCAAAGTTTGTGGCATAGAGATCTTGATGGTGGGTAGAACAGATGGCTGCTTTCAGAATGCAGGTTTTGGGTATTAGGTGGATAGATTGTGTGTGTCTCTGAACAGGTGGGCTTTAGTAAGTGTTTGGAGTAAGAATAAGGAAGGGAGAACCAGATAGAACATAGGGAATTCCAGGGTATAGGTGCAGCATAGGTGAAAACACGGGTAGAAACAAGTCATAAGGGACCAGCCAAGACACATTTCACAGTTCACAGTTCAGAGCAGCTGTATTTAATAACAATGGTTATTTTTATTTGTTCTGAACTCCTGGAGGAAGACTTTTAAAATTACCTATGTGAATGGTATAACATACAACACCAAAACTACAAAAGGTTGTTTCCATATATATTAAAAATATTAACATTAATATTAATAAGTATCTTTATTATTTATTAAATACAGAAGGTGAAGCTACAGAAAAGTCAAGTTGGAAGACACTAATAAGCAATTTCAGAAAATTAATAAATAAGTTAAATATTAATAAGGTGAAAAATTAAAAGGAAAAAGGGCATTGCGACTTACATAATAAGCTGCATATATATTTATGTTTTAATCACTTTCAAGATAATATCCTAATTAAATCATCTCCAGGTGACCAGGATATATGTTAGTATATATGTGCACATTTTTATAACACGACTTTTAATTTTTCGCTTATTATTATTTTATTGTTATTATTATTTGATCAGCGCGAGGGAGCAACAAGTCTGCTAAAATCTGCTAAACGTATTTACCGTAAGAGTCCTCCCCCAATAATTTCAGCGCTATGAAAACAAGCCGAGGCAACAGGTCCACTAGCTTCCCACCAATTGTTGGACTTCACCTCCTGAGATGTTTGACTATGTATCCCTGGATGATCATCGAGGGGCTTCTAATTATGCCAAGGGCAGACCTCACAATTATCTGTGCTTCCCCCTGTGTGTCTGTGTTAATAGCTGTGCTTGCTTAAACGTACAAGACTATACAAAGGTGGGATAGCATTTCCAGACTTTTGGACGTATTCCATATTGAAGATCAACCAATTACTTTCCTAAAGGACTGAAGCAGGGAGATTCTTTCTCATTGATTCCTGTCTATAATATTGCACTTTGATACATTAAAAATGTTTTATTACCATTATTATTTATATTTTTTGTCCAGTATCGATGATCCTGTATGTTCACTATGTCCATACGTGCTGTTGCATGAGATGACGTATGAAAGGGGCTCAACTGTTTTGATCCAGACCTTGTCCGGGCTCATCGCTACCCACTACTCTCCCATAGGTGATATCATACCCTTGTAAATATGTCTGGATTATTCAAAATGATAAATTCAAATGTCTTCACTTTTTTTCCTGGCACAAGGGTTGAGAGAAGCAATAGTCATTTGGCATCCAAAGGGTTAATAAACAGAAGCCAGCCCATTATACTGAACAATATTTCAAAACTTAAAAGAGGACATGGGAAGTTGGTGCAAGCAATGAATATGATGTCAGAAAAAAGGAATTCACTGATCTAATTACCGAAATATTATCAGGCTTCCTTGACAAGTTTTTTTTTTTAATGTTTATAAAGCTAATTATGACTCATTTTACGAGTCTGAGTTTTATTTGATTTGGACAGAAGTTTTCTTTGTAGTTCATATGTTATGTAATAGTTCGCTCAAAGTAATGGTTAGATTCTTCATGTCAACATAGTTCTCGTGTGTGTAGTAACATTCGGTGCAATCCTTTCAACAATGTCTAAATACGTTTCCATATCTTCTGCATTTACAGCAGATCCGTCACCTTTCCCCAAATACTACGCCGTATAGTTCCATACGCTAAATAAACGTATGTAATAGTGTTTACAGGTTAAAATAAGCCATATATCTCTATTAGAAACCCACATTATGTGTATGCTATGGGAAAAGCTCTCATAACTTCTTCTGCTACAGATCTCGACTTTACCGACACTATAACTGATTGACAAACAAAAACTAAAGCTAATCTTAGTCTTAATAAATGAGTTTAGTTATCCAAGAGCATTGAAGTTGACAGTTTCCCTTTTAAAGTATACAGTGTACCTTGCCAAAATTTTTTTACCAGTTAAATATTATATACTCTATATGTCCCGTGTATAGGGTATTGTATTACATCTCTCAGACTGCGCCAGGCAAATGTAAGCATATTATATTATTGTTTAAGTTTTGGCCGTTGGAAGATCCCAATCTTACGGATCTGCTTGCCTTCAGAGTGCCCTTCTTCACTGCCACAGGGCTTCCAAGCCTCGACAGCAAAGAACCAAAGACAGGGCTAGGAAGACAAATGGTCAACAATTAGCCATCCTCCGGAGGCCTTTCATACTAAATATGTATGTAAAGTTAAATGGACGGCAAAGAACACATGCAAGCAGCTACACAGGCCATTATAATGTGAAGAAAAACTTAGTTTTGAAAAAAACTTTGTGAAAAAAACTTGATTAAGATCTGAGTCTAACTAGATAGGCCGAATGGTTGTTATCTGCCGTTAAATTCTAGGTTTCATTCCATTGCAATATATCCTATGATTTGGTTACCATCAAGTGCAAGAAGAACAATTACGGCAATCAAGATATCCAAAAATGTGGTGAATTTTGGCCAAGTATTAGAAACATACAGAGGTATTCAGGATGAGTTTGACTTAAAAAAACCCTGCGTTTTAAATCATGTGAATATAATTTTTACTATTTGTATTAATATTAATTATTATTTTTTATTATTATTAATTATTATTTTTAATATTATTAACTATTATCATTATTATATTTATTATTTATAAAGACACCAATACATTAGGTAAAAAGGGCCTTGCTCTGAAGCTTCCAATCTAGAGAGTAAAATATGTATATTAAATGATAGAAGATGGCTTTAATTAAGTCTATTCCACCTTTTGAGCCTCTTGATGTTCTGCACCAAGCAAGCATCTGTCATATGTAAAATCTTAAAAGGGTGCATTTGTTCTCAGAAAGTTTCTGTTCTTTTTCTTTCATCCTTTATATTCTTTTTTTTTTTTTTTTTCCGTGGTAAAAGCAGAAACCAGATCAAATGAAAAATGCCAAACAGCTACAAAACAGCCAAATATGCTTAGGACGGAGAAGGCCCTTGACCTTGTTCCCTTGGAAATTAACAGTTCTTAAACCGAGGACAGTAACAAAGAAATCTCATGTCAATTCTAAAATGTAATATACTGCGTGGAGACACATTGTCTGCAAAACTAGGCTCCAGAAACACCCAGGCCATCTGGGTTTACATATCATATAAATGAAGTGGCCCCTGTATTGTGACTCTTTATGACCCTAATATGGGCCGTCGTCCAACTCTTTGGAAAGCATTAATAATACATTTGTACATGGTTGGTGTAAAATGTATTTTTATGTTTCTGCTTTTTATTCCGAGTCACATATTGGGAAATGTTTTTGATGACTACTGGTATAAAAAAAAAGTGTTTTGCCAACATTTAGGAATCAAACTTTCTTTACAAATTTAGAATGTTAACAGTTATGAGTATTTTTTTTTTTTAAGTAAGATGGGCCATTTGCGTAATATTTGTAAAAATGTTGGCACATAAACTGTGACATTCTTACTGAAATCACCTCTCTCTCTCTCTCTCTCTCTCTCTCTCTTATTTTGTGGTGATTTTTAAGTAAATGAACAGCAAATCGAGTAAGTATCTACAAAGAAATCCTGATTTGGATCAAATTTCTCTCTTGGACACCAACACTACAGGTTGTCACCACACTCGCAAGTAAGAAACAAATATATAAGCAATATTTATGGACAGCGATGAGAAAGATTAAATTAAATATTTGACTCTTCTCATTGGCTCATGCGAGACACATAAATATGGAATCTCTCAGTAGCTTTTCTTTATATGTTATAAGAAATAAATAATAATAACTAAAATAAGGCTGACAGTGAGATATACCATTGGGTATGTATTGGGTGACAACCTTCATAACCAAGAGGTGATGCCAACTAGCATTGCGGACATGCATTTTGCTGTAACACACCTTGGAAGAAATAATGCCATTAAGAGAAGCGACAATAGTTGGTTTCCAACACTCCAGGGGTAGAAAATATTAGGTACTTACATTTCTGAACTGACTTAGACTTGCTATCCTCCTTTGCACTTCAAGATGTCTGGGGCTGCAGTCCTTTCCCTCAGTAGGGTACAAACGCCTGCACAGTCTGTGCAAGGGAAGAAGTAGGAGGCTGATCAGCCAATCAGAACTCACCCGGCTCCACTAGGATAGTGCTGCGGAGCCGGCTCCTCTCTGCTGGCGTCTGACCGTCCCTCACATTAATCCAGAGCTCACAGGTGGCACAGGCTATGACAGCAGTGGAGCAGCTCAGATTACTACGAATCAAGTAAGTCTACTACTGGATAGGGCCCCTGAGTCCTCTACCACTCTGGGACACTGGATCAATTGATCTTGTGTGCCCCTTGGCTAATCCAGCCCAGGTCGCCAGGCTACCCGCCATGCTACTGCTCCTGCTCCATCGGCTGTTTGGGGTGATCAGAGAGCTCCATTGTATCCAGACCATTTGCATGGACCCTGGAGGACTGTGCCTAGCTGACATACCCTACATATTGCTCCCGATGCTCAGCATATAGGGCGAGAGATGGGGTTGAGGTGCTGCCCTTGATCAAGCGTAGGGCAGCACCCAACCAAGATATGGCAGCGGGTGAAGTTATGTCAGGCTAATCATGCCTTTTACCTTCTAATCAAAAAATAAAAACAAACTAACACAAGGGTAATAATTTCTAATAAAACACTTTATTAGTGTTATGTGACTTTCGTCTACAAGGGGAGATCATGGACTATTATTGCCTATTTTAATAAAAGTCCATATAACCATAACATGTTTGTGACATCAGCAATGCAAATGCAACAAATTTACCAGTTTTGTCTCCCAGCCAATGGACTGCTCAATCCCCTATAAGAAAGGCAGACGACGCGGTGCCTATATTTTAGCTAAGATGTACCATCTTACTAATGTTACGTAGCTGTAGAAAGTATGTACTTTAGATTGTAAAGGTTTAACGCCTATTAATGTTATGAGGAATGTTATTAAGTATCCCTAAATAGCCTTTCAGATCTTAAAAAAATATATATATTTGTTAATGGCATGCAAATGCATTAAAAAAGCATGAACTTCCTACGGGAAAATTTAAATTATGTCTAATGACATTTTTTTCAATTCCTCATAGGATGATGAGAAATATTTAAAATACCTTCCTACTTGATGAGTCAGTCTAATGGAATTTTACTGTCACAACAAACAATTAATCAACTGCTTAGCAGGAAGAAAAATGCATTTTTTTTACCATCTTTGGTGGCATGTATACAATGTCACAGGCTGAGGCAAAGCTGGCTATAGAGGCTATGATTAGTTTAAGTATATCCTGCTTTGCACTTTGCACATAAATTGCTTTAGCCTTTTCAAATATTGTGTAAAATCATCTAAAATAAAAATAAAAAATATGGGGAAAAAACTGTTTAAATTAGATTATTGTTGAAAATAGACAAGAAGAATTTAGAAAATGTTTCTTTCTTAATTTTAACAAAAACAAAACAAAAAATCAATATTATTGTATAAATCAAAAATATAGGTTTAAATGTAAACTAAAGCAAGTAGAAAATGTATCCGTAGATCAGTCCTTTCCAAGCTGCTGTTTCTCAAGAAGTTATGAACGATGTGAATGATGGCCACCCTTTTTTTTGTTTGGAGCCATAGCCAACATGAGCGGCTGCTGTCGTTGACGCGGTTTACTCGCAGTTGGAAACTTGGGGCTTCATCGAGTTGTACTTCTATCTCAGGGATTCATCTAGCTGTATCTCCGTGTCTGTGAAATATTTATTTCTGTTTACGATCACAATAATGAAATATGTTTTTTTGCTACACTCAACATGACCAGCAAAAGCTGGATTTGAGTACTTAATTCAATCAAGCAAATTAGGTCTACAAGTAAATACACTGAATGAAATGAAAACCAGCCCCACGAAACAATAAACATGCGAGTGTGTTTGTTTCCCAATATAATGAATGGCATTTAGTTTCCATGTACTTGATCTATACAAGATATAGAAATGCAAAGAATTAGAGGAAGAGCCGGGGTGAAGCTTACTGGGGTTGGCCCTTCAGAATGCATAGTGAAGTTACAGGTACTCAACTCCACTACGTACTCCCAGGTGAGTGAATAGACCCATACACCTGTACTGTAAAGAGATGTATATGAGCTACAGAAGGTGCAGCTGCTTATAAGGAACTTATTTGTGCAGACTTTTTTGTCCTCTGTAGTTGAGCAAGACGCAATACTTATGGCAGCAATAGGGCAGAGAATCAGGAGTCTAGGTAGAACAAGAGGCCATAGTCTAAAACTAAAGGTTTGATTGAGGTCTTACATCACGAAAAATGGGTAGACTAGATGGTCCGAATGGTTCTTATCTACTGTCAATATTCCATGTTTCGATGTCCCTATATCTTCCATCCCTATTAAGGACTGAATCGGTCTCATTGCTGTGAGGATAGTACTAAAATGCTAAAGTTATACCGTTGCACCTGATTCTCAGTGAAGTATTCGCTGGAATTCCTACAATGAATTGTCTTATAATGCTACACTGTCCAACTTCTAAAATCCAACATCACTTAAAGAACATTATTCTTTATGCAACCTATTACTTGAAATGGGTCATTGGGTTATGTTTTTTAAAAAAATAAATATTTGGGACAATGTTTTTTTGTTTTCTTTTTTTTATTATTTATATATGGTCCACAGCTCTTAAGAGACAGTGCTTCATTTCTATGAAAAAATGCCTTGCTATGTCCTCTTAACAAGGCGTTTCCAATGGTCATATAATTTCCAATGGCCATTTCCAATAAAGATACTGGGGCGTATTTCCTCTGTCAATAAATATTTCAATGTTAAATATTTCTATTGTGCTCTTCGGGTGACTCACCAAGTTCTAGATGAATATGACTATTCTGGCTAAAATTTGAGTTGACTAGACTGAGCGTTATCCAATTTTTTTCATGGCATGGATTTCAAAGATCATATATTCATAATGCTGGTGGGCCAAACCCTCTTGTAGGAATTATTTAGAAACGTCTCGAGTTCATGGACACGCTGAAGGCCAATGAAAAGTCATTGTTGACCTTCATGGTTACCCTGGGCGCAACATGTTAGAGAGCTTGAGTATGAGACATCACTTTATAATGAAATCATTATTTCCGTCAAATATGTCCTTAAATCAGGATTTACATGAATGGGCTTGTGACTGGATCTTATTAAAACTTGGATCACGCCATTACATACCACTCAAATGTCACAGCTTAAGGGGGGGCAGTCCCACTTTGGGATCCAAATCTTTTTTAGGAGAGTATACTTAATACTCACCCAATCTGCTGCACCTGATCCATCGCTGGTTCCTTTACAACATACCCCCCAGCATTTCAGGTCCCCAAAGTGGTAGACCTTTGTTTGAGCCCACGTTGGAGGCAAGGTTTGAGTGTTTGACTGCAGGTGGGCCTTTAATAAAATGACCAGCGCCTTAAGATCTATTGAAAAAGACTGGAATGTAACCTCATACAGGTTCTGAGGCAGCCACGTTGTGATTGAGAATATCTTAATCAATTCATCAGCTCAGTGGTCTGTTCTTGGGTGATCTTCCGATCTCCCCAACTGGCCCATTATCACCACTGCGTGCTAAAACATGACAGTGGGACACATCAACAAGATAGAGCCTGAAAATCAAGACTGTATGCTGCAAAGCAGGACACTGGAAAGCTATAATTCGACTTGCTACAACCCCAGATTTTTTATTTTTTTATTTTTTCGGTCAAATTACCATCTATAATTATAAAAAGATTTCCCCCTTACAGCCGCTGTTACTACTGTGTGTCTTGGAACATGCTAAACTGTTTAGATATAAAACTTGTTCATAAAAGATTACCTGTAAGAACGTTACGTGTGACAGCTAAATGGTTCTCTACACTTTAAGATGTCAAACATTTTTTCTAGGGTAATGTATGGGTGCCAGAACGCCATTAAACTGTCAAAATGCCCATGCTGAGTGACAGCTTTTGTTGTTTAAGCCTTTCCCAAAATGCCGTATTTTGGCCTTTAATCTCCAGCTTAAATTTCCCCCTCTGAAGTTATCTGATTGTTTTCAAGGTGGGAGATATTTTTCGGTACAGTCTTTCCAACCTGCCTGTTTTGAATGCATGCTGTTTTTCCCCGTTGCAACGCATATCATATTCCAAATACCAGGCATTCCACAAATGATGAAATACTTCAGCGCTGTGGAAATCTGATTTAAACGTCTGGGAAATAAAACAGTTGTAGGGTTGCCTTTCAGAAAATCACACATATCTATATCTATATATATAGATATATATATGTATAAATATATAAATACCATAAATATATATCTCTATATATATAAATATATCTATCTATATATATCTATATATATATATAAATATATCTATATATATAAATATATATAGAGAGAAATAGATAAATATATATATATATATACATATATCTATTTTTATATATATATACGTAAATCTATTTATATATATATATATTTATGTGTATATATATATATATATTTATGTGTATATATATATATATATATATATATATTTATGTGTATATATATATATATATATATATATACACACATATATATATATGTATGTTATATACTTATATTTACACACTATATCAGTGTGTCTGATATAATTTTGGAATGTAACCAAAGATCTAAATACTTTACATCAATATGAGTGGTAGATATTAATACCAAAGAATTTAAGTTATTTTGTTTTAACCACACGATAAAAGATTGAGAAGTAATATACGTGCTGATTGGTCAATGACCCATTTCTCCCTCTAGATTGTAAGCTTGCGAGCAGGGCTCTCTCCACCAAATGTATCGGTTTGTCTTAGTCTGTCAATTCTTGTCTTGTCATATCCCTTGAATTTATGTATTGTATTAAGCGCTGCGTAAACTGTTGGCACTATATAAATAAAGGATAATAATAATAATAATAATAATTTCGGTATCTCAATGCCTAATAACAACTGCAGAGGTCAAAACCTTTTATGAGTTTTACCCCGCGGGACAGATGCTTCCCTAGAGGTGAATTATTATCTCAAGAATTATTTGAACTCATTTAGTTTTGGGAAACAAATCGTTGGAAATGAAATAAATATGTTGACATTCTGAAATGGGTTACCGAAATGATCAGGAATTTGAGGAAATGGTTTGTTCCATATGGTCTCGAACTGTCGAAGGAAAAAAAAAAAAAAAAGTAGCTTTTTGGTGAGGAATGACTCACCGTTCGCAGATTAACATACTAAGCCGCGTGTGTAAATAAAATGATATGTCTATTCTTCAAATTCCAGACGCTAATACCAACCCACGCAGTCTTCACCTTTACAGTCTGGTCAAAATAAAGAAGGCTAAGAAGACTTTGATTGTTCAGAGAACCAGACGCAGGTGTTAAGCGCTGGGTTGAAAGAGCGACTTTGTTAGAGGCTCGAATGAGAACAAACATGTTTTTAAAAAAAAAATAAAAAAATCTCATATTAAGGTTAAGACTCTTAACCCTTATGTTAACTATTCATCGTGTTTCCAATATTTCATAACAAAGATAAGCAAATGGATTATTATTTTACGGACAGGTTGCGATAAGGTCAACCTTCTGATTGAATTTCAGGGCAGGACGCTGCTGTTCATTTAGATCATGCCTCATTCTGCTTAATGAAAGGTAGAAGCGGGGAGTGTTAAAAGGTAGAGAGGGAAACAGATGAGGTGACTAAGATTGCGAAGACGTGAAGAAGAGCAATGCCGAGAGAGTGTTATATTCACTAAAGCAGAATACTTTCCAGGTGTCCCTCTTTATGAAGAATAGTCCCTCTTTCTTGGAATTTGTGTGTATAAGGGTGTTACGGTGTTCTCGGCTTTAAATGTCATAGTAATGTATGGAAACAGCTATAGATCTGTTATAAAAGACATTGACAATAAAAGACAATAAAATATATGTTTAAACTTCTAAACATCTTACCTGTGAACTATTTTTTTAACTAAATCACTTAAAAGGTTTTGGCCCATAGCCATTCCTCTTAATACATGTCCGGAGGTATGCAGGAGTTTGCAGGTGAGTTGAATGTTTTAACGCCCGGAGTTCTCTATATATATAATGTAAGGGCCAACCTCGATGAGCTTCTGCAAGAAGGCCTGGGCTGGCCATGTGATATGTATCACTGAGTTAACAATTCATTATACAGGGCCAGTTCAGCCCTTGCAGCAAGAGGAGCTGACCAGGGCTGGTAATCCTACTGCCTACAGGCCAAAGTAAAACAGAAATGCAGACAGATGGTTTCATCGGTAACTTTACCTTACAATTGTGTATAAAGCACCAACAGATTCTGTAGCGCTGTTAGAATAGGGACCAGTGATGTTTTATTTGGGGAAGAAACACATAAAATACTCAAAAGCTTAGGTTCTTAAGGCTCAAACCTAGAATGTAGATGACCATTTGGTCCATCACATCTCCTCTCCTTCTTTAAAGCTAAAGCTAAGCTGTACCTATTGAGTTCCCATAGTCTTACTTGTTAATTTTTAACCTGAAAAACATGCACAATTTTGGTTGCCCTTCTCTGAACTCTCTCCAATGTGTCAATAGCCCTGTGGAGATGGGGTCTCCAGAACTGTACACAACGCTCTAGGTGAGGATTGACCAGAGATCTGTAAAGCGGCAGAACCATCTCCCTCTTCCTGCTACTAATGCCTCTCGCTATACAACCCAACCCCTTAATGACAAAGCCCGTACATATACGGGCTCAAAATGCATTTTTTTCAATGGGCTTAAGGACCGCCCATTGTCCTTAAGGGGTTAATATTCATTTTTAAGCAGATTTTCAAGATGGTTTGAATCTATTTCTAGAGTTCCTAAATCTAAAGGTAAGAGACTCTCTTAGCTATATGGAACATTGGCAGCCCAAATGGTGAGATGTATGAAAAGTAACACATGGACTTGAGAGTTTTATGTCATTTAAATGATATTAGAATTCTAGGAATATTTTGCACGTATTTCGTGGAACTAAACTCCAGTTCCCTCGGGGTACTTCGCAAACCTTCAACATTGTACGGTTAGTTGAATAAATTTGATCACCTTGTAGAGATATCATGTCATTTTAGAATTCTCTTGTTTATTTAGAACATTCTTTTTAACGTATGCATTATTCCCTTTATTTATATTTTACTGACCCAAACTAAAATTGTTTCTATGTAGTAAAATAAAAATATGAAGTGTTTCTGGAAAGAAAACAAAAAAGTGATACTAAGTATACTTACTGAGCAGAGTTATGTTATACGACACCTTAGGCTGCCAAAAGTCATGAGAGGGTTGAGTAGCTGAATAAATACACTGGTTTTGACACTGACTCTTAAGCAGGAATAATTGATTCCTCTATGGGCGCCTTCTTACTTTAGGAAAGTAATTTTATCTCCACGAGCCTTGGGAACGTAGAATGCCGAGGAAGGATCCGCTATTTATAAATTGTTTTGTAGCTAAAATTAATACTCTAAAGCACATTCAGGATATGTGAGAATATGTGAGAACGTGGTTTATAGCGTCTGTGTTTTGGCACTCAAATAGTTAACCGCCTGTTTAATTTTTATTTAAATTTATGGTGTGTGAATACTAAGCTGGTCTTGCTGAATAAAACACTACAGCCTGATAGATGATAACAGGGGCCAAATAGATTATTTACTTTATTTTCTAGCTGAAAGTAGACAGATGCCACATTAGAGGTCAGGAGGTCCTGCATAGGACTTTGAGCGCATGGAACCTCATAATAAGAGGGAGAGGACAGCGGAGGTCATAGGACAACAGAGGTCATAGGCCAGGGAACTTAAAAATGTTAGGATTAGACAATTGTTGCCTGGCAAAATGCACTGAAACACAATTATTTGAAAAAAAACGAAGAGGTCATCTGTAGAGAGGTGTACAAGAAGAACACGTGCTTTAAAGCCTTTTAGATGTTGGCCATTAATCGTAATCAATAAATCCTCGTTCCATTGTCCCGGTTAAACCGAAGAGCAAGATTGAGGGCATGTCTCAGTGTAAATGTATCTCAAAGCGGCCACCTGTTCTTCTGGACTATTAGTCATGGTCTGTCCAATTCTCAATGCTTTGTCATGGATCTCTTTCACAATTTTAATATTTGTCCCACCTTAATAAATACTCAGTTTTACAAATGGCATACCAATTGAACCTCGTGTCTGTAGCGAGAGCATCCGAGGGACTATATCTCTTCCTTTTTTGATGACCCCATTGTCCAAGTCCTACTTAACTAAAAGAGCTCAGCAAAATGTGTTTCATGATTAACTTCCCTGTTACATCCTAATTTGTTTGACATTTTCCTTCAACCAACAATTGAAACAATCAATTATCATCTCAGGATGATCTTTTATTGTTTCCCGTCTTAAGAAGATTGGCGAAACTATGTAGCAATTAAAAAAACGAAGGGGAAGAAGAAAAAAAACCAAAACATCAGCGTGTGTGTTGGAAAGTTTATCTTAAAATGCAGCTTCTCAGATAAATGCAGGAAAGAGCCCTCTCTATAATTACTCAAGGGTGTAATTGAAAGCGTTGTCATTGAAAGGTCACCGGGGAGAGGTAAAAGTTCCTTCCTTCCTTCACTGAAAAATGTAATTCCTTCTCCCTTTTGTGCAGAACCTCTGGAAACTCTGTGTGGGTGGCAGGACTTTTCAGGGCTCCTTGTTTTTGTTTTAGGAATTTTTTATTTTTTTTCAACACGTTCAAAGGGATGTTCGTTCTTCGGAAATAAGCAAAACAACGTGTTACGCTATATTTTAAGAACCTGCTCATGTCATTTATTTATTATGCGGAGCTATTTAGAAAAAAACAATGCAGATTAACCATGGAAAGCAGATGGAATCGGACCTCATACCCCAAGGGGCCTCCAAAGCCCATCTTTGGAGGTCCAGTGAGAAGAAGCAAGAGATTGTGGCTTATGATAGTGTGACCACACTGGCCATAATTTCCACGATACATGGAAAACACGGCCAACAATTGTCATTTTTAATTTAGCATTCACTTTACCTCTATTGTATTAATATTATTATTACCATATTTGCTCGAGTATAAGACAACCCTAATTATAAGACGACCCCCCCAGAATTTGAATATTAATTTAGAGAAAAAAGAAAAAGCCTGACTATAAGGCTACCCTATAGGAAAAAAGTTTCACTAGTAAATATGAATTCACATGTAAACTATTTTTTCATATTTAATAAAAACTATGATTGAGAAAAATGCATTTCTTGTTTATATTTCCTTTTATTTGCCAACCGGCAGCTTGTATGACAGAGCGCCGGAAGGTCATGTCACGCCAGCGCTCCGTCATAGAAGGCCCGGCGGAAGTGCCGGGTAGCAGCGGAGGTTGTCTGGCAGACGTTCACCAGGCAAATACGATATTATCATTATTATTATTTGTTTTATATAGCGCCACTAGATTCCAGTGCTATACAGCATATTATTGTCACATATTTCTCTACTATGTATTACATATAACTGCATAATTTACTCCCTTCCATGATTTTATACATCCCATATATTGCAGGGCGCAGCATTTTACCTGTACACTCTATGACCCCCTATTCTATTTTTGCTAGTTTTGTTTAACAAACATAAAATCTGTTTATATGGCAACAACCTATCGGTTCCTGCTTCTTGATTCACATGACAATTTAGTGTTCCCAAATTATGAATGAGGCATTTAAATTTTACTTGATGAAAGAATCATTTCTTTGAAGGTCCTGGGCTTTAAACAGTATTTAGAATACTGTTTCTAATGTTGCATTTAGTTACAAACGTGTTAAGTTCAGCAGAGTAAGTGGAACAGGACCTTTAAAGTAAACTCTCCGAACCTAAGTCAACAAGTAATAGCATCTCCTCTAAGTGTCTAAGTGTCTCCTCAAGTGTACCAATTGGAAGGTAATGAATTTTATTTCATATAGATGACGGAAAGGCAAAAATGTAGTTTTTTTTAACCCTTAATGCCCAGTTAGTCATCACGTGCACGACAGCATGAAGTCTCATCGACTACCTGAGATGGATCAAGGAGACTTTAGGGTAAAATATAGTCTTTCAGGTAACTAAAATGTTTTTTATGGTTCAGCATAAGTTACAGAACAAAATTCATCCGATCATAGCCTCCCTTTATTATGAGTGGCCTTAGTTATGTACGTTAGTGATAAAATCTCTTAATTACCAATCCAGGAAGCATTAATACGGATGGGAAAGCACGGAACTGCACATATACAGTCACTCTCAATAGGACATTATTAAAATCAGAAGAAGTTACCTTTCCCTCAATATATAGGAATTCTGACCTGTGGTGTATTCGTTAAAAATAATCTTTCATTGTATTTTTTATATTATTATTATTATTACAGTAATAAAAAAGTGAATTTGTTGCCTCTCAGGTCTTTGTCTCAATATATTTACCAGAAATTGACAATAAATCTTTTTTGAGCTGCGAGATAGACTTTGAGATACTAAATATGCACATTCACTTAAAAAAACCATAAATGGCTTTCTTTAATTTTTCACTATTTTCATTAAATGTATACTGATTTGTATTTTTCATTGACTCCGATGCGTGTTACTTCATGCAAATCATTCTGCAGGCGTTATTTAGCCATTGGAGTTATTAAATGAGACTTCTTTAGCTCCTCCCCCAGCTGCTTGTACTGAAAGCAGGAAGCATACCTTAGTATGCTTCCTGCTGTATCTTCCATAGGAGGAGGAAAACGAGACAGACATCTGAACTCCTAAGTCCAATAACCAAATAATGTATAGGAGTTCGTGCAAAATGGACTCCAACGTGTGTTAAGAAATAAAAATACAATTTTAGGTACTTGAAAGCTTTATTAAAAAGTGTTCAGGTTAACTCAGGGTAGCTATAAATTGTGATGGAAGGTGATGCAAGAGCAATCAACAACTAAAGAATTGAGAGTCATAACCTAGTGGGGAGGAATAATCATGCAGATCTTAAGAACAGATGGCTGTTGTATAGGTTAAACATAATACATGCTTTTACTACACAGGTGGTTTTATCGGTAAACGCCATTTCAGTGGTTTTTTTAGTATACATATGCAGGATTTAGGGATAATGACAGATCAGATCTGAGTCAACCAGTCAAAGGTACTAGGAGCTCATTGAAAAAACTAGAAAAAAAAAATACAAGTCAATGACGCAAAGTAAGCGTCATCTATCACAAAATCATTTTTTTCCATTTCCACAAGTATTTGGTTTAAAAGGTTTAGTGACAATGTGAAAAGCTGTAACTTAACGTCTCTGAGGATATACGCCCCATCGCATGCTCAAACGGCTCAAAGTCACACACAAACATTCTAAGAAGCTTCTAAGAACACACAAGCAGACTCTAACATTCTGAGAAACTTCTCAGAAACTTTAATTAACGAAAAGAAACAGGGGTTCCTATCTAACCTTGAAACATATTGGCAGGGCTCTAAATCAATTCCATGGTTTTCTGTAGCAGAGTAAAAAAAAAAATGCACAATTTACATGTATTTTATGCCATGACCGACCTTGTGCTCTTTTATCTTAACTGCAATATATTAAATATAAACAAAAAAAAATAAAAAATTGTACGTAGACCAGACCCTGCTTGTTTTATAGTTTTTTTATATTTTGGTTTACCGCTTTATGGTTTTTTTTTGCTGCTTTACATTGTGTTTAGGTATGTGTAGGGCACCTGATGAAGCGATCAGCGAAACGCGTAGTGAACTCGTACACGGAAGCACATTGCAGACTGGTGAAGCAGCGATTGCACGTTAATGCAAGATATTATATGTAATCCTAGATATTTCTTTTTTAATCATTAAAGTGTACATGTTTTATTTACCTTTCATTACTCTGCCTTCTGATTGTTTTGAGATCCCTGGACAGGTATTGGAAGATCTCCTGAGTTGCATTGTGGACCCTTCCACCAATCTTCACAAAGGGCATATGGATGCCCTCTACACTGTAAGGGATTTATTTTTTTTGCAGTTACCATATTTTGGAACATACTACACTATATAGGTTTCATTTGTTTTATGTTTTTCATATATCTTTGTGAGTGATCCTGAATAACTACCTAATTGTTAGCTTATTTTTATCTTTATATCCATTTGTACCCATACGTATACAGCAACTCAGATTTGAAGATTTTTACAGCATCCGAGTGACTTGCTTTTTAATTTTATTTTATATTTAATTGCAAACTCATCTTTTTACCCCTGTTGCCCCTTCCGACATGTATTATTTGATTTTTTTAACAGGTCTTTTTTTAACAGGTCTGCTTCTATACACATTATTGGGGCTTTTAGGGCTGTAGAACCCTGTGATCCCCTCATACCCAGCAAACATTCTGAGCTCCTAGAAAAGAGGGGGTATCTGGGGAGGGAAGACGGACTCCCAAACAGGGACACTTTAGAGGCATGTGTGGTATATTATGTAGGCAAAACTTATTTCTGCCACAAGGCAGAAAGCGCTATTTTTCCCCTCATTTTTTATTTATTTGTGTCAAGTCCAACACAGCCATATTCAGGTTCAAACACGGAGAGAGCCCAGCATACTCCTTAGTAAATAACACCATTGTCACAACTGAAGAGAAATACAAAACAGAAAGTAAAAGGGAACGGTATTCACTATGCATACGCCAGTCTCTTTAGTCCCTGTTTCCAAATGTGTTGTGCCAATAGCTTTGTAGGAAATCAAGTGCGGTCAACTCCTGATTTGGAAGAGCTGACAATTTGGATTAGCATTCAGCATCTAGAGGTACTGTGACCTTAATAAGGCATTTCTTAAGGTTAAAACATACAAAAGAAAGGGGAGAGCACAACTTAAAAACATAAAAGGCATACACATTCAGATTCCTGGGTTACTACTAGAATAATAATGAGCAATAAATACATAAAACAAAGCGAGAATTCAGCGCCTACCCAGTGAATACCTGTCAAAAAACACCTATCTAAGGCATAATTAGTGGAGATTCCGTCACACCATACGGCCATTCTACATGTCCCCAATATGTATGCCTTAGATAGGAGTTTTTGAATGGTATTCCCTAGGTATGCGCTGAATTCTTGTTCTGTTTTATGTATTTATTGGTTTACCTTTCGTTTTTTAATCAATGTAGTAGTTGACAACACCTGGAGTTATTGAAGAATAATCATATATCCAACCAAATCAGGGTTAAGTAAATAAACAAGCAATAATAGCAAGCACTTCAAACCCATGCGACACAGCTTTTCTATTCTAGACAGTGTGAAATTTTATTCTTAGTACTATAAATCAGTCTTTTGGTTCACAGCAACCTCTCCAAAACCACTACAAAGTGTGTATCCTATCGCATTCCGAATAGTCATCCAACAATATAAAGCTTTGTGTGCAAGACGGGATGATCGATATATATATATATTACCCCCCCAATGATCTTGACCCCCCACTTACATGCAGAGGATAAAACTAGTTTTATTATTCCCACATGAGAGTAAAACGTGAGATATGCTTCTATAAGTTCACACCACCCATTAACGCAAATTAGAAACATTTGCTTATTTTCTCCTGTTAACTTTTGTAAAAAGATAACTAATTTCAAACCACTTATTTTATGTAATTCTAGCTGTTTTGCTACTCGAGAAGATGTCTTGGCTCAGGAGTAATTTAAGTTGGTGCCATCTTGTCTATAAAACCCACTGAGAGCTATTCAGTTGGGATTTTCTGACCTAAAAAAATCTGAAAAAAAAAGAACTTGGACACATTTCAGACAATTCCGGAGACTTTTATCTACAATGTATTGCTCTCGAATGTTTCAATTCCAAATTGAATGAATTGTCTGATAAAATCTCACACAAAACTTGTTCGGTTAACATTAATAAATGTGTCATATTCCAGGCTTCTATTCCAAACGTGTGTGGGATGACCTAACATTACCACCCCATTGTAATACTAAGATAATCTTTAAGGGCCATTAGTTCTGTGATATTTAGATGGTGACAGACTCCAATTGATGAGGTAATTGGATACTTGTTCCTCTGCCCAAACATTCGGATATTTAATGGAATTGTATTGCTTTATGGCTAATTAAGCTTATTTTGAAAAAATATTTTCAAGGCCTCCCTGATCCGTGGTAAGGATCCAAAATCTATATAAAAAAATGTAAGAAACATGAGAATTATCATGGGCTAATTACTTTAAGATTAGAACTATTAGGAAAACAGAACTGGAAAGATTATTAGTATACTATTATATTTTAAGTGAAGTCTTACAAAGGATAGGAATTACCTAATACAGAAAAAATGTATTTTAAAAAAGATGTGTTTTGTGTTAAAAGACAATTTTATTTCCACTTTTGGGAGATAGAAACTACTGTATTGCAGTTGTATAAAACATTTCTCTCATTGGCGCAACCGAGACCTTGGCAATTCATGTTAAAGTAGAGGGCCTTGACAAGAAGACAAATGGTAACCTAACTTGAAATTTGATTGGGCACTGCAAGTAGATACATTTGTCATCCACCAATGGCAGAGCAGAGAACTTAATAACCCAAGTTCCAGAGTTAATTCACCATCCTTCAACCTAGTATAATGAATATCACTTGAGTATTTCTCATGTGGATCCAAATGTCACACCTACCTTCCACAGGGGTCATGTATAGCTACTCGGGCCAAACTACTTTCCTTCCAACAGCTGGCAAAACTGATGCAACTCTGCTTTGTCTTCAACCTTGTCCAAGGCTCATCTTCTGTGATGAGGGTCCAGTCAAGTGTGAGGTTACATCAAGAGGCCCGGCTTGTAATAATCTATCAACAGTTGATCAAAAAGACCTGCTAAATTAATGTTACCAATGAGATTACTTTAAAGGGAAATTCCTTGATTTTAAGAATCATCATTGACCATCATTGACCAGCAAGCTTTGACATTCATCCACCCCTGACCAGCATATGTGTTAAATGAACCCATAGTAAGCACATTCATTTTTTTTTTCAAGCTTTTAATTTTATTATGTTTTAATACGTATTATTTATAGAGCACTATATATTAATTAGAGTTACAGACTGCTCTTCCCTTTTTCCTTAAAGACACCCAGCACTTTTGAATGAAATACAGGGCGAGTTCATGCCAGGTTACTTATTACTTATTTCTCTGCATCCTTTACAGTCCTGTTCTGATAAGGGTTGTGTGAGTTGAGACATCAGTGATATCAAATACACCTTATCCTAGAAGACAGCCTTTACAGGGTCTATCTGGTAGCTTATATCAAATGAAAACTGTCAGAGCTAGTACAGTAGGTTCCATCTTTTATACATATTCCCTATAGACCCAGGCTAGCTATCTGCATTTAAAAAAATATATATATAATGCTCGGCAGCGCATATCCAGCCATTGGCTGCACTGATGTAATCAGGTGGCCACTGGCCTTAAAGTGTCAGGTGTGCCCTGACATTGCCAGTCTGGACCTGATTTCTGTGTTTGCCATTAGCTTCCAAACACTGTCCACTTTTTTATTAGATGCTCCTTCTTTCCTCTATGAGACTTTCCTAAAGCTGCCACTGGTATCACCAAACAGACCACAAACTCTCAAAGGCCATCTAGACACAACCAATAAAGCCATATGTTTGCTTATTAGTATTCTGCTCCATGAAAAAATTGATTTGTTCGTTCGTTCGTAAAGTGTCAGTGTAATACATTCAAGGTATAAGTGACTTTCAAGATCATAAAAAGAAATCTTGCTGGAAATCTTTGCTGTATTATCTTCTAGACAGGAACATATACATAAATCACTCTTATATTTGCTATAGAACACATATGGTAGGTTACAATAAGTACATTATATGTTCAGACATGGAATTGTATTTGTGGAATCGCAAGCAAAAAGTCACTATGAAAATATGAGTGTCCAACCCTAAAAGTAATATTTTTATACTGATCATAAACGCATGTACAGTATAGATTACTACGTGGAACAAAACAACATGAGAGAACACTAATCGGAGATACAGAAAAAGAAATGAAAAAAGGCTTTAAGGGGATATGTTGCCTGTGCTACAGTTCCCATCATGTATTGTTACTAGATTTTTTTGTGCTCTTTTCTTTTTTCAAGGCAGTAGTTTTTGCATAATATAATGTTTTCAGGCAGCTGCATATCAGTCATTTGTATGAGTTCTCACTCTGTTATCTGAGCCCCAATCTACTAGACAAACACCCTGACTCCTTATCACTGCCTATACTGCCTGTGGGAACAATAGAGTGACTCAGTGTTATTCACCCAGCCAGACACTGCAATGAGACTCTATGTGGAAGGGACTTTTATTAGCATTGCCATAAAGCATCAGCTCAGTGTGGTGTTTGAGCAGAGAAAGTCAGCCAAAATATAACATGACTGACAACAATGGCGGCCTTCAGGGACCTTAGACCACTCGGCCATCCTGACAAGCTAACAATGGCGGCCTTATGGTCTGCAGATAAAGAAAATGGTTTGTCTGAAAATTTGATAAAACCAGGTCATTGTCAATGCCGACCTACATGACATACCCTTCCACTAAAATTTAGGGGGTAGTAGAAGTATTATTAAACACTCGTCTACAGACACCAGACAAGCCAGAAGGCTCGTCTTTCCCTCAGAAATCTCATGGTGCTGCCACAACCACAAGGGATTCTGGGTAGGCGCATGCAAATAATGTCAACAATTACATGACTGCATACAATATTTTGTCCAACTTTAATTATGGTGTTTGGTCTTTTATAAAAGTTGTAGCTACCTTTGTATTTGTTTCATTTCATCTGTGGGGTCTGCCCGGTTTCTTAAGATTAAGTTTAAGAATAAAATGGGGTTAAAAATAAAATGGGAGCAAGAGTTTATAATGATTTTTGTCTAAATCAGGTTCTGCCCATGGTAACGTATTCCATGGTAGATAGCCTGCCATTGGATCGTTATGTTATTAAAAGAAATAGATTGAGCGTATAGCTTTGAAGATCTCCTACCTGTCTGTACAGCAAGGGGTTAATAATTAATTCAATGTAAGAAAACATAAAAATCGTGACTTTGTGCTATACGGTCAGTTTGACACTGCAAATAGTTAAATTATCTTTGGCAATTTCTAGAACTTGGAACTGGTTCCGTAATGAGAAATCCAGAGTACAGTATCATTTGTAACGTGAGTGCCCAGCACTTAATCTAGTGCTGTTTGTTTTTGCAATGAATAACAACGCCTTAAAAAAAAAAATCACCAGGAATGCAAGCCATTTTGACATGGAATACATGTGTTGTCTCTGTTTACGCATGCATTTTATTCGAATAAACCAAAATGGTTACGTCTCCCTTTATATTAAAATATGTTACTACATTGAAGTTTTTAATTGGATTTGAAGAATGATTGCAACAAACTTTCTGCAAGCCAAAGGAAATATTTTTCTGGAAATAAAATGAATCTACAGCAAAAAAAAAAAAAAAATTAAAAAAAAAATTTCCATCCTCATTTTTCTAATACCTTGGAATTCAGATGAATAAATAATTTTGCTTTGAACATCATAAACTACAATTTGTGGGATAACTTAAAACAGTTTTTAAGAGTACAAGTTACTTAAAAAAAAAAATATCCATCACAGCTGTATCCTAAGGAAGGTAATCTTCTTTGCCTGCATATTCTCTGCTGACTTTTGACATCATAAATCTGTACAAATTAATTACGAAGACAAAGAGAACATAACCCTTTTCACTCTATCATAACATTTAAATAGTTAGTATAAAAGTATGTTTTTACTGATATGAAATGCATTAGGTCTACATTTTCAACCAATAAAGTCTGTCTAGAAAATATTTGCAAGAAAATATGGTTGCAAGAATAAAATAAATTATTATAACAGAGATTATTTAATCAGAGAAAAATATTATCGCATTGCAAAATAAAATTAACTGCACAATAAATAATTACATAAACAATATTATATATAATATTAATATTATCACAGAGAATTGTGCATTCCAGATCTTTTCCATCCTCACTTTAAAGAATGCCCTTGTTTTTTAAAATCTTAAATCTGACCATTTTATTCATATTATTTGGAATTGTTATCTGCACTGTCCATAGGGCAAAGATCTCCCCGGAGATGGCTTTATTTTAATCTAGAATATTGTTTTGAGATCACCCCGTTAGTGTTCCATTAATTTTAATGTTGCAATCCTTTTTTACTCTTCACATAGTAAAACTATACAGTATAATTAAATTTATTTGCAAATAAATGCTCCCCACTGTTCCATGAATGACCTTTTAAAATCCATGCTAATATTTTGTTTGCTTTTGCAGTTTTGTCTTTGGTTCCCATTACTGCCCCAAATCTTTCTCGAGCAATTAGACCCCCCAGCCTGTCCATTATTTAGTTAATATTATATGTATTATTTTACTATTCAAGTGCTGTACTTTGCAATTATCAACGTTGAACTGATGATTTAGAAAGGAAAATGTTTAAAATGCGTTGCGTGTTCAAGTGTCTAGTTAAACATATTTTTAGGAATTAAATTAATTGAAAAGGTGGCCATACTGGTCTATTTCTTTGAGAAAAGTCCACCAGGGGCAAATCATTGTCTATTTTTTCTTCTACAAGAAAGAAAATCAGCACTGAGAATTTGAAAAGCAAGGTTGTTGGCTGTTATGTTTATTTAGAGAAACTGTCATATATATATTGGTATATTCTTCTATGTCTTGACTCTACAAACACTCTGCTTGTTTTCTTAATCTGAGTATGTTTGGGATGAAGTGATATCTTACATGTCTGGCTAGTTTGTAAATTGTTTAAAATTCTAGGTGTTTGCTCATTTTTATCTGCTGTATTTATTTTAAAGTTAAAGAGCACATCTACTGAGAGTACAGACTTGCCAATGGAGTGTGGGAATATTTTCTTTGGACAAATAACATCAAGGAAGTTTCAAATTAAAAAAAAAAACGTAGATAAGCAGAGGCAATCATAGAATATGCATGCTTCCAGACACTGGATCATAATCACCAATGTGTATCATGTGTACTTTTAATAAATCCCTAATAAAAAAGCAAGGATGAAACAAAACTATGTTGATTGCAGTGGACTGGAAGCCCATTTTTAAAACCCGTAGAAGGAGATCATTACTTGGTCATATGGTCATACTAGAAGCTCCCTAGGCAAGGGGCTGTTAGGAGGCACGGTCACGAGGGTTTCTTCTATGTTCTTGAGCAAGTGCATGGCTGGACACGTAGCTTTCCTTGTGTGCTAGAAACTCAAGGCCAGGCTGTGAACCGGAGAAACATCTAAACTTTCAACAGAAGCTTCACATAGCTGGAGGCTTAGAAACACTTTATAACAGGGTTCCTTTTTCCTGTTAAAACCGGCTAAATTGGAATACCTGTTATGCTCAGCGTTTCTAGGGTAGTCACATGCATGGCCCACTATGTTACAGATGAATATTCAGAACAAACTTTATATATTCTCTATCAACATCTAACCAAAAGCAAAATTGACCCATGTGTACCACTTTAAATATCTTAACATTTGTATCCTGAAGAAATAAGAACTGATTACTGGGCCTTTGGATCATTATGTATTGGTCCTACTTAACCCATTCCCAGGTCCTGCTCCGATACCACAACTTCCTGCCCCTTTCAATTCTTTTGTGGGCTAATCAACGTATTTTCCTTGCCTAGCTCACCTACTTTACCTGGACACAATCCCTTCCTGTCTGCTATAAGCAGCAGGAGAGACGGAGCTCTGGAGGTCCAGTCATGGGAAGTTTCCAACTATGGAAATCCAGTCCAGTCCATTACAATACAAGCATCGGCAGCGTTCATACATCCCATTGGATCCTCGCTCTCCGAAATGACCTGTTTTACCCATTGCAAAAGAGACAAAATATGCTTTGGGTAGTGAGAATCCAAGATAGGTTTCAGAGACTAGTGGGCACACCTTTAAAATACGTAAGGGTTATTTACTTTTTTTAAGAAAAACATTTAAAGGCACTTTACAGAACAAGAAATGAAAGCAGTCACATATAGACAGGAATAGAAATGTAAGAAGCAAATAAGGTATTGCTTATTGTTAAGGGGTCCACATTTTATTCATTATTCAGAGATAACTGAGTTCTGTTCATCAATGCATTTTAACATTTTCGGGGTATTCTGGCCTGGAAGATTCCCCCTACTGTTCCACAATGGAGTGGAAAGGACAGAAAGAGAAGAGAAGGCAAGAATAACCATATGGGGCAAAACTTGGAAATCTAAATAAAACGTCTACCACCTAGATATCAAAAAGCCAATTAGATGCCAAATAATGAGCTGTCGTACTTATAGACTCTGGGGCAGATCAGGAGAGTTCCCAGGTAACCTCAATAACATTAATCCAGAGATCCAGCAATGTTTCTTTAGAAAAATAGATTAAAGCACATAACATTTTAAAAAAGACGTAAAGATAACAATAGAAAATAACCTCATACAATCATACTTACTTCTCATTAATCATGTGTTACATTTGAGGTTTTATGCTTTATTTCACATGACTGATAGGGGTACCTATTTCCCAAATTATCACTTCATGGTCAGACTATTTCACATGCTTTCACTTAAATGAAATGTAACGAAACCGTATTTTAAACCACGGTATATGGTGTGTTAGATAAATTGAAACAGCTGAGGTGGGGGAAAAAAAAAAGTGGTTTAACGAGAAAAGATGGCATTTTCACATATTTTCGTGGTAGCTGCAGCAGGAGCAATGACAGGGGTGAACGTGTGTGGGTTTTTCTCCCACTGTCGCATGGCATGCGACATCTTGTGCAGCGTGACTTAGCAATGGGTCTTGTGTGACTACATCACAACCCTTGCGACATACGATATACATCAGTAGAAACTCGGCTGAGGAAACACATATTCTGTGGGAGGTTTCCTGAGGGTCAAAAGCAGCAATCATATATTTTTGTTAACTTCTAGAAGACCTGTCAGGGTCACAAAGCCTCTGCGGGTCCCCGTAGGCATGTCCTGTGGCATGTCTTTGTTGGGCTTATATATCTAAACCAACACGAGACCAACTACAGTGTTATGAGAATGGGACGCTGCTCAGCTGTACAACCAGTCGGCAGCTGAGCTAACTACTGAAATATATTTATTCTTTCATGATTACACGCTGTGACGGCCCCGGGTTAATCGGTACCGTCTGTGATAGTTCTTGTTTGTGATACCTGCATTTCCCGGTATATGTTGTAATTATGGTGTGTGCTTTTGTTCCCCTTGTTTGCTACCCTGTCCAGGTACCACATGTCCTGCCCCCTCCCTCCTTACACAGACTACAGTAGAGACCCCCTACTGGGCTGAGTGCTAATACTCAGTCATATGCAAAGGAGGGCAGGATGTAATTCCCTTGTGTCTATTGGATGCAATTCCCTTGTGTCTATTGGACGCAGTTCCCTTGTGTGTCTATTGGACGTAACTCAATCCCTTGTACTGTTTAAATACCCCTGTGTTCCCAAATAAAGAGAGTTCCTGTTTTCACCTCAACATGAGTGTTGCCCTGATGCTTGGGGTGGGCTGATATGATCCTGTATTGTCCTTTTCAGGACAATAACCACGCTGTGTAGCTAAGCTTCGGCTAGCCACAGCGCCAAGGTAGCTCCGGTGCAGCGAAGCCCACCCTTCTATCTACACCGCTGGTTCTGCCTGGCGCTGAAGGGGTTAATTGTTGGTGTCCCGGCAAGAGGAAGCAACGTTTGGCGGGAGTACCCAGTCGGGGTACAGGTGGGTCTCGTCACATTGGTGGCAGCAGTGGGATGCTTCCTCAGAGCCGGGAGATCCAAACCACCACCGGGACTACACTCCAGTGAATGGAGCGTCGTTACGAGGGCTTGAAGAGGCAGACGCTGAAAGACTTATTGGAAGCCCGTGGGCAGACGGCCAGCAACAAGTCAAAGGCTACCTTGAGGGAGACCGGAACAGCCTCGCCTCATCGGAGGGCACTGAAACTTCAGAGCTCCAGCGAGAAATCCGGTGGCGTATCAGCCTCCTGGGATCAGAACCGCCACAGGCGCTCATCGCCCAGATAGTCAGCGAGGCCACCCAGCTTCGCATCACAGAGCTCCAGAGAGATAAAGAACGGGCACCCACGACAGATCGGAGCGGCCCCTCGAACAAAGCTAAACTACCCTACGACGCCATTCCCCGATTTCAAGATGGCGTGGATGAGATAGATAGATACCTTCAGATCTTTGAGCGACAATGCGAGTTGCAGGGCGTGGAAGCGGCAGACTGGGTGACACTACTGGTGAGTCGGCTGTCGGGACGAGCCTTGGAGGCTTATGAGGCCACCCCAGATGCGGACAGTACCAATTACTATCGGGTAAAGGAACGCTTACTAGCTCGATATGGTATCACCCCCGAGGCCCACAGACTGAAATTTCGGAGCCTCCGACGCGCAGATGGGCAGCCCTTCACCGAGTGGGTGCATCGCATGACCCGGGCAGCCGAAGGGTGGATCCACGGGTGCCAAGCCTCCTCCGTCACAGATGTCCTCCAGCTGATCATACTGGAGCAATTCTATGACTTGACCCCCCCTGCAGTAAGAGACTGGGTACGTGACCGATGACCCCACACAGCAGACCAGGCAGCAGTTCTAGCTGACCAGTATATTGACTCCCGGAGGTCTACCCCACTGGAGCACCGATCAGGGGCCCGCTATGTACCACCCCCACTTCGGCCACCTCAGGCTCACCGCACCGCACCTCGACCCCCGGCACAACAGCGGCCCACTACCTTCCGGGACAGTCGACCTTCGGGTGTCCGGTGCTTCGGATGCAATCGAGTCGGGCACATACATAGGGAATGCCCCGCTAACCACGCTGCTAGACCGGGAGGGCGCCCACCAGCTGGGCCCATCCGGGCAGCTGCTAATTGCCTGGAGGCTTCATCATCCTCCCCACACCACGACTGGGTCGAAGAGGATTTCGGGGTACTATACGAGGCCGACCCGGTGCAGGCCGCCGCCTCGGACAATCGACATCATCACCGACAAGTCGTATGGCTTAACGGTCGCCCTGCTCAAGGATTACGGGACAGTGGGGCTACCATTACCTTGGTACAGCCACAGATGGTCGCCGCGACCGAGCAGACCAGCCACTCGGTCGCTGTACGGGTGGCGGGAGGAAAGGTGCTCCGAATCCCAACCGCCCGGGTGCATTTGGATTGGGGAGCTGGCGTTCGCGAAGTAGTAGTAGGTGTCATGAAGAACCTACCCGCGGAAGTTCTACTGGGCAACGATCTGGGCACCTAACTACCGCGTTTCACCCGGATGACACCGCCGAGCAGTGTGGAGCCATCACTCGCCAGCAGGCACGGAAGGCGGACCACGCCCTCGAGGACGAGACCCGGGTGAGTACTGTTAACCCTGACATCCCTCCCGACTATTCCCCGACGGCCCCTACTTTGCCCTGGGCCTCCCCCGCTGACTTTGCCCAGGAGACCTTACATGACCCGACCTTACAGGGCTATAGGGACCGGGCAGGGGCGGATTCGGGTGGGGACAAGGAAGACAGAATTGAATGGAGCCAGGGGCTATTATACCGACTTACGGATGGGCAGGGAGAGACCCGTGTGCAAAAACGCCAGCTGGTCGTGCTGCAAAAGTATCGGCAAGAGATCATGCGTATTGGACACGACATTCCCCTGGCAGGCCATTTGGGGAGGCGACGGACCCATCACCGAGTCACCCGGTCCTTTTTCTGGCCAGGGCTGTCCAAGGATATCCAGCAGTACTGTAGCACCTGCGACACCTGCCAGCGAATAGGGAAGGGGCGTGGCCAGACGAAAGCCACATTACGCCCGCTACCCATCATAGATGAACCCTTCAGCCGGATAGCGGTGGATATAGTAGGGCCCCTACCCCGGCCTAGCCCTTCGGGGAAAAGGTACATACTGACCGTGGTAGATTATGCTACCCGGTATCCCGAGGCCGTCCCCCTGTCCAATATACATGCGGAGACTGTAGCCGATGCCCTACTTCGGGTCTTTGCCAGGGTAGGCTTTCCACAGGAGATAATTTCCGACCAGGGGACCCAATTTACCGCGGAGATTACCCAGCAGCTGTGGAGGTTGTGCGGGATAAAGCCTGTGTATAGCGCCCCTTACCACCCCCAGACGAACGGGTTATGCGAGAGGTTCAATGGAACACTGAAGCAACTGCTTCGGACGTTCGCTACCTCTCACCGGGACTGGGAAAAGTACCTACCACACCTCCTGTTCGCGTACCGGGAGGTGCCCCAAGAGTCCACCGGGTATTCTCCTTTCGAGTTGGTGTACGGGAGGCAGGTACGGGGCCCCTTAGAGTTGATCCGGAGCCATTGGGAGGGGGGAGTAACCACCGAGGGCACCCCGGTTATACAGTATGTCTTAAAGTTCCGGGAGCGGCTGAAGGCACTCGCCGGAATGGTTCGGGAGAACCTTCAAGCCGCGCAGGGGCGGCAAAAACGGTGGTACGATCGCACCGCCCGAGACCGCACTCTGCAAGTTGGGCAAAAAGTTCTTGTCCTCAAGCCGGCTAAGTCCGATAAATTACAAGCTGCCTGGCAGGGTCCCTACCAGGTAGTGAAACAACTGTGTGACACTACCTACCTGGTAACCAAATGCTCCGATAGGAGGATTCAACGAGCCTTCCATGTAAACATGCTTAAGGCTTACCAGGAACGGCCCGACGAGGTGGCCGCTATCTGTGCCCCTGCTGCAGAGGATTCAGAGGATCTTCCGCTACCAGAGTTACCCCAACGGGGCGCAGGGCAAGCGGGCATAGAGGCTATCCGAATTGCGGATCAATTAGGGGCGACCCAGTGGGAACAGGCCCGGCATGTACTGTCTAAGCGCCATCAAATGTTCTCCACTGCCCCTGGGTACACTACTGTAGCAGTGCACCAGGTGGAGACCCCGGGGCAGCCTCCCATGCGGCAAGCAGCTTACCGGGTACCCGAGACTGTACGTGAAGGTATGCGGTCCGAAATACGAGAAATGTTAGATCTAGGAGTTATTGAGCCCTCCAGCAGCCCTTGGGCTTCCCCGGTAGTGCTAGTGCCGAAGCGAGACGGCACGACCCGCTTCTGCGTGGACTACCGTAAGTTAAACGACCGGACCACAACCGACGCTTACCCCATGCCCCGAGTAGACGAACTCTTGGACCGCATTGCTAGGGGAAATTTTCTCACTACCCTAGACCTGTGTAAGGGTTACTGGCAGATCCCCCTGGCCCCAGAAGCCATTCCGAAGTCGGCCTTCATCACCCCTTTCGGTTTATACCAGTTTAAGGTTATGCCGTTTGGGATGAAGAACGCCCCGGCGACTTTCCAACGGATGATTGACCGGCTACTTAATGGCCTCCAGGACTTTGCTTGTGCATACCTGGACGACATCGCGATATATAGCGACAACTGGGACGAACACCTCGTTCACCTGGGAGTTGTATTAGATCGCATCAGGTCTGCGGGTCTCACCTTGAAACCAGACAAGTGTATGATAGGGGTTTCCGAGGTATCTTATCTAGGCCACCGGGTGGGCAGCGGGCGACAACGACCTGAACCTGCGAAGATAGAGGCAGTGGCTAACTGGCCCACCCCTACAACCAAGACACAGGTCTTAGCCTTTTTGGGTACAGCGGGTTACTACCGACGGTTCGTCCCCAACTACAGCGCCATTGCCAAACCCCTGACGGACCTAACCAAAAAAAAGTTACCCCGACAGGTCCTGTGGTCTCCAGAGTGCGAAGCCGCCTTCCAGCAGTTAAAGAGTGCCTTGACCTCCGCCCCAGTACTAGCCGCGCCTGACCCGTCCAAGCGTTTTTCTGTCCACACAGATGCCTCCACATTCGGGTTGGGAGCAGTTCTAAGCCAAGTAGGAACTGACGGCAGTGAGCACCCCGTAGCCTACATCAGCCGAAAGCTGCTACCCAGGGAAGTTGGGTACGCCGCCGTGGAAAAAGAGTGCCTAGCGCTGGTGTGGGCTCTAAAGAAACTCCAACCCTACCTGTACGGGCAATCTTTTACAGTGCTTACCGACCACAATCCCCTCATTTGGCTGAACCGTGTCTCCGGGGACAATGGGCGCCTGCTGCGATGGAGCCTAGCCCTACAACCCTACAACTTCACGGTTCAGTATCGTCCAGGCAAACAAAACGGGAACGCTGATGGACTCTCACGGCAAACCGATCTCGTGCCCACCTAACTTCCCCGGACAGCCACACTCCAAAGACTGAGAGCATAGACGACCTAATGCCCACCTATCTTTCCCGGACAGCCCCAAGCCGACCCGTTAAGGGTCTAGCCGGGTCTGCCGGACTATGGGTCGGGGGGGGGAGATGTGACGGCCCCGGGTTAATCGGTACCGTCTGTGATAGTTCTTGTTTGTGATACCTGCATTTCCCGGTATATGTTGTAATTATGGTGTGTGCTTTTGTTCCCCTTGTTTGCTACCCTGTCCAGGTACCACATGTCCTGCCCCCTCCCTCCTTACACAGACTACAGTAGAGACCCCCTACTGGGCTGAGTGCTAATACTCAGTCATATGCAAAGGAGGGCAGGATGTAATTCCCTTGTGTCTATTGGATGCAATTCCCTTGTGTCTATTGGACGCAATTCCCTTGTGTGTCTATTGGACGTAACTCAATCCCTTGTACTGTTTAAATACCCCTGTGTTCCCAAATAAAGAGAGTTCCTGTTTTCACCTCAACATGAGTGTTGCCCTGATGCTTGGGGTGGGCTGATATGATCCTGTATTGTCCTTTTCAGGACAATAACCACGCTGTGTAGCTAAGCTTCGGCTAGCCACAGCGCCAAGGTAGCTCCGGTGCAGCGAAGCCCACCCTTCTATCTACACCGCTGGTTCTGCCTGGCGCTGAAGGGGTTAATTGTTGGTGTCCCGGCAAGAGGAAGCAACGTTTGGCGGGAGTACCCAGTCGGGGTACAGGTCGGTCTCGTCACACACGCATAAATAGGCCATGGTTGTCAATCAAAGGGTTAATGAGCAGGAACACAACATGTAGACCGAGGTTAAGAAAAGCCACATCTGAAGGTTATACCAAGAAGCTTATTGTACTAGAGATCAACGAACCAAATACACCAAGAATTATATGTTCAAGATTAACTTTTGTGGCCAATCAAAACTAAATACTGTTATACGGAACATAAACTAAGCACACATAACTGTACAAATCTATTTATTTACATTCACAACCCAAAAACATAGACTTGTTTTTTTATATACACCCATCTTCTACTGTGGCCTTCTGCTGCTGAACTCATCCTATTCAAGGTTCAATGCAACCTTCTATAGCGACTGTCGTAAAGAGTAGTTATTAGAAAATTTGAATGATTCTTGCCATTCTGCTCTGACTTTTTCCTCACCGAACGGGCACGCGATATATTTTGCGGATATTTTCTATTTATGACACCTTTCTCTGTATACGACACATACTATGTTTTGGAAACAATACCAGACGGTGTTGGAACCACCACAGCTGGAGCCAACAATCATATGGCAGTCAAAGCTACAACTAAGGCTTTTGACCATGTCTGCAAGAATTTTATTTTGCATTGCCCATGATTAGGTGCCACTTGTGTTAACGAGCAGGTGTACCTAATAAAGTGGCCATTGAGCGCGCATGAGAAAGAATACATAACTGCCAATTACACTAACCATATTAGTAATTTACACCTTTTTTCTCTGTATCAAGGCACCCATGACAAATAGAAGGAACAATTGGATCTTACTTCTCTTAACCGGGTAAGGTACTTAATTGAAGAAGGTAATCTTTTTATTTCAATCTTTTATTCTCTCTACTAAAATTATTTTAAAAAATCCTAAATATTCATTTATAAAAAATAAAGTATTGAAATAATGATCAAATTCTCATAAAAGACTCGCTAAAAGAGAGGAAAACTGAACTTTTGCACTTATTCTTTTAAAGTTTAGCTTGGATTTGAGTCAGTAGTGAGGGCACTCTCTGTGACCCTCTACAGATGGCTGATGTATTGCCAGGTAATCTGGGATGTGAAAAATTCTATTGAACAAATAAATATCAGTTCTCTGGAAAATGGTTGAGTAAATCTTTGTCTGAATATCAATATGCCACACTCATTACGGCCTAGAGATTTTGAATCATAGAACAGTGGTACCCCAAATACATGTTGTTTTTATTTTTATTTCACAAGTTTTTGGTGATGAGCTGTGCATTATCATTGAATTTTTTACTCCACATGCCCTCACCTATAACCTGGAAAATTTGCCAGTGTTGGCATGCAAGCCCAAATGATTTCAGTCAACTCTAATGACTACTCAACTTTTTAATTAGTAAAGTCAAGAGATTTATTTAAAAAATCATATTCAGCCTTTTGTAAAGTTTGTACTGTGCTGGGCAATGTGGGCCACAAAAAGTAGCAAACTGTGAATAACATGCAGATTGATTACTCAGGTAAAGGAAACATTGCGTGGTCTACTTAGATATTGCAAAAGCCTTGAATAAACCGACTCAACGACCGGGAGAGTGCAGTCGCCCTGCACCAGGCCCTGTCCGACTCCGCTACTGCGCAATAACTCCCGAGCACCATCATTGGGCGTTCTGGGTCATTGCAGTGGTCTGTATGGGCCCCGTCCTTGACACATCTACAAAAAATAATTTCAGTCTTATGTGGAGACAACACTGATATAATTTCAGAAAATATGAAACTATAGGCAGGCTATCATTGTTATAAAACACAAATGTAATTCACACTATACACTGAATATATATATATATATATATATATATATTAAGCAATATAATATTTCTGCCAGCAACTAAAGGTTAGAACAGGGGGTCATCATTGAAAACTAGAGGGTCAGAGGTAAGAAACTGTACTTCACTGAGAGGGTGGTAGGTAAATGGAACAGCCTCCCTGCATAAGTGGTAGAGACTAATACAGTGAGGGAAATCAAACATGCATGGGATCAGGGGCGGGCTGGGCCGGGGGGCAGGGGGGCAATTGCCCCCCAGGCCGCCCTGAATCCGGGCCGGCGGACTGGCCGGGCGGCCGGCAAACGAACATTCATGGCAGCCGCAAAGTTAAAAACTAAGCGGCTGCCACCAGGACTGGCCGCTGTGCTGGTAGCGTACCTGGTGGGGGGCGGTCCGCCTGGAGTGCCGCTCACTGAGGGGTGCCGGCATGCCTCCAAAAACGATGCGCGCGGCAACTGCTCAAATATTAGTGAGTGTGTGAGAGTGATGGGTGTTATGCTGTAGTTTATGATGAATGTTTGTGAATGAGGGTTTGAGATTGCATGGAAGTGTGGGGGGATAGCATGGCATAGGGAGGCTGTCTAGGCATGATAGGAGTGTGATTGCTCCTATTTGGACAGAAAAATTCAATAACAGTATTAATAGATATATATGATTGCAAACAGCAATCACACGCCTATCATGCTAAGTCAGCCAGTACATGCTAGAACCTGGGCATGATAAGATTGTGATTGCTGTTAATTATATATATGTATATTAATATTGTTATTGATTTTTTTTTGTTAATTTTTGTGTGTTACTTTTAATAAAGTATTGTAAAAGGTTTTTTTTTTTTTCGGTTTTGGCCAAATGAATGCTGAAATTTCAGTTTTGGTCCAGAATTTTCATTTCGGTGCATCCCTACTATGTACTAAGCCAGTCACTGAAGTGTTAGGCCTACACCACATCAATGTTTGGCTTAGTATATAGTGATAGGGGTTGTACTGCAGTATTGTCAGTGTCTGGCTCAATGTATAGGCACACATTGACGGTGGTACAGCGTAATCCCTAAGTATATAATGATAACAATTATGCTGTACCCCTGTCAATGTTTGCCTAACCATAGAAACTATGCAGTTTTAAAGTGTGTGTGTGGGGGGGGGGTGCCACATACAGGATCTGCCACAGGTGCCAAATACTCTAGGTACAACCTTGCGTCGTGCGGCAGTCAGGCCCAATGGCCATTCCTCAGCTCTTCGTCCCACGTCTTAAAAGGGGTGGGATAAAGAGCTGAGGCGCGGCGTGCACGCCGGCCGCTTTAATTTCATTAGGCGCCGGTCACTCCGACTGCCGCACGACGTCCGCTTTCAATGTCGCTCGCAGCCGCTTCGGTGGTGCAATGGGCCAGTTGACTAGACTTGCCCCCCAGGCCTTATGCTGCCAGCCCTCCCCTGCATGGGATAGGCATACAGCTATTCTGAATATCAGACAAAAAGCGCACTGTGAGTGCTCTCGTGTGTTGGATCGCCATACAGTCGGCAATGGAAGCACCCAGTCATTTGTTATGGGTAGAGTGCAGGATTATTTGATTGTTTTGCTTGATTGATTTATTATTTTATATATATATATATATATGTTTTATTTTTTAACATATAATATATTCTTTTGGGTCCATCTGAATTCTAAATCCTGGCCACTTAGCAAAGTCTTTTCTTATAAGTTAACATGCTAAATGGATTAAAATTAATTTCTGGGACCAAGGAAAGTAGATGACTAATATACTTGGACACATTCGTAAGTTTAAACAGCATTATTTTCAATAGATGGAGATTTCCATTTTCATAGACGTCTTCCTGGCTTAACACCTCTCGCTCCATGCATTCCGATTTGTTTAACTTTTTTTCTTGTAAATCACATAAAATTGCCAATATTAACAATTTCCATCGCTCTAGCAGTCTTCTGATTTTTTTTTTGTTTTACTTCCTCGACCATAACTTAATAGTGTTACTAAAGATATAAGACATTGAGGCCGTGAACAATAGATGCTAGACATTGGGAAAAGTAAATGAGAAGTCTTGGAATCTACACTTGTCTGGAAAGGGTTGGCCAAAGTCTCCAATGGAATTTGTAGCAGTGAGCCACATGTTACAATAAGCTACAAAGCATTTTGGTTGTAATTTTAAGCAGCTTTAGGGCCAAATGCAATTGGCTTCATGTGTTGCATATTATTGAATCCTGGTTGAAATATGATACAAATGTAAACATCAATGTTACAAATCAAATCAAAAGTCACTAAAGATTAAGGCCAATACAAGAATATACGTAATAAATTATTATTTGTTCTTCATTGTGCTGTAAGCCGCAGATACTATGCTAGAAAAAGTTTTTATCTTTTTTATATAATTGGGTATAATTACATGGTCTCACCTAGAGGTAGGTAGACCGGTTGTAGCCAAACCAGACTCCATACTTGGTTTACTCAGCTTACTGGGTCAGATCTCAGAACTCAGATCTTTGGATTCACAGGAACTTGTGAGAGTTCATTCTTCTTAACACTGATTGAAAGATAAAAAGGGGAGCACATGTCCAACAAAACTTTACAGACTTTCAAGATTCATAATTTCATGGGTGGAACTTCTGTGTGGGATCTAATTTGACAAGAATGAGTACTCTATTTGGCAGATGGCCAGTCAAGGCCTGGAAGCCTCAAGGAACAATATATTATTGGAGCAATACCCCTTGTGGCAACTTTGTTTCTTGCTGAGCCATGAAATAGAACCCCTCCACACATCAAATAAAAATCATGCCAAGATTCAAATTAGCCACATTACCTACATATGCTATTGCTCAGGAGCCCTAGCAAAGTCAGGGTCCTACTTTGGGCTATAGACAGACGAGGATCATTATGGACCCCTGTTCTGTAAACATACAAGCCCAAGGATCCCTACCTTAGTATCCTGTACAAACTCCACAAATAATGTTTTCAGTTCTCTAGTATTGAAGTGTACTTTCAACTTTCATTGACTTGTAACTTATCACAAAACTTGACCTTATGAACTATCCTGAGTCATAAAGAATCATGAATCTCTCATAGTGAATGACTCTCCAGGGGCTGAAATAAAGTTGATATTCTTAAAGAGAAAGAAAGAAAAAATATTTCTCAATTTGGCAATTTTCTGTCTTTACAGTGCAAAATTTTACTTATGAAGAAAGTAAAGAACCATACATACAATAGAATGAATATGTTTAATTTTTAAACATGAATCACTAACTTAATAATGTTATTATCGTCCAGTAAATACACTATATCACCAAGTATGTGGACACTCCTTCTAATTAGTGAGTTTAGGTGTTTGAGCTAGACCCATTGCTAACATATGTAGAAATTAGTTATGCTGTGCCCTCATTCATTCTCACTTTCTCACACTCTCATTCTAGTTTACTGTTTCTCTCTCCCGCTCTCTAAAGGTTTTCCTACCTTGTCTGCCGACCACTTCTGCCTACCACTTCTTCTTCCACATCTTGATCATCTTCTACCTTCTCTTCTTGCTTCATCTTCAATCTGCTATCTTTGTCCACATCTCCTGTGGGAATTTCAGTTAAAATGGTGGTGCTTGGGGGGAGGGCACCGTAAGAAACCTCATTTTGCCCTCACTTGAACTTGTTGGAGGATGAGGGAGATGATGTCACAGAAAGTGCTCAAGTGAGGGCAAAATGATTGCACTTTAGGTGATGTATTCTCCCCGAATGGAGGATCGAGGAGAAAGTTCCTGCCAGGTTATATCTGCAGAGGTGTTGACGAAGATATCAGATTAAAGATAGAAGACAGAAGATGAAGATATGAAAGTGATCAGCAGAAGTGGTTGGCAGAGAAGGTACGGAAACATTTAGCGTGCATGAGAGAGAGAGTAAATGAGAGTGTGAGTGAGTGAATGTAGGCACAAGAATTTGTGGTGAAAATTTTTAGCTGTTTGCTTCATTTTCGTCTGATTTGAGGACCTCGTTTTCAGTGCTTTGTACGAATCACCGAAATTTTGAAAATTCGATAATTTTGCAGTTCGGACAAATCCTTATATACACGTCTACTAGGGGTTCCAAACTGCCTCTGGAAGCAACATTAGCAAAACACTGTTTCTGGCGCTTCATGAAATGGGTTTCCATGGCCAAGAAGCTGCACACAAGCTGAAGATCACTATGCAGAAAACCAAGTGTCATCTCGAGTGATTATGAATCTAGGTTTGGCTGATGCCAGGAGACGGATATCTACTGCAATGCAAAGTGCCTACAGTAAAGTTTAGTGAGGGATGCATAATGGTCTGGGGCTGTTTTTCAGGGTTTGGGCCCCTTAGTTCCAGTGAAGGGTAGTGTTAATGCTACAATATACAAATACATTTTAGACAATTGTATGTTTTTTTTACTTTGGGGCGCCAGACGGTCCTTTCCTGTTGCCGTATGACTGTGCCCCAGCGCACGAAGCAGGGTCCATAAAGACATGGTTGGATGAGTTTGGAGTGGAAGAACTTGACCGGCCGCACAGAGCCCTGACCCTCAACACCTTTAGGATGAAACGGAATGCCGGCTTCCAGCCAGGCCTTCTCTTCCAACATCAGTGCCTGACCTCAAAAATGCTCTTTTGGCTGAACGGATACAAATTCCCACAGACACGCTCCAAAAAATTTGTGGAAAGCCTTCTCAGAAGAGTAGAGGCTGTTATAGCCACAAAGGGAGGGCCAACTCCTTATTTATGCCCATGGTTTTGAAATCGGATATCCAATAACCTCATATAAGGGTGATGGACAGGTATCCACATACTTTTGGTCATAAAATACTTTATGGAGTAAATAAATATATGTATTAATCCATTCCAATTTGGTTGCATAGGACCTCTAGGCAACTTTATTGATATTCTGGGTGGAGAACTGGGCCGAGCTAATGTTTGACTAGGCCCTCTCATTTATAATTGTGACAACACTTTTGGCAATTATAGTCTCTGGAAACAGACAATGTATACTAAATGGGACAATCATGTCTGGGGTTCTACTATACCAAAGAAAATGTGCAGTATAGGTGGGCCAAATAGCATTTATACGCTGTCATATTCCATGTTTCCACAAACGATCAGAAATAGCAACTACTGAGTTTTACATTTCTCCTCTGACATAACTGGAAAGAATTCAGGCTCCCAGATATGTTCCTAGACGGGTACATTTTTATGACGCTGCATAACAATGTTTGTATTAATGAGTTCTCTTCTGTGGAAAATCTGTACTGGTTTATTATTATTATTTACATAAAGGGTTTTTAATTACATAATGTAAGAAATACTAGCATAAGGTTTTTTTTTCTTTGAAATTTCTTTTATAAATATAGCAGGCAAGGATATCTTAAGATATAGTGACCATATTTGAGCACAATGCTTTGAAAGGATGTGAAGATTAGTATTACGCAAACAGTGACATCAGTTTTACTATTTTCATGTATATAGGAAAGAAAATCTGCCCCGTATTGCTCAAAGTATAAGTAGCAGAAGGGAGTCAAAGAGCATACAAATCATGGCCAGCCTGAGGATGACAGGGTGGCTCTGGCACTTTAAGGCCAGCGGCTGCATGGTGATGCAAGAGGCCATAAGCTGGACACACACTGTGCCACCTGAGATGCTATACCGTATTTTTTGGGGGGCCCAAATTAAAAAAAAATATATATATTACATAGTTATTGTACTGGCTGCCTGGGCATGATATGAGTGTGATTGATGTTGGCTGCTAGCAACTGTTAGCAATCACACTCCTATCATGCTCAGGCAGCCAGTACATGCACATCACTTTCAGCCTCCCTGTGCCCCCTACACACGGATACATGCTAACATACATACATACATACATACAATTTACTCCCCAACCTTACCTGAACTGCCGATCTTCTGCTGCCACTCGCCAACTTCCGTGGGGGCCGCTGTTTCCCCTCTGCCTTGCTCGACGCGGCTGCACAGGAACAGGAACTGAGCTGAGTCATGTGGATGCGATGTGCATTCACGTGACTCCACAGGTTCCTGTGCAGCCACGGCGGATGAAGGTAAGCATCAGTTAGTTTTAAAACAAATCAAAAAAAAATCTACCACCACTGTATAAGACGCACCCAATTTTAAGACCCCAATTTTTTCTAAGTGCTTCTTATACATGGGGAAATATATATATTTATATGGAATACGCACATTATATATATGTATATTTTATAATACCGGTATATATATATATATATATATATATATATATATATATATATATATATATATATACACAGTATATGTATGTATTTTATGAAAGTAGCCTGGGTTAAAGACTCTATAAAAAATATATAGCTCCAGTAGTGTTTTTTTTATACATAACCATAGGTTGGATAGGTTATATTCCAATGAGAAAAAAACCTTTGTGGTTTCCACGTTATTCTAAGGAGCTAATCTACTGCTTTGGGTAAATCCTCTGACATTAAAACATAGCCTATGTAGAATAACACAGGAAAACATTTATACGCAAGCTTTCAATTTGTAAGATTGTATCTGTTTTGGAAAAACAAAAATCTGTTTTGTGGTTTGTGTAGAGATTTGCTTCAATGTTTAAATCGAGAGCAGGAAAAGGCAGAAAAAATGGAACAGACATAAGGAGCAATTTTTCTTTTCCATTTGAGGCTGGTTCATTGAAACACAGCATTTTGTTTTGTGAAATCTTTCATTGCTGGACCATTATGGCATTTGGACGATGGTGGCAATCCTTTGGGGTTTAGAAACATAGAAAGTGACGGCAGATAAGAACCAGTAGGCCCATCCAGTCTGCCCAACCTCTGAGTACTTTCCTTTAGTACTTGCCCTTATCCTATATCTAGCTTGGCCTTATACCTATCCCATGCTTGCTTAAATGCCTTTACTGTATTAACATCTACCACTTCTGCTGGAAGGCTATTCCATGCGTCCACTACCCTTTCCGTAAAGTAATATTTTCTGATGTTACCATTAAACCTTTGCCCCTCTAGTTTATGGTTGTGTCCTTTTGTTGTGGTAGTATTTCTCCTTTTAAATAAACTCTCTTCCTTTATCTTGTTGATTCCCTTTAAGTATTTAAATGTTTCTATCATATCCCCCCTGTCACGTCTTTTTTCCAGGCTATATAGGTTAAGATCCTTTAACCTGTCCTGGTAGGGTTTATCTTGTAATCCATAAACCATTTTAGTAGCCCTTCTCTGAACTTTCTCCAACATATCTATGTCCTTCTGGAGATATGGTCTCCAGTACTAGGTGTTGGGTTTGGGTGAGTTTAGGGATTGCATTGGGCAGTGAGTTTTTCTAGGTGTGTTGACAGGCTGTATAGGTGTTGAAGAAATTCTTAAAGCAGCCTCGTCACCCCAAAAGTTCTTGACATTAAAATTGTTAGGATCATTATGTATCCCACCATGTACCCCACCATGTACCCCACTTGCTCTCTTTAACTGGTGGCCTCTTTCACACTTCTTCACACAGTATATGCATTATCATGTCTACTTCCAACAAACTTATTTTTCTGATTCCATTCAAAGATTTAAATATAAAACACACACACATCAAGTCCCACCAATTACTACAAGCCCTAATATTATTAGAGTATTATTTCAGAATAATTTTATTTTCAGGCAAAACATCGATATGTAAAAAAAAAATCCATTGTTTAGCACTCAACGGGTTAATTTTTTAAAATTATTATTTTGAATGGATTTACTGGACTTTTATAGCTGATCAAAAACTGCTTTAAGTGTGTTTAAACATTGGATACTTAACAATGTTTAAGAATTGAGTTTGATATATAATGGTAGCTCTACTTCCATAAAAAACCAAAAAAACGTTTCAGCGTATTCTACTATATATCCCTATATTAACAAAAGAAAGTACTTAAATTAGCTTGTTTAAACAATTTATGACTTCCACAAGTTAAGTGGTAGAGCAAGTAAAAATAGCACAGGCTTTCGACTATCATGCCTGGAAGGCTGATAAAAATTAAATGTTTTTCTTATTTCATTATATTAAAAGAAAGCGGATGATGCAGTAGTCATGGAATGCAAACCATGCAGCTGAGTGGCAAATTGTATGGAAATATGCCTTTCATCTTAATTATAGGCTGGACAGTGAGAATGTAATATATTCTGTTGTACATACAGACGAAGGGAAACTTTCCCAGGGTATTTTTTTTTTTCTTCCTGCTTTTGGACTTTTGTTGAAAACTTGCCCATATGATTTTGTCATGTCTACTTTCCATAATAAGAAAATAAAAATTATAAATGCCTTACTTAGCCTCAACTACAGATGCCTTGCGAGTATTGGAGTAGTAAAAATGATGTCCTTGTATGGTTTCCTTTGAAAAAAAAAAATTAAAACAACTTCCACTATTACAGCTCCATCTAGCTTAACATAAAGCTTAATAATGAAAAGACCCCCCCCATTGATTTAGAGTGTCCCTTTAAACTATGTGGACTATTGCTTAGACTTAGTTGAGGCTTTTCCCCAGTATATCTATTTTCTCATATAACATAAGTTATTTATCATTTTTTTTAAATATTTTTCTTTCCTAGGGCAAAATGCTACATATGGATCAATTACCCGCTAGAATGCTTACCCTCTCCATAACAGAAGAGCCCAAACTTTTCTTTGATAAATATTATTAGCCAAGAATCGACAATTACTGGCAATTTCTTGAGACATAAAACTTTACTGATAATGAAATGCACCACATACAGTAAAGAAGAGATAAGAATGTATGTCGTTCTATTTTATATATTGTACGACTCATATAAGCTGATTTTCCCTTTTTACAACTCAATTGAATTAAATTGGCCATAACGATTAAAATGATAATAACGTAAATCTTGTATGTCTGCCAAATTCCACATTTTCTGCTTAATGTTTCTTTTTTTTTTTTTTTTTTTAAAGAACTGACTTTTGGATCAGACTCGCTTTACGTGACCGTGCCTTCCAATTTACAATCTGGAAAAAGTTAATAATTTGGTATAAAAAACTATTATCCATCATCTTCATAATATTCACCTCCATTGCCGTTCTTGTTTACTGGCATGTAGTTTGAGAAGACTTTCTATAATGCTCCAGGTTTTCAACTATATGCATGTAAGGTAGATTGTTTCTTCTATATGCATATATATAGGTAGATTGTTTCTTAGTTTGCATACCTAAAAAGTTAACTATTAACTAACATAATTAAATGTTAACAGATTCTGCAACATTGTGTGAGTCTCTTGTTTTTAATAAATCATAATTTGCTTTTGCCTCTTTAGTTTATAATCATTCTTTCTTAGTATATATTCCCATATTTTTGATATTATTTTTATTATTTAAAACATGTGTATGTTCTATTTTATGTAATTTGTCATATTTGTGTCATCATTTTTGACATACTTTTATTTATGAATAAAACAAATACAGCAAACATTATTATAGAAGGGAAAAAAGTATAATACATCTGAGCTTTGTCTGCACCAGGAAATATACGGACTCATACATCACTCAAAAGCATGATAATCCTAACTCAACTCCATCAAACACCTTTGGGATGAACTGGAACGGAGATTGAGAGCCGGGCGCCTTATCCAACATCAGTGCCGACCTCACAAATGTTCCGCTGGATGAATGGGCAAAAGTCCTACAGGAACTCTCCAAAATCTTGTGAAGAATGGAAGCTTCAAAGGGGGGACCAACTTCATATTAATGTCTATGTATTTAGAATGCAATGACATCAAAGTCCCTGTAATGGTCGGGTGTCCCAATACTTTTGTCCTTATAGTGTATGTAAGAGGGACAGTCCCTCTTTTTGGACCTAAATCCCACTCTTTCCTCCCCTGATATCCCTCTTGTCTAGGACCTCAGAATGCTTGGTGGGTATGAGTCTATTATACAGTCCCAATACACACAATAATATTGTTCATCAAACGTATGTTTAGAACTTTATATAATATATTAAGTAAAATACACAATTTTTCTTAGATGTGCCTTATAAGCGGCAATCAAATGATCACAATGGCAACTAAAAAGTTTTAGTAAAGATCTGCCCTGAGGCACACTGTGTTTGCAGCCACAAAGTTTTCTGTGTCCATTAGATGGCGCTTGTGAGCATAATTGTCAATGTATTTTATTCCCATAATGCATTGTTACAAATCACTTACATAAAGGATTGAATGGTCTTGTCATCAGAAGTCATAAAGTTATCTTTCAGAATCATAAGCCATCTGATTAAGAAAATTCAAGATACACACCCCTCTCTTAGTTCACAAGCAGGCAAAAGTGGTATGTAGGTGTATTTGTGTCTAATTATGAGTTTCCAGTCATGTGTTTTTTGATGTAATTGACTGTATGTCTGATGATTTGTCTTTCTTATTTATTTTTATTTAGTTCTACGGTGTTGATGTAACTGTCTTAGTTGGAACCTGATATGTGCATTAAACATCTGTGAGATAAGAACCTCAGCCTTCTCATTGTGACTAAGGGCGGCATAGTAGAACACTTCACTGCATCAGTGAAGGCCTTGAGATGGTAAAGCTGCATGCAGAAGACAGCCATCAAGAGATGCCACATGTTTTCTAAGGGAAGTATAACATTGGGAGTGATCACAGTTAAATGACTGAAGCAGCCAGTGAGCAAGTAAAGGCTAAACAAGGAAGCACCTTTAAGTTAGTGCAATTAGCAGAAGAACTTGTTAACTGCTACTGAAGTTTAATTGTGCTGGAATTTCATATTTATTCTAAGGACAACAGTGGACATTTTTCTTTCACTGGATGGCTTTATAAGACGCTATAAAGACTAAATTGATAAGTAAATGTACATATGGTATGTTTAGAACAGACTAAATGCTTAAAATTTTAGTATTTTTATTTGTGCATATATCATTCAAGTGTGTTGACATTTATTGCTATGTTGCATTGCTACCATTGCTTGCACTAGAACGTCTTTACCTTTGAAAAATTGCAATACATAGTACTGAACAGATTTAGCATGTCAAACGCAAGTGAAGTTAACCCTGCAGATACCACTGCACAAGACATTGTCAATACACAGCAGGCTGATACAGATGAGCAAGCTGAAGTGGCTGCACAAATGCAACAGCCTCAAGTGAGCACAGGTAATACACAGCTCCCAGACATTAGAAGAAGCCAACGTACACGCATACTCACCGAAAGAGGTAAAGCTCTACAAGACATCAAATTAAATTATCTAAAAAAGGATTTTGAACAGAAATATAGAAGATGGAAATATCACATCAATGGGTTGAAAAGAGCCATTAAGAATAGTGATGAAGCAGAATTGATTATTGAAGTTGTGAACATCATTAATGCGACTCAGTCGGAGGTCGACCATATTTATGATGACATAAGAAGTATCTCAAGCCCTGAACCTGAAATCCGGAGAAAAAATGACACGTGCTACGCAATTACCAGCACTGCAAATGAAAAGGCTCAACGCTTTCTCAATAACGATCTGGAAGACATACCCTGGCCTGAGTCAGAGTCAGTTTTTGAAACTACTGTGTCCAGCATGATCTCAACAACCTCCAGTAAGCTAAGATCTGGTTCTAAGATGTCCAGTCAGTCTTCACTGCAGAAGAAACAAGAAGCAGCAGCGGAAGTAGCAGCGACGCAAGAGGTAATTAAAATAATGAATACACAACATCAATATGAGGAGGAAATTAGAAAACTTGAGGCAGAGGATGCAAGGTTAACAGCTGAGAGAGAAGCTCAAGAAAGGGAAATAGAAGCTGAGAGTGCGAGAAAAAGAGCTCTATTTATTTCAGAAAGCAGCAGTATAAAAATTAAGTTGGAAAGGAAGAAGAAAGAAGTGGAACGACTGGAGGAACTAAAAAGGCACAATGCAGCACAAGCAAGGCTACATGTGTATGCTGAAAGTATCAAAAGGGAAGATGAAGAACAGCTTTTGGCTTCTCTTCCTCAGCAAACAAAGGAAGGTTATGTTTCTCAACCAAGCGATCCAAGTTCTCTTCCTCAGCCATTCCTGCTCACCCAAGCAAAGGCTCCTTTGAACCAACCCCTTTATCCACCTCAAAGGGTTAAATTCACCCAAGATCCTATTTCTCAATCAGCTATATTTACTACCTCTCATGATGCTTCTAATGACCTTGTGAAAGCACTTGTTGAAGCAATTACAGCCAATAGGATTCCAATTCCAGAACCTGCTATTTTCTTTGGAGATCCTCTGAAGTATAATGACTGGAAGTTGTCTTTCCAGACATTAATTGACCGCAAGAACTTACCAACCCAAGAAAAGCTTTTCTTTTTACGCAAGTATGTAAGTGGCCCAGCAAAAAGAGCTATTGAAGGACACTTCATGGTTGGAACAGAAACCGCTTATCATGCTGCCTGGGACATACTTGATGACAGATTTGGAAATCCGTTTGTAGTTGGAAAGTCATATCGTGACAAAATACAAGCATGGCATAAGATTGCCACCAAAGACAGCAAAGATCTCCGTGAATTTGTAGATTTCCTGAGCAGTGTTGACTCAGCCATGCCTTATGTTCAAGGTTTACAAGCTTTAAATGACTGCGTTGAAAATCAAAGGATAACAGCAAAACTACCAGAGTGGTTGAGTTCACGTTGGAACAGAGCTGTCACAAAGTTCCAAGATGAACACAAAGCATTCCCCGATTTCAAATACTTTGTTGAATTTCTTAATAAAGAAGCCAGAATTGCATGCAACCCCATCACCTCACTGCAAGCGATAAAGCCAACAGAACAAGAAAGATCTAAGCAAACCGATCAAGATTATTTTAACTCTCAACGCATTCGCAACTCAAGTGCCAAAACATTCACTACAAGTTCCAGGGAGAATACTAGCGTCCTGTGTGCCTTTTGTAAGAGACATGGCCACACTCTTCATAAGTGCCATAAGATTATGGAAAGACCAGTTGAAGAAATAGTGAAGTTTGTAAAGTCAGAGAACTTATGCTTTGGTTGCCTCAAAACCGGTCATAAGTCAAAAAACTGTACCTCCAGAAGTGTGTGTGATAAATGTGAACGGCGTCACCCAACATGCCTACATCAAGATCGGCAGAATAAAGATCAGGAACAACGAGTTAAAACCGATCAAGAGCAGTCAAAAATCAATCAAGGACCTGCAGAAAGAACAGCTGAACTACAGAGGATACACGAGTCTAAGCAAGTAACGTCCAACAGAGTTATTCAAGAAAGAAGTAACACTCATACCTCATCAGTTATTCCAGTATATATCTCAACAATAGCCAAACCAAATAAAGAGATCCAAGTGTACGCCTTACTAGACACCCAGAGTGACACTACCTTCATCTTACAAGACACAGCTGAAATACTTGATATTAAGAGAGAACCAGTCAAGCTCAAAATTTCTACAATAACTTCTAAAACAAAGGTTGTATCTAGCCACAAATTGAATGGACTACAAGTAAGAGGCATCAAGTCTGAAATAAGAATCAATCTACCAACAACTTATACCAGGGACTACATACCTGCCAATAGATCACATATACCCACATGTGACACCGCAAGGAATTGGTCACATCTAGAACATCTTGCAGATGAAATGTCTCCTGAACTTGATTGTGAAGTAGGGTTGTTGATAGGCTACAACTGTCCTCAAGCTTTAATGCCCAGAGAGGTTCTCAGCGGTAACGAAGACCAGCCATTTGCACAGAGATCTGTGTTAGGTTGGAGCATTATCGGATATAATAACCCCGACAGTGGCTATGAAGATGAAATCGGTGTGAGTCATAGGATTATTATGAAGCAAGTTCTACCAGCTGTTGACCCAGTTCACAAAATCAAGTCTGAAGTCTACTTTGTGTGTAGGAACAAAGTAAAGGAAATCATCACTTCAGCAGATATACTGAAGGTTTTTGAGTCAGACTTTGTTGAAAGTAATAATGAAGAAGTCTCTATGTCACAAGAAGACCTACAGTTTCTAGCAACGTTAAAAGACAGTATCAAACAAAATCAGGATGGACACTATGAGATGCCATTACCTTTTAAAGATGAGCGACCAGAATTGCCAAACAACAAGGCTTGTGCAGAACATAGACTCAAATGCCTAGAAAAACGTTTGAAGAAAGATGAGCAATACTACCGGGACTACGTGGCTTTCATGAAGGACATGATAGTAAGAGGCGATGCAGAAAGGGTTCCAAAGATGGAGATAAACAGGCAACCATCATGGTATATCCCTCACCATGGGGTTTATCACCCCCAGAAACCAGGCAAGATCAGAGTCGTCTTTGACTGCTCAGCAAGATTTCAGAATACTTCCCTGAATGAACATCTACTGACTGGGCCTGACCTCACAAATACTCTGGTTGGGGTCTTGTGCCGTTTCCGGAAAGGACAAGTGGCCATTATGTGTGATGTGGAGCGTATGTTCCATCAGTTTCATGTTGCTCAAAGGGATCGAGACTACCTCAGGTTCCTGTGGTGGGAAGAAGGCAACATGGAGACCCTACCTTCAGTGTATCGAATGAAGGTTCACCTGTTTGGAGCTGCTTCCTCGCCAGGATGTGCAAACTTCGGGTTCAAGCACCTTGCCACACAAGGTGAAGGCAAATTTAATCAAGCTACAGTGAAGTTCCTACAACGCAATTTTTATGTTGATGATGGTCTAGCCAAAGTGGTAGATGTCTTCCCAGGAACTGATGGCAGGGTCAGAAAACTGAAACTTCTTGTTAGTGACACAACAATAGATAACAAGGGCACACGCACTAGTAAGCCAGTGTATCTAGAAAGACCCATACACAAAACAGTGTTATTACTTGAAGCTGATTAACGGAAGGGTAACGTGATTGTATCTGATTAATGTGTGCAAAATGCGTTTCCTCTAAATGTTCATGTTAAGTTATGTGTTATAATATCAGCTCCTTTAAGAATCACATGTTGTGATGGTGGGAGTGTGTTTGCAGCCACAAAGTTTTCTGTGTCCATTAGATGGCGCTTGTGAGCATAATTGTCAATGTATTTTATTCCCATAATGCATTGTTACAAATCACTTACATAAAGGATTGAATGGTCTTGTCATCAGAAGTCATAAAGTTATCTTTCAGAATCATAAGCCATCTGATTAAGAAAATTCAAGATACACACCCCTCTCTTAGTTCACAAGCAGGCAAAAGTGGTATGTAGGTGTATTTGTGTCTAATTATGAGTTTCCAGTCATGTGTTTTTTGATGTAATTGACTGTATGTCTGATGATTTGTCTTTCTTATTTATTTTTATTTAGTTCTACGGTGTTGATGTAACTGTCTTAGTTGGAACCTGATATGTGCATTAAACATCTGTGAGATAAGAACCTCAGCCTTCTCATTGTGACTAAGGGCGGCATACACACCTTCAACCCGAAGTCATTAGGGATATTATTTTCACAATATTAATTCAAATAAATTGTCCAGAGTAATGTGAATTATTATTTATTTTTTTTATTAAAAAAAAATCACTATATCGAGTATTTGCAAAAAACAGAAAAAATATATTTTCGTGGATTCAGTGGATTTTTCTGCAAATAATCAATATAGTAATTTATTTTTTTATTTTTTTATAATCTGTGTTTCTGAGTTCATCTGTTCTCTGTTTTCACTGTTTTGGGCATGATTACTCGAAACCATTCGTGTTAATTAGTATGTCCATGTGTAATGTTATCGCCCCACAATGTGCAAATTGTTTGTGGAAATGAACATTAGTTTAACATCGAATGTATGGCAGAATATTATCATACAGATAAATGTCATGGGATTAAAAAAAAAAAGGAAACATCTTCAATTTCGAGTGCGCGTGTAATTACACACAGAGACGTTAGTCAAACTAATGTTACCGCCACGGAACCACAAAGCACTCAACAGTTGTCTGTACGTGAAGAATGGTCCAAATCATTCTACAAGAAGATTACGTTTCTGGAAAAGGACAAACATAATGATCTCCTTGATTTTTTAGCTGAACTAGACACGTCTTAACAGCGATGTCTTCGTTAGTATACAGTTACAACTTTGCATATATATATATATATATATATATTTTCTTTTTTTGAGAGTCCTTTGGATCTTTAGTGGTGTTTTTATCTTTTGTCAACAATTTGAATCTTAGTCACTATGCAGTATCCAAAAGAGCAATATCTTTACACAAATCCCAGACATGTTTTTTTGCAATATAAGGCAACATTAGCATAAATATTTTCCAATACATTTATACATTTTATTCCTTATAACAACTTAAATAAATGCTTAGATAATTTATAGTTTTATTTGCAACACTGTAACACTATAATAGTGTATGTTATATATGACCAAAAGTATGTGGACACCACAGCTATAAGAGCTTGTTGGACATCCCATTCCTAAGCATTAAAATGGAGTTGGCCCCCCTCCTTTGCAGCTATAAAAGTTGTTTTATACATGGAACCTTACATTTTATTGCTTTGATTTAGCCTTTTCTTAATAGAATTTAAATGTTTCGTTTTTTTCCATGACATTTACATGGTCAATGGGGGCAACTTCGTGAACTCTTAATCCAACCAACAATTTAACAGATGTGCTTTGAAGATGGTTGTAATGCTAATCAGAAAGTCTCTGGGGTTGACCCAGGGTGAAAATTAATCTTCAGAGGTGGCCCTATTAAAAAAGCATGTTCATTTTTGCCGAAAAATCTGGATGGAGCTGTGAATTCAGAGACCAAAAATAAATGAAATAACTAACAGTTTGCCTTGGAGCAATGAGTCATTCATGCAAACCCTATTAATTTATTGTTCTGCAGACATTGACTTTTAATTTTAATGAGTGTTCCTATCTTTTGTTCTGATCAAGATTTTATTTTAATGTCTACATGTGCTACTGCTTCCAGCGAAACACTTTTTGAAGCCCATGAACCATCAGAATTCCAAAACTAATTACACCAATTGAAAGGGCGGCTCTGAAACTGACCTTCAGCTGTTTCACTCTGACCCGTGGCTTCAACAATTTAGCCGTGTTTAACAATGCACCCAAAATGTCAGAACCAGTTATTTTCAAACACCAGCTTCTTTCTATTTGTCATATGGGAAAACCTAAAAAAAACTAAAATAATGCTAGCACCTACAACACACACATACACACATATATATATATATATATATTATTTGTTTCCACCCATACGCGTATCAGACATTTACCATGCCATTGATTTATTAAATTATATATATATATATATATATATACTGTATATACTTATCAAGATGTAATGCTTTTCTTTTTGTATTTTTGTGTATATTTGCAGGTTTTGACCAAACTTTTTTGCCTATTTTTGTCCTTTTAACATTGACATATCCTGGCCTAGGCAGACTATGCCTAGGGCAGCAGATCCAGATGGTGGCAGCCCCCCTACTGCAACACCACTTGGGTGATCAGGCCCCCCTGGTGTGCTGATGCTCAGTACTGTCCGGAGAAGTCTGGTCAGAAGTGGTCTTCACAGAAGACTTGGTGCCAAAAAGCCATACCGCCGACGTGGAAACAAGGCCAAGCAATTCAACTATTCATGAAAACACAAGAACTGGGTTGCAGAAAAATGGCAGCAGGTGCTTTGGACTGAAGAGTCAAAATTTGAAATATTTGGCTGTAGCAGAAGGCAGTTTGTTTGTCAAAGGGCTGGAGAGCGGTACAAGAATGAATGTTTCCAGGCAACGGTGAAGCCTGGTGATGGTTCCTTGCATGTTTTGGACTGCATTTGTCACAAATAATGGACTCCTCAATGCTGAGAAGTACAAGGAGATACTTATCTAGCATGCAATATCATCAGAGAGGCATCTGATTGGCCCCAAATGTATTCTGCAGCATGACAGCGACCCCAAACATACAGCCAAAGCCATTAACCCCTTAAGGACAATGGGCGGTCCCAAAACCCATTGTAAACAATGCATTTTAAGCCCGTACATGTACGGGCTTTGTCATTAAGGGGTTAATAACTACTTTCAGTGTAAAGAAGAACAAAGAGTCCAAGAAGTGATGGTTTGGCCCCCACTGAGCCCTGATCTTAACATCATCAAGTCTTGATGAATAGAGAGAAGCAACTGAGGCGCTTAAAATCCACAGAATTGTGGTTAGTTCTCCAAGAAGTTTGGAACAACCAACCTGCCGAGTTCCTTAAAGATCTGTGTGCAAGTGCACCTAGAATTGATTCTGTTTGGAAGGAAGAGGGTGATCACACCAAATACTGATTTTAGATTTTCCATCTGTTCACTCACTTTGCATTTTATTAATTGATAAAAAATAAACTATTAACATGTCTCTTTTTGAAAAAATTTTTACTTTAAAGCATTTTAAATTATATATATATATATATATATATATATATAGATACACATATTTTTTCCTTATTGTACATTCCAAAAATGTAACCCATATAATTTCAGCTCTACAACTTTTGTCTATCTATAGCCTGCTTCCACATTGATCCATTAAATATAGATCTGTTTTTTCCATATTTAACAAAGACTTGTTATCTTTGGACTTACATCTTGAATAGATACACAGCTTAATTGTAATATTCTAAGGATTTACGTAGGCATTGGAAACACTAACCATCTCTTTATAAGAACAAAATAGACTTAAGTTTATCTTTGAAACAAATACAAATAGTATAACAGGTACGGAAACTGTAAAATTTGTTAGAGTTTATGCAATATGCATGAAATTTCTTTCAACCCATAACGATATACTTTGATATAATTCTTACCATGTGTGTCTTTGAAACAGAACATTAGAAGTTTTTCCTGGTGGAATTTCAGAGCTGTGCGGGGGAGTATTCCGAACAGCTGTGTTTAGAGTTAGTGAGTTAGCAGGTTCAAAATCTCTATGACAACTGCCAAGATTGTTAGAAAACTAGTTACATACATTGTCACAAATAACATTTTTTGGAAAATCAGAACTCCGCAAGCAAACAAAACATTAACCTTTATTTGCTGTATTTGTAAAATGTCACACGAATTATTGGGTTTGGAGCTTAAGAGCAGAGGATAGCCCAAAGCAATGTCAGGAACAGTCCAATGGTTCAGGGGCCGGCGGCGATCAGAGAAAACGGTAGTCCAAGCTAGGGTCAGGAAACAGACAAGCGGGGTAATCCAATAGGAAAGCCAAAGGTCAAGTAATGGAGAATCCAATAGAAAGTCTGTAGCAGAGCGAGCAGAGAAGGAGAGGAATCTGGAGTCCAAGGACATATAGGAACCAACGTTCTGGAACACTGGAGTAAAGTGGTCACAGTCTGAGGGGTTTTTATAGTGTGCCTTTTATACAAGCTCCTCACAGGATTGGTTCACTGTTTCTGTGTGTAAACATCATTGGTGGATAGTTTATGGTAGAGGCAGGCTTTACTTTCCCTCCACAGGTGTACAACATTATGCTGATGTCTGAGCAACACCCTGGGGTTTGTTGTAACTTTAGGCCGTGGTTTTGGCCTACCACGCTACCGCAATCACAATCAAGGGTAGGCACCGCTACTACAGTCCACGGCTTTGGCCTAGCTTTTGGGAGGCCTCAACATGTGTCCTCACATATGGGATGTTTGACATTAGTGCAGGATAGTACCTCGAAGTTGAGTGAACCCTAGTGAGGCTACGGAGTTATAACTTACAGGGTCTGTATCCCCTATTCCCTATCCTAACACTATGCATAATCTATGCTAACAAATATACTTGAGCCTCCAGATATTATAAAGTAATATACAGGGTAATAAGAAGATTATATGGGCACAACTCTTAATTGTTAAATTCAGACCCATTGCCACAGGTGTATAAAGTTCACTTGCTAAGACAAAACTATAGAGTAATAGAATGGTCCAAAAACAGACAACACACTTTATGTGCTCATTAACTAGTTTTGCCCAACACACATGAGCCCAAAACATTCAAATACATCAAGCACCTGCTTATCTCATCAGCCTTCCACCGGCTATCACTAGAAAACAGAAAACATTTGGAAAGCACTAAAAAAGTGAAAACATAAACGTTAATACACCTTCAAAGTATTGGCACAAAAGGTCCAACCAGCACTAGGTCCCATGGCAGTTCCTTGCTCCGATGTCTGCCTTATGGAGATGCTAGAGTTGGAACAAGAAGGGACAGATTGCCACTTGCTTTACCCTATGTGACTTTATGACTCAAGTTAATAACAATGTAAGGGGTCTTTAGAACACGCTGAAATATTTTGGAATGTAAGGTATTTACTGTGGCATTGAGGACAATCTATACATAGGGAAAAGCTAAATGTATATTTGTGCAGCAGGAAACAAAATGAAACCTTCATAAAATTAGGATCTGAAAAAGAAAACACAGACAAATTTTTGGAGCCCTGCTGGGTATTAAAATGAGGCCAAGGCATACTGGACATTTTTTTCCAAATTATTTGGAACCAACCCCAAATAACAAAGATGCCTACCTCTGGGAACCAGAAAATGGGGCAGATGTATCTGGGGAAAAAAATAAATAAAAGAAAACTGGCAGTAACTTTATATAGCAAAAAAATATGGTTGTTAAATGTTGCTGATTACAGCTGCCCGTGAACAAGTTTCAAAGAATGTGTCTGCAGTCAGCACCGGCCAGGCAAAGAAAGCACAAGAGGGTCTCCTTGCATTTGGCTGAGGACATCATCCCAAATTTTTAAGTGATATTATTATTATTATTATTATTATTATATTTTATGTATATAGCTCCAACAATTTACGCAGCGCTAATTATTATTTGTTTTAATATTATTATTATTAGTTTTAGTTATTAAGCACTATTACAATAAGGGATGCTGCTTAAAAAGTAACACTTTTACATGTCCATTTTAACCATTTTTAATGATATTATATTATTATTACTACTATTAAATAATCTGTTATAGATAGTATTTGTTTGAATATTAATGGTAAGTGAATCCATCATTAAGAATCAAAATGTAACATTAATGTGTGCAGCTTAAAAAGTGTCTTTTTTTATTTTATTAATCATTTTTTATTAAACATTTTTATTAATAAGAGTGGAAACTGCATGTTACATTATATCAATCGTATTGCACATATGTAGTACAGACGATACAAATATTATGTTGCAGAGATACTAACACCATTTATTCAGAGTATGGGTACTAAAATGGTTAAGGGTTTGATACAATTGATCGGGAAAGTATCTTAACGTGTAAAGCTTGGAGAGAGAGATAGAGGGAGGATAGGATGGAAACACTGAAATACATAAAGGAATTAAAAGATGAGAGTTGGTACCGTGTTAGCCGTAGAATTACAGGGGACACGTGGAGTTTGAATGATACCTTTATTGGCTAACTGAGTAAATATAGATTGCAAGCTTTCAAGACCTCTCAGGTCCCTTCATCAGGCATGTTATACAACAAAGAGATGTATACTAAAGCAGAGAAATGTTACGACGAGAATGCCATAGACTGAAATTAGAGTACCAGAGCCTTAGATGTCATCAAAGTTTTACTTCACCATGAGCATAGCTGGGAACTCGTCACTTCTTCTGGCCACTACGGTGAAACTCCTGGTCGCGGGAGCGGCACGTCCTTCTCCAGGCCAAATGCCCATTAAAATTAGTGTGTGCCTTGTACCATCGGTGGGACTGCCCACATTGCCAGCAGGACCGTCCACTGATGTCAGCAGGACCACCTGCGCCGTCAGCGGGACTGGCCGCCAGCATCAGGACTACCTCGTACCCGCATCCCGCAAGGAGAGCCCCAGGTAGCCGGATCCATAAATTGCCCAATGTATGACCATAAGTGTTGGAAAAAGATGTTTTGTGCTTTCGTTTGCTCTTGTAAAAAGTGTGTAAAGCAATTGCTTCTCTTACCCCACTTACTCTTTCTGCTGTCTTATTTCTGATTGGCTACTCAGCTTTCTAAAGCCGCGCAATGTTTAATTACTCGTGCAGAAAGTGTGGGGGGTTTCAGATCAGTGCTTACTTTGTTCAAAGTTCTACAAAGGTTAGGAAGAAATCTTTCATTCTAAATATGTTGAAAAACTGCTATATGGACTGTTAACAGCATATAGGCAATCACTTATATTCTGTTGATTAATGTAAAGTTTATCTTAGTTCCGTGTCATTTACAATAAAGCATATACAACACTTCTGTATAAAGTACATAGGGAAGAACTGGAGACCCTTTCAGGTCCCTGCTTATAAATTTACAGGAAATGATAGCGTTTACGCAAAAAAGTGAGGATTTGTTTGGAAAATGAGAGAAAACTATGCCGACACTTTGCGCTGATGACTAAAATGTTATTGCTAATGGTATTTAGAAACAAGACGAACACCGGGCGAGTAAATCACCGGACTAAAGTGAAGTTTGGAACAACTGGAGTAATATTCTTTAAACTGGTTTGTTGGAGTAGGAGGCTTTCGAACACCATTTAACCCCCTCTTCTCTTAGCCAAAGGAATTAACAAATTCTATACTATGTATGACTTTCTTCCAGAATAAAACATTCATACCATTGGATCTAATAGTTTCAATTAGAGCCAAAATCTTTAGGACAATTATTTTGGATCGTTTTTCAGCCCATTTGATTTCGGGCAACGATTTAAGTTCCCTGCCCATTTGGTTCGGCCGAAAATTTGTATTTTTCATTCGGGAATTCAATTTCTTGCCCGGTGCCCACATTCACTCTCACTCACTCTCTCAAACTCTCGCTCACTCTCTCCTGTTCCACACACTCTCTCACCCTCATTTTCGTTCATTCTCTCATCCTCTCTAAATGTTTCCCTACCTTTTCTGCTGACCACATCTGCCAAACGCTTTCACTTTTGCATCTTCTTCAGCTTCTTCTTTGTCTTCTTCAGTCTTTTCCATCTTCAATATGATACCTTCTATCTTTGACCTCATCTCCGTAGACATAACCCTGTGTGAACTTCCGCCATAATGGTGGTGCTTGCGGTTCCATCATATTGCCCCGAGTTGAGGGCAAATTGACGATGCTTGCGGTTATATCCTCTCCACGATTGAAGGATCGGGGACAGGGCATTACCGCAAACGCCGCCATTTTACAGAAGTTTACACCAGGTTATGTCCACACAGGTGTGGAAGAAGATGGAAGACAGCATATTGAAGATTCAGAGTTTAAGAGAGCGTGATTGAATGTGCACCCACAAATTTCGGACGTAAATTCTGAGCTTTATGATTCATTTTCATCCAGTTTGTCGGGGTCTGGCTTTGTTTTTACCAAATTTACCAAAATTAGGTAAATTTGCAATTTGTAGGAATCCCAATAATATCCCAATTAATATATACAAAATTGGAAAGTTGCTCCCTTCCTTGGGTTATCTGTTATTTCTCTTTTCCTTTTTTATGCCTGCTTGCTTCGTAACCCCCTTATAATTAATATCCAAACACACCAAGTATTGTTTTGGAACAGTGATTCTGGCTGGGGATCACATTTTAGGTAACTAAACACCAATCATCTTTCATTTATGAACCGTAACGTGTTCTGAAATTTCTATCTACCTGTCTTTTTCTCTTGCATCGTTCACAAAAGTAAGTTGTATTATCAGAGCAACTAATAAAGTAATGTGAAACTTTTATGTTCACAATTATGGAAAGAGTTACGTGATCATTGATCTTACCTTCCTAATCCATGTTCTCTACAGAACATCTGCAGAAATAGTTATATGGGAAAAAAATTACAACAAAGTATTGTGTCTTTCAGTTGCGTTCTTCTATTACCTGCCACGCAATTATCAGTAACTGAAGCTTCATGTAACAGAAAGTCCAGAGGCACAGGTTGGAATGATGTATAGGGCCAGCTGGCAGTCAATCCCAGTTTCAGGTTTCCATGCATATCTAGAACCTGTGGGCAACAAAAAAAATGATAATAATTAGATCGGGTTATTTGAGAATGCCATGGCTATTTGCATTCATATCTTTGGATTTGGGAAATGTGTTCTAATTTTTGCTGTTTTCATGTTGTTGTTTCTTTTTTAATACTAAATTACATAGTCCAAGGGAAAAATGTAAAAAATATAACATCTTGAAAATGCATCATATGCATCATATGGTCATTAGTGTTTGTCTATTCAATTGTGTCCTGAGCTTATCTGCCAAAAGGGTCCCATGGAAAAAAAAATATTATTCTCCTTTGGCACAAACCCCAGTGCTGTATGCAGTAATGTTGGTCAGCATTGTCAAAAACTTGGTTTTATCTAATTTTGTTCCAATAAACTCCCTTTATCTGCAGACCTGGAGGCCGCCATTGTTGTCAGTCATGTGACATTTTGAGTGACATCTCCTTGCACAGTCACCACACTGAGCTAATTCTTTATGGCAATGCTAATGAAGTCCATTCCTCCATAGACTCTCATTAGTCAGAGACTGGGTAACTGAGACTGGGCCATTCTTTTTTTTTTAACCATGGGCAGCATGATAAGGGTCAGGGTGTTTGTCTAGTAGGTTAGGCTAAAAAATACCAGAACTGGATAACATACAGGTGGCCAATGCAGCTGCATGCAAAAACTTTTTGAAAAGTTGTTTTTAATCTGATACTAGTAATAAAAACATTTGGTGGCCACTTACGGAAGGTATGGTACAACACATGTATGTCTTTACATAGCAGAAGCAAGCACAAGGTCAGATTTAGAATCTAGATATATACCCATCAATTTAGTTAGCAAGCAATATTACACCTAGAACATATACCATAAAGGAAAGTTAATAATTCAATAAAGTATGAAGTATTGTAACGGTGATTTTATTATTTTTTTCGTATAAAAAAGCAAAATTAAAATTAAAATTCAGCAGATGAAGAGAAATGTGAAGCTATTCCAGGGGGTATCCACTTGCTATGGTCGCATCTCCCCTTTCAGACTAGCAATTTAAAATAAAGTTTTAATGCCTACTAATTTTCTTTTTTACTCTTTTGGATAAACAGACAGGGGAAGCAGGAAATATTAAAACTGATAGATTTAAGTATTTTCTCAGTACTGTGTTTGGAACTATGCTGGGGCACGCAGTCTGCTTTGATGTTGATGAAAGTTCGTTTTGGTATCTCCAGTTCTCCACCCTTGGATTTTCCTATTCTCCTAGAGTCCTACCCCAGGGCTGAATCATAACCCAGAGAATCCACAAATGGAATCCTTTTTCCGAAACATTAACTTCAACTTGTGAAAAGAGGAAGGCAATGAATCACAGCACAAGGAATCCTGGGCAAAACTGACAAAAGAATGCAACGTTCTAAAGAGTCAGGTCTGGACTGAAGGGGGATTTTAAATGAATACATATTGACTTATGGATTGACAAAGCTACAAATACTCCAAAGTCACTTCTCACAAAGGAGAATGCATACTAAAATAATGCTTTAATATGCATTCCTTAAAAAAACGTAAAATACACAAATAAATATTGTTACCTTAGGTAGAAGCTGCAGTTCTATAGCTGCAGCTTACTCATTCTCATTACTGAGAAAAAATTTATGGGAGTGATTTCCATGCATGTGGAAGGGGGTGGGTGGAACACATCTTCTGCAAAGAAAATAGCTGGGGGGGAGACATAAGGGCAAATATATATGTGGGGGAATTTTGCAGAACCTTCCATTTAATTGCAAGGGGGACACCACGAAAATTTAAGGGGACCATTCAGCTATGATATGCATTACAGTGCATATGATGAATGTAGTAATTATGACATCATATGTCAACTGTATTGATATTAAAGGACGGTACTTTCAGTTCAATTTACTTTCAATAAACAGAAAGTGTTTACAGTATTCATGTTACTGAACTGGGGGCACCACTGGATTTTATTTGACTTGACCTAGAGGAGAAATTATCTTTTTTGCATTATAAACTGAAATACCATCCATTACAGGACTGTTACAGGACTACATCTCCCATACTCCTCTATCAGCTACTTAGCTGAAAGAGCATTGTGGGAGATGTAGTCCTGCAGCAGCTGGAGGGCCGCAGGTTGGACACCCCTGATCTAGTACCTGTAGTGGTTAAATAAAATAATTCTCTTATGTATAATTTTAACCTCACACACTTGAAACTTGACAAAGTTCTTGTCCATGCAATAGTTCCCTTATTGCTATATATGTTTCAGATATAGGCTAAATTGTGTTGGTAAAAGCTATTTTCTTTTTGCAAAATATTTCAACTGTTATAATTTGAAACATTGAGGATTTAACAATTTGCACAACAACGCTCGTACCCTATTCTATATAACTATATTGCCTAACAAATGAATATCCCTCTGGGTAAGAGGCTGAAACTGCTGTTTCTAGCTGTAAATAGACTTATAATACTTGCATTTATTTCACCAAAGGTATAAAGATTCTACTGTTCCATTCATCAAAAAACTTTTATTGCTTAAAAAAAATAAAGAAAAATAAAACATGTATTATGTTCCACTGGAGACCCACTTTACCATGGTCCCTGCCCTAAATATTTGCCTAGATTTTCACTGTGCTATGGGTAGTAGAAAACAAAATGAGAATGGTGTTACTATTCCAATTCATAAATGTTTGGCTTCATCTGGAATAAAATAATTATGAAGGCAGGTTTGTAACCTCAGCAGACCGTATGGAATATAACTAAGTCACTTTGTTCCTCATTTCACAAGTTTGTTTCTAGAGAAAATCAGCTGAGAAAGAAATCAGTTACCTTGGTGTTGAGTGCTTTCTTAATATTCTTTTAAGAATGGAAGAAACTACATGGTAATTAATACCTTTTCTAAAACCTTGTCTGACCTGAGGGACTTGCATTAGGTTTCCAAAACCCATAGTTTTGAGATACAATTCTTGCATTACCTTAATCAGATTTCTGCTCTCTTTAGAGAAATACATAAAAAAGGAGAGAGTCTGGTTTGCTGCTTCCGAAGCCAAGCAACTTGGGCAAAATGGTGAACCCAACAAACTCATCTTGATACATTTACTTGCATGGACCCAATTGAGCTCCAAGTCCATGCCAATATGGAAAGTACCATAATGTGTATGAAATTTAACATGTGGGCGCTTAACTCAACTTGCAAAAGTATATGGACGGACCTTCACAAAGTCGGATGGTGACTCACAAGCTTCATCTCACTGTCAGCATCTGTCAACAACAACTCTTTTCCCGACACATGAAAATCTGTTTATCCGTTTCATTATTATTCTAGGTAGATTTGCGTCAGCCAACTTTTGACACGAGTAAATGCTTTGATCTCTTAACGGATAGGACCAGTTAACTCCAGAACGTTCGGAGAGATCAGTACCACCACTGGTCTGTACCAACCTCATGCTAGCCGGACTGTGTTAACATGCTGTCAGATTTGTGCCATCTAGTTTAATGGAGTGGATTGCAAAATAGACCTTCATAAATACATGATTAGTTATAATTTTCTGAGTCAGAATTTTTTCTCTTTCAGGGAAAAGGGTGAATGAAAGGTTCAACCTTTTGGACTTGAGTCTTTTTTTACCCTAATTCCTACCTTACCTCGTAATAGGGACTTAGATGTCCTGCCGAGCATTTTGAGCACTCTACAGGGCATGAGATGTCTATATTTAAGAGTCATGTCAATTTTTTATGTTACTTTACTTTTATATCCATAATTCCAATCACTCAATTTAGTAGGATTTCATAACCATTGTAGCCAGGGAAGATATTACTTATTGTAAGAAAAGATCACTCTGTTAAAGTCCAAGGTGCCAAACTAGTCTCCTTGAATTCATATAAAGTAATTTTTTTTAACTTTTTGGAGTCCATTGAAGAATGGTATTGGACCCTTTTACTTAGTCTTAAGATAATGGGTCAGTTGTTTGAAATTCTTGCAGAATATGGCATCTCTGTTTTTACGGTATAAACCCCGTGGAAAATCTATAGCTACCTGGGTTACCATCTGCCTGAAGAAATAATCTTAGTGTCAATGAAATGAGAAATATAATCTTATTTTATTTTTTTTTCTCCTTTTTTAACTTTTTTAAGGAAGTAAAGCAATATCATCCTCTCCTATGACACAAAAGGCAAAGTTAATAAGTTAAGTAAGTTCTTGGTCAAAGAACTTGGCTTTGACAGGTCATCGGCTCTCAAAGGTTAAGTTGAAAAGCCAACTACTAGACTACAACCATTCATGTCTCATGACCTGGTTTTGAATTAAGTGGAAAATTATGAGCACGTATTCAGCATCTCATCTTACAAACACTATTCTTTTGTAACCTTACCTTCAGCTCCATGCAATTTAAATTAATCCTAATACTAATGTTTCAAAGTCAATACATTAAGAAGTGTACAATGATATCTACACATAAAAAATATTGAATAACCAATTGTTTTCTTTTAAAATGCAATTATTTATGCACCATGGCTTATGATACTAATTTTATTGGGGGGGAAGGCAGATATTATGGCCTGGTTAGGCCAACAACTCTCTTCACCATGTCATTAAAGATTCCAATTGGCTTCTCCAGTCAGTAGAGGCTCAATCGGCTCTTGTAATAAAGCCCATTTTACACATAGGAAGCTATTGAAATGCACCTTGAACTAAATTTACTGAAGAACGTTTACTGAAGGACCCCAATCCAACAGAAAATCAAGGGGTCATCAACAAGAAGTACCCAAAAAAGGGTGAAAAGTGTCTTATAATAGTACTTTATATACTCTCTACTGAGAACATTCCACAATAGCCCTTCCAAGTATGGCCTACAATGACTGGTTTATGAACATTTTAAGAGTTCAGTAATTAATAAACACATTGGTACCATGGAATATTGATTAAAATGAAAGCTTGGTCTGGTTCTGGAACAGCATAAATAGCTAAACAGCAAAGGGAACAAAGAGCCAACATACTGGAGAGAAAGATGTACAATGGGCAGTAGAGGTTTGTTCCTGCATGATCAGTAAGTCCTACTGTTGACCCCAAGCAGGTCATACTGATTTCACGATGAATGATTAATAAAAAGTCATTAGATATAAAAAAAGGTCTGATGTCTGAAGTCAGATGACTCGGGGGTGAGGTGGGGTTTGAAAATTATTTTTTCTTTTATAGACGATAATACATTTATTTGGAATACAGTTTGATTATGAATGTGAAGACTGCTTTTAGGTGCCCTCAGTTAGGTTCTCTGTTTTGGGATTTTTTATAGCTGATCTCCTGTTGATTTTATGATGGGGGGTTTTAAAATGAGAAGAGTCTTAGGTTGCACTTTAGACCTTTGAAACTGTCCAAAATGAATCAAACGTCTTACTATGTTACACGGAGATCGTTCTTTGAGCGTGTATACCGACCTGCAATTGATTTGTTGACAGCAAAGCAAAATAAATTAAAACAATTTCCAATTATTAAGTCTGAGGATCAATGATATCCCTAGCATTACAAGATGATTATAGGCACAGAATCCGCATGCCAAAACATTTTGCTTGTCAAATTACATTCAACTCGCATAAGAGCTTAATTTGGTATTGACTTGTAATGAGTGTAAACCCAGGAGGGCTAATTTATAATCAGAATAAATCCTCCTTATATTAGGAAACAGTACATCTTTGTACGCCATTTCATGCGCATTTAATTTTCCATAGTCTCCTTTTGCTTTTTTTTCTTCTTCTTCTTCATTTTTTTGCTTTTATTTTCCGAAGAATATAATAATAATAATAATAATAATAATGATAATCCTTTATTAGTATATACAGTTCAATTTAATAATAATTATAGACCATTTCAAATTCCACTTCAAAGAAATGCAGAATATAAAGTTTTGGTCCAAATAAATTTATCTTAAAGAATTTTTATAATTTGTATTACTGTTTTTCTAAGGAAAAACGATAACATAACAAATATGAAGTCGTTTTGAGACCTCATAGGTGTCTCCATCACATGAAAGGGCTATTTAATGTTCTTTTTTTTTGTCAAACAGCACAATAAGTGTTAATGGGTTAAAATTAAGAAACTGAGCAGGGTTTAATAGGAGGGAGTACTATAATTCGAGTGACTACACGGTCAGCCTCCTACATGCAACCAGGACATTTTTGTACATGTGAGTCTGACATGACCCAGGGCCAGACTGATGATGTCAATGCGACCGGCAGCTCAATATTGTGGCCGCGGGCACCTTTTTTTATGCTCATGTAGTGCGTTGACGTCAATTTCCAGCCAGGGCTGCATATCGGGTGAGGATGCGATGATGGCGGCCAGTGGCCCACTGTGCATTTATCGAGTGTCCCAGATGGCAGGTCCGGGCCTGAAAGGACCTCCCATGGGTCACCACAACGCCACATTTATCTCCTTTTAGAAAATATTGCCACTAAGTAGACTAGAAAAAGGTGCTTTACCAAGACTTTTACTATAAAGGGCAACATTTGTCCTAATTTGGTTTGTTCCCAGGCTAGCGTGTGCTATAGCAAAAAAAAAAAAAGTAAAAATAAAAAGGGCAAATTTCTGACCGTTTTAACTTCTTGACCTCTCATTAGATTATATCTCACTGATCAAATGCTATTCATTTGCTATTATTTGCCACCGAGTAACATAAACCTAGGCTAAAATCAGCATGGGAGCAAAGCAATAAAGACTAACCTTGAAAAGGGTAAGAAAATAATGTGTTAGATCTTACATACAATATTAGATCTTATAATATCTTCATCCAGAGTGTGGTCAGACTGAGGGTGATGAGATTTATAGCCCGAATATAGCTAAAAAAATCAAACAATGTTACAATTATGCACTGTTTTGTTCTTACCCTGTTTTAATTCCCCGAAGCACACAGATGACTGTTTTGCTTTAGGTATAAAATGAATGAAAATTGCCCTCAAAGTCTAGGTAATGGGCAGGTTAATGTATTTTGCCCGGACATTTCAAAACAGGAAACGTTCACATCTGCAAAACGCCAATCTGGTTTTCATGAACACAGTTCTTCGGACAAACGGCCACTTTCTAAAAGAAAATGTTATATAGACTTGCATCTAATTATTTAACAATGATTTAAATTGACTCAATAAAGGAACAACTAATAGAATAATTCCAAACAGACTTGAAAATGTTGTTGTCTCCTACAGAGTCTAAACCCCTAAGAGATCAGTTATATCATTTGTGAAGCATAAGTATTTAAACTAAGAAAAGGGAGGGAAAAACCCTATGTAAAACACTCTGCAGAGGTGCTTGGCTCGTCCCATTTCACCGATGTGACACTTTAGGCTGGGAACTCTCCCTGTTTGACCAAAAGTCTCCGGGTGAAGCACTCTTTTCCTGGGTCTCCTGGTTACTTTTCTCTTTTTTTCGGGCGGGGAAGAGGCATTTGGCCATGGCCACCTTCGCCAACTTTCCCTAGCCTGCTCTACGCAGCACTAACCCAACCCCTATGCAGAACAATCCCTGCTCCATGCAAGGGTATCCCTAATCCCCTAGGTAACCTACCCTCGGAAGTACCCAGGCATGTAGGCTCTGCAGCAGTGGCGCTTGCCCAAGAAGGATGGAACGCTGTTGGGCTCAGTAAAGTACACTGAGACCGTGTCAACGTAGACCTGACAGAAACAGCAAACATGCGCAGCCACCTGGAAAGTAAATGACAAGTGTTTGGAAGCTAATTTTGGGCTAATATTAGTGAACCAAACCCAGTGTCTATAAGTGTTTCTTCAAGAAACTGGGTTTGTCATATAAATAAGACCATTAAAATCAGAATAAGAAAAAAATATCACGAGTATGGCATAGCAGCCTTTAAATATTTTATAGTTTCCAAAATGTTTTAGGTGATTAGCGGGTTGCATGGTCTGGCTGCTTTTGAGGAGACAGGTTTGGGAGACACTAAAGGGAAGAATATTGACCATATTACATTGGTAATGATGTAAGCGCACTCGATAAACACCAACGTATATTGAGTTGTTTTTTTTCTCCTACCTTCTCCATCCCCATTTTACTTCATACAGCTGGGTAGCTGAGTAATATTAAATTCATACTAAAATCAGAAAATGATCCTAAAAGTTGTACAAAAAGGTACGGTACAATGTCAACATAATGAAATAATATGCAGTTTCATGCGTAATATGGCACAACTATGACATAAACCAGGTTGATTTTGTTAATCTCTTTAAATGATCACGGTTACATTTGCTGTAAGACAAAGACTTTTTTTGATCAACGTCCATCATTATTCATTTAAGTGAAAATGTTTAAGTATGTCACATGTGACAGATGAATTGGAGGAAATGGTCAATTACATAATTGCTATAGCTGCTTATGCTTTTTTTTTTGCAGAAATGCAAAGTGGTTCCTTTATCCTTGAATAACCTTGGAAAATAGAACATAACTATATCACACTGCTGTTTAATATAATCTAACAAAGTCTTATGTTAGTTTATCTCCTCCTCAAACCCACACAAACATGTCATGGATGTTACAAAAAAAATGAAGTTTAAATGTAAAATCTCAGTTTTTGGAAAGTGTCTTTTTTCTATAGTGGAAATTCATAACTAAATATGTGGCTTAGAGGTGGACAGGCCAGTTAGTTGTGTGGCATGAGCTGATCTACATAGGCTTGTCGACGTTGATACCATCATGAGCCCACCTATTCTACATTATAAAGAAATTTCTCACGTGTCCACACCAATCTTGGAAGAGGAGGTATGGTTAGCTCAGCTCAGCCTCAGGTCTCACTCTTCCACTTTTATCGAGCTAAACTAGGCATCGTGCTTGAGTCTGGTTTGAATCAACATCTACTCATCCTTTAAAAAATTATTTTCATTTAAAAACATATTTATTTTTTGAGAGGATTCCAGTACTTCCTCTATACTGACAACACATCTCTTCTAACCCGTTGTCCCTCTGAAATTGCATCCTGGATGGCATCCCATTACCTGAAGTTCAACATCTGCAAGACTGAGCTACTGGTCATTTCCATATCGCCTCTCTCCCTAAGTCATGAAATATACATTAGATTTGTGCAAATGGGCCAAAAAATATACAGACAAATGCTTTGTTTTGTTTTCTGCCATTTTGGTTTAGCCAACATTCGGTAGGCTTTTTCCATTCAGAAACAAAATTAGTTGTCACTCTCCCTCACTTACGCACGTTCACTCTCTCACACTCTCTCCCTACCTTCTGTGTCTCCTTTTCCGCATCTCCTTTTCTCTTCTTGCCTCTTCTTCCACAATCTACCCAACAACCTACGATTGCCAAATGGAGTTACACTCGACCCTCTCCTTCGCTCATCATACCCAGTTACTCACCAAATCCTACCAGCTAGAGCACTAATTTATTCCCTTTTGGTATCCAATCTGGATTACTGCAGCTCTCTACTAAAGGACCCCCCCTGTGCCTTTCACCACTCCAATCCATCCTAAAAACATCTGACACACTAATTTTCTTATCCCATTGCCGCACATTGTGTCAGCTCCCCATACCCTCCAGAAGTTAATTGCTACATGCTATCACCGGGACCAGAATAATGGTAGAGAGGACCGAGCAATTCCTCCAGGGTCCCGGTATTCTGATGGGCCAGTACCTATCATCCATCCAACAAAGCAGAACTAAGACTGGGTCCTGCAACGTGCGGCGATCAGATGATAAGATCATTTAGAACATTCATGGTTATAAATAGTTGAACATTAAATTCTTAAAATTCTAATGTCCCAAAAAATATTGGCCTTCACTACTTTACTGTGCGCTGTGTGCGCTAATATGTGCCCTGATACCCCTATGTATCATTCATAATGGGTGGAATATGGAACTATTATACTAGAAAACTTCCCCCCAAATAATCATCAATTTTTTAGGATACCATTTTTTTAGTGGTCATGAATCAATTGGGTAATTTTGAAGGTTGGGCACTCAAAACATAAAACATTTTTTGAGATATGCAACTTATACAGAGAAAGAACAACACACATAACAGTTTTATTTTAAATTTTTCATCACCTTTTAGTCTGAAGAGAAGTACAGCAGACATACTTGGATGAAATTACTGGGAGTTCACCGGTTACTGTGGTTTAAGCAAGAAGTCTTGTTTTTTTTTTTTTTTAAAAAAGGCACAAAAATGCTTTTGATCTGACTTTGCTGACTTCTGAAAGAACCTGAAACTTCCTTTTGAGAAGAAAAAAAAAAGATGTCAGAAATCTATTTATATGTACATAAAGCAAAAGATATTGCCTTAATCTTTTGGTACAGGAAAGCTGTTTTCTTAAAAAAAGATTATTTTGGCTACATTTAAATATTACATTTTTTTAAATTTTTTTTTGCTAATTGTACAGCACTGTGGAATATGTTAGCACTTAACTAATAAATATTAACAATAATTTCATACAATATATTTATATATATATGTATATATATATATATATATATATGTATATATATATATATATATATATATAAACTTAAGGATTCATGCAAATATATATATATATATATGTAATGAAGCAATCATAGACCATTTCATGTTATGATTAAAATGTCGCTCCTCGGCAAATGTAACACGGCACAATGATTTCCTTACTTTACCAGTATTTGGAAAATTAAAGGCTACAAGAAAATGGACATAAAAAGTACTTCTCTCCATGGAAAAAAAAAAGTTGTTTTTACTGGAAACTGAAGAAATAGAAATACATATGACTATATTAAAAAATGTTGTTTCATAACCCCTAAGGAAGAATGATGAGTATACTAGTCATAAAAAGACAGTGTTTAAAGATGGTCGACAAGTATCCTCAACATTCTGCTAAGCTTGCGGATCAGCGATGATGGCAGCCCCGAGACCGTACTGACTAAAAACGTCCAATCCCTCTACTTCTTCCGCTGGGATCATTCCTAGAGCCTAACACACAGGGGATAGGCAAGGGTTAAGTGGGGCAATGTTTTTGTCTGACTTTACCCTTGCCTACCCCCTGTGTAATTTTAAGAGGGGCGGAAAAAGTGCTGGTTTGCTCATCATGGGAGTGACCCCTCTGCAGCTGATTGCTGATCAGACACATAGTTGACACATGGATTTATAAAAAAAATATATATATTATAAATAAAATAAAAAAGGACCCTCTAATTATCCCAGATATGCAAGTTAATATATATATATAAAATATGTATATTATATATAAAAAAACAATGAATTTACATTTTTGACCATATATATATATATATATATATATATATATATATCCTTGAAACAAATTAATTACTAACACTAACTGAGAAGTTATTGTACGAGAAACACAGTAAAAATGTTCTTGTTTTCACTCTTAAAAAAACCCACTTTGTCCTTAAGGGGTTAAATGGGAAAACAAAAACATGTGTAGCTCCGTTCTAACTATACTCACTTGTACTTTAAGATGAAAGTGATTTAGATGTATGTGAATAAGGTATTGCCATGTGGCTACTTATTGGAGGATAGACCGTACATATTGGGTAGGTCATTCTCATTACTCAAAAGCGCACAAAAGGGGGTGCTTTTATGACACCTAGGAATGTATTGACTATACCACTAGTTTGTAGGTGAGTAGAACAATGTATTGTTAAAGGCCAAAGCAAATTAACTTCACCTGTAAGAAAGGCCAAGATGGTTTTGGATAATATAAAGTTAAATTAGATGACTTTCAAGACATCCCCCCCATTAGCGATATTTTATATAGGGCTAGAGCCCCTCGCCATAATATGTTGTGAAGCTGGTATGATGAAATGTTCAACTCCCACCTTAGTGAATATACCCATTAGGGGGCTATCAAAACTCCTAGCCCATTTACAACCTCGGTAGGGGACTCGAGCCTCTGAGCAGCTGTGTTTCCTGAGATGAGCTCAAAAAAATTTACTGCCTTGGAGCAAAGTGCAAAAGTTCTTGGAAACTACGAGGAAACTACCTGAAACATCACGTGCTTCATGAATTTAGGAGCAGCCGCATGACAAGCATTATTATTTTTTGTGACACAAAATGTCTTTTTCGGATATAAGCAAAACTTTTTTCCGATCTCGATTTAGTACCCACATTTTCCCGGTGCGTGATCTTTTTCGAGACGTAAATTCATCATGTGTTCCCAACAAATACCAGTTCCAGCTCTTTTTTCAGGGAAAAAAAATAAAAAAAGTCATGATTGCAGAGGAAGAAATTTTTATTTTGCTTCTTAGTGAGGTTCTGGTTCTTTCTGGGAACATATAACATGGAAAAGCCAGCAGAAAAAAAAAGAATATCATATGAGAATGTTCATTAGACATTTCCTTAGAATACAGTCAAGAGAAGCACTATTAGTTTTGAATCCATACTGAAATGAAAATGAAAGATTTTTCTAGCCCAGTAGTCCAGACAAAGGATCAAGTACTTGGCAGTTCTCTGGTGCTCCAAGTTCCTGTGGCTGTATATATTTAATAAAATACTTCTATTATTCGACTGCCAGTTTCGAGGCTAGCAACTATCTGCTACTTATGTCAGAACTGATTCACACGTTCCAGGAATTCTCATAGATTCACAGAGAAGCTGAACATTCCAACAGTCAAGAATTGTCAAGTCAAGATGTGGGCAAGCAGTTGACCTGTTGGTTTAGCCCTTTATATAACTGAAGGGAAACTGTTACATTCCAGAGTATCCTCAATCCCCCAAATCCTCTATTAAAGTATCAATAGTCTGTTTTTTACACACTTTCCTAAAGATCAGTATAACAAATAACTTATTTTATCAAAGCAGTACAAGTGTGAAAGCTGCCATCTTGCTTTTCGATCCTCTAGCGGCATAAACGTTAGAACAAGGGGTCATGATCTAAAACTAGATGGTCAGGGCTTTAGATGTAATGTAAGGAAGTTTTTAATTACTGTGATAATTGGAACAGCTCCGCCCCCCCCAGAGAAAGTTCTAGAGTCGAAAACAGTGAAGGAACTTAGACAAGACCAATGACTGATTAAGGTTTCTATGTTTATACCACATTTAAAATCGCTACCTTGTTTGAAAATGTATATATATCAGCTTGACATAGGCATTAAATGGATAAAACATTATATGAAATGTGCAAACTATAACTTTTCTGAAGCTAGATATATGTAAAAAATATGAATCACAATAAATTAGAAACTGAACAATAACTATAAATAACACAAGTGAAGGTTTTGATTGCTGGTTTTATCTTAAATGTAACGATTAAATATCCTGAAAAATATAATTGAACCCTCTGGTATGCTAAGCAAATGAGTAAAAGGGCAGCCATTTTATCCATTCGTCTTTTCAGTTCCCATGGCAACAAGCTACCAGCGGCTGCCTTCCTTTCACATCACAAGTATTCACGGCAAAAGAGGCAGCTTACATGATTAAACAATTATTTAAGGGAAAGGTGGGACAGCAACTGTAATATGTTTATGTTTATTTGTGGGGTGAGAGACTATATCGTGCAGTGTATTTATGTCTTTTTACACAATACATTTCATTTTGTAATGATTTTTTAAATGTTCTATATTTTATACATCATTAAATTAGAAAATTATTTATAAATACAAATCTACACAAGAAAAGTTTTTGAACAATGCTGGACGACAGACAGCGACGTATATTGGCCTAGGGCAGCAGGTCTTGGACAATCAGGTCCCCTGTGTGTTGCTGCTCAATGGGCCAATTACAGGGAAGATCTCTGATCCCCCCAGCTGGCCTATATACACTATAGGGGTCTGTAGGCCTCTACAGATTCCGTGACACTCCTTTAAAACATGGAGCACTGGAATATGATGTCATACCCTAGTGGTCCATTGTAGGATCAAGAACGCAAAGGGGGCTGCACTGGGTCAGTCTTAGGGCAGATACTGCAATATATTTAAGCATTAACATAAAATGTAATAAGATCTGTAAATCTCCAAATGCATATAAGACCATTGCATTTTTAGATGTTTTGTAGAAGGCAGCTGAAGTGAACCTCGGCAAATTTTGTCATAAAACCTTCCCAGATCAGCCCTTTCCACCCAGGCGGTTCTAGGTTAAGGGCTCTGCCTACACATTTATCTCCCTCCCATGTAAATGTATAGCGCTGTGCCATAATTACTTTATTGGGTAACGGAAGTATAATTGAAGGCAAGCTTTCAAGTCTACGTAGGTCTCTTCTTCAGGCCCATTATAGGATAGAGATCCTTGTGGTATATGATTTAGCCCAGGGGCGTCCAACATGCGGCCCGCGGGCCAAATGCGGCCCGCGGGACCTTGAGGTGCGGCCCGCGTGAGATCGGCAGCCAGGATCACAAGAGCCCTGCTGCTTACTTGTGGGAGGGTCTATTCTCTGCTCCAGTCCTGCCTCCTCTGTGGGGAGAACGAGGGAGGCCGCGCCCCCTGCTGAAGTCTGTGATCGGCATTGAGAGAGCTGTAGTGCAGGTAAGGGGGTGGGGGAGGGTGTTTGAATGAGTATGCCTGATTGTCAGTGATTGGGGGAATGAATCTGTGAATGAATGAATTTGTGTGTGTGTGTGTGTGTGTGTGTGTGTGTGTGTGTGTGTGTGATAGCATGGATGTGTAAGTGCTGGAACCTAGGCATGATGGTACTGTGATTGCTGTTAACAATCCCACCTCCTATCATGCCAAGTCAGCCAGTACATGCTGAAACCTGGCTAGCTGCCCCCCTTGTGTATTGATGCTGCCAGCAGTATGGGGTCTGCACTTACAGCCAGCATGTACTGGCTGATTTGGGATGATAGGAGTGTGATTGCTAACAGCAATCTGCTAACAGCAATCACAGTCCCATCATGCCTAGGTTCCAGCATTTACTGGTTGCCTGGGTATAAAAAAAGTGTGTTTGCTGTTAGCAATCACACTCCTATCATGCCAAGTCATATTGTTGATTTTTTTTTGGCCAATTGTGGTTTGTTACTTTTAATAAAAGCGTGGTTACACACAAAAATTGGACAAAAAATACCGGTACAATGCCCAGCCAACCAGTACATGCTGGAATCTGGGTATGCCTGAGATTGCTGTTAACAATCATGATATATAATTTTTTGTACAATTTTGGTGTGTGACTTACTTTTATTAAGTGTGTGTGGGGGGTTCATTTTCAGTTTCGGCTAACTGAACCCTGAATTTTTGGTTTTGGTCCAGATTTTCATTTTAGTGCATCTCTAAAATAAATAGAACTATTTTATTTTTACTTATCCAGAATCCTGAATTTGTAGGCCCAGAAATCCCAGAAATCAGTGAGAGGAAAAGTAAAGGTTTTGTGTCATTTACTTTTTTTTAATCTGCATATATTATTAAAGGCCGTATTTTCTCACAGTGAAAAATGAGTGCGGCCCGCGCACGTATACAATTCTGATGAAGTGGCCCACTGCAGAAAAAACTTGGACGCCCCTGATTTAGCCTATACCTTAAATGTTATATTATAATATTTCATAGTATAATATGTTCCTGTTTGTGAAGATACACTTACAAAGATAAATTATAGAATGTTTTAAGACTGTAACTATAGATATATCCACAACAAGAAGCCAGCGTGAAATGAAACACAGTTGGCGCACATTTTGCGTGGAAGTTTTTCATTTTTAGCTCTCCCATTCCTTTTCTATCAATCATATCCGCAAGTTTTTTTTTTCAAAGACACATCTGTTTTGCGTGAATCTTTAGAATCCACGGCATGCTATTTATAAAATAAGTAAATCAAGAAAAAAAAAATTGTTATTTCAGGTAACAACTGTTCGCAAGATTATGTTTGAAGCACCCGAGTCATAAATCTCTAATATTATAAAGTATGCAGTTATTATACAAATGTGTTTTTTATAACACGCATACTTTTCATATTTTTGCCTCTTTAACATCCGACTTAAATATAGCTAAAAAATAAATTATCTCAGTATAAACTCTTGTTATTTAGCTCAGCGAGGCTGGTGGCTGAAAATTCCAAATTTCTTTCTTCTGATAAGGAAAAAATTCTTGTTTATTTTTTAGCGTGTAAACGCAACTAGCATATACTTAATAGTTTTCATAGACTGTATAATTTACACATACCTATAAATGTTCAATGAGCGATTAATTTCTCAGTGTCAACAAAAAACAATTAAGTTACAATTTTGTTTGAACATCATTAAATGGGGGGCATAAGGCATTTCTGTAGGCCACTCTGCCTCCAGAACTGCCTTTTAACCCTCTATACGCCACTCTGCCTCCTGAAATGCCGTATACCTCCCTATATGCCACTCTGCCCCATAATATGCCTTTTAACCCCCTAAATGCCAGAGTGGCATATAGGGGTATAAGGCATTTCTGGAGGCAGAGTGAGTGGCACATAGGGGGTCAAAAGGCATATCATGGGGCACAGTGGCATATAGGGGGTTTAAGGCATTTATGGGGCAGAGTGACAAGCCTCGGGGCAGATGTGCATAACTGGGGGGGCAGGTTGGAAAATAAAAGGAATTAAAAACAAAATATTTTTCTCAATCATAGCTTTCATTAAAAAAAAAATAGTTTACATGAATTAACATTTACTGGTAAAACTTTTTTTCCTATAGGGTTGCCTTATATTCAGGCTTTTTTTCCCCCCCTAAATTAATATTCAGATTTTGGGGGGTCGTCTTATAATCGAGCAAATGCGGTAGTATTATTATTATTATTATAAATAAAGAATCGTTTTCTCAAACCAAATGCTGTACAGTCTGGTATGCTATATATATATATATATATATATATATATAATTTATACTAAAGGCTGTGATTGCCACAACTCCAGTTTAAACTTGAGCAGCATGCTTAGTGCCAGATACAAAGTTAGCTTTAATTGTAAATGTTACAGCCGTCAAGATTAGATGTCAAGCAGCCCTACCATAGGGACTTACAAAAGGTAACACAAAAATCAAGTACTAACAAAATAAATACTATTAAAATTAAATATTATGCTACATCAAACACATAATAATCTACCTTAAATGTTTAAATAGATATTTAACTATATTCGTGGCACGCTGAAATATCAAACCTACTCAGATTCTAACTATAAAATGGATTTCTTGAGTCTCTGTCAAACTTTAACTAGAAATTTAGGAATATATTATCCTTTGCCGAATGTTTGTTATAGTCTGAAGGAAAATGTCTCAAGCTAGGTTTCAGTTCATGTGATTCATGACATCATTCTCAGCGGACCTTTAATTGTCAGATGATGTAACTGCTAGTGTTTATGAGTGTTTGAGACTTGGTGTGATACAACTAATAAAAGTTCATAATGCACTCACATTTACCTTGGAAAACCACAATCAGACGTGAAAGTTTGTGCTAGATGGGGATTTTAACGTGTTCTATTAAAATAAATGATTTTCCACTGTTGCAATATTGATAAAATTCTTAAAGGAACAGTATAGCTTCATCACAAATAAACCATACTTTAAGAGCTCCTATTGGCAGAAATTTGGGCCATTACTCACAACTTTTAAAAACAAGCCAAATACAGAATATATGCGATATATCTAATCGCTTTTCTAATACTTGTGGAAATATAAAATTTATATGAAAAGAAATTTAAAAAAAATCTTCTTGACTAAGGCATTTTGGAAGCCCATGTGTTCCAAAATATGAAAATATTTTTTTCCATAAGTTGTTTATAGAATTAAGTGTCCAAGGTAACCGGTTGGTAACTAGTGCCGAGCATATTCAGCTCGAACATCTATAGAAGATCTCTTGATGAGGCCTACAAATTACATTTTTGGCACAATAAGTAAGTAGTTTTTTTTCCCCCAGTTCTCCCGTATACTGCAATCAAGACATTGAGAAGAAAACAGTGATATAACTTTATTTTGTTTGTGTTCCATAGTATCTATATGATTATAAAATGTGACATTTTGTCATTGATTTATTTATCATCAATGTCCAACTGGAAGCCTAAATTTGACCGTTTGGCACGTTTATGTCCCCTAGGCAGTGAAAACAAAATCAAAAGCCCCTCTTAACTATGAGTAACTTTGTGCTCCCTAGGTTTCCTAATAACAGGTAGGTTTGTACACCACAGGGACAGCTTCTTCCCCATTCCTCCATTTGTGGGAGAAGGTGTGCGCCACGGCTCTCGGTGGAACTACTACACTAGGCCAAGATAAAGCTGCAGAGAGCAGGAAGAAGCGGATTACCAGAGAAGACAACAGAAAAAAGACAGAGGAAAGAAGAAACAGAGAACAAGAAACAAAAGGAGAAGCAGAGACATTGAGAAAGTAGGAAGACATTGAGAGGCAAGATGAGAAAAGTTGTGAGAGAGTAAGTGAGAGCTTGTGAGAGAGTGACTGAGAGTGCAAAAAAACTGAAGCTGTGTTTTTCTTTGTTTTCAAACCTTGTTTTTGGACATTTGTGCAAATTGACAAAATTGGTAAATTTTAATTAAATGTAAATCAATACAAGTCTGAATGCGAGTAGGGGGAAAAAGGAAGAGGGTGAGAGAGTGAGTGTGTGTAAGTGTATGGTGTTTCAGATTGTGTGTCTGTAAGTGTATGGCTTAGAGTAAATGTTGTCAGCATGAGTGTGCGCTTGTTAATGTATGGTGTCAGGGGTGAGCCTAGAGTTAGTGGGGAGAGATTGTGGTATGTATGTGTAAGTGTATGGTATTATAGTGAGTGTGTGTGCTATTTATTGGGGGCGGCAATGAAATATTGCACCCAGGAAGCACTAACTCCAGGGTCACCCCACGACGCTCAAGTGTGAACACTGAGGGGGGTAAGAAATGATCAAATGTGCTAAATACGTCCTCTGATCTCCATAACCAGCCCATGATTCCCATTGTCCACAAAAGCAGGAAAGTCGGGCACCTTAGTGGGACAGTGGCAAACAAAAAAACGGGACCATCCCACTTAAATTGGAATAGTTAAGTATACTTGCTGCATATTCAACACTACTGAGCAAGTGTAATCTGTGTTAGCAAATCCTCAGAAATTTCAATGTAGAATGTTTTCTGAGACAGAATCTTAAAATGTTCCATTTTAGTACAAATGTGCAAGAAACCTTTATGTATTTATTTATTTTTCCAAAAAGTATAGTTTGTTTGGGGCAGATCAACCGGATTAACCTTCAGTTAATGTCTACTAGATGGATATTGTAATAAATACTGGCAATGTAGATTTTTTGCGTACATTGTGAGCGGTCTCTTCTATTTACATATAATTTTACGTTATATATTGCTTACTTGTACATTTTATGTGCACTCATATCCTGTTTCTGTTACAAACCGTTTTCAATTTCCTTTCCCACTGACTTATTGCCAATAATTGTTAATCTTACATTTATTTCACCTAAATTCCCCCTTAAGTGCTCAGGAGAGAAACTAAAAAATTATCGTACATAATCTCTTTTGGCTTTAATAATAGTCTGTAATGCATTCGTAAATCGCCAAATGTTATCCATATGTTGTTCTACTAATCAGTATAAGAAACGAAAATATTAATAGGTAAACCACACAATAAAAGTATAAAATCTAGTCAAGGCAGCAATTTGATATTGTAATTCTAGAAAGAGATGTTCATTAACCCAAAAGGCTCTGATTTAAACCCAGACTAGGACATTGAGTGCATAAGGGATTTTAAAGAGAGTATGGAAACTCTGGTTTGGATCACATTTCTGTACGGTTCAAAAATTGCAATGGATTTAAGAAAAAAAGGGAAAAGTGAAGCAGTCAGGCCATTGGTTAATGTATCTCCATCTCCAAAAACTGTAAATCAATCATTAGAACATGAAAAGTGAATCGCTCTGGAACAATCGACAAAAAAACATTCCATTGGTTTCTGTCATGATTTCTCAGAGTTTGCTCCAGAATTCTTCCAGTTTTTGCTATCATAACTGCGGTTTGTAGTAATTTGGGAGTCGTTTTTACGAGGCTCTAAAATAATTAGGTAATAGGGTCTTTCTGACAAGAGAGACGGTTTTTAACACACAGAAACCAACTGACTCAATATTCATGGAAACATTTAGATTACATTGTGACACGTGTCTTAAACTTGCATATAACTCACCTACACCCATGCAGAAAGTTGCGAAGAGAGTGTGGAAAAGCCTGCTTGTATGGTCAACTCTATACAACTATTGGGTTGAATACATTCCGTAATCCTGGAGCCAAAGTTTGGGTTGATATTCATCACAGGCATTAGAGAAGCTGGGGAAGCTTAATGTAGGGTGAATTGGTTCCTCTGATTCCTCTTTCTGGATATTATCAGATTATTGTCATTCAATCACTTCATTATAACTCTGAAAATGCTCAAATCATTTCACAAAAGTAAACAACACGACAATAAACATATTTTTTAATTTTAAATGAATATGCTATGATAATTTAACAAATGTGTTCCAACAAATGTAGCGATCTGATTTCCATTATACAGAATCAATCATTCCTTTGGATTAGGATAAATTCAGAGAAATGCTCAGTTGTTAAATTTTATATACAAACAAACCATTCCTCCTAGAACAGAAAATATCAAAACTTATTTCAAACTTTCCCACCCATTCATTGGCTTATTTGGTTTCAGCGTATTATTTAAGTTTGCTAGGCTTTGATTAATAGCATAATGATTTCCCAAGACTCATTTTAAATATTGTTGAAAAACCATATCAGCAAACTCCAAAAAAAAATGTCTCCTTCGGGGGGGGGGCTTGGTTGGACTCGGTAGCACTCCTAGTGCATGCTATCATCATTCTCAGTGTGATCAGTATAAAATGTCCAGAGGCTCTACTTTTTCAGTTGATTTTGGAAATGGCTTGAGTTTTGCAGTCTTGGCTTAAAGTAAGATAAGAAAGAGTTATGTCTTTCAATTTGCGCTGCCAAGTTAAACTTTCGCCTTGGTGTGAAAGCATGTGTTTACCCACGTGCAAACTTAGCTCTAGTATCTGATTGTACTGACATTAAGAAAAACTTACCTAACTAAAACTTCCTTTAACTTTTTTTGTGAAAAATAGGAAAAAGATGTATGCAAACCCAAAATACAATATTTTTGTGATCATATATATCACCCTGATCATCATACATGATGTTGACCGTTCACTACACAAATAATATTAATTTGGATACCCAGAGGACAAACATGTTTGTTGGCAGACAAGACCCTCTAGTTTTAGATCATGACCTACTGTGAAATGTCCCTATTGTACTTTGATAAATGTTTCTATCATGGGAATGACATGGCTAGACATACGTCCCCTAGTTTTTGCTGAAGAAGGTAAATTACTGGCTAAAAAAGGCTTAGAAAGGCAAAAAGGTGGTTTGCTCTACCTGCTCTCCACTGAGGTCTCAACTAATTTCTGCCCCCTTCTGCCTCCCATAAAGAGCAGAAGTGGGGTAGACCTGAAAAGTTCTAAGTATGATGATGTATAATACTTTACCCCAGGGGCGTACCTAGAGCATTTGGTACCCGTGGTGGATTCTATATTTGCATCTCACTTTAAATTATAATATTACTTACTATCTCACACTCTCTCTTTTAATGTCTACCTACCTTCTCTGCCTTCAGCTCCAGTGTCATTGTCTATTGTCCAGTAGCTCTGCTTCTTTTCTTGCCTCTTCTTTTTTCTTCGTCTGCATCTTCCTATGTCTTCTTTCTTTGTCCTCTTCTCTGTTTTTGCCTTCCGGAGCACTTCGGCAAAAAGGCGGAGCCTCCGGGGACATGTGCTCCCCTTCTCCGAAAGTACTCCAAGAGGCCAGAATAATAAAGATGGATTTGTGGAATAGGAGAAGCGCTTCTGTAACTCTCTTTCTTCGCTAATCTGGCCTCTCAGAGTATATCTGGAAAAGGGTGGAGCCACAGGGACAGCATCTCCTACAGTCTCCCAACAGGGGGAGAGGGTGTGCCTGTAGGCACCGCCTTCTTTGCCAATGAACTTAGAGAGGCCAGAATATTGCAGACAGATTCATGAAGAAAGAGAGGTGCAGAAAAGCTTCTCTTATTCTGTGAACCCGTCTTCATTATTCTGGCCTCTCCGAGTACTTCTGCAAAAGGGTGGAGACACGGGGACATCCTTTACCCCGTTACTCTAATGTAAACATTTTGTGAAAGTGCTTGAGGAGGCCTGTTCACTGGGAAGCGGATAAAGAAAGAAGACACAGAAAAAAGTGGAAGAAGAGAGAAGATAATAGACGGAAAAATAAGAAGCAGAGCTGCTAAAACGAGACAGGAAAACAGAATCGGCCAATGAAGAACGTAGGAGGACATTTCTAGGAGACTTGGGACCTCTTTGTTCCAGTGTTGCATCCTTGTGATGACTGCCAAAAAGTAAAATGGAACCTTGTGGATTCTTTTGAAAAATGTATTTGATAAATAAGAACATGCAGTGTAAGAAAGCAAGGAAGGGTCAACACTTCAAACAATTTATATATCTATCCATTGTTCCAATATTATGCATAAAGTCTGCATGCATGGACCTGAATAGATCGGTATAATGTGGAAACATGTTTTATCCAAAATTTTCCCCAGGAGAGAAAAAAAAGAACTTAAAAAAATCTAACATTTAGTTGAAATTTTCCATCCTAGTGTTACTCTTACCCTGTGCTAACAGCATAGGAAGTAACCTCATGAATTCGAAAAACATTGTGCTACGATCATAACAACATGGGAAATGTGTTTTTACTTTGTTTTTAAGCTTCAGCTTAAGTAAATCACGCTGAAGTAGTATTTTGGTAGGGCTGAATTTACATAGGAATATCATCCTTGGATACTTAACAAGTCTTAAGCAAATAAATCCATTAAGTCTCTGTTACAAGGAGATTAATGGAGGTCTGTTTTCAGAGGATGCTGGCCAACTGCCATCTGCTGGCACACACCATATAATAGTGCTTAAAAGTGAACTTTTGAGTATCTTCTTGTTCCCCCTACTTGTTTTATGAGCACAAGTTGTATCTTCTCTTATACTGTGTTTATCATGACCATTACTGCATTTTTTAGGTTTTAGAGCATCAGCTCCTGGAGTCAGCACTCAAACTTGAGGCCACCCGTGCAGATCCAAGAACACTGTGAAGACCACCATGATTTGCGATGGTACCACTTCTACCACCATCCCAGCCAGTCATACCAATAGCATTGTGTAAATTTAGGTATAGCTTATTTCAGCTTGTTTTGGAGACCTTTCTGTGAACTACAAGGAATTAGCCAAATGCTTTTTTTTTTTTTTAAATGAAGGCATAAACATTACTCAACCAAACAAAATTAAAGTGCAATAAAACATTACATTGGTATCAAAATAGGTGGCAAAGTATTTAGTTCCTTTGCTGTCGTTGGAAACCGGCCAAAATATGTGTCCAAAACAAATTATTGTTGTCAGTAGTAGCTAAAACACAAGCCAGTTCGTTTTCTTTAACATATCTATGCTTTGTGTATCCTCCCTCGTTCAAACACTGCATTGGGAAATAGGGACTTGCAATAAGTTAATGAGTCACTCGTACTTTCTTGGCCAGGAGAATTAAACTTCTTGTGTAAAACATGACCTGAGGTCTTTTATTCACCACATCATCCCTCCCCAGATTCCCAAAGGTCAACATTGACATTTAGCAGCTTAGAAATCTAATTGTGAGTTCTCTCGACCATTACCGTGCTCCCAAAATGTAGAATTTGATTACTAATCAGTTTTAAGATTATTTGCTCCATAAACGATTTGAAGACAGAGCAGTTATTCGTCACTACATGTCCCAGGCACATATGGCACCGTAATAAAGTGGATTTATGGTTAAATGCAAGGATTGGGGTATTTTAAGTAGTATTTATTTTTAGATTAATCATTAGCATGCTACTTTGTACTTTCAATTTAGAATTTATAGTTCTTTGTCTTTAAAGTGTGGATTATACTTTGCTTGGGTGCAATGTATTTTTATGTATATATATATATATATATTTACCATTACATAAGTTATGGTGGGTAAAGGTGATGGAAACACTTCCACTTAAATTTAAGGGGTAGTAGAAGTATTATTAAACACTCATCTACAGACACCAGAAGGCTTGTTTTTCCCTCAGAAATCTCATGGTGCTGCCACAGCCACAAGGGTAGGCGCATGCAAATAAGGCTAACAACTATCACCTTTGCCTCTATATCCACTTTATACATGGATGCCTTGAAACTCAAACTTTAGCAGTGAAGCTTGTTCTGGGGTCTTTCCTTTTAAGGATTGACCCAAAGTTCAAAGGGGTCTCACCCTTTGGGGAAGGAATTTTGCCTGGGCTCCAAAAAAACCCCCCCCAAAAAAACCTGTGGTGGTCTGGCTATTGCACCTCTTCCTGAGTTTTGTCTAAAGGCTGTCCTGTGCAGCGGGCAGTTACTTTCAAGGGATCCATGTATAAAGTGGATATAGAGGCAAAGGTGCTAATTCTTAGCCTTATTTGCATGTGCCTACCCAGAATCCCTTTCTAAGGGAAAAACAAGCCTTCTGGCTTGTCTGGTATCTGTAGATGAGTGTTTAATAATACTTCTACTAGACGTGTTCGTCTTCGTGCTCGTCTTCGTAAAAAAAAAAAAATCTTCGTATTCCGCGAATATTCGCCCGTTCCTGTCTTCTCTTCAGGCGAATATTCGTGGACATTCTTCGTGTTAGTTTTTTCTTTGTTTTTCCCGGTTAAGGGGTTAATACAGGGCTAACGCGTACTGCAGCAGCTCTGGCGCCAGGAGTTTAAATGTGCGTATGAGCAACTCTATTGGTCGCCAGCAGGGGGCCTCCTGCTGGCGACCAATGAGCACACTACCATATATAGCTAATATATTGTCGGGCACAATATTATGCTCTTCAATGTATAACCAACAGAGGGCAGCATTCTGTCCGAAGATATATTTGCCATATGTGGTAGTGAGTTCATTTTCATTTATTAATTATTTAAATAAAATATATTCCCATGATCCGCTGGTCTCCCCGCTGCAACAGTTAAATATCCGCACTCGCGGACATTAATTCTGTCGAACTTGCAAACTCTTTTTTTCTATTTATTTGGGGGGTATTAAACTGTTAGATGAAAGGATCATGGGAATATATTTTATTTGAATAAATGCAAATGAGCACACTGCCACATATGGCTAATATATGTTCGGACAGAATGCTGCCCTCTATTGGTTATACATTGAGTAGCATTGTTCCATATGCTTGAAATCCAAAGTTAATAAAATATATTCCCATGATCCTTTGGTGTAATGGTTTCATGTTCGCCGGAAGACGAATGCACAAGTCTAACTTCTACTACTCCCTATTTATATATATTTATATATATATATATATATAGCAATAAATATACAGATAAAAATATTGTTTTTCTCTAGTGCATTCAATGCAGCTTAATTAAAATAGTGGAACATACAATTAGGCTATACAAGTTTTTTTCCCTCTCTGAAGTTAACGAATAAAAGTAAAAAACATTTTACCAGGGATAACAATTAAGAGTATACAATTATGATGATGTTTACAGGCACAATATGTAAAATGATTGGGCATATCGAGTCGGTGGCCGCGCGCTGCAGCACCCAATGACCTCCCGGTAGTAGGGTGGCAGCTTGCACTGAGAGCGTGAGCTGCAGGGAAGATAATGGATGCTTATTCAATGTCTTCCACCAGGGACCATGATTCTTTTAAGTCTGACTTACAAATGAACGCCTTCACGGAGGCATCCATTAACAACAACAGTATCAAAAGTCTGCTTTATCTGTAATGACTTGGACAATTGCTAAGTCTATGGCTCTGGGCAAATCCTACATACCCACTATAGGAAAAAACCCTTTCTCATAGCTCCCAAACCACTGTTCCTGAAGTTGTTGAAGGTAATTTCACAGATAAGGTAAAATTAGGCAGAACCTTACAAAAGAGGTGACATTGTGATGGGCATGAAGCCCCAGGTAACAAATGGATCAGGTCCCACAATAGAGAGCCTGTAACGACCATCCAACCATTAAGGTATAATTATCTATAATTATCTAGATCACACGCAAGACTCTCCGAGGATGAAGAACCAATAAAGATTAATAAATACCTAGAATGGATCCTAATTGTGTTTGTAGCTCTGATATTGCCGTGTTAACCATTATAAGAGAAAACATTTTAGTTGAAGCTGGTACCTTGGCCAACATCGAAAAATATATAAAGTTACATAAACTTATGACACCCAAAATGTTCTAAAATATATTCTGAAAGCTTATGTACCGTCAATATTAATTAATTATAAACTGTATGTAGATTTTGAAGGTTCATTCAAAGCATTAAGAGGGATTTTTAGCTTCTGCTGTCACACGTGCTTGTGTCATACGACAATTAAGTGATCCTGGCAAAATTATTGATTACTAGCAATGATATTTCTAATGCTGTTACATTAATAAGTAGAACTGTATCATAAAGCATCTTCAGCCATTAAAAAAAAAAAAAAAAAAAAAAATTAAGATTATTAATATATACGGTATATATCATGCATTTTATATTTCAATTAGTGTAAAGATATGAAAACTATCATATTTATCATCAAATTTATCATAAAATGCTTTATGAATCGACTCTTACAAGTACTGTTTATATAAAATATTTAAAAAAATTAGTTAACGGAATTTTTTGCCCCAAACGTTTCGCTCATTATCATGAAAGCATAAATCTTACTATGAATAATTTTGCATGACATAATCACGTCTAATGACAGATGTATAATCATTGAATATTTATGCTTACAAATAGTTTCCAGAATTACTGTACAGAATGGATTCATGGTAACATTTATGTTTTCGGACCTGTGAAAACATTCTTACCTAAATTTAGTCAAGATGTCAGAACGACCACAACATGAAGGGATTACAACTACTTAGTGGTAGCTGAAGTTCTCAATTTTCTACTTAATTTTATTAGGGCTACTTAGTATTTACTGAGCTTAGAGTTTAAGACACTGAATCAAATGTTTGAAAATATTGTACCTTACAATCTAAAACTTATCTTATATTCCATAGGGTTACTACTGGCAGGCCTGGACTGGCACATTGGCCAAATATGGCCAAAAATGTACAAACATGTTATCACTCCTGCAATTTGAAAGAATGACCTCCATATGGGAGAACATCATCCAGGTAACTAACTACCTAAAACTCTATTATGTCCCAGAAAAAAATGTCCACGACAAGAGCAGAGTCTTATCTAGATACTTCATAGACCCACCAAGACCAAATATATCTTTACTGACTCACAACCGGCAGGCAACAACAATCCTATCTTCATGCCTATCCAGGCCGAGGTACTTAACTACACGTCTAGGTTGGAAACTGCACCAAGTGAAATGAATCCTCTACCATATGAGCTTCTAAAAGGACAATCAATTGCAAAGACCTAGAATACATTGACTGGGGCCCTCTTGTGTCAAACAGCTTTGGAGGCGGCAGTTCTACCAGGCTCCTTGGGAATTGAGGAACTTTTTAAAAACAATAGCTTCTGGATTTCCAGTAATTTTGTACTTCTACTTGAACAATGTAACAGGTACATAGTGTAAAATGTATAGAAAGTGTCCATTTGTATTATTTGGTTTATATGTTTGGTTCACATTGTAAATATATTTAATACATGATGATATCAATATATTATACTTAATTATTATATTATAAATTAATAATATGTAGACTTGTGCCTGTTTTGTACGTTCATGCGAGAAAACGATAACGAGGACGATCTCTGACGAAAACAAACTGTAAAAATCATGATTCGTCCATTCGTTGCCATGTGTAGCCGCCAAGATGTTTCTTGTGCCATTACAATCTGTTTTGGTGCTCATTGATGAGATAAAATGTGAGGGGCTGTGTATAGGACGGTACATATCAATGACTGATAGGTAGAAGTAGCCAAAAAAATGGGGGTTAATCTCATTGATGGTAATGGCTGTGATTGATCGGTCCAACAACCTACAGGAGTTTTACCTTACTTTGTTACAAAGTTTGCCAATCAGAGGGGACAAGCAATAGATATATAAGTCTCCTGATGTCATTTTAACTTGCCAGTAGCAGTAATTACTGATGGGAGTTGGAGTGTGAGACAGTGACATTTAGGTTAGCAGAGGCTGCTCTTTACCCACTATACTACAAGTCAATTAATAGTTTATTTTAGTGCAAAAAAAGCTGTAGTGTTACTGTACTGTTTCACATATCATATAATCTATTATTCGTTATTGCTATATAAATATTGGTGACAATATAATATGTATAATATATATAATGGGGAAAATCCAGTTCTGCTCCATGGGGCTGCATGTGCCCATCATTACCAGTGTCTGCATGTCCAGGACGAGTGCCCTACTACTACTACTACTGCTGCTGCACCTCTTTGACCGTCCTTACTCTGGGGGAAATTTGTTTAAACCTCTATAATGATAAGTGAGTCCAGAAGGTGTCAGGGACCTCCCTCTTTGGGAATGCCCCCCAAATGTCATTCCGAATAAAAAAAAAGGCCCCCGAATTTTGTCTGAGCTGAGCGGGCGGGAAACAAAATAAGGCCGCTGGCCTTAAAGTGCCGGGGCCACCTCGTCATCGCCAGCCCGGCCCTGCTGTTCTGATTTGGGAAGGGAGACTGAAAAAGAAACATTTTAATATTAAGCGTTATTAGTTATAAGAGTGCTAACCCATTGGTTGCAGTTGATTTTTTTTAAAATAACCATTCCGGGATCAGCTTTATGAATTATACTTCATAGGGGAGTAAAAACAGAGCTTATTTGTTTCAAGCTGTCGAGGAAACACTAATAGTCTTCTATGGCATGACAAATTGACCTACACACAGTGATTAAAACAAGAAAGTAACAAAATACACCACACGAACATTTTACATAATAAATTACATCTTTGTTTATGTTGACCACCACTGGAAAATTCTCCCGAAAGATGGAAATGTTAATCACAGAATCTAAATCTGTGTCCTATTTGTACTTCGAAAAAAAATTATGTATCATTGAAAATATTTCAATGCAAAAAGCACAGCACGGTTTTATCAGCCAGGACATTCCTCAGTTGGGCTGTGCTGGGAAGCTATATTTAAATGTAGTCTTTAGCTCATTTCCTTTCAAAGATTGTTCTAGAATTAAAACTAAGCATAGAAGGACTATTTTTGGGGGGAAAAGAATTAAGGTATATACCGTTTAGCACAGATTACGTGCTCTGGTTGGTCGTAAAATAAGCTTCGGTTCCAATTTATACCACCAGTCATTGTTCCATGAGTGCCACCATGTTGGATCTGTAGAATCCTCACTATACATTTTCCCCTTTCCCCACCCCCAGCTTTTTTTCTGTGCAGGAGAAGTGTTCACCTGACGCATCTCCTTGCTCTTGATTTATTTGCCCCTATTCAGCTTCAACGCTGGCTCGGCAAACTCTGGGGGTCTATTGAGACCTCAATGCATGGAAAGCACTCCATTGATGTCAATGTGTTCATTTTCCTGTCCCTGATTGGCTGCATCAACCATTGAAGAGACAGATGGTTTCTGCCTTAGGTAAGTGCTAAAATTTCCAAAGTATACATATTACTCACGATATACTTCAATACACATTTTTCTTCAATTGGGTTATCTCTTTAATCATATAGAAAAAAATGACAAAACCCATAGAAAATATATTTTTAATGAAAAAAAAGGTGCTCGGTTTGTATGAATTTCTTACACTAGGCAATGCCATATGGGATCTTGTTTTGCAGAACCCTGGCAGAAACTCAAGGATTTAGTTTCTTGAGTTTTAAGAACTTTTCATCACTTTTTCCTTCTTGCATAAAAATACAACCTTAACTACTTTACCAGCAAAACTTTTAGGTTTGAAAAATAATTGTATTCGGTGCCAGCGTCTGCAACTTAAATTAACGTCAATTTAGTTTCAGTCCTCATTTTCACAAAGAAGATTCCTTTTCTGGAGAAATTCACGAATAATGTACACACCTAAACATCTATAGGCAGCTGTGTTATTTGAGTATACTCTTGCCTGAGAATCTCTAAATGGATGCATTTAAATACATACAGAGATTTAACAATGTACAGGAGGGAAGTTTATTTGTTAGAATAAGAAGTCATAAAACTCCGTGATGCGTTTGTGCTGTAGCAGCCACTCACCCTTACACCGTACAATTACACACAATCACTATACGCTTACACATTGTGGCAAAGTGAGGAAGGCTGTCTATATCAGTTGCAGATTGGAGCACACTCTGTTTTCCCAACATGAAAGGGTTAATAGGTGGAAGTCAGCCCTTTCAGGTGAATCCAATTAACCTGCACCAATTAACTGCACCACTAACCTTAGACTCACCCCTGAAAATATAGCACCATACACTGACACACACACTCACACTCAAACACTATGCTGTCACCATACATTAACATTCATACTCTACTACAGTAACATACATACACTGAACAACACTATATGTTCATGCATACACATTAAATACACACTATCATATATGCTAACACTATCCACATACAGACACACATGCTAAACCATACAATAACACACACTTTCATGCCATAAGTTAAGTGACGGTGCATACGCTTGAGGTGGACCAACCACACAACTGCATCCCAGTACATACATAAATATTTTGCTAGGTACAAGCTGACTTAAGGGTAAGAATGCCTGGTGACGGACACTCAAAGGCATGAGTGAGGTTTGGAAAGGTGACGCAGTAGAGGGTAGGAGGAAGGGAGTTAAATTGGTAGTTGAGAAGCTTGCAACGTGGGTCTTAAAAGACTTTTTGATGGACTGGAAACTAGGGGAGAGTCTTATAAGTTAATGTATGACATTCAAATGAATAGGGAAAAGTCTTATATATGATCTTGAAATGTATAGATTAGACCAGAGGACTAAACATAATCTACAGGTAAGTGGAGGCGCTTAGTTACAGGTAACGGCAGAGATTGTGGTAGGGGGACCATTATGAAGAGGTCTATATATGAAAGAGAAGTGGTTCAATTACTGAAGCAAACAGGTCAGTGAAGACGTTTACAAAGGGGGAAGATAAACCTGGCAGCACCTTTCATGATAGTTTGTAAGGGGCGAGACGGGTGTGATCGGAGGTATACAACATGATCGCACTTGAATCAACGGTCTCAGTAATGCTGCAAAATGAACAGTTTCTGCGTGTTTGTGTAATAAGCCTTCACCAATATTTGCCTCTAATATAAATAGAAAAGCCACTGTTATGTTTATCCGAATAGTTGTCAAGCACATTGGACTAGAAAATATTTGTAATCCGCGTGTTTCCTAGTAAAACAAAAATAATCTTGTAAAAGGGGAGGCGCACACACATGCATTTCATGAATGTGAATTTTCACACGCAACTTAAGTCATTGGAAGTTATTGCAATTCCTGTTTTCAGTTAATACTTGGTTAAAGAATTACATCGTCAACGAGAGGCCCATATCATTAGAGAAGAATGTGGGAACGGTGATTTCCTATGATAAATCAGACGTGGCTTGTATCGAAAGAAACATTCTAAATACTGCATTATCACATATTTCTGCTACGGATTTGTTTGGAGTCCCGCTCAGTCATGTCTCCTAGTACAGGCGCTCCTCAGTTTACATCGACTCAGGATCAGATATCATGTCTCTGTTTTGGACCCCACATTTTAAGTTCTCCCATGATCAACTGGCAAATCTTAAGCATGACGCTCTACATAATTGTATATTGTACCGTTTAGTGGGGTTAATATCCTTTACTTTGCTCCGTTGAACATCATCATTATCTCCATTCTTAGTTTGAATACCTGTATACAACATAGGAAGCTATTAGAGTTGGGGCTATGGGGGTAAAGCCCCAAAAGCCTCTCCAAGGGCAACGTTTTCACGTCATCGTCGCGATGAACTGGCTGCACAGAACATAGGAATCTCAAGACCCATCACAACTTCAACTTGCGAGGTTAAAATCAACAAGTTGGAAAGCATCGTAATAACTGCAGAGGAATAACGGTGGATAAGATATCATCCAGACAGAGGGCAGTGTTCAGTTTCAGGATATTTATACGTCTCTTTTGCGCGGTATGATTATACTTTTGTTAATGTCTGGTTTCTCGTGCATGACTAGTGTATTTTGGATCTTTGTGTTGAGGCATGTATGGCTTGTATCCTCGGCCATAGGTAGCTGGCCTGTTCTTACATTGTTGTGTTTTTAAGGGAGGCATGTATATCGGCATGCCAAGTTGAGTTTGATGGATATACTTTCTAACTAACCACTTACGTGTGTAAAGTTAAACTGGAATAAGGTTATGGGGTGGTTTTCACATTTTTGAATTCGCATAATATCGACACTGTCTAAAATGTGGATGAATTTCTGCTATTATTGCTCCAATAAATTATATAAAAATAAGCAAAGTAACTTAAGGGGTATATCAGGAATTGAGTCGACAAAAGATACATTAAAATAGCAGGCTAGAAATGTAAAAATCTAGTGGATTATAAAAAATAAATAAACTGGGGGTCATATGTGTGTTGTCTGGTGAAAAACAGTAGTGAATTCTGACCTAGGCCAACTAGGGCCAGCCTCTGTCGCATAACATCCTCTTGGACGATCAGCCTGCCTGTAACACCACTAGTCATTGGGCCGGATTAAAAGGGAGATCACTGATCTCCCCAACTGGCCAATTACCACTATGGTTGGCACAGTCCTCCTTAGTTTCCTTCCACCCCACACGTCCATGAATGACATCATACCCCGATGACCAGTAGAAAGGACAGCGGCACTGCACTGGGTTAGGCATAAGGCAGTGCAAAAGGTAAATACAACGCTAGTGAGAGAAGGAAAAGTAGAAATTTGGCATTAAGAATGGAGTTAATGAAATTACCTCTAATCTTCACCAACTTTTATTCCTCTTTTGTTCCTGATACACAATAGAGAACTTTCATTTTGGATCCTATGTAGACATATAGGCATTTTTACTGTCTCTAAAGTAAAGAAAAGAAAAAAAAATCCTAAAAGTATTCCAACCAAAATATAATTGAAAAATCCAGACAAAAGAAGTAGTAGCATTATATTAAGTAAATACAGTAAATACTATTGAAGAGGTAACCAGTGGGAGACGTCTGGTTCTCCCTAAGTAGGATTAAGGAGGTTAATAAGGATTATACTTTGTCACATTCAACAAAAGTGTCTGGAATAATAACAAAAACGGCCCGAAGGATGCCAAGAAATCGCATGACTTCAGCCATGGTTTGGAACAGAAATATAATATCTCAGGTGGATTTCTAAAAGGAAATTATCTCTCTAATTATACACATTGGGCTTGTCAGTTTTATGGAGCAATAACGGGACATAAATTTCTCAAAATACATTTTTTTTTTATGTTATCAAAATTTTACTATGAAAAAATCATTTGGCAACAGCGCAGTAATGTTTACAGAAAGTAAAAGTTGTAAAGTTAATCATTTAACTGTATTTGACACATACATAACTGTCTCATACATAGGGGAGGGTTTCTCCTGTCTTACTATCTCTCATAAAAGGTATATGTTGGTATTATACATATATAATAGTTCCCTGTTAGTAGACAGACACGTGCTTAAACCTAATGAACCTTTTCTTCTCATAACCATATCTAAACAAGGCGTAGGGGTTAGCAGAGGAGACCTTCATGACGTTACTATGTATTATGGACCAACCCTAGTGAGCTTCTCCAGGGCTTAGATGGAAATAATAGTATAATGTATAGTTACACGAGTAAAATGGTTAAATTAATTATGCCTCATTACGGGCTAGATCAGTACTTCCTACAGGAAAAAGCTAACCGATGGCCAAACCTGTTTGATAACCAAGTTCTGGTCAATTTGTTTCTATGTCTGTAGATGAAACTACAGAAGTACGTGGTATGACTTGCCTAGAACAAAGGGAAACCACGAACATAATCTTGAAAAAATATATATATTTTATCTCTACAAAAGAAAAAAAACTACACTCATCCACTGTACTCCAGACAGAGTTTGAATTAAGTTGCGGGAACGGCTGCTTTTACATGTATACAAAAAAACATGATCATCATTGACAGCAAGAACCACATGAATTACTGTGGGAAGTAAATCTGGGTGGTCTGTTAAAAACACAAAGACTGGGAGGAGATATGAACGTGTCTTTCCAAAAAAAAAAATCTGTCACTGTATTAATTAAGGCAAACGTCTTCTGAGCACTTACTGGATACCATATGGTACCATAAATAAACATAATAGCATTTATCTCACAGTAACTCCCTCTACTTGGAAAGAACACAAATGGCGTATGATCATATTTGGTGGCAGTTGCCCAGAATTAAAGCATCTGGGGGGGCCTGAACGCATTTACAAGATAAAAACCAGAGATACTGTGAAATCTTATTAAGTGATAATTGCATGACATTTCCACACATTTATTTAGCAAAATTATAAATGTCCCTCGTTTCTAGATATTTATTATGGATCTGTCACTTTCCTAACTCCTACATTCTACAGAACAGTGCACAAATAAACTAACGTAATGGTGTTTATAGATTAAAATAACATATATATGTATAGAAACCCACTTTATTTTGTAGTCTGTGTAGTCATATTAACTTGTTCTCATGACTATCCCTGACTGTTATGCTGTTACTCTTGTTTCAGTCAGCCTTTGCTTCATTTCGGTGATTAGTTGTGCCAGCTATAGTATGGGTAAGCGAGGAAAAGAAGTGGACTCAAGAACTGATCTGCCATATTTGGCCCCGTATGCTCCAACAGACCCTTAATTTTAAACAAATGTTCTCCAAAACACAGACTAAAAGATTGTCCTCTTTATTTTATATGTGGTTAAGCAAAAATCTGTGAAGGTGATGGTTATATCTGTGAAATGACCCTGCCATCTGAACGGCTGGAATCGAGACTCGTCAGACCAGGCAACGTTCTGCCAGTCTTCCATTGTCCAATTTTGGTGATTCTGTGCAAATTGTAGCCTCGGTTTCCTGTTCTAAGCTGACAGGAGTGGCACCCGGTTGGGTCTTCTGCTGCTGTAGCCCATCTGCTTCAAGGTTCGATGTGTTGTGCGTTCAAAGATGGTATCCTGCATACCTTGGTTTTAACTAGTGGTTATTTGAGTTACTGTTGTCTTTCTGTCATCTGGAACCAGTCTGCCCATTGACTCCTCTGACCTCTGACATCAACAAGGTGTTTTCGTCACACAACTGCCACTAACTGGATATTTTCTTTTTGGGACCATTCTCTGTAAACCCTAGAGATGGTTGTACGTGAAAAACCCAGACCAGCCCGTCTGCCACCAATAGCCATGCCACGTTCAAAGTCCCTTCTTCCCCATTCTGATGCTCGGTTTGAACTTCAGCAAGTTGTCTTGACCACGTCTACATGCTTAAATGCATTGAGTTGCTGCCATGTGATTGGCTGATTAGCTATATGTGTTACCAAACAATTGAACAGGTGTACCTAATAAAGTGGCTAGTGAGTGTATGTCTGTCTAATGTTCTCCAGCTCTCTTCCATCACCTTTTTAGTACCAGCAAAGGTGAGGAATGGGCAAAGGAACAGAAGAGTGATGGTGGGTCTGGAGCCTTCAAACACGTTCCATATTACCTACCGTTTGAGATTTTAGTGGGTTAAGTAAAGAAGTCAGATATTCACATCCCATTACTAATGACATTTACGGTAATTCTATGCTAACCAAAAAAGTGAGACCACCCAGCCTTTGCCGATCAGCTGGAGGCTATTTTTTTGTATGAAATATTAGTCATTTGCTACTGCATTCTAAGCTCCATTTAAGTAATGACCTCTCCGGTAAATCACAGCGCATGGTCACTGAAGCATTCCACTCCAGCTAATTCTTTCTTCAAATGTATTTTTGTGGGACATTCACAATATTCCAAATCAGTAAATATATTGAAGCAATTTTGTTTATATATAATACATAATGGCTAGAATATTACCACTGTCTGAAGGTACAATACCTGTTTTTAACCAAATAAAGCCAGTTTGGGTTCAAAGCTGCATAATCACCATAGCAACCAGTAGAATTAGGGTAAGTAGAGAGACAAAAACATTTATACTAGGTTAAATGTCTTATTAATTATACGGCATTTAATACTAGGATGAGATGGAGCTGTTTAATAGATCCATTGAGCTTTCAGTAGGATAATGGAATTTATTCGGCAAACGGTGTACGGGCTCAAAATGCATTGTTTTCAATGGGTTTAGGGACCACCCATTGTCCTTAAGGGGTTAATGCTAATAAATTCCATTTAAATACTTAAAGTGATTTAATAAAGTATAGAAAGTTTATTTCAAAGATGTATAAATGTTAGAACAAGAGGATATAATGTAAAACTGGAAGGTCAGAGGTTTATATGTAATGTAAGGAAGTGGGTGGTAGATAAACAGAACAGTATCCCACCAGAAGTGGTGGAATTAATGGTGGTATTAAACAATTATTAAGTATTGGGGTAGTATTTTTTGTTATTCATAATTAAAAGGGGGCCGACATATGCACTACTTCAGTCATGTATGTTATAAGTTTATCAGCATTTTAATACAGACTAATTTCCAGGTTCCACAATAATCTCAAATGTAACACTTAGGACTTTATTTTAGATACAATATGTTCCCGTTGCTTTGAATTACAGATTTCAACGTTCACCACCCTTGGCACTAATGTAACAAAGATATGCTGCCTGTTCAATATCTATAATAAACCTTCAAAATGTCTTTGAATTAGGCAACAATTTTTGGCCACCCACTTCTCCTGACCTGCATACTGTAAAGGATTGCATTTATATTCCTTTTTTTCTCTGGAAAAAAAATGAAGAAAAATCAATTAATGGGTCTAATAACGTAATTCCTAAAATAACGATCTGATCTTTCATCCACACTGGGTTTTTTTTTGTTGTTTTTTTTTTTTACCGCAAAGGCTTCATATAATATTTCCTGCTTAGAGATATGGGTTTCAGACCACCCATTAAGTTGGCTCCTACTGCTATTTAGGGATATTCCTGAATTTGATTATGATCCCAGAAATGAAACTAAGACATTTGATGTTCCACTTTACAAAATAGTTACAGATCACTTGTACTGTATATCTATAGAGGTTATTTCTTAAAATACATAGGATTAGAGACATGCTGATCTATGCATTCGCAAATATTTAAAATATTATAATAATTCTTACGCTGGAATGCACATACTCAACTGCCAGATATTTTTAATACTTCCATTAACAATGCTATGTTAGATTATAGATTTCACTGAATAAACAATTCTTTCTATTTATGTGTTGTAAAATGTCATGTGTTCGTGTAGGAGAGGATTAAAGAGTCAAACTCCCAAAATAAAGGGTACAGAAGAACATCAAGAAGGATCACAGACTTTACTTTTTTTGTTCTGGGGGGGTCAGAGCATGTTTTTCCACTTGGGAGACCTAGCCATTTTTTGTAGTCTTGCGATAGTTAGATAAAGGGGGGAAAATATGAATAAATAGTGTGCACTTTACCAGTGCTGTGATAAAGTATTTGCTCACTTCTGGATTTTATTTATTTTTTTCCCTTATTTTTGCATATTTCTCACGCATTAAATGTTTCAGATCATCAAAATACTTTTAGCATTAGACAGTTTTCCCCCAAAAGTATACTCGTGAAAATGTAACCACTTCAATGCCAAAACAGACTGTCACATAAAGTACAAAATAATAGAAGTAGATGTAATGGTATACTTTTTAAAACATAACTTTATTGGTTAATATATATTATTAGCAACAAAATAAAAATCAAAATGTTAATTTAACATCCAAACATAAAAGTGCTCAAACTGCTCTACTCTCTCTACCTTGCTGGCTGTAATGAGCTTCAGCTGTGGCAATAACCCACATACACACATCAATGGACATGGAAACAGCACACACTGGGCTGAGATTGGCCCTGTCAATGCACAGCTACCTGCTTCATACACTCAACCTCACACTACGCTCTCACACTTCTGAAATACACAACAGCGTGTGCCCAGCCATCCATCGCGCACTAAAGGACAGGATCTGCCATACTGGCAGAAATATAGGTATGTTGGAGGATCCATCATGTACTTACCCTGGTTTGCCCAGTGATCAGTCCGGATAAAGATTACTTAAGTAAACACAAAAAGCCGTTCTTAACTGACAATTTCATATATAGAAGGAAAAGCTCTCCAACCCTACCTGCCCCAATGAGAAAAAGTAATTGCCCTCTTAGTTACTAAATCAACCAATTAACCAAATAAAATTGATAGCTGGGTTCAGTTTCATGAGACACAACGAGGAATGATTACTGTCAGCCCTAATGGGAAATAATGTCTATAGCAAATGCTATACCAACTGCTTCTAGGGCTCTGAGATTGCAGCAAACCTTCCCTTGTGAACCTTCCCAGGAGTGGCCGGCCGACCAACCAAAATTCCTCCAAGAGCACATTGACGACTCATCCTGGAGGTCACAAAATGACCCAGACTAACATGTAAAGAACTGCAGGCACCACTTGCCTCAGGTAAGGTCAGTGTTCACGATTCCACAATAAGAAAGAGTCTGAGCAAAAATGGCATCCATGGAAATGGCATCTATTGGACGGTAACAGATCTGAAGCGTATATTTTCTCTCCAGAAGCCTCTGCATTTACCTGTAAACCCAAGTCTTTCCTCTTTAACATTACCACTTTGAAGATAAAGAATCAGATGGGGTTCATTACTTGTGATTGTAGACAGCTTTATCTATCCAAGTCCCGTAGAGCCTTAGGTAAAATTAATAGGAAAAAAAGGCTACTGGGAAGGATGATGCAACAAAATCATAATTCTATTCTAAGAAAGGTAATTGGGGCAGTATGCCGTTGTGGAGTAATCTTAAACAGTACCTGGAATGAGAGGACAACAGGACCTCCGAAGCTCCAACAAGAAAAAAGGGAGAAGACACGAGCAATCAGAAAACATGGAGAGGTAATACAAAACACAAACAGTGACAAAGTGATCAAAAGACATGCTCAAATTGATTGACCATGGAGAAAGAAGAAGCTGTGCTTATAAATATGTGTCCAGAGGAATCCACCACTTGGAGAATCTATAGCGAGTGCTTTGTATCATCATAAGGGGCAAACATGAGTTTACTAAAATACATCTTTCCAGAGTTGACCCCTATTAATAAATCCCTGGTCACCATAGATTTCTAGAAGGTTATGTGAAATTAAATCTACATTTGAGGGCCAAACATACAGGCAGTATAAGAAAATAGGATGACGTGGGACGTATTGAGACAACCGACTTCATTGTTATTGGGACCTGAGCGTTTAAACAGGGCTGCAGCCCAAGACCGAGGTGGAATCGATTGCATTTTTAACTTGTTGTTAAAGTTGTATAAAGGTCTTTATCTTCAATATGTTATATTATGGTGGTCCCAGTAGCAAAACCTTTTTATTAAATACAGAAAACAGCTGCTGCTTATCATAGAGGAGAATATGATGCCCTTCCAAGTACTGTTTGCAACAACCAGCCATGGGAGGGATGTATCATCTTGTGCCAACTGGCACATCTCGAGGCCTAATATGTTGGTATAAACTATAAACCTATAACATTTCCAATCTACCAAGCATCTGGAATCTTGAAGAATTTTGAAAATCACTTAGACTTCTTAAACACTAATGTTTCTGTAGGCTTTCAACATCCAAACTAGCTTCACGCAGAACTAATTCCAGTGTTATTTGTAGCCGTTCACTAAAATGCAGAGTGCCAGAGATATGTTAGAACTTAAATCAGGAATCTTACCAAGCTGTGAAATATCAGAGAAAAGAAGTTCCTATAGAACAATAAAGTCATGTATGTCTTCTTACTTAATCATTATTTGTATCCCAAAAGTGATACATAAATGTAATGATTTCTTTTTTTAAACATAACTATATCGGTTGATATAACTTTGACATAACATTAGCAACGAAAGAAAAAACAAAATGCTCATTTAACACAGTAAATAGACATCAGAACAAACATCAACAAACATAAAAATGCTCACACTTCTGGCTCTACCTGACTGGCTGTAATGAGCTTCAGCTGTGGCAACAACCTGCATACACACATCACTTTTCGTTTGATACTATCATGAACACAGTGGTTTAGACATGGAATCAGTGCACACTGATTGATGACGCACATTTACTAAATTTGTAGCAGTGCTGGACTTGGGATTAAAACCGGCCCTGGCATTGTAAGGGCCACCTGCTGCATACACACATCCGCACACTACGCTCTTACACTTCTGAAGCATATAGCAGCGTGTACCCAGCCATCAGACGCGCACTAAAGTAGAGGATCTGCCATTCTAGCAGCAATAAAGGTATGTTGGAAGCTTCATCGGGTACTGGCCTACCAGTCATTTGCCTGGTTTGCTCGGTGACCTGTCCAGTCCTGATGTGTAGGTACACTTGACCAGATAATGATTGTCTTTTTTTGTGATTTGTGCCCTTGCAGATTTTCTTTCTGGTGATTATAATTTTTGTGTGATCTTCATTTTTTTCAAAAAGCCTGTATTTGAGACGGGTGGTTCTGCCCCTGTCTTTATTTTACCCTAGGGTGGGAGTTGGGATAGCCATTTACAATAAGCTACTCCCTGAAAATGTAACCGGCAAAAGAAGAAACTTATTCGGAGGTTACTTTATATTTTAACATGGGTGGTAAGGAATTATATTGTGCATAGGTACTCTCTTTCTCTCTTTTTTCTCCCTTCTCTCTCTCTTCCCCTCCCCATATCTCTTCCCCTCCCCCTCTCTTTTATATATATATATATATATATACACACATACATATATTCTGGTACTTTTCTATTGACCCAGCACAAATCAGCCTGGGATTGGAAAGCTCCAGTCAACTAGCATTACCAGAAATCAAGGACTCTTTTGTTCCCTAAAAAACTGCATTAAAGTTATTGAACTAACTGAATGTGCGCACGTAACCAAGTTCCCATCATATAAGGCAGTATAAAAATATTTTTTTACATTGTCATGGGAGCTGCTTCTATGCTTGTGCTGCTTTACTGATATACACAGACACACACAATCCGGAGGATTTGGGTCTTGACCCGGAGAACCGGAGGAGCAGCGTTCACCCGGCAATCTTCGGGTCAAACCCGGAGAGTTCCCAGTTATGGATATAGCCACTTAAAGTCATACAAACTGACTGCCATAAACCGATATCCCAGCTCCTATCTGCAGAGGATCTCTTTTCCTGTCGCTGCAACTTCCTGACTGGGGATCCTGACACAGTAACTCTGACCCTTGCCTTATAAGCAGAGAGCTTCTTACTGGCTGATCCTGCCACATGACAAGAAATGGGAAGCTAACTCTGCCATCACTGATCAGACACTCTCTTAATGGAGTCTCTTACTCTCTGCAAATTTCCCTGTTACAGGAGAGACCCCCTCTGCACCAAACGGGACCCATCTGACCTCCCCTTTCCACCAAGAACCCTGGGGCAAATATCCTATGAGCCTCATTGTTAATCCGCCCCTGACATAGCGTTAATTGTTGACTTTGAACCTAGGTATCGAGCGAGCGCGCAGAAAACAATATTTAACCTTTTGTGGGCAGGAGAGTTAGCAATGTGTTGCACAGGCCTCTGGCATCAGAGCTGAAACCTTGGTAGCGTGCCTCGTAAGTGATGTGCAACGCCTCCAAAATATAAAAGGCTACTAAAGGAGATGAGAATTTTGGAAACGCTCAAAAGGCTGAACTAAATCATCATTGGCAGCTCAGTATAGCAGACTTTGCAAAACACAAAGACCGAGTTATTCCCACAGGCTTCGAAATTCACATTCAAACCATTGGAGTATTTTATAATCCTGCATTATGTGAAAAAAAAAGAGATTTCTGGACGGCATTTAGTAAATGTCCATCGGTAATAGAGGCATCCAGCTATGAAGTAGCTCACCGAGGGGGGGGGGGGTGAAGAATGTAGAGATCAAGAGTAAATTCCAGAGCCCCAGATAAAACAAGGAGAGAAGGTATTGGATACCTTTTCTTTTAACTGTCTCCTACTGTAGGAGGAATTGAAGCATAACACACAAAGTATTAAAAAAATAATCATCCTAAAAAATGTATATTTAAATATATAAAACAATTATATTCAAATAACATTTTTAAGGAGATATACATAATTGTTTTTCATGTGATGATTGTTATTTCATAGGACCCAAGAAACGTCTTGAAACTTAATAATGTAAGAGAATAGCAAGCTTGTCGCGGGGAAGCAAATATTAATAATGAATTATGCCAATATACTGCATTTTGATTCCCTCGGGTTTATTAAACACTTGTAAGTAGTGGGATCTGCACAACATGTATTATTTCTGTTACAGAAAATTAAAATGTGCGTAACTAGATACCATACAAAAAGTATGGCCATTGTTGTCAGTCATGTGATATTTTGGGTGACCTTTCCTGCTCAAACACCACACTGAGTTGATCCTTTATGGCAATGGAATAAAGTATGTTCCTTCTATAGACTTTCATTAGCCAAAACGGCTGGTCGTAAGATTAAGACTGAGACATTCTATTGTTCACCGCAAGGAAGTATTACAAGGAGCCAGGGTGTTTGCCTAGTAGACTGGACTAAGATAATACAGCTAGGATACTTACAAATACAGCATTATGTAACAAATTGCATAATGTATTATATATATTATATATAATACACACTCAAGGACCAAATCTGCAGTGGCAGTAAAGGTAAGTGTTTGTTACCAGTGACTACCGGCCCACCAGCCCACCAGACATTAGCCCGATGGCCATTTCTCATCTGTCCACTAGGTGCTGCAAAGTTGTACCAAACAAAAGAAAAGATATTCACAAATCTGGCGACATTCTACTTTACTCTGGAGGGGATAACGCCTTACAAATACTGCTTACCCTTTTAATAATCTGGGCCCAAGAAAATAAATACCCTAGAAAGTATTGCTTAGAGTTGAGACTTTTGTGTTATATAAAAATAACGGAATCAATAATGCTATTAATTACTGTCGCTATACATCTGACTCCTTGTTCTTATTGTATTTATACCTAGATCTTCTTTAGTTCCCTGGGTTGAGCTGTGGATACATAAGAAACTTTTAAATTTCAGAAGTTATTTTTTCAGAAGGATTTTTTGGATGGAAGAATCTGTTATAGAATTAGTGGCACTTTGGTTGAAAAAAAAAACCCAAGAGAAATAATGCCAGTTAGTTCTTCACTCGATTCACACGAACTAATATTCCCATTTGGCAGTGTGCCTCGCAGATGGGAGCAATGGACCCAACAGATATAGAAAAACAGGCCAACTTTATCCAGCAGATGAAGTATCAATGGAGGGCAGAAGGTCAACCACACAGGCATGAAGGATCTTACGGAGAATGAGGATTTCCCAAAGCCTGGAGTGTGACAGCACCTCTAATTAAGCAAAAAAAGGCTGCTATATTTCACATATAAAAGGAACTTTTAGCTTCAGATTCACTCTCCACATAAGAGAAGTCATAGTTTAGCACATTTGGAATAGAGAACATCTCCGTTACAATAAAAGAGTTCCGTAACAATCGTAATATATATTGACTGCCTAAGCATCTTCAGTGAAAACATCTTCAATAACTACTATTACATGCCATATGCTGTCCAAAAAGCTTAGCCCTGTGACACATTATTAAATCTATAAAGACAAACAGAACAATATTTAGTATTTTTTATCTGACTTCTTGAGATAGCAGTTTGAATAAGAGCATATTTATAGTCAATAATGGGAACAGCCTTACAAAGTTTACCATAAATCATATAACATTAATGGCTGTAGCCCTGAAAATATGAAAAGACGTTGCTATTTTTAAGATAGCTGCCAAGATAAATTTGATTCTTTTAAGACAGTAAAATATTATAAAACTGTATAAAGATATTCTCACAATGCCCTTTTAAGTGCATCAAGTTCAACCATTCCAAGTTTTTTCCCCTTGATATTACATTAAAAAAATATTTTACGTTTGGAAAGTACTAAAAAGAAATCCTTTGTTATTAGAGATGACATCTTTTCCTTAAAAATATACCAGCCATAGCTGTGGGTCGGCAAGAGCAAGATTGAGCTTCAGGCTCCTCGGTACCGGCACTCCCTGACAGTGGTACACCACAACTCTCATCATTATATAGTAAGCCATACAAGGAGGGTGGTACAGCATTATTATTATTTATTCTATTATATAGCGCCATCAGATTCTGCAGCGCAGGTATGACTCCTATCATAATATCGTGAACCAGACACAGATGGTGGTACAACATGATTCCTATCATTATATACAACAAAACAAGATTTCAGTGCACACCCAGCAAATACTATTTAAAAACCCACATCTGAGGCATAAATATTGGGGATTCTGCCACATGGCATTACGTCAGAGTCCTGTCTAATTTTTCACGTCTATATGGCTTACCAATAAGCTCTGCATTTTAACCCAAAAGAGACTCTCAGGCTATTTAAAGCCTTCTCTGGACACCATCAATGAAGAAGCTGTGTGGCAGGGGGGCTGCTCAACACTAAGATTTCGTCAGAACCTGCAAATGTGCAGAAAACATATATAAAAACTAGGGGAGTGCAGAACCTAAAAAGCATAGACACAGAGAGATTTGTGACGTCTGTGGTACAGCCTGTATAATTAATGAATTTCATGGTAAAATTATATCCCTTCTCCTTACCCTACAATAAAAAAAGGCTGTGTGAACTAATAAAAACAAGCAGCATGACAATTGTGTAAGCATAAGTTATTGGAGAGAAATAATTTTGCAAATCATGAGGAAATAATGATGGTTGTCCCATGGAGTAAACATAGGGTGGGACTCCAAAACATATATATATAAATATATATATATATATATAGTCTATTTTATATATCAGTAAACAACATTACTTAGCTTTGTTTAGTGCATAGAACAGTAACATTTGGGAAACGTGACAGACCTGCTTTAATGTTGAAATCCAAAAATTTGATGACATCATAACAGCTGCTGGAAGCCATCTTTGAAGGTTAGCTAAAAACTGACTGGAAACATAGTGGGAGCTCACCGACCACTATGTTTTAAGAGAACAGTAATTCTCTTAATAATGGTTTTATGAAACATAGGTCCTGTCAAACTAATTTAACTGCATTCTATGAAGAAGTAAGTAGAAGTGTCGATCAGGGTGTGGCAGTGGATGTAATCTACTTGGATTTTGCCAAGGCGTTTGACACGGTTCCACACAATAGGTTAGTATTCAAACTGAAGGAAATTGGTCTAGATGCAAATTCTTGTTCTTGGGTAGAACATTGGCTTAGAGATAGAGAACAGAGAGTTGTTATAAATGGTAAATTTTCAAGCTGGTCAAAAGTGGTATGTGGTGTCCCTCAGGGTTCTGTTCTGGGACCAATTTTATTCAACATATTTATTAATGACCTGGCAGTAGGCGTTGAAAGTCATGTTTCTGTGTTTGCAGATGACACTAAACTAGGTAAAGTTATACAGGGCGAGCAGGATATTACTGTGCTGCAGAGGGATCTAGATAGACTGGGGGACTGGGCACACAAATGGCAGATGAAATTCAATGTAGATAAATGTAAAGTTATGCACTTCGGGGTAGTGAATGCACAAGCAACCTACACCCTAAACGGTAGTGAATTAGGGGTAACGACAAATGAGAAGGATTTGGGAATTGTTATAGACAACAAACTAGGCAACAATGTGCAATGTCAGTCAGCAGTTGCTAAGGCCAGTAAGGTATTGTCGTGTATAAAAAGGGGCATCAAGTCGCAGGATAAAGATATAATTATGCCTCTGTATAAATCAATGGTAAGGCCGCACCTTGAATATGCTGTGCAATTTTGGGCACCTATTCTAAAGAAGGATATCATAGCACTAGAAAGGGTGCAGATGCGGGCTACAAAATTAATAAAAGGAATGGAGCACTATAGTTATGAAGAAAGGTTAACTAATTTAAATCTGTTTAGTTTAGAGAAACGTCGCCTCAGAGGGGATATGATAGCATTATATAAATATATTCGGGGCCAATACAAACCATTGTGTGGAAATCTGTTCATAAACAGGACTATGCATAGGACACGTGGTCACGCGTTCTGATTGGAAGAAAGGAGATTTAAACTAAAACAGAGGAAAGGGGTTTTTACAGTAAGGACAATAAGGATGTGGAATTCTCTGCCTGCAGAGGTAGCTTTATCGGAGTCTGTACAGACGTTTAAACTGCAACTGGATGGATACCTGGAAAAACATAATATTCAGGGATATAATCTTTAATTATGGGGAAACAGCTTATTGATCCAAGGAGAAATCAGACTGCCATTTTGGGGTCAAGAAGGAATTTTTTTCCCTGGTTAGTGCAAAATTGGAAAGAGCGAAACCGGGGTTTTTTTTGCCTTCTTTTGGATCAACAGCAACAAATTAACAGATATAGGAAAGGCTGAACTTGATGGACGCATGTCTTTTTTCAGCCGATGTAACTATGTAGTAGTGAGGATCTGTCTGCCAAGAAAAGACTCAACACAACTCTCTATAGGAAAGAGACATCTTGAGTTTAATGTCCCTGGGGGCTATTCTGAAGAATAATAGGCAGGAGTGTGTATGTGCATGGGGGGTTCTCGTTAGACCTCTGCGACTGGCAGTAAGTATATAACAAACCAAGAGATATGTTTGGCTGAACATATGTCATGCATGGCAACTAATTGGGGGACAGGCGGGGTACAGAATATGGCTTTTGCAGCATCTGATTTACAGATGGAGAGTTAGTTATATAGGGCTAAGTTAATAAAAAAAATTAGAAAATGTAAATTCAATAAAAAATATATAGGAATATAGTATGATTTTCAAATCAGGACAAGTTAACAAATAAATTTTTTGGTATTTATTTTTTTTTGCTGTGGATAATTTATACACTTGTAAAACTGCATGGGTGTGCTAAATGAGAAAGAGGGAAATAACTGTTGGTCCTATAAGGTAAAGAAGCCCAGTCCTTAAGGAGTTAATCATGTTCAAAGATAGCTATAAATTGCAGGACTGTCTCTTAATTCAAAGTATTGGGGTACAACTGGTTGACTCCGTGGTAGACAATCTATACGATGAAGTAGCGGATTAGCAATGCATGCAGCACCATATTTTTGTTGGGCGCTGCTTTAGGTCTTACCAAGGGCAATATTGCCCCTTCTGCAGTCGGATATGATATGATATCATATGATATCATATGCCGGCACTCCGTAACCCCATGGCGGCTATGAACAAATCTCCATAAGAGTAAATGGGCTGGTTTGGGAGCTCAGAGATCTCCTTTGTAACTTGCCCATTTATTGTGACCGCATCCCTTATATTTATACCTGAAATAGGTTTTTTTCAAAAAGCATTCGTAGGATTTGCAATATGCATTTACTAAGTATAACTTCCTATTTTACGTTATGGGGATATGTCTGCAAAATCCATTATCTCCAACTAGACATGAGACTCCAGCGACTCTGATCTTATCTTTCTACACAGCAACAGAAAACCCGACAGATTTCAAGAAAATCAATCGCAGAAAAGATCAATAGCCAAATGCACTTTAAAGCAGTTAGTTTTTTGTTTCTTATTTAATCCTTCAAAAAGTTGTCCGGAAAATAAAATATCAAAATTAGTCACAGCTGAAAAAATGAAAAGGTAGGAAAAGATAAAAGCGGATGGAGCAGACACATAGGAGACACTAAACCACAAAATAGCGAAGTCAGTCACTGCAAACCGCATGCATAAAAACACAAACAAGAATATCTTGAGAATGTAAGCTTCATAAATCCAATAAACAAAAGATTTTGTAGTGTTATTCTTAGGTTTTTTTGGCTTGTGATTCACTAAGACTACAATGATTATTTAAAAATTAGAATTATTTCGTATTCAGTTCAAAGTTGAAGTATTCAGTATTTTAAGGTAATATCCTTAAAAAGGTACAGTACAGAATATAGAAAAAAAAGTTTAAAAAAAAAAACAACAAAACCTGGCCAAGGTTGAGCCTGGGGTTAATGGCGCCTGAGTGCAGTATGTTTTTGGTGCCCCCCTCATAACTAAAACACATGCACATACTAGCACACAAACTCATTAAAACACACCTACTCTCTCTAACACCATACACTTACACATATATACATATATAGTACATCTGCCTTCTCTCCCTTGCATCACTAATCCTAGGTTCACCCTGACACTCTTACATTCCAGGGTGGATTAAACAATAGCAATTGCTCTAAAGTGATGGTGGCCCTAAAACAATGCAACACGGCCACTAAATGCTGTTTGGTGCTAGCTCTGTCCCGTCACAAGGCCACTCCACCAAAACGGGAGAGCTCCAGGTAGCCTAGGCATGATGTTGGCCCAGTTCAGGTATTAACTTCAACTAATGCCTCTACCCGCACATGGTAGTCTATGTATTCTGTCTTTCTTAGATCCACTTGGATCTCTCTTCTTTGATCACCTTAACATCTCATTATTTTTAGGCCATGCAGTAACTTACGTAACGGCAGACATCAATTTATGGGAAAACACACATTTCCAGGGACGCATTGAGGGATTTACCCTAAAAATGTCTCAGCAACTATTTGGAGGGCAAGAGGGTTCCTGGTTACAGAGTGGTCTCTGCCGTGCGCAATAGATGGTACTTAATGGAGACGGAGTGAGACGAGAATACTGCTTCTTCCTACAAATTTTTGTCCGTCATCAGCCTGTGTTCCATTAGTGTGTCTGGATCTTTCCTCACAGTTTTTGTGGTCTATTCCCAATGTCTGGGATACACAGGTGCTAATGTTTATCTGTGGGTTTAGTGGTGTTATTCTCAATCAAAGTGTTTAGAAGTACAATATTAGCATTGTTAAGTTGTTGTCTACAGCTTGTCACAAAATGTGCGAGTACGTAAACATATGAGTCATTGGAAATCAAAACAACTTGCTTATTATGTATATTGTAATGGAACCCGTCACTTTTGGATCTTAGGGTCACTTGTCTGGACCCTTAAGGGACAGTCTAGTGTCCTTGTCAGCCGTACTAACATTAAATAAAGTATGTATATATAAGAAAGAAAAATAAAACTACATTTAGGAGAAGCTGCTAGTCCAGAGCTGGAGGACAAGAAATTGTGGAAGTTAGGTTTTTACAAAGTGTAGAAAAACTCGGCCCAATACTTTGGTGGCATTACATCGAATACATGAAAAAGCTTTAAGAGGGAGCCCAAAATCATCATATATCAGAGCAGCCCTGAATTTATTCAGGAAAGGGAGAGTTTGCAGGTGAATTGTGGTTTCAGCTCCACGAAACCACAATTCAAACCCCAGGTCAAACCCCACTGAGCTTCTGCTGCTGGAAGAGCTTGGCCATTACACATATAACTCTGCTGGAGGGGCTCTGACAAGGTTGGGCCTGGACCCAAAGAGCGTTTAATTATTTGGGAGTGTGGGAATTAGGTGGGGAGTGGGAGAGGCTAACCACTGCTCTCCTGCCCTGGAGAAAAAGGAGAGTGACCCAGAGACCTGTAGAAGCAGCGCTTCACCTAGAGAGTTCCCTTTTACAATGTGCTGTCTCGCAAACTCTTTATCCAACTCAACCTGTAAGGAGTAAACCCCCTTTATTTTTCTGCAACATGGCCGTCATATGAGTTAATAACCAGGATGCATCAGTCAAGCATTAGGCATAGTGAGTAGCAAAAGACAGAAACGTCCATTGCTACTCCTATGAGTTGTCGACCTGGAATGACCTAGCCGAAAATCCCCCACTGCTAAACCTGAAGTAGAACGTTTCATTGGCATTCTTCAAAAGCAGTGGGCACTTGGTTGCCTGCCCCGCTCCGGATTACAGACTTCTGCTTCTGTTGTTACAGATCAATAAATAATCTACAAAAAAAGCCCAAAATACCCAACTGAAATTCTCAGAGAGAGAGAGAAAAAAAGAAATGTCCGCAGTGTTCCACTTAGAACAAACGCCACATGTTAAAAAACATGACTAACATTTATAATGGTGAACAGCTGAGACCTAACTTTCACACTCAAGTATGACTGACGTGTTTTAAGTTAGTGGCAGTCGGTTACCACACTCCTCTATTGTTACATGTAAAAAGATCAAACAGGTTGAATGAAAAAAAAAACATTTACGTCTTACTTTCCCCAGGTGTTACACGTCAACCTTTAACGCTATGTTTTGATGAACTGATAGTGGCATTAAACCACATTTTTCGTTATTTTAGCTAATTTCTTGGAACGTTTTGGATGAAATCTACTGGTATTTGCTACACGTGGGGTAAATTGCCTGTATGACAGATTCACATCTCGCCAACCCTCCTGAAAAATGTACGGCGAAAATGTAAAATGTCGTTATCCTTTTTAAAATAACATTAATGGGGGGAAAAATATATATATATTGCAATATTTGCAGTACCCAAAAGGCATGGGTTTTTACAAGTTACGTGGAAAATGTAAATGTTCAAACGAGCTATGAAAAACATAATCCATCTGGAGTACACGGCTGATAAACACAAAATAACTGAATGAATTCATGGAAAATGCACGAAAATTGTGTGTAGCCTTTATTTGGGGTGTGTCAGATCATTGCTTTCTCAGGTGGAAATGCTTAAATTGGATCAAAGATTAATTATAGGGAATGTTAGAGAGAAAAAGGTTGGGAAAGTAGCTTTTTTTTTTTTTTAAGGATTTTACTTTTTTTTTGTTTTTTTGTTTTAGAAAACGCCGGCAGCTCGTTATTATATAACAGTGCAGACAATGGTACAAAGTATTAAGGACTAAGTAGTGTGGCAGGTGACTATTATCACAAAAATGGAACATATAGTTGAATTTATTACTAAAACATACCTGTAAACCCCCCCCCGTACCCAAGGACACATCCTAGCCTATGCTGACTAGACCTAGGGTGACATAGTTTAAGGAGGAGGCAGCAGATCGCGCGCTTAGGGAATTAGGCCCCCCAAAGAAGAGTGGCCTAGGTACAAGGGAGATCTCCAAGCCCATGAAAACTAACTATGGGTGACCGAGCCTCCATAGACTCCATTCAAATGTGGGGCACACCTTTAAGACACAGAGTATCGGGATATGATGTCATATCGCGGCGTTCCCTAGTTAGGATGGCGCCACTTTGGGGGTGGCTGGGGTCGCTGACCTGAGTTAGACCTAAGACAGCGCCATAGGTAAATAAGTTGCTGCATCTACCCCTAGAGCAATCCTTCTGCTAAAGCGGCTGTGCTAGCTCCAGTAAAGGGACAGGATCTGGGTGCGAGGGTCAGGACCCAGATGGTGGGGTGGTCAAATGCCATGACTTCTACCCAGAGATTAAATACTAAGTCGGAGGCTCTGTTATCTGTTAATGGCAATTAGTGGCAGCTTCACAGGGATTACATGAGCATCAAGGAGCCTTGGGGACCGCAGAACACCAAGGAGCACCCTGCAAGGGTTTTAACAACCAGCAGCAAATGGAAAATTCATTGTGTACATAAAGAAATACCCATAGAGGGGTAGTAAACACACATTGACCCATATCAAAAAGGACATCTCCCCTATTAAATGACCAATGTTATTTTTATCACACATTCCATTTTTTATATTTATATATAACATATACATAGGATTACATACAGAAACTGAGAACTTGAGAAATGGCTGCAATTTATAGGCCACTTAAAGTAGCCCTGAAAATGTTTTTCCCCCCTTGCCTTGGTTTTTATGACTTGATTTTGGAGTGAGGAGTCTGCAGATTGTCAGGAATTACACAACGAAAACACCGATGTGTGACTCACACGCTTGTGTAAACATAGATTAGACGGGCTTCTATATTATGCATTATCGGGCAATATAACACAGGAACCGAGTCAAACACTGCTTAGGATCGTAGGACCAATACGAATTAACATGGCAATCATCATGCCAAGATTGGCTTCCTTCTGGGATTGTGCCGTTTTGACATCGCTGTAGAGGAACGTTATCCTTTCTCCTGAGCCTCTGCAGAACAATAGTTCATGTTGAACCTTACTGGTATGAGAGATATTTTGTGTTACAATATTGTCTATAGATTTAGACTTAAAATAATGGACACAAAGTGAATAAAGAGAGGGGCAGTACTTCTTTCATTGAATCATTGTCCTTGCCTCTGGATGGTACTACATAAGCAACTGAACATTGTTCCCAGTGCAAGAGGAAGGTTAGCCACAAAATGTGTCGTTGAAACGATAGTAAAAAAAACCAAAACTAAAAATACCTTTTTTTAGAATTGTTCCTTGAAAGGCCCATCTATACTTTAATTGGCGTTAACAGTGATGGAAAATGCATGGTTTGGGATTTACCTAACTGACTAAATCCCTAACTCCAGATGTGAATTCTAGATTGTGACCACAAAATATATATATATATTAATATAAATTCATTATTAAGCAATTCCATTGGGTGAGCAAACTATATGTGAGTGAAATGGATACATTTTTACATGAACATTGCAGATCTTACAAAAAATCTCTACAATTCCTAAAATGGGATTGAGAATCAGTGCTGAGAATCGCTGGAGCACCAGTTTATCCCCAAGTTAAGTGACTTTTTTCACTTAACAAAATTTCATGTGAAAGGCAAGTCACAAAAAAACACGCAGTTAATAACAATTCACATATAATATCATGGTGATAAGAGAGCTTAGAAAGCGATCAATGCAATCGCTTTTTTGCTCAGCAAGTGTTGCTGCAAATCAAGGCATTCAGCAACACCAAAAAAATATGCAATATGCCTTTTGAATATGGTATTGTAAAGAGCTTAGGAAGTAATTAACGATTGCTTCCTTTGCTCAGCTGGTGTTGTTAAAATGGCTCGATAATGAGGCATTCAGCAACACCAGAAACCAAAAAGAAATAGGGCAGCTTGCCATTTGCATGATGACACCATCCTTCTGCTGACAATGTATTCTCTGCCCGTTTTCAGAGAGACTGCCTATGAGTAAGCGCTGATTTAGCACTAACGGCGTTAGCTGTAGACTCCAGCGATGAACATCTACTTTTGGATTTAACTTTTGGGCTGCAGAGAGCTAGTAGTTGTGTCTATAGACTTTTTACCCACCTCAGAATGACAATGCAAACACATGCATCCATAACTAAATATTTCAGTTTCTTTCCTGTAGTAAAAATAATAATAATATAGTAATACAGGTTTAGCCCTTGTAAAATCTTTGTTTTGCATAAAGGATCAGATGATTATAGGGGAAAAAAACCATTTCCGGGAGATCAAAGAAGACAAGTGTTACAATAAGCTTTTGAAGTGTTTGTTGGGTCTTGTTGAGAACTGGAGGCATTACAAAACCACAATTAAAAAATGTGTTGTTAAAATTTCCGCATCAACAGGATCATCAAAAGAACATTTCAAGAGTATCGCATTGAAATATAATTTTTTCTTTTAGCAATAAACTCAAATAGCCTGCCTTGAGTAACTTTCTGTCTTTTCAGGATGCACATGAACTGAAAATCAATAAGCGGTATGGGGGATTTTAGCTATTTCTTGCCTTTACATTTACCTACGCTAAAGAAAAGAGGTGCCTGAGCGATGACATCATCACATTGTATAGATACATTTGATTTCCAAATGAAACATATAAGATTAGAGCAGTCAAACAAAAAGGTTGTTCTTCACAGCTTGAAAATGTATTTCCTTGTTGCTGGTACTAAGTGACTTATGATTATTTACATTGGGATTTTAAAACATATTTGAACACGTCAAGAACTGAATAGCTTACGCCTACCATGGTTTTACTATAAGATATATTGTACAGTATATAGAATAGTATATAATGTATACATATACAGTGTGCTGCCGATGTGACAAGAGAGCAGAGATTTGACCTCTTATAGGCTATAGAGTTTTGGGCACTCATATAAACTATATGACCAAATATATGCTTACAACTGGACACTTGACCTGACACCAGATCTGTCCATCAGACTTGCAGACAGTGAAGCGTGATCATCACTCCGGAGAACACGTTTCCCCTCCAGAGTCCAGTGGTGGTGGTTTTATACCGCTCCAGCCGACGCTTGTCATAGTGATCTTCGGCTTGCAGAAACCCATTTCATGAAGCTCCTGACGCACAATGCTTGTGCTGATGTTGTGTCCAGAGGCAGTTTGGAACTCTCTCGTGAGCGATGGTACAGAAAACAGATGATTTTTAATTTGCTATGCACTTCAGCACCTGGCGGCCCCGCTCTGTGAGTGTACGTGGTCTAACACTTCGTGGCTGAGCTGTTGTTTCTCGTAGATGCTTCTGCTTCACAATAATTTTCACCTACAGTGGGCCGACAATATGAGGAATGGCTCCTGGTATGGTAAAAATGAGGAGGTATGTGAGTCATTGAGTGAGAGTATGTCATCTTCCATAGTTTGGAATTATAATACATTACATGGAAGATACCATGGTCCAGTATGTTCCAATATATAGTAAGTACCATTCCCCTTAAATGGCATATTGTTCTTATTGCTTTTGAGGTAGGTGTTTTCTAACCAAAACCCATCCCTTGCAGCCTCACATATCCTGGGAAGTGGAGACACCATGTCATTAGACCCCCCCAACCTCTCAACAATCTGCAGAAGGTAAGGACTACCTGTTAGCGCCAATATAGAGGTCACCAAGCCGAAGACTAGCCTTGGATTCAGGTCCATTCAAAACAAGGTTAAACACAAACTACACAAGAAGTCCTGAAAGCTACAAAGGCAAGGAGATCTTGGATGTTTCCTTTTATTGACCATAATATTCCCATCCTAAGAGAAACAATGTTCTTAAAATCTCTTCACCTCCCCAGTATTAAATTTTTAAATGATTCTCGGTGACCAGTGACTTCCTAGACATGTTGGCTCTTGCAACATTCTCAAAAAGTTCATATATTTGATAAATAAAGCATATCCAGGTGTTTCTCGTTGGGGGTAAGTCAGTATTTTTTTTTCACCTTCTATCAATCTATAGAAATCTTTACATTTTATGGATGTTACATAATGGTAATTTCACTTAGAATAAGAGTATTCGGAAAGACTGGAATACCGTATAAGGTGCTAAGTATTTTGAGAAGGAACAGAAAAAGTATATATATGCCCATGGAGACCTTCCTGCATATTTAGAACATAGGCCAGATATGAAGGTATTTAGATTTACAACCTTTTGTTACGGTCAATACATTAACATTTGATTTTAGCCGAATTGCTTGCCGAAGCTATATAATTTTATTATAATGTTCTTTGTGTTTTAAAAATTAAAAGCCTTCACATTTTTTTTTCCAAAACAGCAAAAACTATTAAGGCACCTGAAATTGCTATTTTAGGGAACAGTTTGGATAGGAGAATATATAGTGATTGTGAGGGATATTAGAAACAATAAACATGAAATAAATTACTGAACCAGAGTATATCCTCAGACATCTGTTGCTGCTTATACTTAACAAGTACCACTTTAAATATTTACACAAATGGGCTATATATTAGAAGCTCTGTTGATTGCATGGACTTTAATTCTTTCTTTCATGTTTTTTTTTAGGTTTTTTTTTGTATGTACACTGAAATAATGGTAAAATATTACAAAGCCTTAAAACAAAAAATATGGAAAAATAAAAGTAAAATGCATCAAAACGTACACATCAAATGTAATATAATAAAAAAAAATTATATTGTAAATACAAGTTTTCATTCAACCAAAACATGTACTCACTCAAGATCCAGAACAATTATATTTATAGTTATTTAGGTTGAAATAAATCCAGCTTCATCCAATATTTTTTATTCCAAAAAAGGGAGAATTTAAAAAATAATAATAATAATAATTGTGGTAATGTTGCAAAGTAAAGATAATTTGCGAAATATAAATAATGAGAAAACAATGAAAAGCAGAAACCCGACCACGTCCGAGTCGGATGAGAAGGTTAAAAATAATCTTGAAAACCTTCGAGGGACATTTATGCCCCCATGACCTGTCCACTGGGACAAGGAGTGCTTTAAAAAAAGCCCTTGGAAAGGCATGGACCCCATCCTGTGCCATGGGGCCATTTAAGTCAACAGATCTGTTTTACTAGCGTTAGCATGCGATATCATGTGACCTTAGTTGACTCTACTCAGTAGATAAGAGTCTAGACATTAATGGTGCCTTTCACTGGGCCAGCATATTTAAAGATTAAGATGTAGAGTCTGGTAAGCTTTTAAAACCTCAGAGGAACTCTCCGTATTATATAGTATAGGTGAAATAAAGGACCTCTGTGGACTGTATGTAACTCTACACCTTACTCTATAGTCATGCATGCCCATTAAAAGATATCACCGCAGAGGTCCAATAACACAACAACGTGTAACCCGTCAAGGGATTCTAGTGATTGCTGCTGTGTCACTGACTCACCTGCAGTTCTTATGGAGTGACCAGCAGATGGCGAACTGAAAAGCACATGGATGAGGTGAAAAAGGGGCCATTGGAGTTTGGACAGAGGAGTTTAGAGTTGGATGCCGGAGGTGAAGGACCCTTGCTGAGAGAGAAGGAGAGTGAGAGAGGCCTAGGAACAGAGGCCTGCTTGAAATCCATGCTCAGAGGAGAGTTGCAGCATCCTGGCAGAATCTTCCAGCAGACAGAGATACAGAGCTGTTTGCAGCAGAGTTGGCAGTGAAGAGGTTAAAGGCTGGACTGCCCTGATTGCAGGTGGTAGAGTGGTAACCCTAAAACCTCTCCCCCGTCTCCACAACAGGGCACCCTGAATTTAGCCACACAACAATAAAAGATTTTGATCTCCAGTCCCACTGACATACTGAAGTTTCCAATACAATTCAACCCATACTGTGTAGTAAGTTACTCATGGGCCCCAACTGTGTTATGGGCACCAACTAAAGGTACCCAGCGGCCACTAGGGCGAAGATTAGGGTGGGCCGCAGTGATTGTTGTGGGTGGCTGAACCTTGTATTGTATATTTCATATTCTGTATATTTCATTGTACTATATTTCATGTTTTCTGTTGCATGTATGCATAGTGTTTTGCTGTGCAATGCAAAGTTAATTTTAAGTTAGCCCTGTGTCAGTTTTATTAATCACTCGGCTATGTTCCCAGCGGGAGCTCATATCCATACCCTGGATGCTCCGTTGGGTGGAGGCACTGCCACAGTTATGTATCCCAACTCCCAGGTAGTGGAGGCTCAGGACTGGCCTGCAGAGCACAAAGAGGTAACTGGGATAAATGACCACAGAGATATTTGTGGGTCTACCCAAAAACCCGTTACAAACGCATAAGAAGAAAACAATAAAATAAGTTCCAGGTGTCAGTCAGAGCCAATAGAACACCTGAGTATCATCGCACAATTAACCCCTTAATGACAAAGCCTGTACATGTACGGGCTCAAAATGCATTGTTTTCAATGGGTTTAGGGACCGCCCATTGTCCTTAAGGGGTTAAGCCATTTTAATGTGGAATGTTTTCCTGCAATTCATAATGCCTTTATCTAATTCTACCAAACCACCCCGCATCCTCAGGTGCGAGTTTCACAAACTGGCCAGGTTCCTCACTTGAGCACCAAGCGCTGGTAAGCTTTACCAATACAGCACTAGTTGGGCCAAATTGCTTTTATCTACTGTCAAATTCTATGTTTGTGTGTTTTCAACCTCTTTTTCGTCTATTCTTCATGTGCACATGCGCCCTAGGATCGTTGGTTTTTCCATTTAACATATACCGGTAAATAGGAATACGCACAGTGGCATGTTTGGAGCTATGTTGCATTTTATGTTCTCTTTCAACATTTTGTACTGTAACTTTACAATGTTTACTTGGCTGAAGAAGTTCCTGTCACGCCTTCCAAGAAGTACAAAAAGTGTCCCAGGCAAAGTTTGAAGACAGGCGCTCTACTCCACGTCCCCTGAAGGGTAACATTTTGTTATTTTATTCTGAAAAGTTGAGTATGACGTACGCTATTGTTGACTGTAGCTATTGCGATTCTTTTTGGAATTCATTCACTATTTCTTTTTAATGATTCATAATGGAAGGTAAACATCGTACAAATATATCTGGCTAATGAGAATCCCTCGGCATGTAATTTCTCACATGGGAAAATGTGTGCTCACGAATCAGGTTCCCTGCCATTTAAATGGTATTACAGCGTGTGTGACTTCGAGCAGCTGCAAGCCATTCCTCTTTCTGGACGAGTAGGGATAGTAATTCAAGTTAGATAGCCAGGGTCATGCCAAAAACACTTTCATTGTTTACTTTTTTCAGCTTATATATCGTATACTTTATTTGATGACTCCTCCTTGAATGTGTTTTTAATGAATCCTTGTGGATTTGCAGAGATATCTATACAAAGAAGAACTGATCTCATGATACATTAAAGACTGCACCCTACAGTGCCAGAAAAAAATACAATGTTGATATCAATATACGGAAACAAAAATAGGCAAAACTACTTCTTGACGCATAATTGCAAAAATTTGATAAATGGTGGGATTTTTCGTAAATGTCAAACAAAAAATAATTATTATTATTTATTTATTTATTTAAATATTTAAGTATTTATTTCAAATACTTATTCAAGGGGAAAGAAGAGACTAGAATAGACAGATTAAGACAAACTGATAGATTAGGTAAAGAGGGCCCGGCTCGCAAGTGTACAAGAAATGCCATTTAATAAGAACATTAGCAATACAAGAATATGAAATATCATCTTATGCCCTATCTAAAAAAGATATGACACACAATCTCCGTAAAGATATATTACATATATACACTTTACTTTTTAATATTTTTATTTTCCTTACTTTATTTTTAAGTTCCTTACTTTATGTAAAATGTATTCTTTTCATCACATTAGGTATTAGGAATGACCCCCAGTCTTTTTGCTTACCCTAAAGCCGCATCTGAATATTAATTAACAGGGTGGATAAGGGAACACAGGCCCCTCATCTGCTTAGTAGCCAGGATGCCACGGACTTGTACCTATGAAGTCACACACATGACCTCATATTCTGACCTCGCTTGACCTAGTTTTTCTATTTTGTTTGGTATATTTAAGTCCAGAACACCCAGGAATCATCATCCTTTCAGGGTTAGCTCCTGAGATTTTCTCCAGTAGTGTTTTGTCCAGTCCAGTCTTCTGGATTTTGGCCCAGCTTGTCTTGACCTTGCCTCTCTCTGTGATTCTAACTAGGTTGCTGTCTGATATACTGTCTCTTTTCTCGGGTATCCTGACTTTGGGTATCCTGACCATGTGGTGTCTTGCATAGGCGGTCTCTACTGCCTTCCAGTTCCTAGCTGCTAGTCACCATTGCTCCAGGGTTATGCTCCTGCTTTCTTTATGGTCTTCAAAGTAGTAGTGCTGGTTATTATACAGCATTTATTAAGCTATTTGAGGTACTTTGTGTTTCCAGGACCAGGAAAGAATACAGAAGAACAAGAAGCAGAAAAGGGGGCAGGGACACAGAAGTGGTTGGCGGAGAGGTTAGGGGGACTCAGATACAGCATGAGAGAGCATCGGAGAGCTTGAGAGAGCATGAAAAGACCAACAAAAGGGAAGAAAATTCAGAGCTATCTACTTTGTTTTCGTTTGTTTCAATGGTGTCTCTCATTTAAAATAAAAATTTGAATATATATGCACAAATTGAGTAGTTTTGCACAATATTCATACACTGGAGGATCAAGAATTTCCTCCAGTTCTTTCAACAAAACTCTTTTCTCAGCATCTAGATGCCAGGGCTCATGGCCATGCCCAGAGACCAAAAAAAAATGCAACAGCTGTTTTAATATATTATTGACTAAAATACACATACTACGTATGCAACAAAGGTTTACAGATTACAAATACATTAGCTGCAGGCATTGGAACGTTCAATAGAAGTTATTTTGTTTCAGTATAATGTTTTTATTGTATTTGTCAGATAGCCATTTAATGGTGCTGACATAATGATACTGGTGAAATACACGTGCCAGACTTAGTACAGCAAGTCCTGCAAAACTCATCACTTTTTTTCTGTTGAGTTCGGTGAAATAATGCTCTCACGATACAAAATATATTATACAACTGCAGACTTATCTGATGGAGTCTTCTGAAAACCCTTCTTGGGAGTATTAGTGCTACCATAGATACATATTATGGTTGAAAATTGGCTCCCAGCATTAAAAAAAAGGTCTTCTCCAAAAAACAGTTGCTGATCCATCATACAACTTCCCGGAGCGCCTCATTTTTTGCTACCCCGGGGAACTCCTTAAATCACCCAGCCCTGCACTGGCATTCAAAAGGGTTAAGATGTATAGTGCAACTGTAGTTATTTACTAGATACATTCACAAATATGAAGAGGAAAGGGTCTGTTCCCCCAAAACTGTGTTTTATCTTTGGAAACTGCATTTGTTGTTACATTTAACGTGTTAAATAGCAATGAAAACAACTAGACGGATGCATTGTTAATGAATATGTCAGCTCTTCCCGGTATCCACATGGACGGGGATTGTATATGTCCTATTACCATTTGTCTTTTGTTGAAAGCATCTTCTGTACTACACAAGGAAGTTGGCTTCTTGTCTTAACATATTCATACCCTCTCCTAGTTGCCGCTTAGCCTCACATACAAAATATTTTTTTGTATGTTTTTTGTTTTATTTTCATAAAACTGGATTATCCTGGATTTTGTCTTCATACACACATGTCTGGCTTCTAGGAAGTACACTACTAGTGTACTGCTACTAGTATACAACATCACTAAATATCCAAAAGTATGTGGACACCTAAACATGAGCTGGTTGAACATCCCATTTCCAAACCATAGGTATTAATATGGAGTGAACCCCCTTTGTGGCTATAATAGCTTCTCATTCTTCTGTGAAGGCTTTCCACAAGTGTTTGGCTCCGTGTGGCCACTGAAGCTCCTCCATACCAAACGTGTCAAACTATGAGGCACAGTCATGCTAGAACAGGAAAGGACTTCCCCAAACTGGTCTCACTAAGTTGGCAGAATACAAATGTCTAAAATGTCTTCGGATTCCGTAGCACTAACATTACCCTGTACTGGAAAAAAGTGGACCAAAGCCTGAAAAACAGGGACAGACCATTATTTCTCCTCCACCAAACTTTAAAGTAGGCCCTTTGCTACGGTAAGTAGCGTTTTCCTGGCAGCTGCCAAACCTAGATTCATCTGTCTGGATAAAAATGATCCATTAATATCCAGATTTCCAGATAGTGAAGCGTGATTTATCACTCCAGAGAACATGTTTCCACTGCTTCAGATTCCAGTGGCAGTGTGCTTTACACCACTCCAGCTGGCATTGAGCATAGTAATCTGCAGCTTGTGTGCAGCTGCTTGCCAATGGAAACCTATTTTATGAATTTACACACAGTGCTTGTTCTGATGTTGTTTCCCGGGGCAGTTTAGATCTCTGTAGAGTGATGCTGCAGGGGACATGCGATTTTTACATGCTAATCGCTCAAACACCCATCAGCAGAAATTTCATGAACTGACTTGAGGTTAAGGTAGCATCCTATAACAGTGCCAGCTACTAGGCTGGCCGGTATGACCCATTCTACTGCCAATGTTTGCCTAGGAAATGGCCGTCTATGTGCTTGAATACACCCGTTAGCTTTGGGTCTAAAACACCTAAACTCAATAATTGGGTTGGTTGTCCAAATACTTTTGGTCACATAATGTACTTATCCTTGTCCTGTCAGACCACTCTGTGGCTGAAGGCATAAAAATCCTATGAAATATTGATCTTTCTTGCACAATTTTGCTGAAGCATGAAAACAAAGCTCTACCAGGAATTATGTCCAGTTACTATCTTCACCTTTGAGATCAAGATAAAGATTCCATTTTGACAAACGCATTTCCTTGATACCTCTACAATGAAACATTGAATTCAATAATTAAAAATGAGCCAGTGAATAATTCAAACCTTTCATCGGAAATACTTGCCCTACTAGTAAGGTCATATAGGCTATTTCCAGTAATCCCTTAACCTGTTGAGGGATATGGGCAAGCCATGTTTTTGTAGCAGTTTATAAAACACATGGACGGGTGCGAACAGTCTGTCTCCACAACTTTTCATCGGATCATGTCAGCAGTCAATATCAAGTTCTCCACCAAACCTTTATTAAATAAAGCTAGTTTCTTTCCCTGTGACACCAGATATTTTGGTCAGCTCTAGTCATCGTGATTTGCTTTGCGACATATAGGATTACACGGTGAGCCCAAACCGAAGTATATAGTATTACATGGATTTTCTTTTTCATATTCCATTTAAATGAGTTTAAAATTTAAAGTGAACCTACAGTAAATTCAAAAACATTTCCATCTATAGGGTGATCATGACCGTTGTTTGGTTGGAAGGCCATGGTACCTTCGCAATTCACTTTAAAAGTTCAGTTTTCATAATAAACCTGTGTGTGTTGACATAAAAAGCAGTATATATATATCAATAAAACACTTAATGCACATTCCACGAGGTTCCCAGTATGTATCGTTGCACCTTTTTGGTGGAAGCCTTTGTAAGGGTTGAGTAGGAGATGTGAAAGCATCATGAATTTCTGATAAAAATCTTGGAAAACCTGGTTTAAAAGATAGACACTATTTATTTATACTATTTACCTAATATAAATAGTATATATCTATACTTATATAGAAGGGGGTTTAGCAGCTCTAAAAGGTGGCTGTAGTATAGGTGCCAAAGGTTGGTTATCTCCTATGGTAAGAATATTGAACATCAAGTGGAAAGGTAGAAAGCTGCTTCTTGATGGTCAAGCCTTAAAGACCGGTTTCAAAACACAGAAACGCTATGAGTCTATGTCTAATGTGGTCTGATGTGGTGTTTTCATGTGAATTGGTTAATTTGTTGTTAAAGTAAAAAAAAAGTCTTCAAAATTCACACTAAGGGGCTACTCGTTTAAAGTTTTCTCTAGTACCAAACACCTGCACATTAAAGGTTTGTTCTACTAATACTTGGAGAGCCTAATGTCTTATGGCACCATTGAATTCAGCTGAAGCATACTTTGCTATTCACAAGACCGTGCCTTTAACATTTGACCTCTTGCCGTAAGATTAGATTTGCTTTTTTCTTTTCCATTGCCCTTTCCCCTTAAACAAGCCCGTGGCTCACACGAATGTCAAAAGGAATGAGTATCTAGCGGGTCAAAAAGTTGAAAGAAGTCGACGTACGTAACAGTGTGATATTCCCCGGAGCCTGCTGACTTCCTATTGTGTTCAATCCAAAAGACACAACTTTATGGCCTGAACTTGGGACTTGTTCGTGGGGACCGAGAATGCATCTGTAGCAATAAAACATGAACACCTGTGCACGGGAAACAAATCACGCAACCGCGTACAATCGTCCAAATGTATTGTTGTTATTAAGTCTCCCTTGGGCCTTCTGACGATGTTTTACTGCCCCACCTTAAAAAATATATATTTTTTTTATCCCAAACTCGTGTTTGGGGCAGGTTTTTATTTGACAAAAGCCCATTCCTATTAACCGTTTTAGTACTAGGAGCTTGAGGCATCAGTTGAGAAGCTGAGGATCCTCTTCGTACCCCTGGTACTAAAACGGTTTATATTCTACTTAACTCGCCCAAAAAAAAAAAAAAGATTGGCTTGAGAAAATCCTGATGTTTATAACAAACAACCAGCTCACGATTTTACTTACTTGGAAAAATAGATTTTTTTTAACCCCTTAAGGGCAATGGGCGGTTCCTAAACCCATTGAAAACAATGCATTTTGAGCCTGGGCTTTGTCATTAAGGGGTTAAGCTTACAAAAATGAAAATAAATTTCTAGGAAAACAAGAAAAAATACGTTTGGCCTGTTTTTTTTTTGTGTGTTTTTTTTTCAGTCCTGTTTACTAAATGAGGAGAACTTTGACCCAGCTGCACATGTGCTGGCAGCAAGAACGTTCCTCAACTCAAATCAGTTCATATTCTACACGAAACAACGGGATTCAGTCACATATAGGGAGGGGGGTTTATTTCGCACATAAGGGAACCGTTCCTATGGCAATTAACACTCAATGTGTGCAATTTGTAGGACGTGGGGTGGATGATGATGCAACGTCGATGGTTGCCAGGATGGGGTGTGGTACTCCTCGGGGCTTCCTATATTTCCGCAGGGAAACCTCTTAGATTCTCATTCGGTTTATTAGAGACAAATATTTATGTGTTTATGAACATCTTGCTTTTTACAGAGTGTGAAAATTATACAAACTTACGCTTTACAGTTTTATATATAATTAAAGGAACATCTGTAGTGCATCATTCTATGGTAAACATATTTGATCCCACGTGTGCACATCCTTACATGCTCTTTAATTATAAAATACAATTTTTTTACTCTTTATGCCTTGACATTTTGTTTAAATTTTGCTAAATTTTAGTAAAATTTGTATGTTGGTACTAGGTATATATCTCTATTTTTATTATTTTGTACATTCATAGCAGTGGTTTAGCAGTGTTTGAATTTTAGACAAATTTATTAGACACTTTATTATATAAACAGCTATATTATTACAATGTTTTAAAAATGTTTAAAAAGTTGCTCTAGATTGTTCAATAACATTAATTTACATATTTTCTTTTTGTTTCCTAATATAATAATGAATCAAAGCACCATATTACATGCTAAAACTGGTATCATCCACAAGTTCATAGACTATTTAACTACAATGGTAGATATAAAGTTCTATGAACTAGTAATTGTTCTGTTTGGCCCATCCAAATTGTCACAAACTATAGATTTTGTTTGCATTTGTTTGTAAGAAACTACAACTTTTTGGAATATGGTTGTTCCTAACGTTTATTTAATACATTTAATCATCTCTAAAATATACAAGTTCTTGTTCAATGCTGAGGGTTGCTGGGAACAGCTACCATCAAAGTCAAGACGCCATTCCTTCAATACATTTGTATTATATACGGGATGTTTGTAAACTCTGTATTTACTTGTTTTGTCCTTAACTTATTTTCTGATTTTTTTTTACGACATCATAATCTCGTTCACTAGGGTTTTTTTTTTTAAGTTGCACGGAATCTAATGAGAGTTAATGCTTTGTCCATATCTCCTTTTAGATATAAGGAAGTTAAACTAATCACAGACGTCTTTGATGCAGTGATCTACCTAACCCAAGGCAGTGCTGCCTGCCACCCACTCCGTCCTCAGTTCCGGGTCTTGGGATATGATGTCATATCCTGACGCTCCACTTTGAAAGGAAGCTCGGAAGCAAACTACATGTTAATAGGCCGGTTGGGGAGATCAGTGAACTCCTTTTTAATTGGCTCATTGAGTAACGTTGTTGCCGGGAGCCTGAGGCTCCCTGTGAAGCGGCAAGAGCTGTCTCCCTAGGCCATAGTCAAACTAGGCCAGAATTCATCACTGCTTTGATGATCTGCCATTGAACTTTGTAGAGATCTAGGTGCTTGCAGACCGTGAACACCCTAAAGTGATTCCAAATCATGGCTTGGAATTTAGCAAATGCATATCCGTGACTTGTCAAAAATATCATTTTGTTATTTAACATGTTTATATTTTCGTTTTCTTGCCAAATGTCTCACAAATTAATTTGCAAAGTCTATTCCTCAAATAACAAATTTAGGCCAATATAAATTATATATATATATATATATATATATATATATATATATATACATAAAACCAAAATATGAAAATCTAGTGAATGCTGAATTTTGAGACTTCAATAATGTACTATTACATGACAATCTGTAGTTCACATATAATATATTTAACAAGTTTGCCAAAAACAAGCGATTACGTTTACGAGTTAGAGTTGCTTTGGGTGACTACTTTTTGGGAACGTACCAAGCAGACTACGATATATTTGCAGCGATAATGTTCTTAGCAAAATCATTCAATTGCAAAAAAAAGTAAAGGGGAATCAAGCCAGGAAGTATCAGGAAATATTTTACTTAAAAATGTGACATTTTGGAACAAGAGGATTTAGAAAAGCGTTTGCAAAAAATATTAAAAGTATTTGCAGAGGAGCAAGAAAACCGCAAGTAAACGAAACATTAAAATGTATCTGCAAAGCCTTCATTTTTGGTCGTATTAGTTAAACATGGTTAAAAATACAGGTAAAATTCGGTGGTGGAGGACTATGATTCTTCATGTTCCCTATTTGGCTGCAGTTTTTTGCATCTTTGGGGAATTTTGCAGTTTTTGGTAAGTGAAGACAAGAGCCGTTTGATCCATTTTTTTTTCTATAGTTAGTAAGGCCTCAACCGACCTTGCGGTAACAACACAGATCTCCTATCGTGTTTAGAAATATCTCAGCATGGAGGAAAAGCCTCCTCCAGCAGCAGACATGACATCAATCCACAATGATTTGCATTCTTCTGTATGCAATAAAAGGAATGTAGCGGAGAAAAAAATAAAACTACCAATTTCACACTGCAGGCACTTAATAAAATACCTAAAATAAATACATGCAATATTTAGTAAGTGGGGTATTCAAAAAAATAAACAAATAAAAAGAAACAAAACAGGTATTGCAAGCATTCAATTCAAAACGGCCACTCAACAGCAACTTTGGGATCCACTGCCATCTGTGGTGGATTGCATTATAAATTCTTTTGCATCAGCTTTTTTGATGTTTGTCAGTTTTTTTGGAATTATTTTATTCTAAAAAAGCCCCTTTCCCTGGGCTAAAAATAATGACTTTGTTCCCCGCCTACCCGGCGGGCTTAGGAGTGGTTAGAAGTACCTTTTTAATTTTATTTTAATGCAGTTATTGAGTAACCGCAATCGATGGATAAAGGGAGGTGGAGAAGCACAGGAGAGCTCCAGGTGGGATTTTTATGGTTAATGTTATATTGTTATTACATTCTAGGCAACTGCACAAAGAGTAAAGGAAAGGGGAGCAACTGTCAGCTTCACATTGGTTAACTGTGTTTTTTCCCCCTCTAATTTTGGAGGATATATAAGTTCTCATTTAACTCGCATGCTCTTACCTAGAACTAACACATTTTAAAGTTCCAGGCACTTTTTTTTCATAAGGCTATTCAGCCCTGCTTCTTTACATCATGTTTCATGGAAGCAATTTCAGCACCGGCTAAGAAAATAAAACCTCTCCTTTTCCGGACCCTGCCAAATCACTGAAGATCCTTACGTGTCCTAAAGCTCACGCCATGTTCCTGAGATTTATCCCAGTTCTTGTGTTTTATCTCCTCGAGTTCTTGCTTTCACTGCTTTTGTTCTGTATTGTTCCAGATTTACCAAATATTTCGTTTCCACCTCCCAATGTGTATTATGAGATCTTGAGCAACGCTACTACTTCTGTTGAGGACATTCAGCGTCTATTCGGTTGCAAGGCAGTAAAATTCATGGTGGTCATTCCATGATTCAACGTTTGCCTGCTTCCCATATACATCTATATCTTATAATGTCCTTGTTGTTATTTAGCCCTTGACCTAAGCAGACACTTTGTATTAGGATGTTTTTTGTGCACAGTGTTAGAAGAGGCACATACTTCATAGAAGCAAATGTAAAGTTCTTGCTGTTGGCCTTACTTTTACAATTTCGCACCACAACTGCACATAACCATAGATGTGTCCAGAAATGGAACATACAGCCTCTAGTCTGGAACCGTGAGCTATAATTGACAATGACCATTATCTCTCCACCTAATGTATCGGTTTGTCTTAGTCTGTCAATTCTCGTCTTGTCAGAGCCCTTGAATATATGTATTGTATTAAGCGCTGCGTAAACTGTTGGCGCTATATAAATAAAAGATAATAATAATAAGCAATTACATTTTAGAAGTCAATAAAGCATTTTGGGTAACAAGTATTAGAACATTTGTGACAAAGTTTAGGGCTATGTATTTTTAATCTTTTGGACCGTCATCATAATTAGGGAAATAAATGTAAAAAAATTATATAAATGTAGCCTAAGATGCATATTTCCTCCTCAACTAATAAAGATCAACCAGTTGTGGAAGGCAAAGGAACATTTAAATAAGCATTGCATTTCTTGGAAAGCCTCTCTTTGAAACCATACAAATTTGTCCTCTCATTTCTAATAATTAAGTACTTCATACCAAATGTATTATTTTATTCAGGCTTCTGGCTTCCAGTATTTCCACATCGCAGATATATTAGATTGTAATTGCAGTTTATGTGCTTCGGTTATAGGACACTATAATCAAGGACTGACAAGGAAAGACACTTGATCTGCTATTGAAGGATCAGAAGGACTTGGAAACAACTGACAAGTAAGCGTCTACTTGTGTTTAGACTTGGAGACATTTACAAGCTTGTTCTATTGCTTCGGCTGTTTTTGTGTGGTCCATGCAATAGAGAATAAAACATGCCAAATGCTGAATAGCTAACATATTTACTCACACTTATCAAGAGCGTTTTGCTGTCATTGTGCCCAATCTAATGGGTTTTGTTCAAAAATGTGTCAAATTCAATGTCCTAGATCTAGACCACGACCACTAACATGCCTGTAGGAACACATGGCAAAGGCATGTAGACCAGTTTTACAGTCTCTGCTACATATTAGTGATGCTGCATATGCTACATATTAATGATCTATTATGACACACACTGTTAGAACAAAACCAAATCAGTCTTTAACAACACACACCCATATGACAATGAAACGTTGCCTGCAACATGTTACATCATATATTTGCATGACGTATTTTAACCAATTGTATCAACAGTTACCATACAACCCGTTGTCCATCACGTGGACACATTCGTTGGGGGACAGTGACCCTGAACCATTCCATTTTGTGCACTTTGCTTGCTGTATATTTTTTGTACATATTTGAAGATGTTGACCACACTTTTGGGTTAAGCACCCCACCTACCACACAGGTACCTCATTAATGGTGTCCAGAGTAGGCTTTAAATTGCTTGGATGTCTCTTTTGAGTTATAATGCAGGCAGTGCCACTGATTCAGCTCTTGGGTAAGCAATATAGCCATGAAAAATTAGATCGGACTCACCAGACTTGGGGTACTTTGACGTATATGGTCCTATAGTGTGATGGAATCCCCAATATGTATGCCTCAGATAGCTGCAATAAACCAGTATTTACTGTGTGTTCGGTGATCTCTTGCTTTGTTGTCTTTTATATAATTATTTTTTTTATTTTTTTTTTACATAATCATGCAATTATATGTATTTTTCTAAGAAAATGTGCTTCACCAATCACAAAACGATTCAAATTCAATTTTTAAAACCTACAAAAGAATGTGTTTGAATAAAGAGTTTAAAAAGAAGTCACAATTAGCAGGGTTTTCCTTTTTTTTGTTCAGTAAGTAAAACGATAAAATTCTTCAAACCAGAGTGAAGTAATCCGTCCCCTGCCGTGCAATTAGCACTACAGGGGGTCATTCGTCGAAGAAGGTGAATCAGCCTATTACATTCCTGGCACGATCTGCTGTCTCACAAACAATTACCGAGAAAACATTCTGAACATGTAACTTGCTTCACCTTCCCTGAAAACAAAAATTCAAGAAATGCTTGCCGTGGTCATTTGCAGATTCTAAAGGTAATTAGTTTACAACCCCCTGCAAGGACAGACTGACGGATGGAGTTCAACAAGCGGTGATGGCACGTCACCAAATTTTAGTTATTTTATGTTTAAACACAGTGGGGGATTTAGCAAAGTTTTAATCCAGTACCAGAATATTTTCTATCTTATTTCCCAAGGAATACTAAAAAAAGCTAAAATATTGTTTTTATTATACATAAATATATACATGGCTAGTGGGTACGGTCAGTAGCTGGACTACACAAACTATGGTAGTTAATTGTTGAAGGCCCCTTGAGGGATTGGCTGACATATTGGTTTTTCAACCAAGGTCCACATCATCTGCAGCTATTAATTAGGTGGTTGGCAGTGCTGCCACAGGACTGGATCAAAGAACCAGGGAACTTGTAACCTCTGCGAATTCATATGTCAGGGGTGAGTGGTTGGCACCATTGTAGCAAGCAGCCATGTTAGGCTACCCTCTTCATGGACCTTTCACTGCCTGAAGTTTTTTTTCAATTGTTATAGAAGATGCTGATCTTTTTTAAAAAAAAAAAGATTTTTTGTAATGAAACATTCGGCTTTCCTATTTACCAAAAGTCTATTTTTAAAGACACAAGACTTACTCCTGGACGAGCGAAGCCTCCCCTACGCCATGATCTCTATGATCATTTGTAGTGACTGTGAAGAGGGGACCCCAAGTGTGCCACTATGTACGTGGCAAGTAGTTTTGGGACAGCTAGGTACCATGTATGTAGATGGATTAAAGCAAAAGAGAAGGTGCTGAGGATTAAAACGTGTTGCCTATAGCTGCAAATATTCCTGAACTAGTTTTTTATATTATCACAGGAAGCTCTGTCTCCTAATAGGAAATTATAAACATCCACTGCAGTACAGAACCGCTTCCTGTTCTTTTAATTGCACATAGGAAATGCTTTTCAGCAAGAAAAGGGAAATTAACTATTTAAAAAACATAAAAATTATGCCCTAATTGATAGAACGATTTTGACGTGCTGTTTCAGGAAATTGTCCATTACTAAATTGTTACTTTCTTAAGGTTCACGTTCGTGTTTTTCGTCCAGTTTAGCCTTAAATTGTCAAGAGAATTCCGTCAGTGACTTTACTTGAACTAAATTGACTACCGGAGAAGGCCAGATTCTGGGCAACGAGCCAATCAAAGCTACTAATGTCATTTTTTTCATATCATCTCATGAAAAGCAAATATTATAAGCAACACACCCCATGATCAATTACAGAACCCGATAGCTGAAAATAAATATTATTTATTTTTTATATGACGTAATGATAACAACACAGATACGACACAAGTAATGCGTTGCTTAAAAAATGTTTAACTTCATAATTGTGAAGGTGTGGACTTAAACAGTGTCAGAACAGATTACTTGCGAAGAAAAAAAAAATCTTATCTACCATATACTGTGTTTAAGTTTGCAGGAAGGCCAAATGTCTATACGGGGAAAGTACATAGTGTCTCAGAATGGACAGGGATTCCTCTCACCGGCTGGTTCCATCAGGGGTTTAGGATCTGCAGAATTGCTGCTCTCACAACATTGAATCTTGAAGCAAAAACCGAACGCCGCTCTGATGTTCGGTGAATGGGTTTTTAAAGGGTAGTTTCGCTAAACGAGGCTGCAGATAACTTTATGGAAGTGGGGTAGGATAAGGGTTATATAGGATCCTGGTGTGGATCAGTAACATGGGATCCTATGGAATCCTGACACAGAACAACATAAGTTGGAGAGAATTCTTGCATTAGAGGTTTTTACCATATATACCATGTGCAGCCTAATATTGACTGTTATATGCACCTTTTATATATATATATATATATATATATAAAAATATATATATTTATAATTTATGTTTATATTATATATTATATTTAATATATAGTATTATATATCTACACACATATAAACCTACCAGGTGGCAGGGCCTTCCTTATTGCAGGACAGACAATAAATTACATCAGGGGCTATTGAGGGATAACAGCTGTGGCCTGGGGTAATTTTTTTTAAGTATTCCTTCTGGAGCGCCACAAGGTAATATTGTGTGCAGTGCCAGGGGAACACCAGTTTGGGCTGTTGGCGGCTGGTATAACCGGGCTGGGGGTCACCAGGGAGGCTTTCTCAGGGCCCAATAATTATTAAAGAAGCCCCTGCCAGGTGCATCTTGACCCCAAAAGACAAGGAGCATCATTAATGCTACAACCTAGTCAACAGTCCTTCACAATATGCAAATAATCAACTCATGACTACTTTTGTTTTAAATTGTAAAAAAAAGTCGTTATACTCAACCTTTAGGAACCATTGCTTTACTATGTATCAGAACAATATTTAAACATGTTTACTTGGTGGGTATTTCCATCAAATATATGTACAAAATGTGGTTTATCAGTTCAGTGCATACTGGCTAATTTTTTTTTCTTCCAATCAAAGTAATTCCGAAAAAACCCTGGATTGTCCATCCGCCACTCGTGAGTGATGGTCATTTAGAACTCTCGGAATAAAAACATTTATTCAGCTCTTTTTGAACTATGTATACATTCAAGAAAGGGCTGTTTGCTTAGGCTGCTCAGCGGTTCGGCACGGCTACTGAAAAGGTTGTTTGTGATTTCCATCATAAAATATGCTTAGAACCAACAATCTAACCTCAGAACTGGAGTTTACCAACGCAGAAATGTTGTTGTTGTTGTTTTTACATAAAATCGTGAGTATCATGGTGACGGAAGAAAGATGTCATAAACCTAACATCACAGAGGTTAAGGATGCTAAATATTTTATTGATTTCACTTTAAAATCAAACAAGCAAAATACCACATGCTACTACTTAACCTAGACTTTCCTTTTTAAAGAAAAAAAAGTTGACTTTTTCTTTGAAGGGATCCCATAAAATCATGTTAGAGGCCTGGAGGGTAACATGCTTAGACCAAGATGTCATTAGGAATAATTAACATTCATAATTCGGGAGAATTTGTGTTTTAAGCTGCCTTGTGGATAATCTATTTATCTCCAGGGAGCATGTGAACGATATTGTTGAAGTCTTTCATGGTTGACAATGGACTTGGTCATGGTCATGGTCATGGTCAAGAATATTATTGGCTCTTCTATGTCATTTACTCAACTGCAATGGATTTCTAACAACATGATCCCCTTCCAACCTCCTGAAACTATCATGTCTAAAATTAAGAGTCCGTATTGAAAAGCAGAATAATGAAATTAGAATGGACATCTCAACCTTATCTCAACCTTGTTCAGTCGTTTTTTTTTCCAAAAAACTTTACTCGTTCATTTATTTCTGGCTCAATATCTTGTCACATTTGTGATTAATGTTTTTTTAAGCCTGTTGAATGTCTATCTTGTATCCAACATGAATAGGAGTTTGACCCCTGGCTTGTGTATATAGGCTGCACTCTACCTTTTTGTGTCCGCCACTGACTTAAGGAAATGGGAAGGGACAGGATATGAGAAACATCAGGAAGTTTTTCTTGACAGCACCCAATTCATAATATCTTCATAGGAGGCTTAAGATATATTTAGCCGTGTCTATTTTATTAGATTCTGGCCATTTTGGTAAAGATAACGCAGAAGGGAGCCGCTATTTGGATAACTGTAATTGTTCAAATCAGTAAAGTAAAAAGGAAGGAGATTGTGAAGCCAATATCATGTTCACTTTGAAATAAGAACTACCAGCTTTGCATTCATATGTCAGTAGAATATGGTGAGAAACTTCCACTTGGTGAGAAACCATTCTCCTGATCCAGTCTGGTCCATGCTAATGACCTCCATGTTTTAATGCCATTTATATTATACTGCATTTTATTTATAGGGGGCCAGCAGACTGCGTAGAGCTATTACAAAAGGGGAGAGTTAACAATAACTTAATAAAATTGACAATAAGATTAACACATTTTAAGACGTGCTAGTCAGGGTGGGACTGGAGATGACAGGGTGGCCTCGACACTTGCCTGATGATGTAGGGGCGACCAATGGCTGGATATCTGCGGTGTCGTTCTCCATTTTTATACTCAAGTAGCGTGCGTCCAGTCATATCCAGCCTCTGGTCACAGGCTGCAGCACCGGAACTGCCAATGGAACAGATGATCAGATGAGTGTTTGGCACCATCGACCAGCAGCCCACCCGGCATTTGCCCAGTGCGCTGGATGGCCAGTCCGGGCCTGGTGCTGTTACAGAAAGAGGGCCCTGCTCCGGCGAGCCTACAGTCTGTTAGGAGGGGTAATGTGATAGAAGGTTGGGAAAGGCTGATTTGACTGCAACATTCTCGAAAAGTCAGCGCAGTGAAAATCTAAACACTTGCTGAATACTGATTAATCACCTTAAAAATAATTTTTTTTCAAAAAACTGTAGATCATTTCATTTTTGCATTTGACTAAAAGCCAAGCAAGAATAACTTCTGCGTCCTTTTTTTGCGTGGATTATACACACCCAAGTCCATCTATGTCCCAACAAAATCTTTTTTCATATTGAACTTTTTTAAGTAAGTGGAACCATGTTCCCAATAAGAAACTTCAGATGTAAAGGCAACCCCTTGTTCTCATTAGAATACCTTGGTATTAACTGCTTATTTATTTTTCTTTTCCCAGTATATGTTAGTTTTTCCCATTTACAGCAAATGATTTTAGACTAACTACTATTATTGTTACCCTTGGTAACGAGCAGAAAAGATAATCGTCAGGACAGAAAACAGATGCTTGCCGCTTGTAAGTACGATCATACACAGAAGTTGTAGTTTGAGTATCTGGAGGAAGTTAATACAATGTATGAATTAAGAATGAGATAAAGAGTAGATGTTTCTACAAAAAACAAAAAGAGGTCACTAAGGACGATGATTAACCAGCTGAGCAATTAGTTACTCATGAAGTTGGTTCTAGAGTATGGCTTGTATTTTTACATAATTTACAGAATATGTGTAATTTTGATTATAAATTATGGAAACATCTGTGCTTCCATGGTGATTACTTATAAGAATATCCTATCTGTTATAAATCAGGGGGCCAAGATGGTGTTAGTTGCGTGGTTTGGCATCATCGGGTGGAGTGTGAAGGTGACCACCACCTCTTGGAGAGACCCTTCACTAGGGGTGCATGGACTTGCGATCAATATATGCAACTTCCTGTACCGATATCAGGGGCAGATCTGGTTCTTTATTCAAGCCATCAGTTTTTTTTACATTTATTTTGTTGGGAATCTCCCTGACGATGGATTAGGAGAGTCCTAATCCATCGTCAGGGAGATTCCCAACAAAATAAATAAAAAAAAAAAAAAAAAAAGAAAAGTATTTTTGGAGCAGCTTTTTTTAATAGGTTGACTTTTTTGGCTGCGAAGGGCGTAAATGGTGAATCTTTGCGACAAAAGTCAAGTAACATCAGTTGAGTTGACAATACCTGGGAAAGCTCCTGGTTGCTAAATAAATAAATAAAAAGGTGTTTATGATGAGCTTCTATGTAAGCTCCAAGAGGAATTTGGAATTGTACCAAACTTACAATTCAAATGTGCTAAAAGACAAAAAAATAAAGTGTCCTGCGCTGTATAATTGATAGGGCTTCAATTAATTAAATTGACCCTCCTTGATTTAATTATTAAATGAAGCCCTATGTCTTTTAATGCTCCAGACCTGGAGTCTCTGTGTTTAGCCATCCTTGCTCCCCTACCGCATGTGACTATTGCTAATATCGATGTAATAATGGTAAAAAAATACATTCTAAATGATAAAACATTGCTATACTAGACGTGTAGAATATAGTTTCACGTTACGCTTATTCTCCAATGAATGGAATATATTTCTTTTCTGGACATTCATTATCTTTATAGAAAATGTTATAAAACATGTTGGTTTAATATTGAGTGATTTGTACAAAGCTATTCAAATTTGAGTTTTTAACTGGAACAAACTGCCCTGACACTTCATTAGACATCTAATACATGGGTCTCCTAAGGCCTGAACACAAGATGGAGCAAAGTGATAGCCGTCACTCCACAGGATATGGCGGACAACATAAATAATTCAAAATACATTATTTCATCAGAAAGGTATTTCGAGGGGAGAAGAGGACACACAAATATAAATTATTCTGGATCTTTGGGAATTTCTGCTAAACACATTGATGGAAATGTAAAATGTGGAAGAATAGAGATAAAAGAGGATCATGATTACTCTTGGAACCATAAAACACATAAATGGCCAAAAAAAGATCATAATACAGGCTAGTAATAATAGGTGTTTTTTTTTTTATTGACATTCTGTACGTCTAACAGCAAAGTGTCCGAGAAATGCTTCACGGATTAGATGTACCGGACATTTATGTTCCTAAACAATGAACAGTAAAAAGATCTCAAAGCAACATTTTTAGATATTATATAGGACGTTGTTCCTGTCTGCCTTTGAATGATTACACATTATGCAGGACCAGCTAATCCCTTGTTGCAGAAGAAATTCTTTTTAATTTTAAATTTACATTTTTTTTTAAATTTAACTGTATATCTCCTGAAAAAACTTGATTATAAATATAAAGGTCACACCTATATTATATATTTTATCCCCTTAATGGCAAAACAAAATGCATTGTTTTCAATGGGTTTAGGGACCGCCCATTGTCCTTAAGGGGTTATAGGAGCTTAGAATGTTTGCTGGCTATCACAGTATTCTACAGTTCTAAAATTTACGATAATATATAAATCAACACTAAATGTGTTCCTACATGAAATTGTACAAATAAATAACATTGTTCTTCCTCTAAATACCTTACTTAGTTACATAAATAGTCATGAATATGTGGCAGCCATATAAAAAAAGTTGTGGTGAAGCCCAAGACTACACTCCCTAAAACAAAAATGCCTCTCTTTGCTCATTTCAAATTATTATTAGCTTTTATTTATATAGCGGCAACGATTTATGCAGCGCTTTGGATCTAGAGGAACAAAAGACGTGGAGGATCCTGTTTAGACGACCTTACAAAAAAGGAAAAAGGTTATTGTAAAAATAAAAACAATTGAAATCCATGTATTACCATTGAACGGTAGTTTCTGAAAGGTCTAAATATCTAAATCTAAATATCTAGTCAAGGGACATGGGCGTATGACAAAAATGATCATATAAGGGTGTTAAATATTTGAACAAAGGGGTTAACTGCGTAAAACCTGTTAAATGAATTGGGCCTTCTCCATAGTTAAGCTGGATGGAAGAGTCTGATTTTCCCAGAAATCTGGACCAAATCCTAGCAGAGCCTGTTATCCTTTGCCAGCTAGATTTGAGCTGAAACCAATGCCTTTTGGCACATTTTAGACCTTTACTTAAAGGAAAAGTAGTTAAAATGCTCTTTCAGATCTATAAAATGAATCACTTATTTCTAAAGGTTCAGATCTTGTTGAAACATAAAAATGATATCACTTTTTCATCAGCACAGGGGAAGCAATATTTATTTGAACTTTTCATATCCTGTTGTGCCACCTGCTTAGAAAGGTCTCTTAAAAACAAATGCAGAGGAAAATTGCTTCCTCCGGCCCGCTGAATAAATAAATAAATCATGAAATAAGAAATATCTTTAAATGGAAAAGAATGATTACATTTGTTTTTACTGTACCTCTAACATCGCCTTCTGCATTTTAAGTTCAAAACAGAGGCATGTACAGAGTTTTGGCTATATATTGCCTTTATGGTTTACGTATACCCCCCACTGTGCTACATAAACAAGAGATGTGTTCAGTAGCCCCAGAGTTTGCATGAGAGTTGAAGGTGCCAACTCCTAGAAGAATGACTGAGTTGTCCTTGTGTTATGCATTGTTTAATCATTTTGGTGGTCAGACGAATAAAGGGTTAACTCGACTGACCAGACTCAACTCGGGGTAGCATGCTCACACTGGGAAAGCAACTTACATATTCTCTAAAATGCAAGTCGCTTGCAAGGGTATGTGAGTGCCTGTTACTTTACATTTTGAGAGTTTCGGGTGAGGGCATTCAAGTTGAATTTTAAAAAAAAACTTGAAAATTGAATAAAACGACTCCCTTCGGCATTACATTTAAATAAAAGCATGAATAAATTAGAAGACACACCAACAATTGACCCCCCTCTTTCTCTACCCTGTGCATAGAGGGGTAGAGGGTAATTAAGTAAACCAAGTAGAGTCCCCAAGTATATCTCTCCCACTCTGAGCAGGGGATGAGGGGGGTTAAATTTATAAAATTAGTCTATGGCAGGCAGAGACTCCAAGCCATGCTTCCCCTTTCAACACCCATCCTGCTGTCAATGGGGTGTGGGGGTATCATAAACTAACCTTTAAAAAAACTTTTGAGAGGGGAAACCCTTCAGGTAAGGGGATGAGTTCCATTCAAGCACCCTTTGGGTGCCACATATATGGATAGCATCCCTGTCCATCCAACTGGCACTCAAATTGTTTAGTCTATGGGATAAAGATCATCACTTATCTTTTTTTGGGTTGGTCCACCAATAATCTATAAGGCACTTGTTCTTGATTTTTGACCAAAAAGAAAAGGGTTCATCCATAAAATGAAATAACAGCCCAACAAAAAAGGAAAAAATTAATGAAAATTCCATCTGTGCCTGATGGCAGCAGTTTGTAAAGAGGCTGCTGATTGTCTTTAGTGAATTTGTCCATCTCTTAAAGCCATAGACACTCTTCAGACATTACTTTGATTAGCAAATATTTTTTTAAATTAGTATAATCATGGCAAAGTGTGTGTTTAAACTACAATACGTATATTTATAGCTCAGTGTGCGGAAATTAAAAAAATATATTTTCTTGTCCAATCGTCATGAAATTACCTGAAAATTCTTACTACTAGTTTCCCTTTTCCCATGCCCCCCACATTATTCCTTACAAACTATGGGAAATATGCAACAAGATTTCTGGAGGGGGGCTAATGCCTAAATAAATATAGTCACGCCCTTTTAAACGTCATTGAGTTGTGAATAATTCAAATATCATAAATTTTCTGCATTGGATCTGAATATTATAAGCAGTTTTCTAAATGTAATTCTTGAATTAAGAATGACCTGAACTCAGCTGGAAAAAAAACCATATGAGTGGGTGTGAAATATATGGGTTTAGTTCATCTAAGAGTATTCAAAATAACTATTAAGCTTGAAGAATGTTGAAGAAAAAAAATCTACGTCAATATTTATAGGAATGTGCCACGATTCACCAAGTAAATATGCATTCTTAGTTTTTGGTGTAAAAGTGCCCTCTTCAGTAAATATATTTAAGGTTCTCTTTATAGGTGCCTGCTGCACTCAGAAACACATACAGGTAAGGCAGTATATAAGAATCTAAAATGAGTCCATTAAGGGACAGAATAGAGACCCGATAAACTTTAAAATAATTGCTATAAATTGCACTTTTAATACTTATGCTGTTTTTTGGTTTTTTTTTAGCATATTTAGAGATGGTTGTGTACTATACAGAGGAGCAAAGTAATATATTCTGTACATCATCCATTATTATTACATGTGAATGTGTAGGTTACTTAAGTTTCTTATGATTTTCTTAAGAAAGCTGTTTTTCCTCTTTTTGGTTTTTATTAACAAAAATACATTTGTTTTTAGACCTTTGCATTTGTATCATTTTTAGAATGTGAACAGACCCTCAGTATTTCTCAATTTCTCATTTCTTTCACAACGTTTGTGTGTAATTTAGCGTATCATATCAAAGATCTCTTAAGATAACAGGAGCAAACTCTGATTTTCCTGAAGTGATTTGCCATTTGAGTCAGAAACTCCAAAGGTATTAAACATTAAATGCAGCGTATACTGTACATAAATAATACTAAAAAAAATCTTTGACATTTAATATCTCCCATACTACTCTTCCTAAAACAAAGTGACAACCGGCTTTTGTATTGTTAATTCTCAAGGTATCATTTGCAATATATATATATTGGTGGAGCTTACTAGCCCGATGGAAATGCTTCTGACGTATTCATGATCAATGGGGTCTGGATAGACACAGAACAATTAATGAGGGCTCAAGAGCCAGAAGGAGAAGTATCAAAGGGTAGAGACAAAAACATTGTTATACAAACTAAGTAGATCATGATCAAAAATACTGCAGAAGAGCAAGCAGCAGATGAGTGGTAACAAGAAAAAAAAATGATTTGGGGAGCAGAAATGGCACATGCAGGCTGTTTCAGGGCCAGAGTAGGCACAGACAGGCTGCTTCAAAGGCAGAGGTTGCACAGGCAGGTTTCTTAAGGGCAGAGGTTGCACAGGCAGGCTGCTTTAGGTGCAGAAGTGACACAGGCAGACTGTTTCAGGGGCAGCGGTGGCACAGGCAGGCTGTTTTGGGGGCAGAGGCCTACCACGTCAATGTCTGGCTTGGTATATAAAAATTGGGGTTATGCTGCACTACCATCAATGTCTGGCTCAGTATATAGCAATGAGAGTTATGCTGTACCATATCTGTTCAGTAAATGTTATTTATTTAAACTTATTTAATTTATTTATGAGTTAATAATTTATTTTTCCAGATTTAATTTTTTTTCCAGTTGACATACAGATAAAAATTTGTGAAATAAATATTCTGTCCAACATTAATTTTTTGTGGGGGTGGGGTGCAACATACAGGATCCGCCCCGGGTGCCAAATACTGTAGGTACTTCCCTGATTGCACTACATCTTCATCTACTAGAATGCACAAAAACATCAATGTGATACAAAAATTTGGCTTTCACCAGCAAAAAAAAAAGATAGTCCTCTCGTCGTTTGGCAGATTTTTCTCACAATTCAGATAAAAGGCATTCCAGCAGGATGTCATTAAATCTAAGGAGGCCCAGTCTAAGAACTTTAAAAGGATTAAGTAAGGCAATCTTTGGAAAATACTAATTTAAACTCAAAAAACATGGAATTTTGATTTTAATGAGGTTATATGAATGTATGCCATAAATTACAAAGCAATTTTTTATGACAAACATGCAACAAAATTCAATTTAATACACAACATTGCTTAATGGGTTTATTTAATCATAAAGTGAAGTTAAAAATGCCACACTTGGCAGGATGTTGCAAAGTTTTCTAGTCTTAGAATTTTTTTGCAATGTTTACAAAGAAGGCTACGGCGCCCTACGTACAATGAACCATGCCATCTTCATGGTCACTAACTTAGCAGTATGGGAATCGTGTCACGCATCCCCGGATGGGATCTGGAGCACCTGAATCTCACCGCAAATGAGTATAAATTGTACTACACTGTACCACACAAATTTCCATGACAGAGTAATATCTTTTTTTTTTTTTTTAAAAGAATCAAAACCAGCATGCCCTAATATGTAATAAACATTTCATGCGAAGAAGTCAGGGAATGGTTTCAAGAAAGTATTGTGAAAACAACAAAGGCAAATTGAAGAACAATAGCAGTTAGAAATAAATATTAATTTTACAAAGTTGAGTTTGGGAATGGAAATTATGATGTCAAAGGAAAATATGAATACAAAACATTAAATTCTCTGATAAGAAGAAAATGGCTAATTGGGGTTCTTAGTCCACCTACTCTAGATACACAAAATATAGATTATCCACTGCTAACATGACTACCCATTTGGCACACTGGGCAAGTGCCCCATACGCCGCTCCATTGGCTGCATCAGGCAACCTCTGATCTTAGAGTGCCAGGGCCGCCTCGTCATCACCAATCCAGGACTGCTGTAAATGATTTGCTCCGACCACTGAAAAGTTCTCATGTGCCCAAAACAATATCTAGAAAAGGCTAATTCTTAATATATTATTTGTTGCATTCCTATCATGCAACCAGTAACCTTAGAACAGGGAAGTTCAACCTGCGGCCCTCCAGCTGCTGCAGGACTACATCTCCCATACTCTTCAGCCAGAAGAGTATGGGAGATGTAGTCCTGCAGCAGCTGGAGGCCTCAGGTTGGACACCCCTGCCTTAGAAGGTCCTACAATCTCCTCAATATATTCAATCGATATTTAAGTACAACGTGCGTGCACAATAATTGATACATGTACTCCAAGTAGAGGCCCGCTACTTTCTGGGTCGCGGGAGCGGCATTGAGGTACGTCACACTCCCGCCCACTTTCCCACCTATCACTTTCAATTTTTCATGCAACATCAGTTAATCAGTTATTTATATAGCGCCATCAATTTACGCAGCACTTAATACAATACATATATTCTAGGGGTATGACAAGACAAGAATTGACAGACTAAGACAAACCGATACATCAGGTGGAGAGGCTCGGCTAGCAAGCTTACAATCTTGAGGGAATGAGGTGACAAACATAAGGCTTAGAGAAAGGGTGAGAGGTAGTGTGGTGGTTGAATCAGGGTGAATGCTGAAGCTTTGGTGGAAGTAGATTCCAGAGATATGGGGCAGCCCGAGTGAAATCTTGTAGACGGGAAAAGGAAGAGGTGATAAGTGAGGAGGAGAGGCTTAGCCCATGGGAAGAATGTAAGGGTCGTGTAGGAGAGTATTTGCTTATGAGGGTAGAAATGTATGGAGGAGCAGTGTTATGGGGACCGGCAGTGTTATGGGGGGAGTGTTATGGAGGGCCTTATTTGTTAGTACCAGGATTTTAAATGTAATGTAATAGGGAGCCAGTGGAGGGTTTCGCAGAGTGGGGAAGCAGAAGAGGAGCGGCGTGCAAGGAAGATAAGCCTAGCAGCCGCATTTAGGACAGACTGCAGAGGAGAGAGTCAAGACAGTGGAATGCCAACCAGAAGAGTGTTGCAGTAGTCAAGACGGGAAATGATAAGTGAATGAACCAGAGTTTTTGTGGATTCTTGGGTGAGGAATGGGCTGATGTTTTTTAGGTGCAAGCAGCAGGATCTGGCAAGGGACTGAATGTGAGGGATTGGGCCTTGTTAGTAGGAGAGATAGTAGTGTTGTTAATGGTGGAGAATTCAGGTAGCGGAGTGGAGATGGAAGTTCAGTTTTAGAAAGATTAAGTTTCAGGTAGCGTTGTGACATCCATGAAGAAATAGCAGACAAGCAATTGGTAATACAGGACATGAGATATGGAGAGAGATCAGAAGAAGACAGGTAGATTTGGATATCATCTGCATATAGATGATCCTGGAGGCCAAATGAGTTGATTAGTTTGTCGAGAGATGAAGTATAAAGAGAGAACAGCAGAGGGCCAAAGACTGAACTGTAGCAAGAAATAGTTTGACCCCACTTGCTTATGAATTTAGGTCTTCTGATTTTTAAGCAGCATGTATTTAAAAAATCTAAAGCTATAAGTACATGTACGGATTTTAAGGTCCTTGATGGGCGGCAAATATCGGGTATCATAACTCTGCTTATGTGGCATGGGAAATATGAAAAGGATATTTTTCCATTGTTGTGTTGCCATTGGGTTTCTCACTAACTCATTTCTTTCCACGTGTAATATAAAGAGGCTGCAGGAGATCCTGTATGTGTAAATATTTCCATAATTATTCACTTTAATTTGATACAGGACATTTTTGGAAAAGGAAACTTTCATGTGTTAGACCAAGATCAAAAATGTTTCCAAATATATGGGGAAATGTAAAGGATGGTTTAAATTTAATAGCAATCGTGTATGTGTTGTAAATCCTTTTGCGTAAGCTACTTTAAGGGTCTCTATTTAACTTCATATAGTAAAAGAGATTAGTCATATTACAGACACATTGCTTAAACCCGCAGGGCACACACATTCTCAGATGTAGGCAATAGCTAATAATAAAGTAATAATATTAACAAAAAAACTAAAAAATGAATAAACTATATGTGGGCAACGGGCTGTAGCAGATTATCAATCAAGCCAGACCCCATACTCTAAAATTATACATTAAAACACAGACTTTTAACACCAACACAATTTATGCCTACAAGCATGGAAACATATATATCCAAACAGCAAAATTTGCACCAAACATCTTTAAATGGCCAACACAACCTGTTGCCATCATGTTCAGAGACATACAGTACTGTGCAAATGTTTTAGGCAGGTGTGAAAAAGTTCTGTAAATTAAAATGCTTTCAAAAATAGGCATGTTAATAGGTCAATGGACGGAAGAAAAAGGGTCAAAATTAGTTTAGCATTACAGGGTTAAGGATAGTAGTGGACTGGCCAAATGATCTTAATTCAATGAAAACTTTAGAGAGTCTCAGACACTGTGAGAAATGCCAGGCTGAGGCTCACCAAGACTCACACAGAAGACTCTCACTCTGTAAAATGCTCAGATGCAGCACAGCAGTGACATATAAAACAGTCACAGTGAAATGAACGGATCCCCTGGCTGCTCTGCTCCTATATAGGCTCTCTTCATTACTAGTCTGCTTTTTTTCTTTGAAAGTCTCTCAGCATTATGTGACAGGAGTGAGCTGATTGAAAGAACGAAGATCCACTCACTCAATGTCCCTCCTCTTAGTGCAGGCAAAATGGCAAGAATCTCCTCTTCTTAGTGTAGTTACAATGGCGGCCTCAGCAACGGAACAAATTAAAACTACATTGTGTCTTTGTTGCAGTGCTCAGTCTTACCATGATGTATGACTTTTGACATTAAACCGTCTTCAGCAACTTCACTTGAAAACTTGTTTGTGAGTTTAGCGGTTCTTCACCCAGTTTTGTTTCTCCCACATAGCTGTTTCTGTTTCAGTTAGTTATTGTGTTTCAACCTACATTGATGATCATTAGCACCTGTTTGGTAAAGTTGTTTAATCATACACATAACTATATGCCTATAAAATCCCAGACTGTGCAAGTGTACCTAGAAGAATTAATAATGTTTTGAAGGCAAACCGTGGTGATTTAATTTAGATTTTTCTTCTGTTCATTCACTTTGCATTTTGAACTGGCTAATTGCGGCATATAAGAAACCTGCGTTCTAATTCAGTGAAACCTGGATAACTGGAATAAGCAGTCCATTCTATTTTAATTGGCGGTATTTGACTTCATCTGCTTCATTAAATCAGACTCGTTATGTCTTGTTTTGCTGTCGTGTATTTTGTCTAAATTACGACATTCATCAAAAAGGTGTTTTTATTTTGTATTGTTTTATTGTGTATTGTTAGAAATTCTTACTGTTACACGCTTTACTAAGTCATTTTATAGCTGACTTATATCTTCACTTGTTTTTTGGGTTTTTTTTGCTTTTCTTCAAAAGCAGCATTTTATAATTCCAATTTAGTGGAAAACCACCTTGTAATGAAGTGGCTCATTCCAAATAAATAAGGATTATGAAAACCCACATATAGTTTGAAAAAAGGTGTTAATATGTAGTTTGTGTATTTGGAATCCGTGCTTGTTTTGTTTTTAATCTCTTAAGCGCTGAAGATGGAGCCTTGGTTTATTATGCTTGGAATGTCTCCCAGTGATGTCATCGCAGGTATTCTTACATCAACTCCTAATGCTGATTGTTGCAATTATGTCATTTGGAAAACCCGTGGCTACTGAAGCTAAGTCGTACCATCTGCTGTCACAATGTATATAAAAATGTTTTAAGACTTTCATTCAAGTCATCTATAAAACAGCATGGTTCAAGGTGGCAGCTTCTATAGTAGCGCTGTAAAGAAATATTACTTTTTTAAGTTTATTGCTCATTAATATATTTTATGCTTGTGACAAGTTTAAAATTGGGACCTGGGGAATAAAACACAAACTGTAATGTTATTTCAATGCAACTCTAAAATCTATATAAATGGCACTGGGATAGAAATATCAAAATTAGGTCATAATAGGTATGTCTGGCTCATGCCGACAGATTTTTTGTTACACACCCTCATATGACAAACAAAATTTTTGTCTATTTGATGCCTAGCTTCATTTTCAAGTACTTATCTTAAGGAGAAGCTGTAGCTCCCAACCTCCTCTCTGGTTTCATCCACTAACGATCAATGGGATCAATTTCGGCACATGGGGGACTTGTTAGACCTCCTTCTAGACCATCCACTGAGCCATCGCTGGAGCCGACTGGCGGTAATTTTATCACCTACCAGGAGATGTGTTTGCTGGAAACGCATCCTCGGCACGGCAAATAGCTTGGGGAGGCAAGGTTGGTGAAAAAAAGTGCGTATGGGGAGATTCTGCCCCCTTGCATTTGCACCGGAGACCACACATAAATCTATAAAAAAATAAATAATAATAATAAATATAATTATAAAAATGAAGGGACATCTCAGCTATCATATATATTAAAATAAATGAGGTTAGTGGAGTGTCCCTGTAAAGGAAATGTAATAAAATTGAGAGTTTATTTAAGCTGAATTTAAAAAAAAACAAATTTGAAATGCGGAACTTTTTAATATTAATGAGGTTTTTATACATTACATTCTCTAATTTCCACCACGATCGCGCTGTGTGCTCCTTACAGGAGATACTCTTTATGGTTAGCCCTTCATAATCCATATTTATGTCCCCAATCACCCACAACTCACTGTTTATTGAATTAAAACTATTTTATTTCTCTGGTTAATACACTTTCTAAGTGGTTAATGTGGCTCTTTGCTTACCAGGTGAGCAAACAGACTATGGCCGACCGCTTTAAATTGTGTAATATTTTTATTTTACAGATTCTGTACTATGATGGAGTAGTCAGTCTTTATTCTTGAGATCCTTATCCTGGATACATTACAAGTGGAAACACAGGTAGTCTGTGCTATTTCTGAGTAATACATAATCCAGATGTTCTCGAATTGTCAGACGCAACTGCTTGAATATACAGTAGAATAGGCATGCAAGGAAAAGAAAAATGATGGAAACAGGAAAATAAGAACTCAAATTGTGTTTAATGCAACATTTCGCCTACATTGTGATGTGACAAATATTTAAATATATATATATAAAGTCATAATTAAATCTATGGCTAAATTGCTTTCATATAATTTACTTACCTGTATTATGACATCAGGTAATGCATGTGTAATATGTTATATCCTTACTAGAAAATTTAATGTAATAATATACTCACGAAAATGTCACCAATTACTTAGTTTAAAATATTTTAACTCTTTCCATCTTTTGTGAAGCTATAGCGTTAATTGTAGTAGGACTTGCTCATAAAAACGTTTTTGTGTGTATATATATATATATATATATATATATATATATATATATATATATATATATATATAGACTTTTTTGGTGACAGTGGGAGATTATTTTTACATACATTTTTAAATAAAAACATAACTAACCTTTATTAAACAAATGCCCTAAAAAACATAAAAAATGTCTGGAGGCACACAAGTACAATAATAGGGGGTGTTTATATAATGCCATATATGCAATTTGGATCAAAACTCCAATATATAGCAGCTCCAAATTTTAAAATCATGGCAAGCAAAACTACCAGATAAATGGCCAGGTTGACATCTTTGCCTTTGATTATGTCCCTGTAGATATAGGGGTACCATGCGAGCCGGGGTGAATTGAAGAGGGATATAGGAAGAGGTACTTGAGAAAGGAACAGGACTGGAGACCATTCAGATTGGGGGTGAGATTAGATGGATCTGGTGGCTGAACGGGATTCGTTTGGGTAAAGATAGAATTTGTTTTACTTAGAAAATGAAGAGTGGAGCAGCTTCCCAGCAGAAGTGGTGGAGGCTAATACACTGAGGGTATTTAAACATGCATGGGATAGGTATATGGCTTCTGGGTCTAGTTGGACCAAATGGGTCTGCTCTGACATCAAGTTCTATGTTTCTGTGAATCGATGCTCTACTACTGTAAGAATCCTCTATGTCTCTGGACCAGTTTAATACTTTCTGGCTCCAGTGGACAGAAGAGGGCACAAAGAAATAGTATATCAGCCAGACCAGGAGACAGAAAAATAAGATTAATACGTTCCTTTTAATTGTCAAAAAATAAGAACCGATGCACGTTTTACTGGCACATATGGCATCTTCGAAAGAGATGCAGCACAAACAGCTACATACATACACTTTTTATATATATTTTATTGGATTTTTAAATAAGCACAAGAAACACCCATTTGGTGTTTCTTCTTTTTAGATAGCAAATACAATGTTAATTACGTTCCATCCATTATATGCTACTTATGGAAATGAAAAGCTAATTAATCATGTTTTTCCAATAACAACATTTAACTAAATTCTAACATAAAACAGAAGCTCTGTGTATGGGTTCTGTCCCTTAGAGAGCGAAAATAATTGAGTATTCCACAATTAAGACTATGGTTGAATTAGAAATACCTATTACCTACAAATCAGGGCTGCGTCTCAAAATAAAAAATTCCATATGTCGGAGACCAAACAGATCATTTTTCCAATGAAACAAAGTTCGGATTATGTCCTTTACTAATTTGGAAAATACGACATGCAAACTTCAGAGTCGATGCAGTATCTGTATATAAAGAGTCTGCTTTCTTGTACATTAATATTACTTAAGAAACAGGGAAATCTTCCATCATCTGCTACGAGTATACAAACAAAACATGTCTTTTAAAGTACATTTTAATGAGGAATGACATATCGTATAGGAAGGTGGGAAGTGGGACCCCCTTTACTTTACTAGGGTAAAACTCTACTCGGAAAACAGAGAGGAGCTGTCTATGGCCGGTGCATTGGATCATTCAGTCTTGGTCTAGCATTGATTATTCATGGGTCTAACCAATTATTTAAGGCAAAGTTTCTTACTTAATGCTGACGCTGAAGGACGGAGCTCCGTGCCGCTGATCTTATAAAGGTTTTACCAGCAAAGTTACACAAAAATAACCATAACCATAGGCATGAGCTAATTATGAAAAAATATAGTTTGATATGTAAGCCCATCAAAACCTCCTCCTTCCTATAGGACATTATAGGAACAAAGCCAAGCAGGTTTTACCGGGGATGGCAGCAAGGAATCCATACACTCTATGTGCCTGTCCTTAGCTCCTGTTATAGATTTGTACCCCTGTCACACTAGCGCATGGGAGCATCATATAGCCTCATTACAGGAAATGTCTAAAAAAGTATTGAACTGAAAATCAATGTTTCAAGGTTACAATAGGAGAAGTTTAAACATATAAATGTTATGAGCCTTCCTTGGAACTGGGGTAGGCTACCCGGAGCATTAAGGTTAGCTGAGCATAGGGGCAGAGTATGGTTTTGGGGTTTCGATATTTTTTATCATCTCTACACTTTCTGCATTGGCTGAATCTGCTACTATCATCAATAGCTTTCTCTAAAAGCAAGGATTTTACCCAGCAAAAATAAGCAGAACACTCAGTTCTCACAACTTTCACTTGTATTAAGTATAAATATATGAAATCAAATTATATTAAAATATTACTGACCATTTTAGGGCAATCAGTTTTCCCATGTATTCAATATGTTGTTCATGAAGCTGTCTTTACTAAAATATTTTTTCATATAGTCAAATGCTGAAAAGTAAGTTAAAAGGGTATGCAAGTTTAACAGCTGCAGTTTAATGTTGATAAATGTAAAATGATGCACTTGGGATGTAAAAATCCAAAAGAGAACACTAGGGGGTATTGTGCTCTCAGCGACGCTAGAAGAGAGGGGCTTGGGACTAATTACTGCTGAGGACTTAAGCAGGTAATGCAACAAAATGTCAGAAATAGCAAGCAGGGGAGATTCAGAAGACTCAAATGGAGAAGAGATATGTTGAAATAAAGGGGTTTTAAAAAGTATAGGAGAGAAGTTTATTTCAGAGGAGGAGAAATGTTAGGGGGTCACAGCCTGCAACCAGAGGGTCAGAGGCATAAATGTAGTGTAAGGAAGTTATTTTAGAGAGTGGTATATAGGTGGAAAATTCTCCCAGCGGTGGTACAGGTTAATACTATGAGAGAAATTAAACATATATGGGATAGGCATACACTCTTAATGCTGTCAAGTCTTATGTCTCTATACTAATGAAAATGCATTCCTTAATATTATTTATTTTATTATATATATATATATATATGCTCTGATCAGTACTGGTCAAGACAGCAGCTGAATTTTATATACACTTTGCCTAGATATTGTGACTATTGCAATGTATATTTGTTAGAAGGCAATTGTATAAGGCATCCAAAAAAACTAAGGCACAGAGATGGAATGCTTTGAAAATCATTTTTTCAGAGATAAAGGGATTAAGATAAAACATGTTTTATCTAACTTTAAAGACAATACTTCTTTTTTTTCATCGCTACAAAGCTTCCCTTTTACCTAATAAGATCATAACATAGTCTAAAGGCAAATTGGCTGAAGATAACATTGTTTTGGTATGATTTTAATTAGTCAACTCTTACAGCTATACCTACAGAAAGAAAAAATAATACTGAAATAAAATAATATAATAATGTATTGACAATAGAGAATCATGCTACTTTGTTCACCCATTGGCGTAGGACATCACACTTGGTTTGTGCGCATGCACAATTGCCAACAGAAACAGAGAAACAGAAGGGCTGGTGAGGCTAGTGGTTGCCGAAACATGGTAGTTGGGACTGTCCAGACAAATTCAGTACTGGATTATGACATCATACCCCAGCTCAGTATGTCCTTCGAGCCCACACAGATCAAATGGATTTTATTATACCGAGGTCTGCTCTGGCTGAGGCAGAGATCCCGAACTACTAGATTACCTACTACTAGATTACATAGCGAAAGCCACTTTGTCAGCAGAAATGAGGACAAGCTGTCAAGGGCAAAAAAAGCCAAGAAGTAGTGTGTTGGGGGGGTAGCTGCAAGGGGGGGGTTAAGGGAGTAGGGTCATGACAAATATAATTGATTTTGGCACAATATACTAACACTAAATATACATGAGATCTAAATTAGTACCTGTCATTGTAAGTTGCTTTTTACGGAAACCTTGATCCATTTTGCTTCATTCCAGAAACTTGATCCGCGTGTGGTGTGGGTTCACCTATTACTCGTGTACTGACAGCTGGTGTGTATTTGGAGTTCACCTACCACTTACGTTCATAACTTGTATTATGTTTGACTTATGTAATGATATGTGGAGACATACAAAATAATATGTCTTTTATACAATCTTAGGGCATTTTTCTACATGATAACTATTCCGCTATATTTTGTCTCAAGGCCAACCATTTTATATTAATCTCCAAAAATTGCAGTAATTTACACATCTGAAAAAAAAACCAAAGCCGCTAAGTATGCCATAATATTGTATCAATATAATATTATAATATAATGTAGGCCCAAGGTTTTAGAACGTGCTTCTAAACAAATTATAAATAATTATTAGCTTGCATGGTAGTTTATTTTAAGATATTCATATATATATATATAAATATATATATACATATTTATATTCTTTATATATAAATATATATTTATTTATATACACTCACTGGCCACTGGAACAGGTCAGCTAAGAACATTAAACTGAGGCTACAAATCGCACAGAATCACCAAGATTGGACAATGGAAGACTGGAAGAACGTTGGCTGGTCTGATGAGTGTCGATTCCAGCTGCGACATTCAGAGGGTAGGGTGAGACTTTGGCGTAAACAACATGAAAACATGGATCCATCGTCCCTTGTATCAGCGGTTCAGGCTGATGATGGTGTAATGGTGCATCATCTCCAACTGGTTTCTTGAACATGACAATGAGTTCATCGTACTCCAATGGCCTCCAGTCACCAGATCTCAATTCAATAGTCCTTTGGGACATGGTGGAACGGGAGATTCGCATCATGGATCCGCAGACCACAAATCTGCAGCAACTGCGTGATGCCATCAAGCCCCTATGGACCAAAATCTCTGAGAAATGTTTCCAGCACCTTGTAGAAAGTATGCCACGAAGAATGAAGGCAGTACTGAAGGCAAAAGGGGGTCCAACCAGGTACTGGCAAGGTGTGCCTAATAAAGTGGGCAGTGAGTGTATATATATATATATATATATATATATAAATAAGTATCATCCTTTGTTGTGTGCAAGTCTACTTGCTTTCTTTACAATTACAGGGACAGTAATATGTCAGAAAAAACGCTGTTGATGAAATGTCACTCTATTATTGCAAGAGAAGCGAGTACATTTGGTTTAAAAGACATACTTTTTGAATCTTGCACTAGACACCCACTATCGCTTACATTACTAATTTTATTAACTGTATCCTATTAAGGTCTTAAGATTTTTTTTGTACCAGCAATTTTCCCACTTTTCCTATGACGATCCGAAGAAGATTGCGCTGCAGCCCTACTGTCAGCCCAAACAGGAAGTTGTAGCGCACTTCCTGGATTCTACCCGCATTGAATGCTGTTTTCACATTATCTTAAGTCTAGGCACCTGATTAAAACACGAAGAGGCAGCAAAATGGCAGTTCTCACAGAGAAAATTTAAATGGTTTTAAGAAAAAGACAAAACTTGATAGATGTGTTGTATATGAGATTAAGAACGAGGATTGTTCTGACAAAAAATAAATAAATATTATATTTGTAAAATTTCCTTACAAGGTATTTTTGTCTGACTTAAGTATAAAGGGCAGCTCCCACCAAAGTATTATTCCTAGCACCAGATTAAAAATACATTTTCAAGAACATTGTGCTACTTTTTTTTTTTTTTTAAACCGGAAAAGAAGCACCCAGCTGGATCACAAAGTGCACATTATGTGACTCACTGATTGAGTGCAAGCTGCCCCAACGCCCTTGCATGGGGTAAGATGAGGGAAAAGCATATAAAGCTGCACTGTAGATGGGAGAGGGGGGCGGGAGGCGGGGAGAGGGAAAGAGAAGGAGAGGCGAGAGAGAGTGAGTATGGATATGCATGTATAAGTGTATGGTGTTAGAGTGATTGAATGTGAGTGTGAAATGTTAGTGTGTGTGTGCCAATGGTGTTACTTAGCCTTGGCTCCCTGACTCCTTATCATACTGCCTATGACAAACAATGGAATGGCTCCTTTTTCCATGGAACTCCCTTTTTAAACTTTTTTTTTATTCCCAAATCTTGGCCTATACAAAAAGTATGAGCCTAAACTTGTGACCTGGTACCATTCTTTTAAAAGAACCCCCCCCCACACACGCCACTCCCGCAGTAAATATACAGAAAACCGAAAATCCTCTGCTCTACGCGTGACGTAAGATAAACATCCACATTGCATACATTCCAAAGTCTACTGTAACTAAATTTAATTTATTTTGGATAGTAAATATTTTATTCTTTGGCATTAGTCTTTGAGATCAAGTAGTTTACACCATAAAGACGGGAATTAGACGTGTAAAATATAGGCAAAACAAATATGTGAATGAATGCAAATATATAATAATTTACTGAATAAAAATAAATCATTCACCTTTGTTCTCTTTTAGAATAATGTGCAGGACATCAAATTACTATACTTAATAATACAGAACTGAAATCCTACCTTCTGAGTTCAAAAGGTCCAATTTTTACTATTGCGTCCTGCCCTTGTGTTTATTAACGAGAAAATTAGTAAAAGTAAAATATAAATTTAAAGCTCTCGCCACATTGCTTTCAGTAGTTGACATATTGTTTTTGTAATATTTACAGCAAAAAGATAATTTCTTTAATATCATCATTTTAATAGCAACCATAGACTCAGAGGAGGGCTTGCACCTTCTGGCCCTGGGGGCAGGTAAAGTTGAGTGCTCCCCCAATAACTACCATAAGCATCACATTTGCACACTCACTCTAACACAGACATTTACACATGTACTGTACATACACACACTAACACATTTGCACTCTAACACACGCATTTACACATATACTGTACACACACACTAACACATTTGCACATACCTACTCACACTAAAACATCCAATCACACCTTACACTTCATCAAACTTCCACATCATTACGCCTTTACACCATCATAGCTCCCGTATCTTGTCAGGAGCCTCTTTGTTTACAGATGCTGGCCACTCTATTACTGCAGGGCCACAAAACTTTGTGCTACATGAACCCAAAAGTGGGTTTGCCCCGTTTGAAGAAATTTGGACCATTCCGCCCTTGCTTAGATGCTAAGAGCTTGTTTGCCGTTAAAAGTAATTAACTCACTTTAAGGTGAGCCTCTTAAAGCCAGGCTCACAGAAGTAGAGTGTGTATCTCAATTAAGATATATCCACACTTGACATCTGTGAGCCTGGGTTTAAGAGGCTCACCTAAAAGCGAGTTAATTACTTTTAAGGGCAAATATCTAGGGCACTTTAATGTGCCTGTTTCTTTTTATATTCCTTCCGAGTGATATATGACCGAAAAATAGCTTGTAGAATCTCACTGTGATTCATGCAAAAAAATGAGATAAGTTGAAATATTTGTATTTCTTGCGCACCCTCACTACTTTAACACTTAATTTACACTTGAGTGTTTTTTGTAGCACATATATATTTATATATATAAATATATATGTGCTACATATATATATATTTACTTATCTCATTTATCAAACTGTTTACTAGCCGATCATACATTTCTTTGTAAGTATGCTCTGGGCAGAAGACCCTTAAGTGTCAGCTTCATCATGAACCGTTGGGTAAGATGTACTAAGGGGACAAGTACAGCCTCTGTTCTAGTTGCCCCATAGTTATAACTTTGTTTTTCATACATGACGCAGTGGAAATGCTGACCACTGCACAAAAAACCTGCCGTCGTGAGGGTTAAAGGCCTGGATCACACACTCTCATTTGCAACTACTTTCCATGTGTATCTGCTTTATTGTGAAGTTTGCGTTCAGTTGTTTCCAATTTGTTTTCAACACCGCCGAGTGCATTTCTTTAAATAGTAAGATCAATGTAAATTATACGTGAACTGAGTACATGCGCGAGCCCTAATGGCTAAAACAGAGGCGGTTTTCTAAACCTGTAGAATGTTTTCCGTGAGGCTTTATGTGGCGATATGGTTTCTTTTCATTAGTAATTGAGCTCACTGACACGCTGCCAGGCAATTAACTAGAACATTATTTCATTTTTGCAAATGTTAGCCAGGTTTAATTGAATCGGTCCTTAACATGGCATAAGGGAGATATCCAGGGGATGGGAGCCAGTGGAATCGTGGTCAAGCGGCTTAAGGTAGTCACAATAATTAAAATCATATTTTCCAATATGATCAAATCAGAAGAATTACACAAATCATTGTGACAAGCATTCTTAAAAATGTATTATGCAAATACACTATATATATATATATATATATATATAGTTAAATGCATATTTTATTCCTATTTATTTTTCAGTGGTTTTGTATTTTTATTCAGTAAGCAGAATGACGCAATCATGGAATTACGCATTAATGCAGGCCACAGGCAACTTCTTTAAAGCCAGTAAAACAGCTGAGGTAATTACAAAACATTACATACAACACAGCAACCAATTTACACTTGCTTTTGCTGTCAAGTTGCAAAATAAATCATTAAATTAAAATATTGTAACCACAGAAATTCAAACAAAATTATCCAACAGCTCCCCCTGTGGCAAGAAAAGGAAACTGCACCTTATGGTGAAAGAAATAGAAGCCTGATCATTTACGAGCTTAGGTAAATAAACGTTAAATGGTAAAAGAACAAGAAGTCATAACAAGTACAATTAGATCTTTACGCAAAAAACTAACTAACTAATAACTTAAGACATTTGATGTGAAAGAGATTATTCAATGGCCTGAGGTTTTGGTTTTAGAAGCTTTTGTAAATTCTGATACATTGTGTCAGTTACAGTAATCAATAAGAAAACTGTATATATTTTTCTAGATATTATCTCGTGATCAGATACCGTAATGACACAAAGTTCTCATGAACCTATGACAGGTTTACACGACTGGCGTTTGAAAGTTTGAACTTTAGCAACATAGTATTTGACGGCATATAAGAACCACTCAGCCCATCTAGTTTGCCCCCTTTCCTGCTCTAAACACTCAAACCTTAATCAGTCGTTGGTCTCGTCTTAGATTCAGGAGCCATACGCCTATCCCATGCCCCTCACTGTATTAGCCTCTACCACTTCTGCTGTTAGGCTGTTCCACTTATCTGCCACCCTCTCAGTAAAATTTCCTTACATTCCATTGAAGCCTCTGACCCTCTGGCTTTTAGACTGTGCCCTCTTGTGCTAACATGCCTTCTCTTTCAAAGGCACCTCTATATACTCAAGAGTGTTGAAGGCCATCGAAAAGAGCTGAAAAAGAAGGTGTTACAAAAAAAGGGGTTGAGATACAACATAACTCCAATTCACCAATTTCACCAATATTCCATGCACGCCTATGGCATTGAGGTCACGGAAAGATTGTGATGGTCTTCAGCTATTATCACCTGATGGGAACTAGGATCATTATCCTTGTAGGACCCTTGTTAAAGTTAGCCGAGTGGAGAAATATATGTTGCATACTTCGGGGCGGAAAAATTAACTGTTTTTATACTGACACCCCTGCAAACTATTTAAAAAATTAACCACATTGACAGTTTAACGACCATCTCTGTGGGTCTAAGAGATATGGATTTTAAAGAACCTGTGGACGCCATCAAGACTGGTAACACATTTTTATGGCTCTTAGCTCTAAACTCTAATAAAGCGCCTTAAGACTGTAAAAAAAAGTAGATTTTTAAAATTGTTTAATAAATAAAAAACAGAAATAGAATTTAACAAGCAGTAAAAGTGCGTGTGACGTTTCTCCAGGTGTTCCTTAAACATCTTCCCAGTGGGTTCATTACATGTAGACCCAGCTGGGGAGGGCAGGTGGCTACAGAAGGTCCAGTGCCTACAGCCATATTCAATTTATATCCAGACTTGTCTGTTTTCTTTCACCATCAATTAAAAAACGCTACAAAATAATGAGTTCAAACAAGGAAAGGCACTGCTCAACTCTTGAATAATTCTACTAGGTTGAACTTTTAGGATATGCCTGATTGAACACAGGTGGGTCATTTTAATTTATCCACTTGAGTTTAAACAGGCATATCAATAAAATCTAGTCCGATAGGGTCCATTGATGGCTTCACTTCCTGAACATCTGTGTTGAGGCTTAGGTCCCTCCACTTAGTCTAAGCATTCGAGGGTTATGGAAAGACCATTTTGTTACCATACAAATCTATACACTGTATCTCAAGTTTGTACGGTTGGCTTCATATTCCAAACATTTCTATCTTTTTATACGTGTTTCCATAACAATGTCACAATAAGAACACAAAAATAGTGAGATATTCAAATAAAATAAAAAAAATTGATACATTTTGTAAAAAAAAATGTAAAAAGTTAATTTTTGTTAAAATTAATTTTAAACAAAACTTGATGGATGGAAACTATCACTAAGTACAAAGCCAACATTTTTATGAAAGATAAGTTAATTCTTACATTCTTCTTATATCCGATTTTTTTTTACATCATAATGAAACACCCTTATTAATGTGTTTTCTTTTTTATAAAATGGGTAAATAGAATTATCTTATAAAAAATGGTAAATACCATCAATAATGTTTATTTTTTTTTAAATGTTTAATGTTATTTCATGTTGTTTCATTAATTAAATGACATTTGTGTCAAGGCGACAGTCCCTTATTAAATGTTAAAATATAAGAGGCAGGACTGGACAAATGTATATAAATATGGCATTTTCTTCACAGGGCACCAGCAGATTCTATTACAAAAACTAAATTAAGAATGGTGTTAAAATTGACAAAAATATTTAAACGTGAAAGATACGATGGTACAGAAGGAGAAGAGGGCCCTACTCTTGTGAGTTTACTCTTCCTTGTCTATTAGGATTCTAGTTCCAAAAAATATTTTAAAAAAGCCCCCCCCAAAAAAAATATTTTTATGAGCAAGTCCTAAAATTAGCACTTTATCTTCCAACAATGCTTGCATGGAAAGAGTTAAAATACTGGCATGTTAAATGCCCATGGGGTGTCTACCTTTAGAAAATGTATGATTTCATGGGGTAAACGTAATTGGCCGGGTTCAACAATGTCCCAATTAATAGACGGGGAAGGATGACCACATGTCTAATTTCCAATTTGAAAAATGCACATGTCCCAAATGTGTCCTTTTAGCCTCCAAACAACCTGACAAACCCATGTGGGGTATCACTCGGGAGATGTTGCTGAATACATATTGGGGTGTTGCGTGACAGTGGCATATACCAGGAGCTGTAAATTCATACCTGAAGTAAAATGTGTGTGAAAAAAATGCAAAAAAATGACTACCACAAAGTCGGTGGTAGAATTAGTGCATAGAAAGAGTTAAAATACTAGCATTTGAAATACCCTGGGGTGTCTAGTCCTCAAAAATATATGGTTTGATGAGGTAAATTCCATTGGCCAGGTTCAAAGAAACCCTAAATAGCACATGGGGGAAGAATTACCAGATTTGGAAAAAATGGTTTTGAAGTAATTTTTCCCCCTTAACGTGCACAAAAAAGCAAAAAAACATAAAAACATTGGGTATTTCTAAACTCAGGACGCATAGTAGATCCTATTTAGTAGGTTTTTTCATTAGCTTTTATAGAAGAGTAAAAGCTTTTTCAAGTAAAAATCAGAAAAAGTCCTTTTCCCCTCAATTTCTCACCACCTTTTATACTTTTCTTTATAGTAAATGATATGATACAATCAAAACAATGATATCTAAAGAAAGTCCTTCTTCTCCTGAAAAAACCTATATATAACTTGTGTGAGTTCAGTAAACGAGAAAGAAGAAAATCACAGCTAAACACGAGCAGCGCAGAAATGTTAAAACAGCCATCGTCACGAAGGGTACAAAAAATAAAATCAGCCATTGTCACGAAGGGGTTAATGGCATCAGCGCGACTGACGGCCGCATTTGCACGGTACGCCAGATGGTTAGTCCAGGCCTGATCCAGGTAGCTACCTAAAAAAAGCTGGTTGGGGGCACCATCTCCATGCATGTAGGATAGACTTGCATACTTAGCGTAGGGCACTAGAGAACCTGGATCCAGTCTGTACAAACTGATCCATACAAAAGGCTAAATACCCCAGAACAACAGCGCCAATGATACTAAGCCAGTCTTTAGAGGATTTGGACCATAGGTGTTGTAGTGAAACAGAAAGCCTCCTGTTGGTTCTCCCTGTTGTATGTCTTTCATTATGAACTTTGTGAGATTTATAACTTTTCAGTACTTTTTTTTTTCATCTGTCACAGAAGACATGGAAGAATCTACAGTTTTCCACTCCAGGTACATTCTGTAATTGGAAACCTATACCAGAGTTAACTCCTTCTTTTTAAACCAACATCCCGTCAGTAATTTTTTTTTTTTCAGAACTCTCTGTTCTCTTCCTAGCAGTAAATTGGGTTAAGAAAAAAGGGTGGGGGGGGGGAATCATTTCACATGATGAAGTGACAGAAGCATACCGCGTATCGCTAGGGTTGCCAGAGACCAACATGAAACGTTTTAAATGTTTCAAGCTGTGTAACCATACTTTTTGTTCAAACAGGCCTTACGGCTCATTACGAAGAGTCAAAGCTCTAGTTAAAAGACAAAAGTTACAGTTTTTATAAAAATCATTATAGAAAGTATGGGAGGGGAAATAAAAAAAAAGGTGAAGTGTATTGCGCAAAGATATTGAGAGTTCAACCACCCTTTCGGTACCAGAGCTGTTAAAATTGGATGTCACTTTATTACTTTACTGAGAGAGTGCTAGATAAGTGGAGCGGCCTCCCAGGAGAAGTAGTAGCAGTTAATACAGTAAGGTAATTCAAGCATGCATATGAATTGAATGGCACCACATAAAAGATGATGCTAATAATAATAATGTTATTATTATTGAGGTTAACTTTAAAACTAAATGTCTCCAACACTATTACACAGATTGCCAAACACAAAGCATTAGTTACAAGTAGTTTTCGTGAATTAAATTTAATTATGCTAAAATTTTTGCCAGTTTCTCCACTTTTTTGCTGTAGATCTCAACCATATATATAGTCACTATTACACTGTATACGCTTTCAATATATAAATTGACTTAGAAAGAGAAAAAAAACCCAGAATAATAGAAAAGTGCACGTTGTCAAGGAATATTTCCCAGCTGTGTCATTAGGATGGTTTCTGATCCAACAAAAACCTGTTTCCTTCCTTCTGTGCTACACACGTTTTTTCCCCTGTGCTTGGCTCACCTTCCCACCCTTCATTATTAAGTCTTTTGAAGTTTTCCACCTTTCTCTCCGCTGGTAAGTGCTGCGCCCCTACCTTAAATAAAAAGGGGGATTTTTTTTTTCGACGTTAGAAAAACAGTCAAGAGGGTAGCGACCCGAAAAAAAAAAAGTTTTTGTACAAAATATTCAAATAACAGGAGGGTACAAATATTACTTGGAAATATTCCGCCTGCATTAGTTGTAGTGGAATGTACAAAGACCCGGGTCGGCCAATCCAAACACATGATCTCATTGGCTGCCAAGGTCGCCAAGCTGCAGGGGCCACACTTTGTAGGTCAAGCCTAGCAATTGCAACTGATTTTAATTGGAGGAATTAGTGTCAACGCGTATAAGGACCGCAAAGTTTTGGTATTGATAGATTACGCAGCTCCAGTAGAATTATAGATTTTTGCGCATCCCTAAGAACTGTTTATTGAAAACCAGTTGCCCCAGTGGCCCTCTTCAAAGCCTTCTCGTGGAGGCACTGTTGTGATTAGTTGCCCTAGTTAAGGCTTTGCAATACCTTTAAATAGATTATACCCTGGGCCGGACCTTAATTGATGGGGCAGCCCTGACACTTTAAGGCCAGCAGCCTTCTGATGATGTAAGTGCGGCTGGCGTGAGGATACGGATGGCCGCATGCTATGTGTTTTTATGCTCGTGTAGCATGTGGCTCGGCACATCCAGCCAAATAGCAGATCAAGTGAGTGTGTGGCGCTGTCGGCCAGCGGCCCACCGGCCACCCGCCATTTTCCCATTGATCCAGATGGCCAGTCGAGGCCTGAACCTACTTACCACTGTATGAAAGTTCTGTCCTACTTGAAACTCTTATTAATTTGTTTTGGTCTTTGTTACACATCTCTGTGTATAGAAACATAGAATTTGGGGGCAGATCAGACCCATTCGGCCATCTCACCTACTTATCCTGCTGTAAAGACTCAAACCTTAATCAGTCGTTGGTCCTGCTTTAGATTTAGGAGCCGTACGTCTATCCCATGCGTGTTTTAATTCTCTCACTGTATTGGATACATTATTACAGATCCTATTACAGATTTTATTAAAGACAGGAGGTGAATATTATGCAATATCTCCCTTTACTACCCCCAATAGCAGCAAAAGACATAAACAACATAGTAAACGAAGAGTTAATTATAGAACCCCCAAATTCTACCAATAGTATAACAGCAGAAGGTATATAAACATATCCCCTTATAATAAATGACATTGCATTTTTATGCAGTAAAATTGATTTATCCTCCTTGTGGTATTTTTATCATTTTAATTTATTACTTTTTGTTATTTGTTTGCTGGTTTTAATTTGCATTGTACTATTTTGTCTTCTGCGCAGTTATGTAATTCACTTTGTTTTGTTGGTGATACAGTACTTCGGGTAGGATCGGTTGCCGTTGGTTGCAGCGGATGCACCTTCTTTCCGGAGCATCGGCCATTGCTCCGAGTATCATTTGATGATGCGGGAAGCTGCAGCTTCTCAGGCTGAGGTTTACACAGCTGATTGTGAACTAGGGCAGCATTTCACAGCTCTGTCAGCGGTGTATCTGATTTTCGGTCAGGATTTGCTTTCTTGAAGGTTTTTTTTTTTTTAATATTGTTTTACTATTTTGTAATATTTACATTTTATAAATATTCAAGTTTAATTCATTATAGGTTATTTACTGATATTCAATTGAATTCTTTATTGCAATATAATTTATTCTAATTTGTTCTAATAGTTGAAATATTTTATCCATTGGGATTTTACCTCATAGTACATGGGCGCCCAACCTGCGGCCCTCCAGCTGCTGCAAGACTACATCTCACATCCCCCTCAGCCAGCCCCTTAGCTGAAAGAGCATTATGGGAGATGTAGTCCTGCAGCAGCTGGAGGGCTCCTAGATCCAACTATGAATTCATGGACGCTCATCCTATTTCCTCAGAGTTCATGATTATTTTTTTATTTACCTTCCGTCGTAAGCCTTTAAAGAGGCACCGGTATCTAAATCATTCGCCAAGACCTTACAGTCAGCCATGTCAGTCATAAAAGAGCCAGTTTCTATGACTTTAGGTAATTTTGATGTTCCCATTAAGCATTATTTATTTAGTTTTACTTCCTATACCCCAGTTACTACAAGCTCTGGGAATAATGTTACGGACAGGGTTAAGTCGGGCAAAGCCTGACAAAAGAGGCATCATTGTGACGATCCTGCAGTCCCTATAGAAGGAAGCATCATGCTAAAAAAAAAAAGAGATCCTCTCAGGACCAGGGAATTATTGAATCGCTCAAACCATTGAGCAATATATCTAGTGCTGTGTGTTCTCCCTGAACAATTCAGTCCACGAAACATTTTCCCAGTAGCATTGGGGAGTGTAAAGGGACTCTTTGGAAAACTTCAGACGAACAGCGATATTCAATTGGAGAGCAGAGGCTTCCCCCATGGTGTTCTGCCATGGACTCCATGCCTCTTCAATGTTTTGCATGTGGTAGACTTATAAACAGAGATACCGTGTTATCTCTTTTGCTGCTATCGGGAGCAGTAAATGAAGATAATGCGTAATAATCGCCTTCTGTCTTTAATTAAGTTCATTACTTTGCGTAACTACACTAGCAACATCACCAAATGATTGTGTGTTCTCAGTCTCGTTTGCTCATATACTGTTTGAAGTACATAGGACCAGAACGAACCACTGACCAAAGCCGACACACAAAATATCAAACAAAATGTCACACAAAATAAACACCAGACATACATCAAAATAAGAGTAGAAGAAACACATTGATGGGAATGTTTCTCTTGATAAGACATGGGCTGGCCACCACTTACGGAACATTTTGCTTGTTATTTTTATGTACCGACGACAGCCAATGTCAAGAATTATAGATGCATTGAAGCATTTTACTAAATTAGCGTCTTGGAAATAATTTGCCAAAAAGCTGACATACCTTTTTAAAAGGGAATATAAGGCCAGAAAATATTAAAAGGTACTCTTGGGTGAAAATTTAATTTAACAAATTAAAGGGATTAAAGGGTTGCCTTTGTTACTGAACTCCAGGCAATTAGAGAGGCATTGCGCAATAGGATTTGTTGCGCTTCATCGGACTTGACAGGCAGCATGAAAGCTGGATGGAGATCGTCGTTAATTCTAGAAAAATAGTCTGTCAACATTATGAATTTATTAATCAACCAAAATCCATCAAAAAGTCTGGTTAATGAAAGCGATGAAAATTAAAGTTGCAAATATGAAACGGAATCTTCTGTTGGGCAAGGAAGTGGTTATGTATGACATCATGGGGGTCCATATAATAGTTTAAGGCATAAATATTGGGCACTCCATCACACCATATGGTCCTATATTGGTACGCACTGAATTCTTGCTTTGTTTTGTGTACTTATTGGTCGTCATTATTCTAACAGCAACCCGGGAATCTGAATGTGTATGCCTTTTATGCCTTTTCTGTATATTTTTCCCCAATCATAACTCAGCGTTCTGGTTCCTTTGGTAAAATGCGTTTGAGACGGCTGAAAACTTGCGTTATGGATTGGCGATACGAAGCTGATGGGACGTTGGCTTGTAAATTTGTGGTGATGACAGGTTTTAGGGTCCTATGGTGGACTTTAGCCCATGTTGTGCGTGTAGTAGATAGCATGGTAAAGACATGGTAAGAAAAAACACTGTAAAATAAGCTAAAATCCTTTGTTTTTGGCACATCACTTTAATGATGGGACAAAACACTAGTATAAAAAAACAGTTATTTTTAAACCTTTGAAAATGCCTCTTGACACATATGAGATGCACTGCTTTATACGGCATGATTGTGTGCCTTTTCATTCATAGATCTGTTTTCAAATTAATTTTGACTTCTGGAAATTTTATATAACGGCACGATCATAGTTTTGAATGTTTTTCTCCCTTTTTATGCCCAGGAATCATCTCTAGAAATTACCCGGATGGCCTCTGAAAAAGAAGCTCCGACGTTAACGTCTGCCATACCGTTCAAATTGTTCTGTATCTTTTTAACACCTCGACATAAGGATGGAATCTGTCCAACTTCGCATCCTCCATATTTATTCTTATTGTATGGATCGTACATCTAGCCTTCTTTAACGCTACAGATTTCAAGATCCTGAACCACATCCATGACATAAAGCCCAGTTAAGCTTTCTGGTCAAAGCTACAGCACACATGCTAATTCAGCAGATGTAGACCAGTAATAACGTGTCTAGTGGAACCCTATTTCCTTAACCGAGCAAACAAGTTAATGGCCAAGTATGACCTCATAAAGCCAGATTTTAACCGTTCAACCCTCTGGCACTCAAGTAATTTTAAATATTTTGTCTTAGTCTAATTTTCCCACAAGATGACTATCACTATGAAAATAATTTCAAATTTATTTTTACTGATTCAGCACATGTGACATTTAGAGCTGGGCAAAACAATAGCCCCATATTTTTTGCAGTTCTAAAATTATACAGATTAATGACAGCTAAAGCACAGCACGGAAAGATCTTGTCTTCCTGTTTGCCCATTACAATTTACATGAGCTGCACACTGCTCGTTAATTCGATTTTGGAGAATTATCTCATACCCTTGGTCATTTCACCGGAGGCTTTTCCAGTTTTATTAGGTATCTCCTGGACATGGCAAAGTTTCACTACAAAAAGTAACTATGTACCACCACGTTGACTTGTATCTATGGCATCCAAGTCTTCCAGCCTCGATGGTAACTTCTCAATGACGAATTCTGAAAGCGGCCATTATTCCATATTATAATTCAAGTACTAAATGATTCTTTCATGTAAGGTTTTCATGATGCCCATAATGTCATATTTACTGCAAGGAACAGACCTTCATCTGATGGTTTAATGCACCCATAGAAACACGCACACACACACACACACTTAAATACAGATTTCATCAAACTCCTAGACGCAGCCATTTATTCCACACCTTACTCATCTTAACAGACCTCTCAAAGTGTTTCTACCTTCTTATGAGGCCAATGTTTACACCGCCACAATTCATTCTTACACATATGCAAATATCCTCACATTAAAACTATGAATGTCCTTTGCTACATGTTATTCCTTTGTCGATATTTTTTTTTTCCCCTCCAGTAAAAAGGTACAGATGCACAGTCCCTTCATTATACAAAAGGTTACATTGACTGTGTCTTGACATTCATTGTAGTTGACATTGCTACTGTAATGAATGATGTGAACCAGCGTTCTTGTGCACTGTGCAGTGTTTGAAAGACAAGCTTCCAGGTTCATAAACCCCTACCTTTTGTGGAAACTGCCTATATTTTAGACATCAGTTAAAAAAAAAAATTAAAAGCATCGGTATCGGTAAATCAATAATGGCTTCACTGTCCTACTTAACCCATATTGCAAGCGAGCATTGTCACGAAAGCTGAGTTATTGTGCTTTTTTTTGGTTCTTTTGGTGGCGTCATCATTTAAAGGGGTGAATTGCCTTTTCACACAGTCAAAGAAACATTATGCAGAGGCACAGGGAAGATAGTGCCTAAATATATCCAATTTAAAAATACACAAAACCATCAGTTAACAAAAAAACAAGTGGCAAATCAAAAACGTTATCAGTGTGAACATATCCAAATAACAGATGTGCATTCTTTCACATTATTATTTTTGCATACAGAAATATCTATTTGTTTTATTTCTCGAACAGAGCTACAGGGCCGGCATGGTGGCCCCCGCAGTGAGATCACCATTGGAACGGAACCACATCACTTGCGAAACAATTTATCTAAGCAGTAACAATAAGATAAATTTGCAGTTCGACCGAGTATAAAACGATTAAAGATCGCATATCAACTATAATGGCGTAAAATCCCCAAAATAGACATTAAGTAAAATTTCTTATTATGTCTGTTCTATATTAAAAAGAATATCTGAAAAATCTATGTATATATAAAATATCTCTTAATGGTCAAATAAAAATTGTGCAGAAAGTCCCAAGAGTCATATTTTGGTTTAGAGAAAAAAAAAAAAACGGAGCCAGTCACTCAGTATCTACAAAAAGTGAAAATATCCATCATTATTTTTATCAGATATGGGAACCCTTATTGGCTCTGGGACCAAAAGGCTTAACTCCATCCACTCCCTCTCCCCTATTTCTGTGCCTGCACTTTTCCTGCCCCCATAAGAAAAGGGGATGCCGAGTGTCGCGTGAGCGCACGTATTTAATACAATATAAAATCGGAACTACAGGGCCTGGTTTACCATGGTTTTTTTAGAGTAACATTGTAACAAAAATGGTCAGAGGAAAATGTGGTCTATATCCTACAGAAGTATTTCTGTTCTTCACCAGTATGCCTGGGCTTAGCATTAGGAAGGCTGGTTGCGCAGGCATTTGGATGAAAACCAAATTGGAATCCCAGTCTACTAGTTTAGGGTTAGGTGAGCAGAGTTAGCAGCAGATAAAAATAATCTCAAAGTGGGATTTCCTTCTCTTGTAATGGGTCCTCAAGCATTACCCCCACAACACATTTGTCAGCATGCTTTGGTGTGTGTCATGCTTCACTCACCTTGCTGTTATTGTTCGGCTTGTGCAGTGGCTGCAGTGAGTGGGTAACCAGGTGCTTTGGCAAGGTATTTACCTGTAACAACCATTTCCCAAAGGTTGGGTCTCAGGGTACAGACGGACTAATGGAAAAGCCAACTTTTAGAGTGGATTACTAGGTAAGCGACACAGGGCTGGAGATTAAGCGGTATCTGGCACTCACTATCCTCTATTCACCAGTAATACCTAATGCCTGATTGTGTTAAAGGCAGAGCACAAACCTAAACCAGATACATGCAGCCTATTTGCGATGTGATGGACAGTGTGATATTCTCCAAATACCAATATTTATTGGGAGATAGCGACTTTTTAACCCCTTCAATCCCAGGGGTTTTTGGTACCTCAAAGCCCAGAGCAATTTTGCCATTTTTGGGGTATGTCAGTTTAGCGCTGATTCTCTTTTCCTGTGAATAGTGTACCCATATAAACTATATATTGTTTTTTCAAGGAGAGATAGAGCTTTCGTTTGATACCATAGTTGGATGATTAGCTGAAAATTTTGAATGAGAAATTTAGTAAAAACTAGCGAAGATTAGAAAAATAAACTATTTTTTTTTTACATTTTCCCTCTGAATCCTCACAAAATTAGGTAAAGTGATGGAAAATCCCCTCCAAGTTTATTAATTCAGGTGTCCTGATTTCAGAAATACCTAATTTATATAGATTTTCCAGACTTTCCCAGCACCAGGGAGCATACTATAAGGTGTACAATTTTGTATAATTTTTATGCCTATGGCTTAACGGGTTTGGGGGTTGTGAACGGGGGCAGGAGGGTTATAATGGCTAGATGTTATGCTAGGGCAATGGGAAGTAAGGTTTTTTTAAGAATTTTTTTATTATCGTTTTATATATATTTTTTATTTTAATTTTTTTTTACATTTTTTTGTATTTTTTATATATTTTTTTACACAGTAATGGTTAGAGGTCCTCCTAGGGACCTCCTGAACATGCCAGTGATGTCACAATGACATCACAGCTCACATTATAATTTGTTTTAGTATTATTTATATTATTATTTTAATGATTTTTTTAATATTATTTTTTAAATGGACTAACGTTTTTTTCTCACTCCCGTCCCCGCGATCCCCCTGCACCGATCACACTGTGATCTCTATGCAGGTCCTCACAGACCTGCATAGAGATCGCAGCGTCTCTGTGCCTCATCGGAGGGCAGGATATCCCCGCAGGGGATATCCTGTCCTCCGATGACCTTCCGGGTTACGTCAGCAGTGAGCAACCCGGAAGGGAATGCCTGATCGCGCGTTTGCAACTGCGCGATCGGGCACTTTCATATGTAACAGCTTACCGGCTTTCATGCCGGAAGCTGTTACAGGAGATCGGGCAGCAGAAAGCAGGCAATGCTGGCTTCTGCTGCCAGGGGGGAGTCCAGGCTGTCAAACGACAGGGATGTGTCCCTGACACTGCACGAAGGGCTGGACGTACCAGGACGTCCATAGGGGTTTCTTAGTGGGCGTTTTTTGGACGTCCCGGTACGTCTATAGGGGAATGAAGGGGTTAAACACGGTTACACAAAAACAAATCAAAGTCAGCTAAATACTCACTGGTTTCCATCTCTCCTGCTACCTCCACGGACGTAATTATCGGTAAATTAAATAATTATTCCACATTCATGGTTTCCTATAGATACAGTTACACAATTCTTAAAATAGAATATTCCTAATGCATTATATACTTTAATAGTTAATCACCTTGGCCCCACTAATAGATTTCCTTCTCTCTCTCTTTCTGGCAGCTACAAGCGATTTAATCAATTCCAAACATTTTGATTCGCGCCGGCCTTCAGCTCCAGATGGAATATCCAGAACTCTGGTCAAGTTTGCTGTCCTCAAGGCCTAGAGTTCGACACTTCTCCACCAGGAGACTAAGGCTTTTCTTTGGATTTCATTGAACCTCTGTTGTTATAATCCAAGAAACAATCAACACACAAAAAAATGAGTTATTGCATGCCAGTTACAGTGTGCTCTAGAAAATCCTGCGTAAAAAGAAATAAGAGATCGCATTCATTCTTAATGAGACGGAGAAAGATATTTGTGACATGTTGGAATGTCTCGAAATGTAAATCCTGAATATTTTCAACATTCTACCAAAGGCTGTGTGATCTGACTGGCATAAAAATAAATAAAAAGGGTGGTCTGTTTAAGGCTCATGTCCAAATCCAATCACATTACATTTTCATAGTATCAACATTTGAAAATACTGCGGCTGTTGCGTTAACAAAACTGCATGGGAATACCTCCAGAGCAGATGGCTATTAGCCTTTGAGAGAAGCATTTGGGACAATGAGACAGTTTATGTCTATGAAGAGACAAATTAGAAATAATAATTATTTCACTGAAAATGTTTGAAGTGTAATAATAAAATAATAAAAGCTAAACAAAAAAAGAAAAAAAAAAGATAAAAATTAAATATATTTTTTTCCCTGGAATCCATTGTGATGTACCCCGGCCATCTTAAGTCATGGCATAAGTCTCTAAAAAGTGCTTCAAACATTACAAAACACTCCAAGTGGTAATAATATGAACAAACTTTAGAAACCCACTGAGCTGCTCACATATCCAAAAATAAATATTTAAAAAATATATATACACTAAAAGTTTTGGGTCACTTAGCTGTTTTCATGGAAAACAAGGATATTTCTAGCTGTTTTACCATAATTTCAAAAGGGTTTTCTGACCATCAATTAGCCTTTTAAACTTAAACTTGGATCAGAGAACACAATGTGCCATTGGAACACAGGAGTGATGGGAGTGATAAAGGGCCATTGGAACCCAGGAGTGATGGGAGTGATAAAGGGCCATTGGAACACAGGAGTGATGGGAGTGATAAAGACTCGTTGGAACACAGGAGTGATGGGAGTGATAAAGGGCCACTGGAACACAGGAGTGATCGGAGTGATAAAGGGTCATTGGAACACAGGAGTGATGGGAGTGAGGAAGGGCCATTGGAACACAGGAGTGATGAAGGGCCTCTGTACGCCTATGAAGAGATTCCATTAAAAATCAGCCATTTCCAGCTACAATAGTCATTTACAACATTAACCCCGTCTGCTCTGGATTTCTGATCCATTTCATGTTATTTAAATGGACAAAATGTGCTTTTCTCTCAAAAACAAGGACATTTTTAAACTTTTGAACGATAGTGTCATATACTACAGCGTTGTGAAGTATATAAGGAAGCATTTTGGCCAAAACATACAAGTGTGGGGTATTACAGTAGTTGGGTATTAACAGAGTTTTTTTACCAGAAGCACCTACATTTGCCCCTAAAATGGCTGTGCAAAAGCAGACAATTTTATTGTTTGCCACTTTATTTAGACATTATTTGGACCAGGTTGGTGGGGAAGTGGTTGCATGAAAAGTAGTACAAAGACCCTTGTAAAATAGCCTGGCTGTTTGCTTTTTGCAAATATACATTTTTGGAGTGTTTTTGCAATCAGTGAGCACTATTAAGCCTTGTCTCATCATTCCTCCCCTTTACGTTACCTCTGCAATACTGCTGATGTAGATAGGTAGTTTTAGTTAATTCATTTAGTCGTGCTAAAGGCTGTGATGGCAATAGTTCTCATTTGATAGAGAATGTTTTTTTTTTCTTGCATGATGATAGAGGCATCGTACACCTTAAAAAAGGCATTTGGACCCACTGACTGTTCTCTACTCTGTACAATTCACATCCATGCCCTGTCTTTCATCAGGCGACACCTGCTTTGTCCTCGTTACCCCCATTCTACACCTGTTCCCTTCAATGTCCCCCACACCAATGCCCATATGTCCACCAAATGATAAGTGACATAATATAAATAAATACAATGAGAGAGAAAGGGAGAATGAGCGATTTTCCTTTCTTTTCATGTTTTTCATTCTAAGGGAAATCTGCGTTTGAAATTATACTCCAACTAACTTTATTGTATATAACATGCATGAACTGTGCTCAACATAAAACACATAGAGGTTTTACTGGCCAGGTGCAGTCTGTTTGGAGTAAAGTGAAGATCACAGAATACGTTACTGTACACCATAGACTATATAAAAATAAACACAAAATATTAATAAAATCCCGAAACGCATTCCTATAGAAAACATGTCATAAATTTCTAAAGAAAATCATTTAGGATTCATAACTTTAGGTTTAATTAAACTGCAATTTTTAGCTTGTGAATTTTAACTAATTGCTCATCGCTCGGGTATGGAGATGTATAAATACATCTTAGCATATCCATAATCATATTTTTAATTTGCTTAAATGTGGATCAATTTTAAATTAGTATTTCCCAACATTTATTTGGAGAGTATAACTTTCATTTATACCCTCAGTAACTTTGGCATCTCCAGTAGAAGGAGTAACATAGGCAAAAAAAAGTCGCCCAATGTCCGGGGCTCAGGATGGCCAAAGTCTCCCATCTGTGCCAATTGGTAAATGGCACAAGAAAAGTATATTTGTCACAATGTTGCAAGTTGAGCTTCCCAAGAGTGGAGTTGCCTTGAGCCCTGAATGCAACTAGGAATGGCCTTGGTGATGGGCTGCTTGCAAACAATATCTGATTCGGACAAGGCACATGTCCACAGGACCCCAAAATTTCTATAGACTTTTGGCATCCATGAAGGCTAATGTAATTCATCCAGGGCTCCTCAGAGGTCCTATGTCCAAGGGTTTGGAACTACAAGTCAAGTAATGGTTGACTAAAATGTCCTTAGGCTCTGAGTGGCACGTAATAACCTGCAAAGCTTCTGTACTCTTCAAGCGTGATTTCTATCCATTTCACAACCTTCAGAAACATGTATGTCCCTGCTGTCATTTCACAAAGAAAAAGGCGTTTAAAAAAACTTTTTGACAAAAGTATTATGCATTCTAGCATAGTGGTTTTGACATTAATCAAAAGTCTCTGGAATGGACAGCCATTTAGCCATTACCCTTATCCCAACTCCTCTTCTTAGCATAAAAAGTATGCAATACTGTTGCATTGAGTGACATAAAATATACAGGTTAAATGTATAACAAAATTTCACTGCCACTTAGTTATCCCTCCACTTAAGGGCAAAATAAAAGGCTTCCAAACGCCATAAATCCAGGCTGCTTAGTGTTGTCAGGCCCTGCATGAACCTCCTGTTCAAGTGAAGGTGTGTTTTTTAAGCCCCAGGAATGTATGTAGATTTCCCTAACTAAAGTGTAACTTGTTTATAAGATTGTTATTTAAGTATAACTATACAAAAACTGTGGAAATTGGCCAGTGCTTTCAGGAGTAAAAATGTCCCCAGACCCCTTGGCACTCAAAAGGTTAAGGGACCTAATTGAATTGGCTGGTTTCAAAGATCTCCCAAATAGGATATGGGGGCAGCATTTTCAACATGTCAAAATTCCAATTTGAAAAATGCACACCTCTCAAATGTGTCCTATTATCCTGCAAACAACCCAACAAACCCAAATGGGGTATCGCTGTTGCTGAACACATATGTGTGGGGTGTTGTTTGACAGTGTCATACACCAGGAGTGGTAAGTTCATACCTGAAGTTCATGTGTGGGAAAAAAAATGACTACCATAAAGTTTGGCTGGTGGTAGAATGAGTGCATGGAAAGAGTTAAAAAAAAAAAAAAAAAATCACCATATTTTATAATTTTTACATAATAATAATTTTATAGCAAATTAGATGATATGATAAAAATCTAACGAAAGCCCTGCATGTCCAGAAAAAAAACAATATATAAGATGTATGGGTGCACTAAAGAAGACAATTACTGCTAAAAAGCAACTTTGTCCCAAAATTGTACTACTAGTAAGAAACAGTTGTCATTAAAGGGTTAATTCAATGTAAACTTGTCAATTGTGTCCCATATAACAGTCTGAAAATATGTGTTATGATCTGAAAAATAACCGCATTTAAAATTATTGGCAGTAAAAAAAAATTTATCTTCCTGCTCACCTTGTATAAAATAATAATAAAAAAAATTTCTTTGCTATTGTGTGGTGGATGTTTGTCATTTTCTATGATTTATTTTCTCAAAACAGTTTCCAATTTCAGTGCACATATTTCCCCAGAGCCAGTTCTCTTATTAAGTCAAAATAAAATATATAACTGTAGCTGTCAAAGATTTTAATAATTTTGGGCACTTGACAAATTCCTTTGTCGTTGCATAACACTGACCTCAGGTAGTAAAATTTCAGCTGATTTTGTTTAATGTTGGCAAACGCCGAACCGCTTTCCAATGACTTGTACTCGCCTGTACTACGCAGGATTTGATAAATGACTTTAATCAATGTGTATTACTACAATTTCTACTCACATACAGTATTAATTGGTTAACTAACAATTTCAATATGTTAGACTGTTTAAACTTATTAAATAAAAATGCTTAAAAAAAACACGATTTTTAAAAGTGATTCTCACAGAAAATGTTGTCTATGGTACAATGTAACTTTTGTTATTTTGTAATTCTGCTCTGGATTCTCAATCTTCAAGAATGTTCAACTGTAAATGAAGGAATAGATTTTTTTTCTTCTTAATAAATTATATCCCAAGACAATGTAGGATCACCCAATGCATGACCCTTGAAATGGTAACCTGGTTATCTTTGGCGGTCCTACGGTTTTTGCTTTTTTTGCCTTCTTGTCCTTTGCAGGACATATGATCTGTTTTGGTATTAGGTTATTTGCTATGATTTTCTGGTATGTTTATAGATCCTATTTTGGGCAAACGTGGGGGAAACACCCTGGCGGAACTAGTGGAACCTTATAAGGGCCCTGGAGCAGGAAAGCTTTTAAGGCCCCCCACAATAAATGCAATTATAAAACAAGCAGAACAAATAAAAACAATGAATAAAAAATTTTTTTTTTTACAAAAAAAAAGTTAACAGTCATCAGCTTAAACATTAAACATTCTATTCATCAAGCAAAAAATTAAAGGTGAATTTCAAGGAACATGCAAGAGAATTATAAAACTGAAACCAAGATAGACAATCTGGCCCTTTCCACAGATCATGCATCACTCCCTTAGCCCCTATAGTGTACATCCCATCCCCTGTATTATCCCTACAGCTCATAAAATATCCTCACAGCCCATGTATTATTGTCCCCCATGCCCTGCAATATGCCCACATCCCCTGTATTGCTGCCCTAGACCCTATGATACCCCTCACCGATTGCTTGCCTTTTTTTTCCAGGAGGGGCAGCATTCAGTGGTGGTCCTCGCACAACGTTGTGGGAGTAAGCCGACACATTTGTGCTGCGCTTCTGTCCAGTTGCGGATCCAGAGCCTGATCTTGTGAGGTCACTCACACTAACACACACACCCAGACACTCACACTAACACAGACAACCAGACACTTGCACAGGCTGTACCCCCTATTGTCCACCCCCTGCCTTCATTAAAAATTAAGTACATGCGCTGTAACATGTACAGTTTTTGGAATCCGTTTTGTTGTACGGACGAGAATGCCTTGTTGATGTCAGAGGTCAGAGGAGAATGGGCAGATTGGTTTGAAATGATGATGATGATTTTCAGGGCCGTCCCAAGACAAAATGCCGCCTGGGGCGAAGTTTAAAATGCCGCCCCCCCCCCCCATTATCTACCCTTCCTCTCCCTCCGTCCCCCCATTATCTACCCTTCCTCTCCCTCCCTCCCTATTATCTACCCGACACCACCCCCCTTGTACTTACCTTTCAGCACTCCTGTGGCGAGTCTCCCTGTTCGGTCTCGGTGCCGGCTTGTAATGCTGAGCCCCGGAAATGACGTCATCTTCCGGCGCTCAGCATGACAAGCCGGCACCGAGACCGAACATGGAGACTCGCCACAGAGGAGAGAGAGAGGGGCGCCGAGCGGGTACTGACAACTTGGTAAGCAGCGAAAACCACTCGGCGCCCCTCTCTCTCTCTCCCGCTTTAAAAAAAAAGGGCTTGGGGCGGCAAAGTAACGCCCCTTCAAAAGTGCCGCCTGGAGCAGTTGCCCCACTCGGCTCCATTGTCGGGCCGGCCCTGATGATGATGATAATTTTACAATATTTTTGAGGGCTTTTGATTTTTCTTTATGATTCTACTCAGAGTTACAGTTACGCCTAGGGTTGTTGCACTACTGCCCTAGAGTGCTGTCTCTATATATTGCCCTTAAAACATTTCCCCAGCCCTGACTACATTTGGGACGGCTACACCGTTTTCCCAATATAAAATACAACTATTTTTCCCCAAAATAGTTTTAAACAAGTCATACAGGGCTATAAATCATAGAACATAACATTAATATTTAAGAGCTTCTTGATCCAATGAGAAATCTCATTGCCTTTTGGAGTCAAGAAGGATTTTTTCCCCCTCCTAACCGGCAAAATTATAAAAATAGCTTAATTTGGTTTTTTTTTTATTTGCCTTCTTTTGGATCAAAAGCAGGAAGGACAGGTAGAACTTGATGGACGTACGTCTTTTTTTTTTCCAACCAATGTATACTACGTGCCCACTACGTGCTTAAGTCTTTGCAAAGCCTTCCCAACACACCCAACTTTTAGCTTTTTAGTCCAAAAATGAAGGCCCCCTAATCAGCTGTGTAAGCTCTTTTTTTCATTAATTTAGAACAGGTGAACAAAACAATGGCTCACTAGTAATCCTGAACTGGATTACTATTCATGTAGCTGCCAAGAATATATGGAGTAGAGCAAGAAGCCCGACAGTCTCTCCTAACGCTTCACCCCAGGAACCCAAAAACTAAACTTGTAACTTCTCCCTCAAAAAACTGTGCAATATTCCAAATGCTACATATTTACCATCCAATACCATTCTTGGGATTCTATCACAGGTATATTAGAATTTTTTTATATTTATATTTCATATTTATATATATTTTTTTTGTTTTGCCTAGAAAATGTTCATAGAAAATAGTAATTTTATTAGCTTATCAGAATGCATATACATATATATTTTCATAAAAACTAAAATTATACAAATCTCATACCACACTGATTAACATTTGTCAATTTTGTTCCAGTCTTATAAAAATTTGTTTTTGGTGCATTACACCAGAAAGAATAAAAAATAACACTGACGTCACGTGAAATGGGGGTTATGCTAACCGTACAATTCGTCTCAAAGAAATGGTTATTTTATTTGCGTTAACTGGCCGCACCAAAGATTGATCAGGGGGTTCATCTGTTATCAGATCTCAGCTCCCCTGAGGTTTATAGAGTCATCATCTGCTCAAAAGCCTGGATAAGAATCATGAGAGTTGCTGGAGATCAGCCTGCTGAATACGCATATTATTTTTATTTTGCCATAGCCTTGCACGAGGCACATAAATAGTTAAAACATTATTAAAGGGTGTAAAATGCCAAACTCCACGCTGTGATATAACAATCAGTCTGCTGTCTGATGCAGAAAATAATGAATAGCGGATGCGGCAATTATACCAACAGGTGCTATTAGAGCAATGGGGGGGTAGATAGTGAGCAAAAGCCCCGGCGCATACACAGGGTGAGGCAACAGTAGGTTTATAGTACTTATTGGATCATGGTATTTTATTCATTTTTATTTATTATATCTTTTACTTTATATGTATTGAGAGCGATGGCAGGTCCCAGGCATGTTGTGCCTAAGAGGCTAAAATGACCCAATCGCCACTGAGTACCTAATTTTACCCCCTCTGTGTTTTGTGGGGCACCAAAATCACTTGCCCCTTATTATGGATTTTTCATTTTTTACCAGGTATGTTTTTTCTATGAGGGAACAATGGAAAGGGAAATCATATATATTATTATGTTATTTAAACATTTGAATTATTGGGGGTCTGGGGAGCGCATAGGCAATAAGAGCGTAATCAGCACGCACGTCTAGGAACAGGTGGGACGCCGCCATCCAGAAGCGGAAGTAGCGCAATCGCGCTGTCCCCGCCCACTCCAGGAAGTCACCTGCCTGCCATGGCGGCTCCCGGTGTCCTGTCCAGGTGCATAGTGTCCCCGGCTGGGAAACACACGGCTTCGGTGATCTTCCTGCACGGATCAGGTGGATTCCGTCTTCTCTTTTGTGTGGTTCGTCCGCCAGGATGTGCGCAGTCGTTAGACGGCAGACGAGGGATAAGAACGTTCCACTGGGAACTACAAATCCCAGCATGCTCTGCCATCCGATGGTTTCGTTTGGCAGAGTATGAGTGTTACTGTATATACTGTCCGTGTGTTATATATAATATTTATAAAGCAATATTTACAGCATGTAATATATACAGTAATGTATGTAATATACAAATTATGGGTATATACATATATAATGTACACGCAGTATCGGTAGAATGCTAATTGACTTTCTACTGGGGTATTTTGGTTTGGGGTGACCAGATTTTCCCTATCTGCATTGCACGTGATTACTGAATAAAATCCAAGCTCGTTTTATAGATTGTGGGGTGTGAAGGTACACGCCAGCCATCATATACACTTTAATGCACATGGCGTGGAAGCAGCTTTAAGATAATGGGTGACATGCATAAAGTACTTTAATATACATTGATCGTTGGTGGGGCACTAAACCGTCCCTTTAAAAAGAATGCTGCCTTTTTTTTTGTAGCTTTAATCAGACAGCAATAAAGAGACCCCCGATGTCCCACGCAGCCTCTTCCACAAACAATTAAAGTATTTTAATATACATTCTTCAACCTGTAAAAGAAAAAATAGCCCGTTACCTTCAAGAGAAGCTGCAGTTTCACCCCCCTCTGTTGGCCTGCTTTTGCACCTATACACTTTCTTCAACTCCTTTTCTCTTTCTCTCCTCCTTTTCTATCTCTCTTCCTCCTCCTCCTTTTCGCTCGCTCTCTCTCTCTTCCTCCTCCTCCTTTTCTCTCTCTCTTCCTCCTCCTCCTTTTCTCTCTCTCTTCCTCCTCCTCCTTTTCTCTCTCTCTCTTCCTCCTTTTCTCTCTCTCTTCCTCCTCCTTTTCTCTCTCTTCCTCCTTTTCTCTCTCTCTCCCTCTCCCTCTCCCTCTCCCTACTCCTTTTCTCTCTCTCTTCCTCCTACTTTTTTCTCTCTCTCTCTTCCTCCTCCTTTTTTCTCTCTCTCTCTTCCTCCTTTTTTCTCTCTCTCTCTTCCTCCTCCTTTTTTCTCTCTTCCTCCTCCTTTTTTCTCTCTCTCTTCCTCCTCCTTTTCTCTCTCTCTCTTCCTCCTCCTTTTCTCTCTCTCGTCCTCCTTTTCTCTCTCTCTCTCTCTCTCTCTCTCTCTCTCTCTCTCTCTCTCTCTCTTCCTCCTCCTCCTCCTCCTTTTCTCTCTCTTTCTCTCTTCCTCCTCCTTCTTTTCTCTCTCTTCCTCCTCCTTTTCTCTCTCTCTCTCTTCCTCCTCCTCCTTCTCTCTCTCTCTCTCTCTCTCTTCCTCCTCCTCCTTTTCTCTCTCTCTCTCTCTCTCTCTTCCTCCTCCTCCTTTTCTCTCTCTCTCTCTCTTCCTCCTCCTTTTCTCTCTCTCTTCCTCCTCCTCCTTTTCTCTCTCTCTCTCTCTTCCTCCTCCTTTTCGCTCTCTCTCTTCCTCCTCCTCCTTTTCTCTCTCTCTTCCTCCTCCTCCTTTTCTCTCTCTCTCTCTCTTCCTCCTCCTCCTTTTCTCTCTCTCTCTCTTTCTCCTCCTCCTTTTCTCTCTCTCTCTTCCTCCTTCTCCTTTTCTCTCTCTCTCTTCCTCCTCCTTTTCTCTCTTCCGCCTCCTTTTCTCTCTCTTCCGCCTCCTTTTCTCTCTCTTCCGCCTCCTTTTCTCTCTCTCTCTCTCTCTTCCGCCTCCTTTTCTCTCTCTTCCGCCTCCTTTTCTCTCTCTTCCGCCTCCTTTTCTCTCTCTTCCTCCTCCTTTTCTCTCTATCTCTCCCTCTATCTCTCTCTCTTCCTCCTCCTTTTCTCTCTCTCTCTCTTCCTCCTCCTTTTCTCTCTATCTCTCTTCCTCCTCCTTTTCTCTCTCTCTCTCTTCCTCCTCCTTTTCTCTCTCTCTCAAGTATATAGTATATGCGACGGCTGGAGTGCCCCTTTAAATACAGTGAACTCACAGTTAACAAGCAAAGCGCCGTTAAAGTCCATTAGCACATTTGCTTCATTTTATGAGGCGATGTGAGTCTTTTTAAGTTCCCTAATTTGCGTTCTTACTAACCGTGAAACACTCTGGTCTGGGCGTCGGGTTGCATCTGCTGCGTCTTGTCAATTTCTGACCCGTGATTAATTTAGCGTTAGTCATGCTTGCGATGGTTCATGAACAGGCGGATACTTAGAATGATAGAAATTGTCTGATACACAATATCAGAATTAAGGATTACAGCATATAGAATAATGTTAGAACAAGAGGCCATAATCTAAAGGTTTAGATGTAATAGGGTAGTTGGTACGTGAAACAGCATCCCAGTAGAAGTGGTAAAGGTTATTACAGCAATTGAATTTAAACATGCATGGGGTAGGCATACAACTAGTTTTTGCATAACGTGTTCGCACAGCTGCATATAATTTATACGCGGTCTGTCTCTTATCTTACATCCTGCTGCTAGACGAACACTCTGACTCTTTACCATACAAGCTTGCGCTAAACAGTAGACTGGCTCGGTCTTAATCACTCAGCTGGACACTCTGATTTATGAAAGTCTCTATGGCGGAATGGATTTTATCACATAAGCAGGACTTCATTGGAATTGCCATAAAGAGGGGGTGTAGGGGGTGGTCTGCTGCAGTGTGTTTTCGGAAGTTATTCAATTGGTGGGGGGTGGATGTGTGACATCATACAAATAGCTATGATCTCACAATTTCTTTTTACCTCTGAGATGAATGATGAAGACGTTTCAGAGATTTGTCACTAAATCCTGGCAAGGATTACCCCAAATGCTTTAAATTCTGGTGTAATCTCTGTTTATACATTAAAAAAAAAACCCTCTAGAAAGTTGTTTTCTATTTCTTTCTTTCCCAGGACAGCAGAGCCGCTTTCACCCGTGAACTAATCCCCAAAACGAGAACACTCTCCTCTGCTCCGAAATAATTTGTTTACAGTTTTACTAAATGCGAGGAGAAGATTATATTGTATGTTTAATTTCACGGTCCCAGCCAAAGGCCCAAATAACCGCAACGATATTTTTCGTAATCAATTTTACGCTCTGTTCTCTGATTTCTAGTTGGCGCTTTATTTGTATAATTTGACTGTCAGTTTTCATCAGGCCTCGCATCGCTGGGTGGCTGCGAGATCCTATCTCTGCTCTCGGAATTTCAAAAGTCTGACAACTTAGACTTAGTTCTTTAGTATACAACATTGTTACGCTTGTTTGTTTACTTAAAAATAGTATACATTAACGTTTGGGGGTCACAACTTTGGATCAGAAATCCAGCGCAGACGGGGTTAATGTTGTAAATGACTATCTCCTCCATAAGCGTACAGAGGCCCTTTATTTTATTTTTTTATTATTTCAAATAAATACTTACAAAACCCTTGTGTATGTTACATAACTCCACGATACTAATACAATGGACAGTTACGGTTACATGAAACTGTATTTGTGTATATATCTCTTTCCATTTTAACTTCCCTGTCCCACCCCCAAGTTGCCATCACTTCCTTTATCACTTCCATCACTCTTGTGTTCCAATGGCCCTTTATCACTCCCATCACTCCTGTGTTCCAATGGCCCTTTATCACTCCCATCACTCCTGTGTTTCAATGGCCCTTTATCACTCCCATCACTCCTGTGTTCCAATGGCCCTTTATCACTCCCATCACTCCTGTGTTCCAATGGCCCTTTATCACTCCCATCACTCCTGTGTTCCAATGGGCCTTTATCACTCCCATCACTCCTGTGTTCCAATGGGCCTTTATCACTCCCATCACTCCTGTGTTCCAATGGCCCTTTATCACTCCTATCACTCCTGTGTTCCAATGGCACGTTGTGTTTGCTGATCCAAGTTTAAGTTTAAAAGGCTAATTGATGGTTAGAAAAATCTTTTGCAATTATGTTAGCACAGCAAGGAGAATTCTAAGTGATTCTAAAGTTTGTAACAGTAGCGTGTGTGTGTGCGTAATATATATATATATGTGTGTAGGCAAAGTCCAACCCCACTTTGGAAAACAGCACCACACACGTACCTGATCTACAACTCCAGCAGCAAATTGAGTGGCCGGTGGCCTTAAAGTGCTAGGGGGCCCTCGTTGTCCCTGTGACCCTGTGTGTTAGCCTGCCTTACCGATTTCTGTTAAAGTGTATTGAGGAATAGTTGACATGGTGTGCCTTTTATTTACCTATATTGTACAACATGTTTGAATCTCTTTCTGTACCTATCAAGGCGAAACAGAAATGCAGCAGTCAGTGACTGATAACGTGCCTTTATCACATCAAAACACCACGCTTCTGTGATTATTATTTAACAATTTATATTTTTTAACTAGCACATTTAGTTGTAAAACAAGTGTAAAAGTGATTTATTTTTTTTAATTTTTTTTTTATTTTAGAAAAAAAGGACTTTCTGACTTTTACTTCAAAAAGATGTGCCTCCATCTTGCGAGTGGCAAAAATCACTCGCAGTGGCGACTGTGACTGCTCTCCTGGGGTGGGTGTTCGGTGTCGCTGAATGCCTCACTATCACTCTTTTAAAACGGGTGTGTACGGCGTTGGCACCCTGGGGAGGTGCCAGACATGGCCCCTGATGCTGATCTCGGTGTTGCTAAATAACAGCAACACTGTTTGGGTGCAGAAAGCGAACGTAGATCATGACGGTCCTGGCACGTCAATTGTTGTTAACCGTTTGTTTTCACGTGACATGCTCGGACCGTCCGTTGTCATCAAGGTGTTAAGGTGCACCGTCCTGTGCTTCACAGTGGCAAATAAATAAAACACAAAAACAAATCCTACTCCATTTTGGAGACTATACAAAGTGTTCCCTCACTAGCCAACTGGCCAGCTAATCCAGTTCCCGGTCATAAACAGAGTAGTCACAGCAATATATATATACTAAGGCATCCGTTTATAGCAGACACGGAGCTACTATTAGTTTATTCTAATTTGTTTATTTTCTGGCAATTAAATTAAATTTTAGTATTTTTGATCACGTAACACCCATTATCTGCTTAACTTAAAATGCATGTTTTTAATTTACACTCAGTCTATAATTAATAGTCTTTGTGGTTTTTTAGGTGATTCAGGGCAAGGAATAAAATCATGGATCAGAGAAATCTTAAAGCAAGATCTAGCATTCAAACACATAAAGGTGATCTTCCCGACCGCTCCAGCACAGTAAGTTTCATTTTAGTAAAAGTTTTTTTTGTTTTTTTTTTTGTATTCTTTCGTAACCTTAAGTAAAAAAAAATAATAATGGCAATCACCGCACCCAAAAACACGTCTCTGAAGGACACATGGGCAGAATGGGGCAATTTCAGACCTGTCCTCAAGTCACATCCATATAATAACTATTCATTCTGCTGTGTTTAACCCCTTCATGACAAAGCCCGTACCTGTAGAGAGATGGCAGGCATCAAAGTGGGCTGGCAAGGGGGACAGGGGGCAATTGCACTCTGATTAGACTACTGCTTACATTTCTTGGGTGTTAATTTTAGTTATATTTTTTTCAACCTGTGTGAATTCAAACCAGATTAATAGAATTGCTGTCTTTATTTCAGTTATAATATTATGACACCAACGATACATAGTTAAGAAAAATACTTTTCTGAGATATGCACAATGAAAGGGTTAATTTCTGAATCGGTCCGATACTTGACGGGCTTGACCCGCGTCTGCGAACGTCTTCTCGTTGCTGTACGTTGTATTACTGTTAATCCTTGGATCGGACGAGCGTGATTCATTTATTTGCTTCTTCCAATAAATGAGAAAATGCAAACCAATATATTGGCCTTTCCAAGGCAGGCAGGAGTTTCTGATCTTAGCGAGTGTTTGGAAACGGGATCTGGTGCTTCCAGCTGCCGCCATCCGCACAGTAAATCCCGGCAGTGGTTGGAGCGAGTTTGGGATGCGGGCCACGGGCTTCCCTCCTGACTTTTATTGCTGGTAAAACTCAGAGGGCCGTAAAAGTGTGAATTCCAGGCCAAAACATGCCAGGAACTTGCAAATATTTTCGTAGCCAAATTCCAATTCCAATTACCAGCTAGAGAGATATTAATCACTCGATTTACTTTTAGCTGTTTTATCACTCGTATAAATATAAGACATAGAATGTGACGGCAGATCAGACCCGTTTATCTGATGCGAAGACTCAAACCTTAATCAGCCGTTGGTCTGCATGTTAAACCCCCTCTCTGTATTAGCCTCTACCACTTCTGATGGGTGGCTGCTCCATTTATTTACTTCCCTCTCTGTAAAGTAAAACTTTACATTACATCTAAGCTCTAGAGCATTAGAAACCCTTAAGGCTATCCCCAGTACAGGCTTTTTCTCAAGGTATGGATCCAGGGCCAGTAATGTCTGTTTTTTCAGGGCTCACTTGTCATTCATCTACATGGCATTTACCTTCATTTAGGGCGATCGCCCATGTGCACAAACTGCACGTTTTTATACATTTCAAAGTAATTTCTCTTGCAGAGAAAAATGAAATAAAATTTCCACAGCTGGTACAGTCAGTGACATCACGTAAGCCACAACGTTAACATCACAACGCATAGTAAATAGCAGACTGTTGGGCACCGCCAAGTCTTGGTGAAAAAAAACCTTCGTATTCTACAAATATTTGCCCGTTCCCGTCTTCTTTCCTGGCGAATATTTGTTCTTTTTTAAAAAAAATTTTTGCTGGTTAATACTGGGTTAACGCCTTAACAGTATGCAGCAGCTTTGGTGCCAGGATTTTAATCGTCCGTCAGAGCGACTCTATTGGTCGCTGACAGGGGCCTCCTCTGGCATCAACCAATGAAGGGCCCTTTGGCACCAGGATTTACATTTTAAAGGTCCGTAAGAGCGACTCTATTGGTTGCCGCCAGGGGCTCCTCTGGCATCAACCAATGAAGGGCAGCTGAGTGGTTTCCGTGGCCGATTGTGTGCAGAAGCCTTTTTACTGAATATAGACGCTCCGATTTCCAACACTTTGTCTTTGCATAAATAAACACATCACGTAACTATCACTTTAATTCAGGGGTTCTCAAACTGCGGCCCTCCAGCTGCTGCAGGAATACATCTCCCATACTCCTCAGCCAGCCCCTTAGCTGAAGGAGCATTATGGGAGATGTAGTCCTGCAGCAGCTGGAGGGCCGCAGTTTGAGAACCCCTGCTTTAATGAGACTGTTTTTACTATTTCACTATTCACTCCACATTCTCTACCAATAAACTGTGATCCAGGCCTGTAAGCCCCCGTTTTTCATTTGTGGTTTCTAGAAGAATTTTTGGGTATGCAGTTACTGGCTTGTAAGGAGATCCTTTTTTTTTTTTTCTTCTCCTTTTGATCCGTATCACCAATTGGATCTCTCACAAACCAAAAGAGTCTTCTTTCAGCAAAATATAGTACATTACTGTTTTTCTGGGAATGCTAAATGTTGTTGACGGACTAAAAATAGCATTATTAATGCACCTTGTTAAGCGTACTTGATATTACTAGACGTTTAGAATTTAAATGGACACAGAAGTGAGTTTTCTGAGCTGCAGGAATCATAAACCACTTGTCCTCACTGAACGGTCAAGGTAACATTATAAGTCAGTCGATTCCTTTACCAGAAAATAAACTGGGTTAAGTATTTTTAATCCATTCCGTAAATCATCAATACCATCTAGTGGCTAATCCAAAAACTGTTAACCTTTTAAGTGATGCCTAAAGTATGTTTTTTTTTGTTTTTTTCTACTCCCAAGATTTTCTTTCTATGAAAGAATACTGATTTTGTAAAATAATATTTATCTTAGCCATCTTAGAATTGTAACTATACTTTTTGCAGAGACACATACAACGGAACCTCCTAATACTCTCAGCCCAGTCCTAAAGAAACGATCAGTCCTCCCCATCATCAACATCTCGATATCACCCAAACTACAATGAAATCATCTCCACCCAAGCAGTCCCTCTCTTTCTGTCTCACTGGCCCGGAAATTGCTTGCGCTAAATAACTAAATGGAGCGGAATGTAGGCCAGCTCAGCCTTCTTGCTGAGATATCAGAAATCCAGCGCAGACAGGGTTAATGTTGTAAAAGACTGTTGTTGCTGGAAACAGCTGATTTTTAATAGAATCTCTTCATAGGCGTACAGAGGCCCTTTATCACTCCCATCACTCCTGTGTTCCAATGGTCCTTTATCACTCCCATCACTCCTGTGTTCCAACAGCCCTTTATCACTCCCATCACTCCTGTGTTCCAATGGCACTGTCACGTCCTCGGGTCCCGTTAGCCGCGGGCGGGGGTCTGCTCGCGGATCACGGGGACCCGATACTTCTCTCTCCGGTCCCGTGGTCGGCGAGCGGACGTCCGCTCGCGGCGCACGGGCACCCGAGAGACTTGCACGTTCTCTCCGTGCCGGCGGCGAACAGACCGACACGGGAGAAGGAAGGTCGGTTCCGGGAACTCCTCGACGGGCAGATCTAATGCTGCCCGTCAATGCAGGAGTTCCCAGAAGCGTTCCCTTACCTGTTGTCCGGCCGCCGGTTCGTCCACTAGGGGCGCAGCTACTCCTTCTGGCTGGAGGCGTGGACGTGATGGAGGTCTGGAGGCGTGGTCTTGACTCTGCTTGGAGGCGGGGTTTTCTGTTTGGCGCCAGATTTAAAAATCCTTGCTGAGCTTTCACAGGCACCCTGTTGTGGTCTGCTACCTGAGTATCTGAGATTTCTGCTGATTCCTGTTTTTGACCCTTGCCTGCCAGACCTCCCATTTGCCTAGTGATTCTGTGCCTTTGCCCGTGCTACCTGTGTACCGACCCGGCTTATCTGACTACCTGCTCCTGTGTACCGACCCGGCCTGTCTGATAATCTGCTCCTGTGTACCGACCCGGCTTGTCTGACTACCTGCTCCTGTGTACCGACCCGGCTTGCCTGTCTACCAGCTCCTGTGTACCTGTTTATCATACTCAGTACTTACCCGCTACCTGTGTTTACGGAGGCTGTCTCACTGTTGGGATCATCTAAGTCCTGGATTACTGCTGTTGGGGCTTCTCCCTATACAGCAGTTTTCTGGGCAGAATAACTCCTGCGGTGAGTACCTCTTGTGATACAGACGCGACATTACAACAGGGTCATGGATCCTACTGAGTTAAACAAGGTACTTTCGTCACATGGACAGATGTTGGACTCCCATGAAATCCGTTTTAAAGATACGCAAGACACCCTGGACCAAATGGCCAGAGCCATTCAAGTCTTGGTCACCAGATCAGACCCTAGGACCGGGAGTTCTGTTTCGACGCCCGGCCCCTCATCAGCACCCAATCCTTCTCTTCCGGCCGTGGCTTCTGGATCAACTTCCATGTCTGCTCCTGTTAAGCTTCCGGCTCCTGCCCGTTACAGTGGTGAACCTGAGTCCTGTTGTGGTTTTCTCAACCGGTGTTCAATTCAATTTGAGCTCACTCCTCACCAGTTTCCATCTGAGAAGGCCAAAGTGGGTTATCTTATTTCACTATTGTCCGGTAAAGCCTTAGCCTGGGCATCACCTTTGTGGGGAAAAGGACTCCCATTTGATTTACAACTGTGCTTCCTTCATTTTGGCGTTTCGGAAAACGCGGATCGTGAGAAACCCTTTTGTAATTATGTTAGCACAGCATGATGTTTTCACGGAAAACAAGGATCTTTTGGAACTTAAGTGTGTGTGTCCCCACGGAGACCCTTGATAAAAATGTTTGTTTTTTTAATGTGAATAAAATATTTTTTATTATTGATAAAAGACCTGTGAATATTGCTGGATATTTTGTTGCTGTTTGAATGCACCAGGGAACAGAACATTTAAAGCGGGAGTGCTGTGAATATGCGTTGATTGAGATATATATATATATATATATATATATATATATTTATTTATTTACACTTTGGGTTCTGTATTTTTTCTTGTTTTCAAATCACGGGCTACTCAAGCCGTATTAAGTCGTTCGATAATGTTTCTTTTTTTCCCGTTTCTTTTCTTTGTGCGAGGTCTGCTCCATGCATAAAACATTGCGAGAAATAATACCTGTGTTTTTGAGTGAAAAAAACCCACATATGGAAAATCACGTCTGAGCCCCCTGTACCTGATAAGCTCCGTGCGGTTCCACGTTGACATGAAACAGATGCTCGTGACTAATGCCTGCCACAGTTTGGTACCAGCACACAAATAAAGAAAAGTTTGTGAAGATACGGCTGCGTTTACTGCATGAAACTTAAACAATCAGAGGCTTATGAGGCTAGATTTATATTTCTGGACATTTTCTTCTGATTCGTTATTAGGTTTTACAAATATGCTTATTGTTGCAGAAGGTTTGATTCAACTCCTAGCATGCTTAGCAAGTCAAGTGGCCGGGGCACTGCACAGCATTCTTTTTATTTCTTTTAGCTGAATATGGACAATCCCCCCCCCCCCCAATCTACAGTACATTTTTTATGCCGATTGATATGGCAGCGGAATTCTGGTGGTCTGCAGCAGCTTAGCGATCAGTGAAAGTAACAGTGTTGCTTACATGCCATCTGTAACTTAAAAGGCCCTGCACAATGTTAGAATAATAAAGTCAATGCTTAGGATGAAGAAAAAGTCCTAAAAAAAATAAAACTATTTGATTTTGTGACGGTCCCAAAATATTGGAACGTCACCAGGCAGTGTTAAGAGGCACAGATGTCATTTATTAATGCGTTCTTCCTCTTACAGGCATTTAATGTGAAACTTCCTCTTACTCGAGCTCAAATTTAGGCAAATTAAAAGCTTTCTGTAAGGTTCTAAACGGGTCAAAGCTTTTTGCATGGATAGAGGATTCTAAGCTGATCGGGTTCATCCAGAGATTGATAAGCACATGAAATTGTTCCTTCTCTTCCAAGAGGCTGGTTAAGGATTTAAGAACCCTTTGTTTGTAACCCAAGACAAATGAACAACTTGGCACGCGATCCAGGCCATGTCACCGGAAAGATTTCGAGATATCTAATGCATTTGTTTTAATAGATGTTTCCTAAAACATTCCGGTTTCTTCCCCGATCAGAAACCTTATTCCCTTTTCAGCCGACGCGTCTGATCTTTCCACGTGTCTTCGTAGCTTGATTGCTAATCTTGTATCAAAGGTATGTATTCAGTAAGACAGTAATCCCAAATCAAAGTACCTTTACAAGTCTGTAGGCGGACATGCCTATTTGTTCTTTGTCCCGATGCTTTTTTGAGTGATCCTCCGTGACTAGTGTATCGGTCGCTGAAATGCAAAATATTCCTTTATACATCGCAAAGGAATAGAAAGAAAAAAAAAAAAGAATCAGATGTAAGCAGAGAAGAAACCTAAAAACATCACTTTTATCAGCAGGTAGGAGCTATTCGGCAAACATAGTCTGCTGAACTTCATTGGTCTTGTCTTAGATTCAGGAGCCATATGGCTATCCCATGTATGTTCAAATTCCCTCGCTGTATTGGCCACTAGCACTTTTGCTGGGTAGCTGTTCCATTCATCTACCACCTTATAATTGAAGACATTATCTCTGGCATTACATGTAAGCCTCTGACCCAACATTTCTTTTTCTTTTAAATATACTTCTGTTGTACCTCGTTCAATCGCTTTATGTATATGAAGGTTTTCTTCTCCTTTCCTTGTAGTGATGTATGTGAAGATCTTTGAGTGCCATTGGAGTGCAGGTTCATCTGCTCCCAATTCATTCTCCTATGTCAACTCGGTGGTCAGCAGGTGAACTGACTCATACCATCTATGCATTTGGCTAACATCCTATTATTATTTTGGTTTTAATTGAATTTTTTGTTACCCAACTCTTCCTTTTCGAAGAATTCGGCCCCATCACCAGAATGATATGGTGCGTTGGCACCACCAACGTCTTTGATCATCATGGTTGATGCTGTAGAAGCCTCGCCTGTACGGTACACAGACAGACACAGCGGTCTATTTTATTTATGACTCCTGGATCTATCCACCTCTTGCCTCCCCTGCGGAAGCCCATGGTTGACACATAAAGGCACTTCCATTTTCTGGGTTCACAAATGTTGAGGTTTTCAATATTTTGACAGTAACAAATGTCGGGGGATAGCCGGCGAGAAAGGTAGACCCAAGACCCTTGCCTAATGGAATAGCTGTGTTCAAATGCTGCTTCCAGAAAGCATTGTGCTCTAGTGGTCTTAACATTGATTAATTTATTACTTACAAATAATTACTTAATGTCATTCTATGACATTCTCATTACTATATGAAATACGAACATGACATAGCGTTTACATCAACTGGAAGGCATAGGTTTCTTAAAGTGGACATTTTCTTGAATCCAAACAGTCTATCTACACGATCTTACCCAAGCAGCATTAATTCTGGAAAATGTGGTTTTCAACCTCTTACGACCAGTAGAAATACTAACTAAAACCATAATACATAAAAAATGAAGCAAAAAGAACTTTTGTGTCAAATGCAAAGTTGTATGAGCAAAAACACCCCCAGACACAACCTGTATACACTAATCATATTCCCACGGAGGTGTCTCTTCTCCAGTGTAAGTAAGCACATAGTGGCGATCTTACAATTTCTGCAGTTGGTTTTCTTATCTGTCTCCAAACCCTTTCCAGTTCCATGATGGCTTGGAGCCTTAAACTTTACTGCATATTAAGTGTAGTCTTACCAAAGGTATATAAAGAGGCAATACTACATTTTCATCTTCTACACACTGGGGGTGCTGTATGTGAAGCCAGAGTATTGTCACATTTTGGCATTTTTCATCATGTGTGGAAGGATGTCTGATGCCATTTGCCACATAAACTTACGTGATTACATCATCATGTACAGATAATTAGAGCACAGAAATTAGGTTGGCTGCTCTCATATAAGGTAAATTTCTAACCTTTTTAAGTCTTAAGATTGTTGTTGTATTTTGTTTCCCAGACCATATTCACCGATGCTGGGAGAAATGTCCAACGTCTGGTTTGACCGATATAAAATCTCAATGGAGTGCTGTGAAAATCTTGATTCCGTTGACTCGATGTGCCATGTCCTCACGAACTTAATCCAGGAAGAAGTTAAATCTGGAATAAGCAAGAACAGAATCATTTTAGGTAAGTTGTCAGTGTATTAAGAATACTTTTCCCTTAGCAGGGAAGACTTGGCCAACTACAGACCAGTAAGCAACCTAGTTGTTGGGAAATTAATGGGAATCGTGCTATAGGAAGATGTTAAGTATCTGGATCTAAATGTTTTGCAAGATCAGAAACAGCATGGCATATACTGCAGGGAGATCTTGTTTTAGTTTATTTTAGATCAGTGAGGACCAGTATATATAGAATAACTGGATTTCAGTGACGCATTTGAAAATGTCCTTAATAGGCGACTTATAAATAAATTGCACTATTTGGCTTTGGATGTTAAAATAGTTTATTTGATAAGACAATGGTTGAGGTTGTAGTTAATTGTGTATATTCAGAGGACGGACTTCTTACTAGTGATGTTCCTCAGGGAGGAGAACTGGGACCAATACTTTTTAATACTTTCATACGAGATATTGCAAACGGTCTTAATGGCTGCAACAGGGTAGACATTCTTGGTGGAACAACTCAAAAGTGACTTAAGTAAATTTGAAAAATGGTTGAGAGTGTGGCATCTGCAGTTTAATGTTGATCAATAAATGATCATGATAAAATAATGACGACAGAAGAGATGGATTTCGGATTGTTGGATTGTATAGCGAGAGGCATTAGTAGAAGGAAGAGGGAGATGGTTCTGCCGCTTTACAGATGTCTGGTCAGACCTCACCAGAGTATTGCGTATAGTTCTGGAGAGCCGATTTCCAGAATTATATCGATACGTCGGAGGCTATTTAGAGGAGAATGGTTTCCATGCTTAAAATGTATCAGGAAGGACTAAGGGATCTCAATATGAAGAGAGCGGGAGTCTTTAAATCAGGATAAATGGACAGACTAGATGGCCACATGGCTCTTATCTGTCTTTAAATCCCATGTTTCTAGGTGAGAATATCACGTGTAGGTAGATGTGTTCAGCCGAACACATCTCCTGCAAGGCATGTAGTTGGGGAGGTGAAAAGGGGCCAATACAAATGGGTAAAAAGTGCGAGTGATGGCTGGAGTGACCCTCAATGTTTTGTGAAGAGTACAATATAAATATAACCAAGCAGTGGCGTCGCTACAGGGGGGCAATTGCCCCCCCTAGGTTAATCCTTGCCCCCCTGCCGAATTTGGAATAAAGTCGCAATGCGACTTTAAATCCCGTCTTTTTTTTTATTTTATTTTTTTTTCTTTTAATGCGGAGGAGAGAGAGGGTGCGGCCCGCGTATGATCGGCAGCCAGGGCAACCGATCTTACGCGGGCCGCACCTCGAGCCAGGCTACTTACCTGTGGGAGGGTCTTCTGTACTGCATAGAGGAAGCGGAACCCAGCAGAATTCACGTGACATCAGGGAATTAATCTGTGAATGAATGAGTATATGAATGATTGAGTGTGTGTGTAAGTGCTGGAACCTAGGCATGATGGGACTGTGATTGCTGTTAGCAATCACACTCCTATCATGCCAAGTCAGTCAGTACATGCTGAAACCTAGCTAGCTGCCCCCCTTGTGTATTGATGCTGCCAGCAGGATGGGGTCTACACATCACTTACAGCCACCCTGTACCAGCATGTACTGGCTGACTTGGCATGATAGGAGTGTGATTGCTAACAGCAATCACAGTCCCATCATGCCTAGGTTCCAGCATTTACTGGTTGGATGTGTAAGTGCTGGAACCTAGGCATGATGGGACTTTGATTGCTGTTAGCAATCACACTCCTATCATGCCAAGTCAGCCAGTACATGCTGAAACCTAGCTAGCTGCCCCCCTTGTGTATTGATGCTGCCAGCAGTGTGGGGTCTACACATCACTTACAGCCACCCTGTACCAGCATGTACTGGCTGACCTGGCATGATAGGAGTGTGATTGCTAACAGCAATCACAGCAAGCACAGTCCCATCATGCCTAGGTACCAGCATTTACTGGTTGCCTGGGTATGATAGGAGTGTGATTGCTGTGTGGGAAGGTGATCTATGCCTGTAATTTAGGGGGTTTTAAATATACCTTTTAATGACGTGTTTTTATGTGAATTCCAATTGATCTATACCTGCAAAGCTGGTTTTCCATACATTATTTATGTATACCTGCACATACAGTGTTTGTATGTCTTATTCAGTTGATTAATACCTGCAATGCTGTTTCCATGTACCGTATTTGCTCGATTATAAGACGAGGTTTTTTTCAGAGCAAATGCTCTGAAAAATACCCCTCGTCTTCTGATCGGGGTCGTCTTCTAATCAGACCTCAAATAGAGTCTGATTAGGAGACTAAGATCCAGATCCCCCGCACCGCTGCAGGGGACCTGGATCCTCCTGTCTCACCCCCCCCCCCCATCATACACACTTACCGGTGCTTCCTGCTGTATTGCCGGGGCAGCGGGTTGACGTCTACGCGATCCGCGTAGACAACGTCCGCTGCAGCCGGAAGGAGGTGTGGCTAGCAGCGGGGGTTGTCTGCGTCCGTCGCGTAGACCTTCCCCGACTGTCAGAGATCTCTGATCTCTGACAGCCGGGGAAAGTATACGCGACGGACGCATACAAACCCCCGCTGCCAACTCCACCTCCTTCCGGCTGCAGCAGAAGGCGACGTCAACCCGCTGCCCCGGCTGGAAGCACCGGTAAGAGAGGGCTGAGAGGGGAGAGAGGAGAGGGGAGGGGAGGGGGGGGAGAGAGTGTGTGTGTGTGTGTTAGTTAAATGGGGGCATAGGGCATTTCTGGAGTGGCGTTAAGGGGGCATTTAATAGAGCACTCTGCCTCCTGAAATGCCTTATACCTCCCTATATGCCACTCTGCCCCATAATATGCCTTTTAACCCCCTAAATGCCAGAGTGGCATATAGGGGTATAAGGCATTTCTGGAGGCAGAGTGCTCTATACAATGCCTTTTAACTCCCTTAATGCCACTCTGCCTCCTGAAATGCCTTATACCTCCCTATATGCCACTCTGCCCCATAATATGCATTTTAACCCCCTAAATGCCAGAATGGGATATAGGGGTATAAGGCATTTCTGGAGGCAGAGTGGCATATAGGGGGTCAAAAGGCATACCATGGGGCACAGTGGCATATAGAGGGTTAAAAGGCATATCATGGGCCACAGTGCCATATTGGTGTGGCAAGCCTGGGGGCAGATGTGCGTAACTGGGGGACAGGCTGGAAAATACAAGAAATAAAAACAAAAAAAATATTTTTCTCAATCATAGCTTTTATTAAAAAAAATAGTTTACATGAATTAACATTTACTGGTAAAACTTTTTTCCTTTAGGGTCGTCTTATATTCAGGCTTTTTCTTTTTTCCTAAGTTAATATTCAGATTTTGGGGGGTCGTCTTATAATCGAGCAAATACGGTATTTATTTGATCTATACCTGCAATGCTACTTTCCATATACTATTGTATACCTGCAAATACAGGATTTGTATGTCTGATTCTGTTTATTTGATATATACCTTCAGTGCTGAGATCACAAGTGAATTTCAGTTGATCTATACATGCAAAGCTTGGTTTGTGTGTTAATGTGTTGATCTATACCTGCTATCGGCAACTGGGGCTAATATATATATGGGCAGCAGGGGCATCAATACACAAGGGGCAAAAACACTAAGGGGGGTATAAACGACAATGCAGTGTGAAAAATCCATCCTGATGTAGACGTCTGTGACGTAGATTGTGTCCTGCTGTTTGTGTAATTTTGGTTATCAGTGTAGCGGAGCCTGTCCTCGGGTGTGTGTTTGGGTGTTGGTGTGGCAGAGCCTGTCCTGGTGTGTGTTCGGTTGTCAGTGTGGCAGAGCCTGTCCTAGGGGGTGTGTTTGGGTGTCAGTGTGTCAGAGCCTGTCCTGGTGTGTGTGTGTGTGTTTGGATGTGGGTGTGGCAGAGCCTGTCGTGATGTATGTGGGTGTCTGTGTGGCAGAGCCTGTCCTGGTGTGTGTGTGTTTGGTTGTCGGTGTGGCAGAGCCTGTCCTGGTGTGTGTGTCTGGGTGTCGTTGTGACAAAGCCTGTGTTGGTGTGTGTGTTTGGTCATCTGTTTCCTGGCACTTAACTTACAGTGGAATTATTTAATTTATCCAGCGATAAAATGCCCTCCTGAAGCTGTAGTGACTTCAGGGGACAAAACGTTCAAGGCCCTGAAATCATTTAGTTGAAAAGTTATTTATTGTGTTATAATACCGTATTTGCTCGATTATGACGACCCCCCAAATCTGAATATTAATTTAGGAAAAAAAGAAAAAACCTGCTCTGAAAAAAACCTTGTCTTATAATCGAGCAAATACGGTATTTATTTCAAGGATTAGTCACACTCAGTTGTGGCTTCAGGCTTCCCATGTTGAATGATCAAGTATTATTTTAGCCCGATAACAAAAGTATAATTCCATAGCACATTACTTTTGGAAATTATGAATGCCCCCCCAGTTTGACTGTAGTATCTTGTGTGCCCCCCCTATATATTGTTTCTAGAGTCGCCACTGTAACCAAGTGTCTTGGTTTAAAATCCTTGTTTGGTCGATTTTTGCCATATATTTTTAAGTTGTACCCCATAGTTGAAGGAAGCCTTATCCAGTCTGATTGGAATGAGCTCATTCTGACTACCAGCGAGATTATGTCATCGATGAAGCCGGAGGTGGGGGGGAGACAACTTTGTCCAGTGCCAAGATATTACCTTTCCTTTCCTTTTGTAAGACATTACAAAATACCAAACAATAACTCTCAAGGATGTTGTCATTATTTAGATTTTTTTGTTAGAAATGCAAGGGAAGATACATATTCTTTTGAGCACACTCGAAGAAAAAGCCAGCAATCCTTTTAAAGCATGTGTTTTACGCATCACATCAAGCTAGACACTGAAATACTGTCTCGGTGAATCATAGCATTTTGTTGTAAGCTATAACTATTCACCCTCTCCGAACAATTTACTACAATTTTTACCTTGGGACTATAATGTTATTGAGTGATACACTGCAGGCTTTTCCACGGAAAATTACGTTCAAAGAGGTAGCCGTATGTATCAAGGTTTTTTTCCTCTCCTTTTGTAGTGTTAACCACATAAAACGAATGATTACCTAATATTCTACTCTGGTGGTGACTGCATGGTAAAAAAATATCGCTAGTGAGTCATTACTCTTTTATTTGCCAGATCGTGACTAACGGGATGTAAAAATGTAGCTTGGGTTTTCTAAGAAGCAATAATGAGATTTCGGTGGCTATATTATTTGGAGGTCGTTCTGCAGAAGAGGTGTATGAAATGTGCATGGCTGCGGTGAACATGAATCGAGGAGAAAAGTATAGCTCTCAATGTATAACCCAAAGAATAAACTGAAAATTCTATAGATTGAATGAAAACAAAACCTGGGGGAGAGGGGACAGAATGCCCATTTGAGTAATAAAGCACCCCGGTGTCCTGCTGCACAGTGAGCCAGTTACAAGGGAGATCATGGATCACCCCAAACAACCTATTTACTCTATGGAGACTGTGCCAATTCAGAACAGCCTCCATAGACTTTCAGACATGGCGTAGCGGGTTATGATGACATATCCTGGCCCTCCTTTTCTTAAAGGTGCGTAGTGTGTTTAATTGTACCTGAGAATCCTACAATAGAGAGGGAGGTAAATACACGCTTTATAGTGAGTAGGGGCAACATTTTGCCTGGTTTCAGTAACTGATAATTTGACTTGTATATGAGGAAAGGGGGAAAAGCACTTTGTTAATGTATGGTGTCTGTAGACACATTTTCAGAGGTTGACTTGGTAGTTGGTCATGCCATGTTTGAGGGGCTGTGTGGAAGCAACTGTTCTTGTGTTTCATTTTTGCAGGTGGTTTCTCGATGGGGGGAGCCATGGCGATGCATTTAGCTTACAGATACCACAGGGACTTGGCGGGAGTATTTGCTCTTTCTAGTTTTCTCAATAAAGATTCCGAGGTTTATCAGGTAATGTGACTAAGTTGGTTCAAGAGCTGTTCAGCCCTTCGCTGGTGTAGTCTTAGAATGTCAGCCATCACGGTCCAGAATTGCCGTTGTATCATGAATTGAAATAATCATGCACTTACGTAGAAGGTTTTCCAGTGCAACTGTAGTCATTCTAGACAACCGGACCGGAATCTTGTATAAGCCCACTTGACGTGTACCAAAGGTGCTACAATTTAATTAGGGGTTCCTCAGGGGACAACCGGGCATGTGCTCAATGTTAACTCCACCACACTCTATGACCTTGGATGTTTTACAATGCTCTACTCATTTTCAAACGATTTCCACCGTTCTGCTCATGTCCTGCCCATGTTCCTTGCAACAAAGTATTTTACATTTGTTACAAGTTTTGTGGAATGTGCATTTGGCCCTGAAAAACCCTTCTAACCCTAGAATGTGTAGTCTGTGTTAATTCTTAAAACGATGTTTGTTGTCACATATCTTCTTCTATCTATTATGACACGTTGGTTTTCTTATTTCTTCATTTAGAAAATTAAAGAAGCTAAATGTAGACCACCTGAATTATTCCAATGCCACGGACGCGCCGATACACTTGTTTTGCATAAATGGGGAGAAGAGACCAACGCAATCTTAAAATCTGTTGGTGTGGCAACTGCATTCCATAGTTTTCCAAACCTGTACCATGAGCTTAACCTGCAAGAACTGGAGATGTTAAGGACTTGGATTTTAACAAAGCTGCCTGAAGAAGCCACAGCATCTCAGGACCCCAAAACAGCATAAATAAACATCTGTTACCAAAAACAATTGCTTTTTTGTTTTGTTTTTCTTTGAGACCACTTGCTTTTAAAGTCAACATATTGGTGCAGAGTCAGGTGTCTCAGGTGCCGTGATTTTAAATTAAACTTTAACCCAACATACTCAAACTCCGCCATTTACTTCCAGTCTGTTTTTGTCTTATAGAATTTTGGTTTTGAAGCAATTGAGTTTTAGGAATCCTGCAGACATCGAGTTTTAAACACCATTAAGGCAGTTAGTTACATGATCGTCTGGGTGTCATTGGAAGGGGGTATTGACGACGAAAGGCTGAATTTATTTTGTGAAGTGAGGTAGTGTAAATTGAGAACAGAAGGGGCCCTAGAACTGAGCCTTGGGGTACAAGAAAAAAGGGGAGAGGAAATGTTACTGTGATTTGTGGACGTGGAATGGTGGCAATGGGAGTGGGAGAGAAATAGTAGCAAAGAATAAAGGGAGTGGAAGTTCATGGACGAACACACTAAACCAGTATAGCAGCAGATGATAAAGGATCAATGGAGTATTAATTGAAGGGGTGCTTAAGAGCTTCTCTTTGTCCTTCCTTGTCAAACTCCTGTTTTGGTGGCACTTAGGATATTGGCACTTGGATGGAAGGTGCGCTGTGGGATTAGATAATAAAGCCCTGTAAATGTAATTCCTACAATAAATCATGGTATCTATAATTTATTCAGCTAAGACAAAAAAAAGTTCTGTATAGTGCATAATCAGAGTCTAAATTAATCATACATTCCTCAAGTTACTGAGTCCCAATAAATCAATAAGCAAAATTCAACAAATGTGCATATTGAAAATTAAAGAGTGAAATTAATTTAAAAAAACACTGCGGTGCCTAGATATGATTCCAAAAAGTGACAAAAATTAGCATGCAAAATGGCCAGCATCTTTCCACTAGTCCAGGGGCATCCAACCTGCGGCCTTCCAGCTGATGCAGGACTACATCTCCCATAATGCTAAGGGGCTGGCCATTTTGCATGCTAATTTTTGTCACTACTTGGAATCATGGAAACTTAAGCTGGGGACAATCACCTATAGTGTAAAGTAACAGATATAAAGAAGAATTTGTTGGATTTTTCATCTGAAGTTCATCTTTAAATCATGGTTGTGCAGGGTGCATTCTTTAAGCTTTTTCCCCTGCTTAGTAATCATCACCAGAAACAATGAGTAACAGTAGCAGTCACTTGGAAACATAGAATTTGATGGAGGGTAAGAAACATCCGTCCATCAGATGGAAGTGAGAAAAACTAGAGACTAACCAGATGGTTACTACGGTCCTTTTAAAAAGAAAATAAAATTCTTTACGGCTGCCAAAAATCACTATGAACACGCCTGTTCCCTGGCACCTTGGATTCTGTGATTAGAATCTTTATTATTTTGAGTGTTTATACACCCTTGCAAGATATTCCAAAGAAGCATGGATTGGGTTCAGTAGGTTTGGTTAATGCGTGTGCTTGTAAATATGATGTGTAGCATGCATCCAAGTAACAAAGTCGGGGTAATGATCTATTATGGAGATAAATTATAGAGTCATTTCAGTGCATTCTGCATGGTGAAATATTTTGGTAATGAAAAGGCAATATGATATAAGTCGGCCTGATGACGAGATCAGGTCTAAAATCTTGGCATCATGTAAGCGTTGTTTGGAGTAAGATGATGATCTGCGATAATATTGAAAAATGGAATTTGGCCGCAGGTCGGCCCCGTTCGGCCCCCATCTAGTCAGCCATGCATCCTGCGGTAAAGACTCAGACTTTAATCAGTCGTTGGTCTCGTCTTAGATTCAGGAGGCATATACACCTGTCCCATGCATGTGTCCCCTTACTGTATCGTCTACCGCTTCTGATGCAAGGCTGTTCCCTTATTATTTATCTTCCTTCCTCCATGCCGTACATATTGAGTTTTCTTGGTCTTTCCTGATCATTTTAATCCTGCGCACCATTTACCCTTTTAGTCGCCCTCCTCCAAACTCTCTCCAATATATCAATATCCTTCTGTACTCTAGGTGAGGTCTCACCACATATCTGTAAAGTGAACTATTCTTTAATTCTCATAAAACGCTGCTTTTATATTAATGTACGTATTTGCGTTGAATGGCTGTACATTCAAACCTCACAAAGAAGACCCCTGAAAATGATACCGTTAGGGTGAAGGGAAAACGAAAGTGTGGGCTACTTAGCATTTACTTTGTTTTCTTATATATTTATATTCCCTGGGCGCTAAGGGTTAACAGTCCAAGCGCTTGTAGAATCTGACTCCATTTTTCCATTTAAACGCCATCAAAGAGCACTCGGCTATTTTGGATTTCAGTTTTTTGGGGTTTTTTTGCTCAATATCAAGCATGGACAAAAATAAACATTGCTGTAGCAGATGTTTGAACTTCCTGACAAGAAATACCATCTATTGGATCCCATTTAAAAAAAAAAAGTGAAAATAAGAAAAGAACACAATAAAATAAATCCATCGGTTGCACGATTCATACTGTATGAACATCAACGGTCATGAGGGGCCGATGACATAATTTCCGAATTTTTTTTTTTTTCTTTTTCCATTTGGAATTCAAGCAAAAAGTGAATGTTTTTAGAACAAGCTGCATTTCCACTGATAATTCTGGGAAAGGAAAGTGGTATTTAGGGGGAGAAATTAGGAGAACATCCAGAACTGACTAATGTACACTTAGATTTGAACCCAGTTCACTCAGACTAAAAATATTTATTTGTATTCTGTCAATTTCCAGGTAAATGATATATTTAAGCTAAACCTGCAAAAATAAACATGCTATATCCAGCTTAACCCAAAGTTGTCCAGCCCTATATTTGACGAGTAACAAAACAATTGCCACACTTATCGATCTCTATTGAAGGTGATTTTCCAGAATGAAAGACTTTTATAACTAAATGCAATCATAGAACCAGTGATGTATTAAGACGTGGAGCCGCTGGATATGACATCATATCCTGGTGCACTGTGTGTTGGAGGAAAACAGCCCCTTTTAATGCAGTCTGCAGAGGCTGTGAGAGTCTTCATAGCATATATATCAAATATCAAACATAATTTGTAAACGTCCCGTTGTGCAGTCGGACACCTGGGGGATGGATCCCCCAAATGGGCAATTTGCCCTCCCGGGCTGCTGTCACCCTGGACCTGATGCCCTAGGCCTAGTAGGCTTCCCACTAAGGATATTCCTGCATGGTAGGGATCAGTGCACTCACAGACATTGCCCACGGTGTACCATGGCAGAGGAAACCACTACATCCGTTTTCTGACAGTGTCCTTTAGCACCGGCTATACTGGGATCCATGGACAGCAAACGTAGAGTCTCACTGGAGAGGAAGTTCTCCGGCCACTCTGTTCATGGAGGGTGCCATTGATGAAGTCTGATGTCTAACGTGAGATGGTCCACTAAGAATCCATTATTCATAAGAAGGGATCAAGTTCGCGCTTCGAGACGGTCACAGGCTGATCCTCATCCTGCTTAAAGACTATTCATTGACAATTTAGAGGAGGAGGACTAATCCCGAGCCCCATCACCTGATGAACTGACAAATGTGAATTATTATTATATTAAACGTGTTATCATTTACATCTTGATGAGCCAACATTTTACAAAACTGATAGTCCTACATATCCCCTTCAAAACTTGGTGATCCTCGTATGGCCTTTCTGAAGTTCCTAAAAACAAGTACAGTTGTCAAGTAAGACAATCTGCCATCACTTGACTTTGTTTGTGAGTTAAGGTTTCTCCTGTTACTAAGCCTTCAATTTACTGCATGGTTGTGAAAACCACATCGTCAAAAGGTTTCCAAGAATTGGAGTAACAAGAATGAGGGCTGCAGATTTTTTTCCAATCAGGGACAATGATGAAATGAATGAATGAAGGAATTCCAGGACAATATTTACATTTGATCTCTCCCTAGGCATAAATACTACTGGGACCCCAAATCAGACCTGCCGTCCATGAGATGGTCCGACTCATTGAGTGGTTAAACGAAGACTAATCGTGGAGTAACAGAGAGAGTGATAGAGTTGTAGATGGAATCCAAGCGAAGGAGTAAGTGAACCATCTTACCATTTCCAATAGACAACATTCATTTGGATGGAAATCACTGCAAGCAGCTCGCCAGTGCATACTCTTGAGAGTGTGACTATGTCACTCACATACTTTTATAAATACCATTTAGTGAATGTCCATTCCTGTCCAGTTGGTACATGGAAAGTTCGAAGATTGAGCATAGAAAATAATTGCTACATATAGTAAATAAAGTAAGACCTACAACGAGAATCACCAGCCACGCTGTATATTATTAGAATTGACAAGACCATCTCATCACCGATAATAAAACTCAACAATTTTGATGTAAACCACTTAATTTACCCTAATTATTTTTATATAGTAATCTGCTTCTCGCTTATAGAATGTAGCAATGTTTAAATATAACCTGGATTTTTTATTTAGATAATCATCTATTTATCCATATCCATTTTAAAAATGTGGATGCAGTGTGTTCTCTGCAAAGGTTCCGAAATCTGAATGACCTCAATTTCATTCACTAAATCCAAAAACGAAGAGTCACCGAATTGGTATGCTGTGAGATTAATCCTTGTATAACCAAGTTCTTCGCTGAAATTGACCCTTAACGAAGTATTCGGTGCAGCTTGTGTTTTATGATAAGTGTTATTAAATAAAGCCGAAGGATCAGTTTGTATGCTTCCCTGGAAACAATAATATTGAAACAAAGAACATCGTTTTTAAGCTGTACCATGCGCCATTCTGACAAACACTAGACAAGTGGTTTTTAAGTTAATGACTCCCTTGGCCACAAATAAGTTTGGAAAATATGAGTACTTATTCTCTCGTTCTATGTTTCTTTTCTTGACGGTGATTGAATAAACCATGTAATCAAAGCTTATTAAACAAATGCCTCTGGTGGTGCACCTAATCAGTTATCTCACAGCAGATAATGAAAACTGACATGTCATCAATGCTTTCTTTTAATATAACGTATAGTTGTCTAGCCACTACCAGGATTCAAAATGGAGGAGCTACTAGCAGGATAATTCAGCAGCTACACCAATCAGGTGACTTTACCAGGTTAGTTTGGCGATGATGCAGGCTGTTAAACGGTGACGTTTGAGGGGGGAGGCTTGATCGTATCGTATACAATCATATACAATCTGGCTGCGGAGTGTCATTAATATTATAAAGGATCCTGGTTGGAGAATTTAAACAATATCCTAGTTTATTAGCGAGCCAAAGTCACGTCAATAGTTAAAGAACCTTATTGAGAGTTGTTATAAACGGAAATTCTTCAAATGGACAAAAGCGGCATTCCTCAAGGCTCTGTTCAGTTCAATGTTGACAAATGCAAAGTTATGCATTTTGGGGACAAAACCACATGTAAATTATACCTTAAATGGGCTTGTGTTAGGGAAATCATTAAACGAAAAAGACTTGGGGATAACTTGGACAATAAACTTAGCAACAGTGTTACATTTATGCTCAAGATCCATCTGTGAGCACCAAGGTGGTAACATGGAACAGGCTGGTAAAAAAGTGGGGTAAGTTAAAAAAAGGGTTACATAATATAAAAATGAGTCTCCTTTGGGTTAAAATGTAGTGCAGTCCCACTTGTTAAGCAATATGGCCATGAAAAATTAAATAGGATTTGCCGAACTCTGGGACATAGTGGCGGGCTTTAGATCTCAATCACTGAGTCCTCGCAGGTCTCTGAAGGTCAAATTGATGCACATGGTGGTTGGATGGGACTGTAATGTACCAAGACACAATTTACACACATTTGTTATCACTCCTTGACTTCACTATACATTAGAGTTAAATAAGTGAGGTTTATTCAAAGTCTCCTTGCCCATTAAACTATGAATTGTGCAGAGCCAGCTTTTGCTGCCTGTGTGACTCTTCATAGTAAACAAAATGAGATAAACCACATTTTTGCGATTGCTAACCTAGATTACTGTATACAGTAACGCATTTTATTCTCAAGGGAAAAAAATATATTTCCCCCTTGAAATATTTGTCATGTGAGGAGGAAAAAAATAAATAAATATATATATATATATATATATAGCTACATAAAATGTACCTGGATTTTATTTATCTGGTAAATTTGTGATATCCATGTATTTATGTTCTCTCAAGATTATTGCTTATTATTATTATTTCAAATCTGTGATATCAAATTTTATCACTTTCAAATATAACAGTTATGAGGTCAGTAAAACATTGGGTCAGGCTGTCCTTGTGTGAAGATATAAAACTTTTATTAAAATCGGAAACTGGAAACGTTTGCACTCTTATTCCTCAAGGGATCATTTAGTTATTGACATAAGCGTTCAATCTGGTAATATTCCACCAAGTTTTAATCTGGCCTTGTACATGTGTTCTCGTTGTCCTAAATACTCCCAACAAACCTCTCATTTATAGAGGTACAAGAAAGTCCAAATAAAAATATCTGGTGGCCAATACGTAATCAAGAACTCTATGTATTGTTAAAAAGGGAAATTGAGAAGATTTTACAAGACAGATGTCTACTGAAATCATTTAATAAATACTTTTTTTGAATATTACTTTAGTTGAAGGCGTCGTTGACATTCTCCTAAATTGTGGGTTTTGCTCCGTAAGTCTCTGGTCCTTTGGTTTTGAAACAGAGCAGACGGTTTCATTACGTCTCTGAGATCAGCTCAGAAATAGATAATTGTAGAATGTTCTTAGGTAAAAAAAAAAAAAGCATTCTAATATTTTCATGAGTTTCCAGTGGGCTCCAGACCTGCCCTCAAAGGAATATGGATCCATTAAACAATAAACAAGAGGAAAGGAGTCGATGGACCTTGATAACAAGCTTGGTGGACACTTGCATATGCACCAAGGTTCTAGTTTTGATACGTCAAAGAAGTCCCAGAAGAGGCCATGGAAAATAACGACATAATGGAAACGTTGACCACTTACTTAGTTGGTTTGTGCTTATTTGACATGGATTGTTCTGACTGCCCTGCCTCTCCCTTCTCCGTGTTCTTGACTACGATTCCCGGCTCTTCCCAAAAAGTGTATTAATCTCTGTAATTTCCAGGAAGGATGCGAACGAATGTTAGATCAATTTTACAAACCTATAATCTTTAACGCGGCTTAAAATCCTGCAGTGACTTAATCACTACTGTTCATTTTGTCAAAAAAAAACTGTGCTGTTCGTCAAGCGTGATCTGTTTTGCTTCTGCAGCTAATCATTAGTGATTATTCAAGCATTATCTCCCATGAAAAATAAAATAGCGATTTGTATCCCCCAAGACATACACAACAAGGTCCATTAGGGGGGTACAAGGTGAAACCATTAATACAGATGTTCCAAATACATGATGGGAACATAGTTAAGCTGCTTAGTGAGTCACTAGAAAGTCTACGCAGTGAAGTCATCTGAATGGACTGCTTATCTTCTTTTCCCCTCCTGTGCCAAAGGACTTTAGTTTATGAGCAACGCTCATTATATTGTGGTTTCACCCTCATAAAAGGATAAGGAATTTCGGCTGACAGTGTGCTGTTCATTACCATTCTGAGATAGAATTTGTCAAAACTAGACTTCCTTATCTGTTCTCTCGGTGGATTTTATACCGGAGAGTGTTAATTAGCTGGTAGATCACAGCGCCGCGAGATGTTAAGCAGGCACGCTCCACCATACATGGCAATTGCCAAACGATTACGGATGATAAATGCTTCTTCCCAAAGAGATATAATGAATCTTAAGAATAAAATACATAAGATTTTCATTTTTGCTCTACCAGTTATTTTTTTTGTGTGTCTAGGCAGGCTTGCCAAACATCGGGTAAAAGATTAACCTACAAAAAAACATAAGAATTTTTAATACATCATTTTTTGATCAAGTATATATGAAGTTTAAAAAAAAAAATCTGAATAAGAAATTGGTTTACCTGTTAGGTACAAAAACCTTTACAGTAAGGGAAATGTTACGCATGTTGTTTCTTTTTGACAGGAATAAATAAGGCAGACAAAAATGCAGTTTATTAACTTAGATTAAAGTTTTATTAGTAAATATTAATTCATGTAAACTATTTTTTCATATTTAATAAAAACTATGATTGAGAAAAATGCATTTTTTTCTTTTAACTTGCCAACCTGCCCCACGGCTTGCCGCTCTGCCCCACTGATATGCCTTATACCCCCTATATGCCACTATGCCTCCCTGATATGCCTTATACCCCCCCATATGCCACTCTGCCTCCCTGATATGCCCTAATCACCCCTATTTGTCACTCTGCCTCCCTGATATGCCTTTTAACCCCCTATATGCCACTCTGCCTCCCTGATATGCCTTTTAACCCCCTATATGCTCCCCCTTGACTTCCCGATGCATCCCCAGACGTGTCCCCCGTGCTCCTGCGTTGGCCTGCCCATTGTGGCACGCTTGCCATAGGTTCACCATCACCGGTGTAGGCAAATGGCATGGCTAGTAGTAGAGTATTTTCCCGCTTTCCTAATGTAGGCAGCATAAGTTACACATTCGCCTTGGCTTGAAGTAGGTAAGATAAATCAATATTAACAAATCTTATGGAAGCATTAGGTTCTTGTTGTAGATCCTATTGATTGACAAATGGACCAATCCCTTCAGTGGTAAAATGGCCGGCATTATGGCAATAAGAAACTCACTCGATTAAGGAAATATTCCCACATTAACGGCAACCTTGATCATGCCTCACAAGCATCTGTATTTGCCCGCAAAGGGGCATGGGTTGTATAACGTGTAGAGCAGATGTGTGAGATGAAGGTCCAAATTAGACACGTAGATAGAGCCGCAGCTTTCTGATTCCAATTAGAATCAGTGGGGAGTTACAGGCAAGGCCCTTCTGCTGAATCCAATGTTTGTGAAAGGAGTTACAGTGCAACGCGAAAATACATTAGATCACCAGGAAGAAGAGCGAGCGGATCCACAGTGGAATAAAACAAGGAGAATGTTGAGAAAACAACATCAAGCTCTGTTTATGATTTTTTTTTTCTATAAAAAGATGCATTTTTTTTATCCAAGTCTTTAAACCAACTGTACTTTATTGCAGGATAATATTTTTTTAAGGGATGAATGGGAACTACACAGAGCTTTAAATAAAGATCTCTAATTCCAGATATATTTAGCCTAGAATGTACTGGAACTGGCAAAATGTGATGCATGTATGCATTTTCAAGAAAAATATTTTGGGGACTAGAACCTAAAACCAGGCCAAGTGCCAAATAACGTTTGATGTCGTATCATAGAAGACTTTTTCTGACATAATGATATTTCTTGTGTCTACATTTCTTAAAAAGCTGCCCAATTCTGTCTGACTGCTCTCATCATGAACATCTCAGTTGCCCAATTAATAAAATAGTCCAGAAACCAGTCACACAAAGTAAAATGAATGTACTTTTGGACCTCATAAATTTTCTGGATGTGTAAGGGAAGAGGTCTATGGAAAAAGAAGGATCTTTAAAATACAAACAATTTGGAATTTGATGTTGGGTTTGATGAGTTTTGGTGCTCTTTCTCAGCGTAAAGAAGACCTTTTTCAATCGTTGAACAATTTATTTCCCCCCTTACATAGAAGTAAATAAAAAATGGCACCACTAATTGCTAAGTATGTTAACAGAATACATTTTTGGAAATGCTGCTGATTTCACTAAAACAGGGCATGACTGTCCCATTAAAAATGTGGCACACATTTCCCAAAATTAAATAATTAAACATGTGGAGGGAAAAAAAAAATCATAGATATCACTCGCTAAGCTTCAGTCCTTGGTACATTTAATCTGAAACCTCTCTTCTGTGTATAAATGATTATGTCATAGCATTTGTCTTTAATTACTGTCCTCTTTCCAATACCCTGACTCATGTTTCTTGGTTAACCACAAAACTTGTACTACAAGATTTGCAGTCTTGATTCCTTTTTAGATTTAAAAAAGAAAGAACAGTGGTCCTTGCTTCTGAAAACTTGATATTGAATAATTGTTTTTATTTTTACCCAATCATCACCATTGATTGCCGTGATTGATCACCTTTCCAACACTCATGGTTGCACTATTTAGAGCCCATTACCTCTTTTGCGTGTAGTGGGGCTGCCATTCAGTCCAGACCTGATTGGAAGCTATTCCTCTATGTGCAGGGATCAGTATATTGAACCAGCAACTTAGTATAGCTCTTGGTTCCAATGGCTACATATGAATAAATAAATTAAAATTTTCCATACATGCTAATATACAGTGATGTCCCCCACATTCCAAACCTCCCACAAATAAAATAAAAGTACACAAACATGTGTTTAGCGTTTTAGCCCATCTTCAGTGTGCCTACCCTGTGGTATCTGTATATTGTATTTGTCTGCAGTTTATATAAATTTGGTAATACCATATTTCCCCATGTATAAGACGCTCCCATGTATAAGATGCACCTTAATTTTGGGGCCTGAAAATTACACTTCTATCATGCTCAGGTTCTAGGATGAGTGTGATGTTAGCTATGCTGGAAGCTGGGTATGCCTGGGCATGATAGGAGTGTTATTGCTGTTAGCAATCATGTATATTTAATATAGCAATCACACTCCTATCATGCACAAGCAGCCAACACATACACATCACTTTCTGCTTCCCTGTGCCCTGCTCCCTGCTTACACATCCATGCTATCACACACACATATTCGTTCATTCCCCCATTCACGCAGACTCATACACCCTCCCCCACCCTTACCTGAACTGCAGATCTTCCGGTGCCACTCACACACTTTGTTTTCTTCTGCGTTGCTGGCACTCTGAGTGAACTTCTCTTGTCCTGCCCAGGAACGGAGCAGAGTCATGTGATGTACAGTCACGTGACTCCACTGGATTCCTGTGTCTCCTCGACGGAACAAGAGACGCTGCTGAGCAACACAGAGGTAAGCGGGGGGGAAATCTACAACCACTGTATAATACGCACCGTTTTTACACCCCAATTTTTTTTTTTTTAAAAAGGTGAAACACGATAACTGAGATTTTTTTTTCTTTTTGCTTGTATTTGATATTTTTGTGCATTTTCACTATTACATAGTATTACACATATGCATAATGTATAGATTGAGTTCACTAAGTTTGTCGCCTATAACTATTACTAACCAAAGTACAAATGGCCTAGTCTTCCAGCAGTTGACCAGGCATTTAACCCCTTCGCGACCTTTGCCGGTTCAAGAAGGTCACTAAATGACCTTTGACGGTCCTGAACCGTCAAAAAATTAAATAAGCTTAGAAAGTGATCAAGGATCACTTTCTTCGCTTAAACGGCCTTGCTGCAATGCCTCGATGTCGAGGCATTCAGCAAGGCCGAGATCGGCATCGGGCGCCATGTATGGCGGCGGACGCCCGTTTTAAAAGCGTTTAGGAGGCGATCAACTTAAATGGTGTCGCTGGAATGCCTCGATCAGGAGGCATCCAGCGACACCAAACACTTACCTCTGGGTGGGCTGTGACCGCTCCGGAGAGCGGTCACAGCCGCCGCTGCCGGTGATCTTCGCCATCAAGCAAGATGGCGGCGGCCCGGGAAATAAAACAATAAAGACGAAAAAGTTCGCTAGAGGGTCTCCAGACCCTCTAGAGAACTGGCTCCACTTGCTGGTTGAATACAGGTACTGCATTCAACCATGCAAGTCAATGGAGCCCAGCTTTCTAATCACTATGTGATTAGTAAAATATTCAAAAAAAATAAAAATAAATAAAAAATGGAAAAAAAAATTAAAAAAAAATGTGCTAACATTTAAAAATAATTATGCAGTGATGTCACTAGATGAACCATCCAGTACCAGCAAAATGTGTAAAAAAAAATATAAAAAAAGTATTAAAAAAATTAAATTAAATTAAAAAATAAAGTTTATTATTTTGAGCAAGTGCTAAAAATTCTCAAAAATCTCAACAAAGAGTTAAAATAAAAGCACTTCAAATACCCAAGGGGTGTCTAATATATAAAAAAAATGGCTGATGGGGTAAATTGGAGTGGCCTAGCTCAAATATAGGGCATAGGTACAGACTGACCAAAATGGAGAAAATAAGCGCACTTCCCAAATGTGGCATTTTAAATCTGAAACAACCCGACAAACCCATGCATGTCGGGTATCACTGCACTCAGGAGATGTTCCTGAACACACATTGGCGTGTTGTTTGACAGTGGCATATACCAGGACCTGTATATCTATAACTAAAGTACAATTTGTGTGAAATTTTTTTTTTAAAAATTACTATTACAAAGTTTGACAAAGTGTAGTTCTATAATTGGTGCATGGAAAGGGTTAAAATAACAGCATTTGGAATACCCTGGGGTGTCTAGTTTTCAAAAATATATGGTTTGAATGGGTTAAATTGAGTTAACCGGCTTCAAAGATATTCCAAAGAGGAGAGGGAGGCACAATGACCAAATGACCACCTGAATTACGCATGCCCCAAAAGTAGCCTTTTACCAGCCAAACAATCTGACAAACCCATGCATGTGGGGTATCGCTGTACTCAGGAGATGTTGCTGAACACATATTGGGGTGTTGTTTGACAGTGACATATACCAGCACCTGTATATCTATAACTAAAGTACAATTTGTGTGGAAAACAAAATAAAAAAAATTACTATTACAAAGTTTGACAAAGTGTAGTTGTATAATTGGTGCATGGAAAGGGTTAAAATAACAGCATTTGGAATACCCTGGGGTGTCTAGTTTTCAAAAATATATGGTTTGAATGGGTTAAATTGAGTTAACCGGCTTCAAAGATGTTCCAAAGAGGAGATGGAGGCAGACTGACCAGATTTGTTAAAAAAGATTTGGAAATCATAAAACGCTGCTTGTACTTATTGCCCTATAACTTACAAAAAACAGCAAAAAAACATAAAAACATTGGGTATTTCTAAACTCAGGACAAGTAGTAGAATCTATTTAGCAGGTTTTTTTACTTGCTTTTTTAGGTGAGTAAAAGATTTTTCAAATAAAAGTCATAAAATGTGTTTTTTTTTCAATTTTTCACCATGTTTTTTTTATTTTTTTTATAGTAAATAAGATGATACGATCAAAATAATGGTATCTGAAGAAAGCCCATCTTGTCCTGAAAAAAACAATATATAACTTATGTGGGTACACTAAATGGGTGAGGAGAAAATTACAGCTGAACACAAGCACCACAAAAGTGTCAAAACAGCCTCGGTCCCACAGGGTACAAAACGAAAAATGAGCCCGGTCCTTAAGGGGTTAAAGGTATTTAAAGGTATTAAGGCTGCTCTCTTTGGCTTAAATTGACTCCTGTTTTAAAATGTCACATTAAAGCAAGTGCATATTTGAACTCCATAACAGAGAGCTGAAATGTTCCCATTGCTCCGTTTTAGCTCCTCGTAGTTATCTTTGATGACAGATTAACAATGGAATGCCATGTTTACAAATCTCGGCTCGAAATGAAATAGCAAGTAAATCTTCATATTAGAGGGCCATGGGAATTGCCACGAAAAAAAAACCCCCAATGTGTTTATCTCATTGACAATGCCTGCTAATGTCATGTGGACTTCTTGTTATGGTAATTAACAAAAAATTTTTTTTTCTATTTTGGAGACTATTTATTTTTTAAAATTTTATTTAAATTCTTGTAATTAAATCAGTGAATACTATATGTGTAAAATGCGTCAAAAACATTGAGAATTCAGCTCTATATGTATATCTACCATCATCTACGAGGTTGATATGAGAAGACAGAAATGAACCTTAAAAAACAGAGGCTTCGAATTTGTCTAAAAATGATAACAATATTTATTAATTCTGTCAATTATTAATCTTGTTATTTTAAAGGACATCTCTGATACTGTTCCTTATTATATAGGCCTTGCCATTTTGAAAAATCCCACATTACCTGGAGACCTTTAGTTTATATCATGATTTTTCAAACTTTCCATTGCCCATAGTAATGAATCATTCCTTAAATATCAATTACTTGGTCTGTCACACATTCCTGGCAAATGGCTGTGTATTTCAGAAGTTACATGTACTGAAGTAGTCTCCAAGCCATCTATGTACAATCCCACCACCCCATGGGGTGGCATTGGGCATAGTGAGACCAGACCACCACTTTGTGGAAAACAGGGACTGTCCTGTATGAATTGGGACAGTTTTCATTTTGTGATTATGAAGTGCTCTCTGGCCTCCTGTTCAGTCATATATTCTAGTTATATTATTTAAGCAATATTTTCACTTAAATGGTAACAAAGACCAGAACTATAGTTGGATCCATATGGGTAAGTAATTTTTGTGCCAGTATACTTGCTTAATTTATTATTTTCTTTTATTTTCTTATTTACTAGGTGTTTTTATCATTATGTCAAAGTGCATGTTTAGCTGAAAGTCTTCATTTTGAAACTGATTGTTGATTTATTCAAATTATGAAACGTGATTCAATTCATAAATATAAAAAGAAAAAATCTTCAAGAATATATTATCCCCTTAACGACAAACCCCGTACATCAAAATGCATTGTTTTCAATGGGTTTAGGGACCACCAATTGTCCTTAAGAGGTTAAATATGAGTATGTATGTATATATAAATAGATATATATAATTCTGGAAATCCAGAATTCATTATGGTAACGACTCCTCTCCATGGGTTAAAATGAGTCAATATAGCCACCTCGAGCAGCTTTATGTCAGAGGTGCTATCAACAACTATCAGCAATTTAACAGTTGGGGAGAGGAACCTTGATGGGGAGGAGTCAAGAAAGTAAAGATGGCTGCCCCCTGACATACAAACGTAAATATACATTGCTTATTTTAATCGGAAAACAACCTTCCATGGGTTTATTTAGCAGGATTTGTTAAAATCAAATCAGTTGCTTAATGTCAGTTGGATATTAGAACTCACCTTATCCCACCTGCATCGTGAGGTTAAGTGAATAAACCTCAATGTCTTGAAGCATCGTTTCCTTTTAAAATAAATTGTGTATAGCTTTTATTGTTTTATTACTTGGTATCTTTAAAACATATAATGTGGCAGTTTTTACCCCCACGGGGAATGATCTTTTAATGCGTTTTCATCCACAGGTTTTTTAATACTAAAAATAATCTTATGCCATCTAAGAAATATGCGGAGCCCTTTTTTTCAAAATTTCCAAACAATTATAAACACGGCAATTTTTTTTGGCAACAACGTAACATGTTCCCGTATATGTGCGCTATTTCACGGCAAACATGATTGGCCGTGTATTAGAGTTGACATTAATTTATACAGCCTTTAGCGGTTGCCAAGTGTTGTTTTCTTTTAACATTAACCCTTCAATCAACAGGTTAGTAACTCAAAACCATCCAATGCTTTTCACGTTTATTAAGTTCATCAAATACAATTTTTTTTTTAAATGTCATCAAACGGATTGGGTGTTAATTATTTAAAAAATGTGTGTATTTTTAAACAAAGTTTTTGAGACTCAAAACCTCTTAAAGACAGAGCGATAGCTTTTTTATCCATTCCTATATGTCATTTAAAGTTACATAACGCCTTATTGAGGCTGAAATTTCATGTCTTCTGTGTCTTTATTGTTAGAGACACAAGAGCTTTGTTGTAGGAAGCAGAAACCACCTGTCTAGTTCACTATATCACCAACGACTGATCGTAACGTTCAACATGGCAACCTTTTTAAAGGGCCAATCCAGCCACCACATGCACTTTAATGCATATGATAGCTGACTGGCCCCTAAATTTAAGTGGTGCCCTCCATATGCATTTGCCCCTTTCCTATTGATTTCAGTGGAATAAACTTCCCTGCCACTGATTGGGTGCTTGAAGCAGTCAATCAATGGTGTGAATTGTTGGGCAGACAGCTCTAGCTCTTTCTCTGCACCTTTTACTAAAAGGTGGATATTTTATGGGTTTTTCAGGTTTAAAGAATGCATTTAATGTACTTTAATATGCATTCTTTGTTTAAAGGTCTGCGTGGAACATTGGAGTGTAGGAGATTAAAGACTGAAGATGGAGTCCTTACCTCATTAAATGGGCAGTACTAATATTCTAATAAAATTGTCTCTGAACACAAAGTTCTTCAAATGCAAAATACTGACTCAAAACTGCATTAATAGAATGATTAAATAGGACATTTGAGTACAAAAAAAAAATCTGTTTGTGTTCATAACCCCTTATTATTTTTCTACCATATTGTAGTCATTATTAAATATAAAAGCTAAAAAAGATGTTGGCTGCTGACCCCTCATTAAAATGTTGGATTAAGAAATTATGTTTGCCCGCGGCCAGAGGTTGTACTTATCTTTCGACAAAATGTGTTGCCTAAAAATCCCAGTTCTCTATTAAATTCATTTTACTTGGTTGGCATTTCACGCTGTACTTTAAAAAATATTTTGTACAAGAGATTTTTGCGTGTTAAAACTACAGCGTACAAGTGATGCCAAAGCCGTCAGTACGTTAGTTATTGCAGAAATAGTGGGCGACTGAAGCCCGGAACATTTTTATTCCACTTAAGTTGTTACAGTGATATAACTTGACACAACTTCCACGCTTTCGAACTTGACAAAATAAAGATTTCAAGATGGGTGACTTAATGGGAATAATTACTAAATGTATTCTACTGACAGGATCAAACTGTTGAACTGCAGTAAGAGGCACGGCTTCGGAGAAGGATTAGGACACCTTTAGACATGAGAACAAATTATGTGAATTTACTGATGTCCTCGGTATGTTCTGCGAACACATCACATATTTCAAAATGTATTACAATGTAGGAAATAGGGGCAAGAAGTATCATGACTCAACAAAATATGCTAGGTATACATGACCACATGTCCCTTATAGCACGAGACAGTTCTTCAATGGGACTTTAACTCCCAGGTACATTGCATTGTCCTGGAATGAGAATTCTGAGTAAAGGAGGTTTCTGCCAATCAGGAGAAACTTCTCAACTCTCCTGATTGCCTGAGAGTTCAGAAGCCTCTCCTGATAGGCTGAGTCCCTCCTTTACACCAAGCTAGGTGTGTGGATGACTATGTGTGGATGTGATTGTGTTTGTCTGATTGTGTGTGAAATGTCTGGTGAAAAAGGGGTTAATTCTCTGAAACTGCTCATGTCTGGTAACAGAGAGGTTAATTCTCTGAAACTGCTCATGTCTGGTAATAGAGAGGTTAATTCTCGGAATCTTCTCATGTCTGGTAATAGAGAGGTTAATTCTCTGAAACTGCTCATGCCTGGTAAATATTGTATGTATATTATAGTATAAATATATTAAAAATCAACATGTTTCTCAAGGCTTTCTAATAATATAAAATAAATGTTATGTGTATGTGACGGTGTGTATATGTAAATCTGTGTGTATGTAATATATACACAAATATATATACTATAATATACGCCTGTGTGTGTAGCCTTATCCGCTTCATAGTGTGTCCCCGAATGGCAGAAATAAAATGTGGTCACCCTACTCTGATTCCATTGTTTATCTATTACATTCTGATTTGCCTTTTTATTAGTATGTAATAAAGAATTACTGTTTGTTTTAAGATGTTTCCAAGATGTTTACACAAGTGAAATCAAAAAATGCTTTTAAGACAAAAGCAGGCCTGGACTGGCCACCTGACACACACCCAATCTGCGCTCCAGTTCCAGATCAGGTGCTTCACCGCCGTAGCCCTTAACCAGACGTCGACCACGCTTACGTCATCAGTCAGACGCTGGTCTTAAAGTGCCAGGACCACCTCTTCATTGTCAGTCTGGCGCTGGACACAAGCCCCTTTGTCCCTCTTTTGTCCCCTGATGGCATGGTGTTCCCCATATACCATTTCAATATATAGGTAAACTACTAGACCTACTAGTAATAAGGTATGTTTAGCCGGAGTTATCCCTGTTTTCCCTAAAAATAGCTGTAACAATTAAGGTATTCCAATTTATGATATGAGCTTTAACTGTAAAATCTCACCACACGAACTTCAAATGTTTTGAGGGGTTTGCTTTTATTTTTATGGTCACAAATATAGTTGGTGTTGGGTTCTGTTCACAGCACTGGGGAAATGATTGAATGTCACTTTATAAGTAGTCATCTATTACAATGGGGCCTAAACATTAATGCTGACATGGGCCACATACAATGCACTTTGATTAAAGTGTTAGCAAATCAAGTTTTCACTTTTTATTTCATTTATTCCAATAAATGCCCATTATCTGCCTGTAGGTGACATTTTTCATATGATATTTTGGGTGACCTTCCATGCTCAAACACTACAGTGAAGTGGTTCTTTATGGCAATGCTAATGAAGTGCTGTTTATTTAATAGCATTATTCCCAATATTCAATGTTCCCCTTTCCCTGAATCATCAATAATAGACAGTCTTATAAAAAACGATAAAGCTATATTAGACCAAGAGAAAATTCAGTCAGAGTCGATACTTTTTATTGGGTCAACAAAGATAAATATGATAACTTACATACTTTTTTTTGGGGACCTCGGAGGTCTCATGAAAATATCTTCATCTTATAAAGAGACCTCTGCGAATCCAAAACTGTATATAACGTTAGATCTTTTTCTACGCTGGCCCATTAAGTGTGTCACCTTTAATTAGAGGCTCGATTAATAGCCAGGAAACTTATGTTCTCCTCGGTCAGTTGCTTTAGGGGGGGAATCACAGATTGACATGGACAGGTTTGCATAACAGATCCTAAAAAGATTCTACTCTATGTAAAAGGACTCCGAAATAGAAATAAGGAAATTCTGAGTAGCAAATAAATGATCCGAGTTACCTGGGTATAATATTCCAGCTGTTGTCTGACTAACACCAATAATTCACTGTCTGAAATAATTCCCCTCGTGATGACGGCTCCAGAAAAGTATTTATTCTGCAATTTTTGCTTTTAACCCTAACTTCTAAAATCCATTGGCATTACTGAGATAACCAAATGGAATGTGTCTTTTAAAACAACGGCGAAAAGGTCGGTGTTAACAACATGTCTATGTATTATATTGTTCCCCAATTGTGGTTGAATGACAGGCGCATAGTCGAATGTGTCCAGGGCCCACCAGGACCCACACCCCAATAAAGACAACAAACACGCATATATTTGTCCACAGCTTTCATTAAGATTTACAATTTACCAAATATTACAATGACCCCCAATATTATAAACATTATAAACATTGGCACCCCACCACCTACAAAGTGCCACCAACCTATCCAAAGATCCATGGTAGAGGCATACCAAAACACCCCTACGCCCCCCCCAGGTGCTGAGCCACAGGCCAGCTCGAAACCTACCACACCAACTTGAACCAAGTTAAATTCGTTATTCCAAACCAAAACCCACTATGCCAAGCGACTTTAGTAACCTATCCCAACCCCAGTGACAAAACGGGGAGAAAACCACACCAAAATTAAACAACTGCACCCTAATGTAACGGGAAGGTGGGTGGGCCAAAACAGGTCTGGAAAAAATAGGTTAGTGAAACCACATACAAAATACTTCCCCTTATATATCTTACACCCTTAAACCATAACATACCAATTAAATCAAACTAACCCCTTTAGCCCACCATCTAGCTCTGTCAAGGCCCACTCCACTAAGCTGCGCTGGTCCATGGGCTACATGAATGTATGTTCATTCTTTTTCATCCACAACAAGAAGGGGTTTTTTTTGTTTGGGGTAAATGTTTTCTGCGGGAGAGTATGGTCATGTGACTGACGGTCTGGATCTGTGTATGGAGCCCAGGCAAGAAGTGGGGCCCAGTCCCTCGCAGCTCGCTACTTGGAGATCGGCCCTTTTTCAGGGTCTATAGCCACTTTCTGGACTTTGGGCCCTAGTGACCCCATTGCGAGCATGGTAAGGGGGAATGGGATTGCCACGGGGCAAGTTGGTTGGAGGTACACGGGGTGGGAAGGGACAAGAGAAAGCCGTCTTGTACTGGGCTCCATGATTTTTCATGGGGGCCCTGTCCATAAACATCTTGCTTTCTCATTTAGCTTGATACCAATTGTAGAACAGAAAAATATTGAACAAAAAAAATCAAATTCTGAGAAAAAATCTAAAAACTAGGAGAAATATCAGACATTCTAAGTCTGTTCTAACCAGTTGTGCTCATTTATATTCCGAGAGCCAACTTCATCTTGACTTGAAAGGACATTTGAGAATACTGTCATTGGAGATCATATTTCTCTTTGTTCTGCTTAAAAGTTTAAAGTAGTTCAGCGCCCCGCAAGTGATGACTTTTTAAGTCCCCTACATTAAAGCTTGTATACTGGTAACTTTTATTGGGCAGAAGGTGGTTCATAAATGCGATTAGAAGCTGGGGCTTTATTTACAGGATATATTCATCAAATCTTTGTGTCATTAATAACCACAGGACAGCATTACATAAGCCAGATAAATCACCTATAAGGGGATTTTCCAATGGAGGAAAGATTACATCATGCGGTACATAATTTAACAAAAGCTTCCTGGTGATTTAATTTCTGTTTGATCCACAGAGGAGACCAGCTCAGCCCACGACTAGTTTTTCTCTTAGTCATTCGGTGAAGTCTTGTTAATTCTATGTTCTTTTTGTATGATACAATATAAGTCCTAGGTCTTCAAATGTCACAACTTTGTGATAGCTCTCCTTTTCTTTAATATGAACCGATCTTTCTTAGTAAATAATGCCAGTGATTTGTTTACATCAAAATAAAATTAAGCACAAGTGTTCTAGAATGACCTCTCATGTCTGCTTTTTTGCTCATATCCATAAACAACTTGAAACAGATATTGTCAATGTCAATACCAGAGAGATGCTGACAGCCCAGGAAACCAAGAATAAATTCCAAGTTTTATTTTTTCCAAAAATCTATCTGTAAAGAACCCCTGGGACCGATGTAAGGGCCAGCTCTGGGTAGAGGCATCCGAGTAGGCAGTGGAGGTGGCTTTTTATGTCGCTCCCTGTTAAGTGCTGCCCTAGGCCTAGGCTAAGATACAGCCCTGGGTATAAATACCCACTGGCACTCAACAAAGTTATAGATGTCCTAGTTTTTCCACCAGTACAACCTTGTCTTAATGTCAGTAATACCTTCCAGGTCCATACTGGCAGATACTGCACTGGAACTGCCGTACTTTAGGTTACAGCTGTACAAACAAAGATGTCACTTAGCTCACCCGAGCACAATAATTGATATTAATAACATGTATACCTTCTTTTAAGCTGTACTTACACAAACAAAGTATTTAACTCCCTAGTAAAAACATCAGGGAATGACCTGATATTATTTTTATTAAGTTTACACAAGACAAGATTTTTTTCTCTTTGCAAATTACATTTAATGTTGCTCATGTTTTTCAATATGAGAACAGAATGTTCAGCTTCTCTTAAATATTATCAAGATCTTGATAAAGGTCTAGGATGTGAACTGAAATCTGTAGTGTGATAAAATTATACGTTTTTGAGAACGTTAAGATCATGCAGATAGATAGAGACAAGGCCAAACTGGTAATTCGGCACATCTCCGGTGGGCTGGTGGCCTACGGAGCCATGCACCTTCCTGTACTGCAGCTTGGCAGACCCGGCCAGGTGAGTGTGTGAAAAATTATAGAGTAAGCAATGGGATCGGGTCTTGACCAACCCCCTGGGTCAATGGCACGGTCTTCTCTGGAACTTAGAACTTTCAGAAAAATGTGTACAGCTTTATCACCAATGGTAAACCCATCCACAGCAAGGCGAGGGTTTATAAAGGCTTGGGTGATTTCTATCATGAGGAAAAGATTATGAACTGCTTAGTGCAAGGGTGTCCAACCTGCGGCCCTCCAGCTGCTGCAGGACTACACCTCCCATACTCCTCTGCCAGCCATTGAGCCATTATGGGAGATGTAGTCCTGCAGAAGCTGGAGGGACACAGGTTGGACACCCCTGGCTTAGAGTAAATATTCTTCTGTTTAAATAAGTAATTCCTGATAGTTCTTAGATAACAAAATTACTAGGGCCATATAAAAAATAAAATCTAGCAAACGCAAAGGAAAATTACAATGGCTTGAGATCCCGAGTAAAATGCCAACCGCTTATTGTTGGGTTCAAGACACAGTTTTAACCTCACAATTTCTGAAGTGCAACAAGCATCTCTTCAGATTTGCAAGAAAGTTCATGAAAGGGAATGACTGAGTATTCATCTAAATGTTACATGTTATGGTTTGTGTGTTCATAGAGGCTACTCCATCATGGCCTTCCACCACGTTCTGTTCACAGGTGGGTGTTATGTGCCCTATCTTCAAGAAACATACCTATGGGACATTGGACACAGTGACCGGAGAAAGACCTTCTAATCGATCAACCAAAGAAGCTAGGATAGCTACACATCTGTTGAGACAGAACGTCTTCTCTAAATCCTGCTGATCTTCAAAATAACATCATTGCCCGGAGTCCTTTATAACAGATGGACCAGTGGGGAGCAGAAGATCTGTGGCAATTTATTGTAATCTAAGTAGGATTTATATATACTTCCCTTTTTAAATATACAAAGTATAATTAATTGTAATACATCAGTTGTGTTGATATCTACATGGAAGTATTAAAGAAAATCACCCAGTTTGCTAGAAAAAAAATGTGCTAATTTTTTATTTGGATGAGGAAAATGCTTTTTATCAGGTTTGACCTTTAGTATGAGGTAGAGGTCGCATTTTTTATGCCTATCGTAAATTATTGTTGTTAGTCCAAATATAAATGCTACATAAAGAAGTATTTATTTAGAAATATGGGTGATGAATGCGCACAGACCGTTATCACAGGCATTATTCATCATTTTAGCTTTATCTCTGCCATATTTCGTTGAGAAGAGTTCTGATTAAGGTGAGATGGGATTAAGTGTCAACATTTTGACTCACCGTGGGAAGTTTTTAAGAGATCACTCCAGAGAAGCACCCAGTACAAAGTAAGATAAATCGAGGGAGTTGTACAGATTTTTTTTACGAGGCTTCAACTGCTTAATGTAAAAGCATCAATGCCATCAAAATCAATAGTGTGTTTAACATGTGTGAATAATTTTCAGCACAAGATGTTTAAATCCAAATACATTTGTCTCTCGAGTGAGTTGTGGGTCGTGTAAGGCAAATCTTTTTTTTTCCTTTCCATTTTTTTCCCTCTAATTTTTATTTTTTTTATTTCCTTTCTTGTAACAACGGTTGCGTTGGTTCGAAAAAACATTTATTTCAACAGCTGTTTCTAAGGTTCTGGATTTGTACAAAATGTTGTGTGGTTAAGATATGTTGTTCTTCCCAAAATGATGATGACTTAAAAAACGGAACACACCGAGAGGATGGGTAGATAAATGGAAAAGCCTTACATCAGAAGTGGTAGAGGCCAATACAGTGAGGGAAGGCAGTCTGTCAAGGACTGATTAAGATCTGAGACTTTCATCAGGAAAACTGGTTAGACCAAATGGTTCTTATCTGCCATCAAATTCTATGTTTCTATGTTACACTTTAATTCTATTTTTAAAAAAAATTGTTCCAGCTAAATTTGTACCCTCAATTTTTTATTTGACCACAACAGGATACCTTATGATCAGAGCTGATTTCTTCTTGTAAATCTGATTTGCCCATAGACATTCAAGCGTCTCACTTTCATCTCTTTCCTCTGATCTCAGGACAGCTGGGGGGAGGGGAAGACATGGTAAGTAAAACCACGTGTCTTCTCTTGCCATCAATTACATTGTTTGAGTTTGTAAGTGCTTGGCAAATTAAGCTCCTGCCATCATGCTACCGGACAAGAATGTGAAGAAATACTGCTATTGTATTTGTAATAGAATCCAGCTGTCCCTCAATACCAAAGGCATCTGGTTCGAGGAACGGTCAAAATACAAATGGAGGACATACGGAATGGAAAGGTTACAACTAGAACAATCTTTACCTGCCCTAAAAGAATTCATTCATGTGATACATGATATAACTACAGATATTGTCTAAAATGATCCTATGATTTTTTTAATTGTCAGAAAAAATCTCTAGGTAGAGATTACAGACAAAGTCCACAAGAACATTGAGCTTGGAGCCGCTTGGCCAACTCCAAGGTGGTGGGTTGGAAATGGACTTTAACTTAGTCTTGATATATTTTTGCTTTTGGCCATATAGATACAACATATCTCGTGTGCTTATGGCTTGTACTGGTTTAAAGGGTTAAAGGGAAGAACAAGCTAATTTTGTTAGCAAGGATATGATTTATATTTTCCTTAATCATCACTCAGCTTATAGTTCCTGAGTATTTTTCTGTATAAAATATTTTTTTATGTAAGACACACAAAACATACAACCACACAGAAAATTTACTGAGAAGGAATGCTACTAAAGAACCTAATTAACCTAATTTTGTCAATCTTACAAAAAAAATATTTAGATTTTCCAGGTATCTCTCCATTTTATGAATAAAAATAGACTATTATGACCACAGGGGTCTCATGACTGGCTCATCATTGTGTCTTTAAAAGTCTTTGTATTTAAATATATCTTTCAAAAGCGCAAAAAACCCCACAAGATTGTTTTCATCTTCCAGTCTTGCGTTATTTAATAAAGGCCTGGAAAGTTCCGCTCTAACAGTAACAACATGGGAGGTGCAAAAAAGAGCAACATGTGTTTAGTGGTTTACTTTAGTGATTAACTATGTTTAGAATAAAAGAAATGAAATTATGTTAAGGGTCAAATGAGATCAGAGGGAGGATTCGTTCACAAGTGTATACAAAACACAGAGATTTCGCTTATTACAAGAGTGCCACCCCAAGGCCAAACTATTTATGTTGTTTATCTTCATCACAAGCTCAATTTGGAATTGTTGAAAGTTCTAGAGTTGTCACAAATGCCCAACTTCACACTAACTAATTTCACAAAAATAGTTACATTGTTAATAACACAAGTCCACCAAGATCAACTGATCTAGCAGTCCAGGAGGCAATTCTCCTCGTCAGGCTTGGATCTGACCCCAGCTAGAAGATACCATGTCCCTGTTTTCTGCAATGTTTTATAAGGAGAAGCCCAAGGTTTTTTATGGGCCATAAACCATAACAGATCTAGGATACCCATCTCTAACATAAGTGATCAATTTAACCCCTTAAGGACAATGGGCGGTCCCTAAACCCATTGAAAACAGTGCATTTTGAGCCCGTACATGTATGGGCTTTGTCATTAAGGGGTTAATTATGCGGAAACCAATACTATACTATATACTGAATGACAATTGTGGTCAAATCCCACATTGGCTATCCCTCTGACATTATGGTGACCCATTTCTCTGGAACCACTTAAGAGAACAGGAGATCTGTGCCACCTTGGTTACTTATTTACTTACACAGTGTAACTATGTTTTTGTTTTAGGGCCGGAAGGGCACTGTGATACATTGGCACCCATCAGCATTCCGAGTTACTAAAAAAAGAGAAACATCAGAGAAGAAAGAGGGACAGTGAGATTTGGGAAGAAACAGGAACTGTCCTTCCTCGGGAAGAAGGTATGCTCTTCTGTGTAGCTTTCCAACAGGCTTTTAATGCCACAAATTTAACGAGATCTAACATATTGTTTACACAGACAACCCAACAGCGTTGTAATCCCTTTCGAATGTGAAAGGATTATACATACTGGTAAACCTCTTCCGACGGTATTTTAATTAATTTTGACTCTGTCAAACTTTCACACATGCTACTTTAATATCATACAAGTTTTCCAGAAAAACAAATATGGTTTGTGTTATAGATTAAATGCAGCATGTCGATGACATTTGCTTATAGTTACTTAGTCCAATACCTAACACTGAATTTATTTTAATTCTATTGTGCTTTTTAATACCTACAACATGAAAAAGCAATGATTTTTGGTTAAAAAAAAATAAAAAAAAATATTTTTCTGAATTTTCTAAAATTCCAAAAAGGTTCATCAATATTGCACATCGTTTAATATTGCAATTAATAAACCCCACATAAAAAAAACCTTCAAAATGCCTCCATGCTTTATGACACGCAAGCTTGTCTGTAAAGACACCTCAAGCGTCTGGTGTTAATTCAGATGAATAGATTTAATTTATGTTCTCAAGAACAGTCATTGGGATTTGTCAAACTGTCTTCAAGTTTATCAGCTGACAGACAGCCTTTGGGGATATTTTTTTTTAACTCATGGTGACTGGGGGCATGTTAAGCTCCACCAACTCCTCAAATGGTCCCAATTACTTCTTGAAGAACAAGTAGCTATAGTCTAAAACTAAGGATCACAGATTTAGATGTAATGTAAGGAAGTTTTATTGTACTGAGAGGGTGCTAGATAAGTGGAATAGCCTCCCATCAGAAGTAGTAGATGCTAATACAATGAGGAAATAGGCATAAAGCTATCCTTAATGTTAGACAAGATCAGAATAAGATCTGATTAAGGTTTTGAGTCTCTACATCGATAAAAATGGGAAGGCTACTTGGCTGAATGGTTCTTATATAATTGTAGGTTTCTATTTTGTGTGGGATAGGCATGACTTTTGGGAATGTTCCTGCTTTCATGGACAGTGGTGATCATGGGCTAGTTGGAGGTACAAGAAACCTCACCAAACTAGCCCACTGAACGTTAGAGTCGAAGAAGGTCTTTGTTGTGACCTATTGAAATGGAGGCCAGGATATGATTTTGCAAGATTTTTTTAAGACTTCCCTCCGGCCGCTCAAAGATACCTCTAACCAAACTCCACCTCCCAACGTTACATCTAACCAAGTTCCTCTCAATGAAGTTATCCAACTGTGGACAACTAAAATGGTGGGACTATGCTATTTTCCCATGGTGAGCAATGTTCAGGCTGGCTCCTTCCCTCTCAACCTCTAATTCCCCAACAGCTCAAGTCCAAGCCTAATCCATTATTTCAACAGAGTGACCAGAGACTTATGTTAACCAGGAAGACTTTTGGATGGGGCTGCTTTAATATGTCCTTTTGTTCATATCACACAAAAAGGGACTGCCAACAGATCTTAGGAAGGGATGGTCCTATGGTCTCTAGGGTAATAATGTTTCTGATGCCTCCTCTGAGCATGCCTTTCCTTTCTAACATAGGGCAAAAAGAACCTCATGAAAGGTCCCATTATTAGCTCATTGCCTTAGGCATTGGCCTAGTTTTCCTCCCTAATAGGCATGCATATTTAACATCATTTTTGCACTGTGGGGGGTGAATAATATTTATTTTTGTTGCATGGCTCTGCATGTCCGACTAGCATTAAAAGGGTTACAATGTATGAAATATGAAAACTGTTCTACTGGGTTTCCCCTGGAGAAGAAAGCTGTGCGAACGTTACAGTTTACAAAGCTTTCCCCCGTTTTTTTATTTCTTTTTTTTACTCTCGCACAGTGTTCTGTTTTTAAGTAGTCCAAAGCTTTGTGGTTTTGTCATTAAAACTCGAGTTGGCGAGAATACGCAAACTCTTTTATCATCTGCAGCTGGACAACTGCAGGTCATTACTGCTCGCTGTATCGGCGAATGCTATTCATATGAAGGGATACTATAGTTTGCTGTATAAACATAGCAGGGAACGGTCTTAAAACATTACTGCTGGAAATGTATTTCCATCGGGGTGACCGGTCAGTGAGGAGGGGGTGAGGAAAGCATCGATGGATGGAAGGGGCGGGGGGGGGGGTTCTAGCACATAAGGTTCATATTGGAAATTATGGTAAAAACATTACCGGGGAGCTTTGCGAGGTGAAAGTTTTATGCTGGATTCCTGGACTGGCAAATTAAGCCTGACATGCATATGGCTGCCTTAACATCATGGGAGTGGTAGTCCATTGCTGCTATCATCCCAAAGGTCGCCTTCATATAGATAAGACGCGTTCGGCCCATTTAGTCTGCCCTTTTTTCCCTAATGCAAGACTCAGATCTCAATCACTCCCTGATCTTGTCTTAGATTCAGAATAGTTTTATGCCTATCCCATGTCTGTTTAAAGTCCCTTACAGTATTAGCCTCTAACACTTCTGCTTGGAGGCTGTTCTAGTTAGCTACCACCCTCTCAGTAACCTAAAACGTCCTTAGTCTAGTTTAGTGCGGACGGCAGAATAATAAGGCTCCACATGCTTTTTTCTTTCAAAAATGGTTAAGGTTTTTATTATTTTTTTATATATATCTCATGCTTCAACCCAATACATTAAAGGATGGGAAGTTTTCCTATGAAATAAAAATAAGCAAAAGGGTAGCAGCACAAAAAAGAAAATCATAAACTGTATTCTGCCAGCTGAACTATTGCTAGATCGGCATGTCAGCAAACAGGAGCAATTGTCGGATCCCTGCTAACGTACAGGGATCAAATATTGTTATGCAACAGGTGTCCCCTAAGAAAAATAAATACACTAAATAACTAAAGAATAATAAAAATAATAATCACATTTTTTATATAACTAGATTTATGGTACATGATGCATGGTTTACTTTACACTAGGCATTTATGAATAGCTTAGCCTAGCCTGGAAAAAAAATATTTCATTTAGATACTTACTTAATTTTGTTAATATTATATAATATTAGCTATTATAATCGCCTTGTATGTATTTGTTTTCAATTATAATTTGAATGGGTTTCCTTTAAGAATCCCCTATAAAACAAGTATACTTTCTTTCAAAGGAAACCATTTTTGGGGTTTTGTTGCGAAACAAAGCATTAGAAAACCCGAAGGTTTGAACAAGGAAGAAAGAAAACGTGCAGAATGTTTCAAAGATGCTTATTAAAAAAAAATAATGAAATAAGAAGTATAATGCATTAAAGTGGTTAATATAATAAAAAAAAATAAAGACAGACATTTTACTCATTGCATATGACTGGGATTATTTTTTTTATCTTTTATCGTGTAGTTTAATTTAGTGCACGGAATGGATAAACCACATTAAAGTTAGTTGTTTCCTAATTAATGTTTTATATTAATTATTTTATGTTTACAAATTTTATGATTTTATTCCCCCCAAGAGCAGAGACAATTAACATGCCAGGATACCGAATGACTTACATTTAATGTAACTTCTTCTCATGTTAATAATTTGCACGCAAACCAAAGCAGGGCCAGCATAGGGGTAACGAGGCGGCCCTGGCACTTTAAGGCAGTCGACCACCTGATAACATAAGCGCGGGCAAACCCTGGATGTGACAGGCCACCCATTAAGTTTAGGAGCTTAAAAAGCAGCGTTGCCCATTGAGTGAGAACTCAGATCTTTGGCTTTACCAAGTCATACATTTAACAGTTATATGCACCAAATTAAAGCTGCAGTTCCACCGACTGTGCTGGATTTAAAGGCTTTGCAACCAAATACAGCATTTCTAACCATTCCTATTTTTGATGAAGGTTGATTCACCTTGATGAAACTGTGATCTGTGCATCAATATGGCAGGGCTAGCGTTTCTAGATAATTTTCTGGTCTGAAATTATCTCTCTTCCCGCTGGCAATACCATTGCTAAGGCTAATTACCAAACGAAACAAACACAACAGCCACCGTATGCATATACATATATTGCTTCTCTTAACCCGTATACACTATTACATGATGTATACAATTGTAAAATGTAGGGAATGAGGAAAGTGGCAGATGCGTTGCTATTAAGTATTGATGGGTATGCATTCTAAAAAACGTTAGTAAATAAAGCCTTGACCTTGATAAATGGAAGAGAGCAAACTGTTCACGATGCCCAAAAGAACAAAGTGGCTCAACCTCCTTTTACGCACCGTTTTACACCGTTTTACGCCCGTTTTATAGCTTTAAAAGACAAATCATTCCTTTCCAAAGAATTTTTCATCTGCGTAAACTTAGTTGGGTCACGGACCACCTCCACCAGAATTTATTGACAGGTTTTAGGTAGCTTCAAAATACAAAAAATAAACACAGTAAGACTCATTCGCGCAAGTATTCTTCTATTTATTGCTTTATAAAGAGGTATTTAATGGCTGGTTTACTACGTAGAGACCTAGCGCTTTAAGCTAAGCTGAAGGAAGAAGCAAAACATCTGTTATGGAAGCCAGATGTATCCGTGTGTGCGCCTCATCCAAATAACAGAAATTCAAAATAAACATTTGTATTTATGTGAAAAATAACACGCGGATTCTAATATCTTTATTCACCAGGCACTTGTGACCCGTGGGATAACATCAGCACAGGGAAACATCAATATACAACACATGGGAGGCTGCGTACTGAGCGTTGGGTGTGTTAAGCAGCAGTTTATTGTATCTTGAATTAAGTGTATAAATCAGCTTTTTATAATTCTTGCTTAACCCTTTGACTTCCATGTGAGTGTAACAGTTTGCAATGTGTCTTGCACTCAGTATGCATACCTGGGAACTCTCCCATGGTTCTCTGGGTCAACACCCGAATCCTCTGGGTCGCGGGGACCTGACACACCCCAGATCCCCCCATTTCCCCTTTAACTGGGGGTGTTTCCCACGATGCCAGCAGGAATGCCCACTGGCGTTGGTGGGAATGCCCACTGATGTTGACGGGAATGCATACTGACATCAGCAGGACGGCCTCTGATGTCAGCGGGACCGCCCACTGACATCAGTGGCCTGTCCTGGCCACATCCTGCAAGGGTAGGCTCTCGGTAGTCCCAGTTATGTCAGTATGCTATACAAAACATAAAAATGGCAGTACAGTATTTTGCAGGTGGAACAATCATCATATGACATATTGCAATGTTTTTGCTGAATACTCTACTTTTAAATCAAGAATTGCATATTTATACAATGGCCCAGTCACTTTGCTGTGTAAAGTTTATATATAGGCATATTATAAATAATGGGCTATATTCATCTGGGAAATCCCAGTGAAAAATTGCATTTTTTGGAACATAGAAGCACAGAATTGGACAGCAGATAAGAAATGCTCAGCTCGTATAGTCTGCGTCTTTACAAAATATTATCAAATAAGTCATTAACATTAAAGTAGATAGTTCTATACACCAAATAAAATGATTTTATTGTGTTCACACATTAAAATAGACAATATACAGTATGTCATAGATATCTACCTTATGGGGTAAGGAGCAGCGATCTTAACTTTCTCCATGATGACTTCTTATTGACCCCCCCCATTGTTACATTGTTGATTGTTATTGATTGGTTCCAACCAACCTTTCTACAGGGTAGAACTTCAGGACAAGAATTTGATTAGTTATCCTATCCTGGCCACATCATGCCACAAATATCAGCTTCACAGATACCCGCAATATTGCTTGGATTGATAAAAAAAAAAAAAAAAAAAAAGCTACATGTAGTCTTGATGAATTTAATTTCTTTATAGTAAAAGTTCCCTGTTAAATCTGCTTTCATGATGGCACAGAATAGGGAGAGAGTAGACATGTCGTCCAATAGCATCTAACAAATTAGTGGTCTCAATCGCACATTACCTTTACAAATCATAAGGGTGTCAGAATGTCTACAATGTATCGATAACACACTTAGTTGTGAACATATTAAGAATGTTATTTTGCATCGATTGTGGATATATTTGTATAGTAATCATTTTATATTCTGATGGCAACTATTAAAAAATAATATTTACATTTTATTTCAATCTTTTTCCGTTTCTTCAATGCTAAATAATACAAAATAACATTAAGATTAAACACTTAAAGCATTATTTAAAAAAAATAATAAAAAAAAAAAAAATATATATATATGTATATATATATATATATATATATATATCTTTTTTCTTCTCTGGTCCGTATAATTTATTGGGTTACAGTTATAGCGTTATAGTCCATTTGTCTATTTATTAAAATTAAATCGATGGCTGATTGCGTAAGTGCTCCAAATACACAAAGAAGGAAACATCCATTCTAAGGGAAAATCATAAATATAATAATAATGGTTTCAAATAGTATTCTTGAACAACAGAACAGAATCTAGTGAGTGTGTTGTGAGTAGAGAGTGGATAAAGTATCTGTTTGGAAAGCCGAGATCCCTTTAAAAAACATACATCCGCCCGTGTTAATGGCAAAACAATGTAAGCATGCATCTTGTTGAAAAGAACCAGAAAATAGCTTACGGTTTAATATTTGAAATATCACTGTATCAGAATACACTATAACGTAATGTCTGTTTATAATACTATTCCCACCCGATTCTACTCATCAATCTAAATTCTAAAAATGCCATTATGCGTCCATCTGGCATTTAAATCTCTCCTGAAACAACCGAGAAGCTAAATGATACTCCTGCGGTAGCCGAAAATCTAGTTCAGAGGACCATGTTTTGAAATATGGTTTAAATCTCTTTAAAATGTATTTTCATTTGTAGTTAGATACTATACAGACCAACATGGATTTGCCATTTTAACTTATATTACACAAAAAAAGAACAACGCAGGGTTTCTGGAATCTTATTTGGCTGAGATGCACCAAAGAAGACCATGTGACCATATGCTTCGTATTTAAGAGAAATGCATGAATACACCTGAAAAACATATTATTGTGTGACCCAGTAAACTGTCCGTAGAAAAGAGGAAAAAGAGTATAGTTCTCATTTTGTGTAAATTTTATATAAAACAAAGACTTTGAAGACCAAGAAGGCTATGGAGTCATTTAAAGAAGCACATTGAGTTTGATTCTATGTATTCTGCTCAAAATAAATATAGGCCGCACTTTTTCCCCCCACTTTAAGTCTTTAAAGTGGGAGTGCGGCCTATATTCGGGGTTTAGTGCAGGAATGCACAATTCGTATCGCCTGCAGTTCCGGGCGCCGGGCAGGCAGCAGGGTTAGGATACAGATCCCCCGCAGCTCTGCAGAGGACCTGCATCCTACTCTCAGATGGCTCAGACAGCCTCCCCTGCCAGCACTTTTCACGGGGGGAGTCCCGCCAAGTGAGATTGTTAAAGCACATCGTGCAGACGTGCCGGCAGCGGAGGTTGTTTATGCTCGCCGGTGAACGTCTGCGCGATGTGCTTTAACAATCTTCCTTGTAATACGCGTATACAACTTCCGGTGCCAGCACTTCCGCCGTGGGAAGTGCCGGCACCGGAAGTTGTATAGGCGTATTGCGTAGAATAGATGTCCCCCGCCGGCCCCGCAAGACACCCAGGACTGTGGGAGTCTGCACTGGTAAGTCTAGGGGAGGGGGGCACAACTCAGGGGGGGACACAGAGTGGCAGCATATCTCGTGGGGACACAGAGAGTGGCAGCATGTTTCGGGGGGGCACAGAGTGGTGGCAAATCTCGGGGGGGGACAGAGTGGCAGCATATCTATTACACTTAGAATTACAATTTTTCTTTAAAACAGTACCTGACTTTTGGGGTGCGGCCTATACTTGGGTGCAGCCTATAATCGAGCCAATACGGTAATTGTTTGCGGATCTTGGTAAGATGTTTTGGATACGTAAGAATAGCATAGGGTTCAGACAGGAATAATTTTTTAGTTTTTTGGAGTGAACATTAACGAAAGGGAGGTCCCGTTCATCAAAAACCCTGGAAGGTCTTGTAATTGTCTTATTTTCTGTTATTTACAGTTCCCCTTTTATGTCATTCTTTCTGGCATCCTCTACACTACTCGAAATGTGTACAGCCCAAAATTTAAGGATTTAATTTCAGATGAGTTTGAGCATTTCCATTTACAAAGGCGTCTCTGTTTACATGCAATTTCCACGCCACTTAGAATTGACGAACGGGATGTGAATACCAGGAGAGTTTCCTATGGCGTCGCTTCTACGTACTCTTCGGCTGTGACGGGAAATTGTATTTCGTTTCTTATCGGACCTTCGTCAATGTCAATTTTGTTAATTATTTTATTATAGGAAATGAAAACTATCTGACATGATTTTACCCCATATGGATCATTTGCGAATCACTCGTTCACAAACTACAATAATGTCTGCTTCCGGTTTTTAGTTTATAGTTACTTTGTTAAACTCAGTCGAGATTTGACTTATCTGCAGACGGAAACTCTGAGTTCATGGTATATTTCTACTAAGGCGGTGAGGGACTGTTGAGTTGGGGTGATCTGGTCTAAATGTTTGACTACATTAAGAACATAAAACACAGGCCCGGACTAGCCATCCGGCATGCTGGGCAAATGCTCGGTGGGCCGGTGGCTGATAGGGCCACGTACCTAACCATATTGATGCTCCATTGACACATCATATACACGGCCGGACACTGTGAGAGTATCCAGGCGGCCAAGTCATGTGGAGGACACTTGCCTTCATATGCCAGCGTCACTAAATCATCCTCTGAGTATTATAATATTAGCTGTAAAAGTCAAAAAATATGAATTTCAGCTATACTATCACTTTATGTTATTTCACTAATAATAATAACAACATTTGCAATGGCTGCCTAAACCAATAAGCAACAATCAGCAACTTAACCCCTTAAGGACAAGGGGCGGTCCCGAAAACAATGCATTTTGAACCCGTACATGTACGGGCTTTGTCATTACAGGGTTAATAATAGGGGAGAGCGATAGCATAATACGATGGCATAATAATGCATTTCCTCAGAATAAGAAACTGAGATAGCTATACATAAATGGGATTATAATTCGTATACATTGCTCATTTTAATATGTAAATATTTCTTAAGGCTTATTACCATATATGGTTACTGAGAATTTTCTTTATTTTTTAATGGGAAAATAACAATGTTTACTATTTGCGAAAGTTTCTCAATTCGTCTGAACTTGGTTACCCCATGAAGTCCATTGCACAATATTTGTGTTGCTGTTGAGAATAACGCGCTCTACGTTTCCATTCTTAAAACCCAAAAACATTGTTGTTTGTAACAAAATCCTTTAAATTGAAAATCAGCTTTTTTTTGGCAACATTACAGCTCCTCGCCAGCTGCAGAATTTCATCTGGTGACAAAAAAAAAACCCCCCTGACATCTGCAAGTTTAGTGCGATTGTGAAAAAAAAGACTCCATAAACATCCTTACCGAATCCTGTAAGATAAATTTTGCTCTGATTAGTAAAACAGATATTGCAACCTGCCAACAGAAGAAGGCTTTGTTGATCCTGCTTCTCCTGAGATTTTGATGTCCTTTCATTCAGCATTAAGTAACCAGAGCAGGAAGAAGAAAAAAAAAAGATGTAAAATCAGTTAGTATTACAAAAGTTGTGATGACGTTCTCTGAATTCACTATAATGCCAGATAAACTTTAGTAGCCCTGTTAATATACGCCTAGAACGAAAATTACAAAAATAGCAAGTGTGTTAATCACTAAAACTGAATAGAATGTAGAATGACAAACAATTCGCTTTGTTACGTCTTAAAAAATTATGAATTTGCACATCACAACCCTATTTTTGTTCTTGGCACTTTAAGGACAGCGGTGGCGTGAAAATGTAGGTGCCAGTGATGGATGAATATGCGTGGAGCGACAGATTGGGTATGGGAGTATGGGGTGCCAATGGCCCACTGGGCATTTGCCTGGGCCGGAAAGTAAGCCAAATCCCAGGTGAGTTAGTGGGCCAGTGATGTTGTGAGCCACCAAAAAAAAGCAAGTTGTGAGAAAAGTCTCGCTTTTTCTGTCCCATGGGTTTTGCCTCCAAAGACGTTTTGCTTTGTGCCGTGAATAGTAGGGACAGGCAGAACATACAATCTATCCTCCCAACACCAACCACCTGAATTCTGAAAATAAACCATCTGTTCCCCCCACCTTCGAGATCTCCAGACCCCTCATTCTTCCCATGACCCTCACTACAGTTAAATCATCCTCGCCCAAGCAGCCCGTCGCCTGCCGTATTAATCTCTTTCTACCTCCTAATAGATCATAAGCTTACAAGAGAGAGGAACTTTTCTCCTTCTCTACCCGGGTGCCTTAACGTGTGTTAGTTGTTGTCAGTTTTGTATATTGCTATTTTTCATGTTATTGTTTAGTGTTTTTCTAGTAGGCCTACCAGCTTGCATGCCATAACTGCAACTTGCCCCCCCCCACATTAAACAAGATCAACCAAGTATTAACTAAGGGGGAGGTAAAGAAAATCTAATGGAAATATAATCAAGTCTGCTTGACCGAATGGAGATACAAATATCGGTAACTGTTTATTAACATATCACATGCAAGTGTTTCTTTATATATATATATATATATATAAAAAAAATTTTTTAAAGATCATAACAATGTATAGTAGGCTCCTGGGCAAGGCTAAATATTTTTTTTTCTAAAAAAATATTTAGCTAAATTGAGCTAAATGTCAAAACTTCCAAATTTGTATCTATAAACTCTTGTATTAAGCTACACTAATATTCCTGATATTATTATTATTATTATTATTATTATCGTCAACTGGTGTTAAGTCACAGCAACAATCATGGTTAAATCATGGTTAAAAAGGCATATTTTTTTCCCCATAACCACAGAAAAAGTCTCTTTTGAGGTCTGTAAGATGGAAAATTCCCTTTTACCATGTACTAGATATATATCAGAGAACACCTCGGTAGCATTGATTTGCGATTTGTGATTATAACGTTGAATTGTTTTTGAGATCTTTGTGGAACTGTCCTTTTAACTCATATTCTAGTCAAGAAAAACAAACAGAAGACTTGTCTCAATAAACTGTCTTCAAAGATTATTCATTTCCTCTTCAAAGCATAACATTCATTCAGCACGTGCTGCGGGGAACAGAAATGCACATATTCTATTCATTTGTAGGAAGGAAGAGAAAAAACTTGCAAGGGACACCCGAAAATGTTATAACTGCAAATATTTAGTATATTTAGTATATTGTAAACTCTCTTTTTTCAGTATTACCTTTCATTAAGTGATGGCTGATATTTTCTTTATTTAAATCTTATTATAATGTTATACTATATTATTAAATTATTGAATATTTTTTTTATTTTGAAAGAGCTAATGTGGGGATCTAAAAAATCAGAGCTCAGGAACTGTGCAGGCTGCTGGTCAGTTCCTGGTGTATAAAAATTACATATTTTACATGTACCTTTCATATATTTTTCTATATATTACTATAAGTGGCTGCCCATGGCATAACTTGCCTACAGCGGCAGCTCCAGGAGGGCATAAATCCCTCTACCAAAAAATTGGGGCAGATTGTCATCTTAGGCGATTAGTGTGCCGCTGCTCAATGAGCCGGTTACAAGAGAGCTCTCTGATTTCCCCAGCCGGGGCAATTAATTGGCACAACCTCCAATGTAGGAGAAGTGGTGGACGTGACCTATCCAGACGCTCAACAGTGAGCATGGTGGCAGCTGGTGGTGATGCCCTCAGTAAGCCTAAGGGCAGTACCCAAGGTTAATCCACCACTGAGGGCTGTGCGCTAGGACCACCACCATCTCTGTATGTGTTGATGCCACCATTTGAGAGTTAAGCATCATCATCCTTCAGCTAACCTAAGCTAAGGTTTCTCTTTAGGAAATAGACCCACCTAATGTATCACGAGTCAAAGAACTTCCCACCACTATTTCAACTTTGTAAGTTTTAAATGGGTCATCATCCTCACATAGAGCTAGGAACTAGAACCTTATCAGCGTTTAAACTTTAATACCTAGATACCCCAGAGGTTTCTCCAGATCATAAACTTGACATATGTTGCCTTGTGTTGAGTTTGATAATACAGTTGTGGTTAGTAAATTTGTTGATACTAAAATAATAATGACAATAACAAAAATGATAATACTAGTGGTATAGAAAGCAATATTTGCATTTTAAGGAATCCCTTGGACACAATGTGGTTATCATTCCATATTATCACCATTCATTTTAGAATAGTGGTTTGCAGATGCAATCGGGGATAGCCCCGTAGTGTGTTACAGAGACAATGTTTGGAAAAATGTTATGTATGTAACACCTTGAACATTTTCCAAAGACATCGTAATCAAATAAACCAATATGCAGAACAGGAAACCAATCAAGCTCATGCCCGGACTTGCCATCTGGCAAACAGGGCAAATACACTGTGGCATGGTCGCCCATGGGGCTGGTCATTTCTCTCTACAGCCACTGGTGTGCCAGATCTCCTTACTTAGTTTGTGGCTGCAAGTCAGGTAGATGGTCGTACACTGCAAAAGTGGAAGTGCCAGGGCTAATTTAAATCCCCATTCTGGCTCTGCTCACATGGCATATTAAGGCTACATTTTCCATTGGTGGACATGTTTTCTTTTGGCTGCCTGGGTATAGGACCATGATCATTACCTCTAAGGTAGTGATGTATCTGCTAGTAAAGACACAAATAGCATAGAATTATGGAAGGCATTTCAAAGTGTGGCATTCTGAAATTACCACCTATGCTCGGGTGAAGCCGGGGGGCTGCGTTCCTGAGCGTTGTTGCCGGCCTGTGGGTAACTCTATGAATAGATACAATAACACATCTTGATAATGTCTCTCAGCAGCGAACATTTCTTTGTCCACACTGGTTAAGCAGATACAATGTTGATCGCCTTTGAAACATGAAACCAATAACAGAAATAAATTCCAGCATAAAGGAATTTCCGAGGACTTATATCACCTTTGCAGCTCCAGATATTTTCTTCACTTGTGTAGGCCATGACTAGGCGTGGGAGCTGTCCGACTGGCAATGATGAGAAGCAGCTGCTTAAACTTACCGAAACAGATAAGGATTTTTATGTCTTTAAATAAGATTCTCTTAGACTCGGAGGAACCAGTGTGGGAAGCGTGTAAAATGGGATCAAAGACCAATTTTATTTTTATGAAATCCCTTTATTGGTGAAACATTTATAAAAGGATGCAAAGTGCTTAAAAAGAAAACATTGAAATTGGGTGGCTGCTGTTATTAAATTTTAAGGAGACAGAAACGTCAAAATAGGGCAAGTTGGTCCAACTAATGGCCCACAATGCATGTTTTTGCACCAGAAGACATTTTTCAGGGGTGTCAATCTCCAGGCCTTGAGGGCCACAACCCAGCCGGGATTTGGGAACTTGGCATTGCATTTTATCTAGTTCAACTTTTTAAGGACAAAATTCTTAAAATTTGAGTAGATCAGGGAAAACAGGTTTGCCAGGCTCCATCTGATAAACCGGGCAGATACCAGATGGGCTGGTGCCAGATGGAGCAGGCTTCAATGACGCTCCCTTGGCAGTTCTGGTCCATCACCTTAGTAGCTCCTCCAGTCGAATACATTCTTGGCAGTGGTAACCAAACTGTATGTCTAAGGACCTATTTAGGGTTTACATCTATTTAAGTCACAGGGGTCACAGCGTTTAACCCCATGTGCCCATATGCAAAAATCAATCAAGCAGATGGGGAGCTGCAGCTTCTCCTTAAGTGCCTTTTTAAAAATCTTTTAAAGAATGCATATTAAAGTACTCATAAAGTACATGCTTTTTTTCTGTGGTGAGGTCGTCTGGGACATTAAACCGTCCCTTTAAGAACGTGGCATTCACTTTAACAGTGCTGAAATTATCATCTAAATCCTGAGACCAAAAAGTAATAATGGCTGCTCCCATAGTATGTAAGGCGGGTTTTTAATTTATATTCATTGTTTATTTTAATTTGTAAGAACCATTAAATATGCTTATTTAATTTTTTGCTAAACATGACAGATCAGCTTTAAAGTTATAATGTTTCCTGTCTAAATATTTGTGCGCCGCTTAGGGCTGTAATTTATAAAAAACGGTCAAGAGTCATTCTCTGAAATTTAAAACAAATCCTTAAATTTATAAAATTTAAAGAGTACTCCTTGAAAGTTTGGATTTTCCAGGATGAGTAGGTAACCTTGTGATTTATGTTACATGTAAAGCAGACTCCCTCGTTTATTTGCCTTTGTTTCATGAATGTGAAGTTGCAAAAAGGACTGGTTTCCCATCGTTATACCGAATTAAAGATGAAGCCAGGGCTATAGAATTTTTCTATACATTTATATGTTCTAAATTATAGTATAAGCAATAGCGGATCACTGTACACATAAATATTTAAATTTAACAAAAGTAATAAACCATATATTGGTTATAAAGAAAAAAAAATATTCACTTATGCCACAAAATTTGTATATTTACATAAAAAAAACCTTGTTATTGGATGTAAAATAAAGATTGCCATATCAGGGAAATAAGCCAGATCATGTATATGTGGCTGGAATTAATAAATACATAGCGATTTCTGAATACATCAAAATATATGCCCAACTTAGCTCTTTGCCAGAAAGCATGGAACATGAATAAAGACATATAAAACTCCAGTTTTAGGTATTAGGTAATATATACTGATATTACCCCACCCCGCTATTGAGTGGTTTGGTAATAAAAAAAACTATTATAATATAACCTGCACTGCACTCCAAACCACGTTGTATTAGTTACAAGAGAACTCCGGGCCGGGTGGAGGATTCAAATCTGGATCGATTTATTTAATTTGCAGTGTAGAAGAATACAATGGAACTTGAGCTCCTTCAATTGTAATTGCAATGCTGTTCAATGCTGTGCCCCTATGACATCATAAGTACTCTTAACCTGTGATGGTTACTAAGTAATTATGGCCTGAAAAGTATTTTTCAAGAGTTTCAGTATTTCTAGCTCCTAAGCCCCGTCCTTTGGCACTCTGGACTGCCAGGTTGCAAGAAGGACATGTACTGGAAGCATGTGTATAGCCATTGCCTGTGTATATCCATTGTTTGTGTATAGCCATTGCTTGTGTATTGCCATTGCCTGCGTATAGCCATTGCCTGCGTATAGCCATTGCCTGCGTATAGCCATTGCCTGTGTATAGCCATTGCCTGTGTATATCCATTGTTTGTGTATAGCCATTGCTTGTGTATAGCCATTGCCTGTGTATAGCCATTGCCTGCGTATAGCCATTGCCTGCGTATAGCCATTGCCTGTGTATAGCCATTGCTTGCGTATGCACAAGTATCTACCAATCTTCCTGACTGAAATGGCAGCCTCACTAAACCTTTGAGATCAAGAGGCTGCTTGGATGGCAGTGAGATGGAGATAGTGGACCAAACCTAGCCTTGGTAGGAAACTAATTCATCATACACGACTTCTTGCTCCACATTCCATGGACCAAATGACAATTGTTAGCTTTTAAATGAGATATCTCAGTTCCTTCTACAGGTCCTTCCAATAAACAAAATACCCTTTAAGGAAGGATAACTGTGTACCATAGTTCTTGGCATCAGCTTACAAACCCTGCTCAGATAAACCTCATCATTTGTGAGGACCAGAAGACGCAACAGAATATTTTGTTCCAGAAAATTATCAATGGAACGTATGTATGTTTTATTGTTATTCTTGTTTGTTTTTATACAATATGTATCCAGTTTTGAATAGTATAATTCTGGCAATTGTCCCCAACATTAGATCATGTGTCTTTCTTAAAGATTGACAAACATGTTTGTCTCTTTTCGGTTTAATTCTCACCAGACTGTGGTTAATTTTTTATCATTTTATTTGACACCGGGCTGTCAAAACTCTTTCTCTTTAGAATACAATCATCATGGACCATCCACAGCCGGTGAAATTGAAATAATAAAATCTAGTGTCATTATGTTTTCTTTTTGCAAAAATGACAAGATGACTTTTTATTTCATGGGCAGAATTGCCATTTTATCAAGAGCCAACTGAACTCAAATATGCAAGCAATAAATACAATTTTATGGTCAAAAAGAGAAAATCTTGGGGGTTTTTTAACAAAAATAGGGTAGAGGAAAACTGTGTAAAGCAAAAACACAATACATATGTAAAGGGGCTTAATGTCGTCTTTCTCTTTTTCACTCTCCTGACTGTTTTATAAATATATTATATTTGTATGTTATCTTTTCTTGGTAATATTTGCCATATAACATGGCTTCAGAAACTGAAGCATTTGCCTCCGTTTGAGGGAATAAGACTAGGTAAGGGCAGTTAAGTTGTAAAGTTACAGCAGCTCTCTGCGGAATTCACTTCTATTCCACCTTCCTGGCGGTCGTTCAGGTAGCGGCAGGGGATACGTGTCTCAAATCGCAGAAACTGTCTCTCTCCCCACTCTGCTTCCTTAATGTCTTATGGCAGCACTGAATTGAGGTGTTTAGTTTTGATGCTATCTGAGGACCCTTGATGACCCCTACAGAGAAACATATCAGAAGATCACTCTGTTCCTACTACACCAGGCATTCTGTGGAACCTCTACTCTAGACTGTGCTTCTAGAAGGTACTTCAATAACTCAATTGTTTTTTTTTAAAATGAATGATATTCAGGATGAAATGAGTTATATCATAGATAGGTCACATACTAACATCTCGTAGAACAAGGAGAATATGGTACTAGGGGTACTTTAAAGCAACAAGTTGAGAAGTCATCTCCGTGGATCATCACACCTATAATCCTGACCAGGACAGGTATAAAATTAATAAAGGTAAATTGAAGAATTGTTGCAAATGCATGACTTAATGCCATACTGGCAGTTTAACAAATGGGACTAACTAAAATGTTTTTTTTTTCTTCAATTTCAACTTAATTTTGTCATATCTGCTTGAAATTACAAATAGTGCATTGGTTGCATGGATTTTTATTTAGGGTAACAGATATGAGAAATTATAGGCATTCACCCAAAAAAAAGATCTATTTCCATTCCGTAATGTGGTCTTTTTTTTTTTTTTTTTACCTCGCATCCTCTAGGGTATTTTCAGCCATGGAAGTCGGCCATTTATTTTACTACTGTAAAAATAATTACCTGTACATAGCCAAAGATTAAAGAACATCTACATGAAAGCCATCATAGATCGCCTCTTCAGTTGACTTGTTTTCTTAGCAAACTTTAAAAGAGTAAGACGCGCGTTTTTAATACCAGCTCAGTGTTTTGAAGCGTGTGAAGTGGCTTGGTTTTCCTTTCCTGGTGTTTTTACTGAGGCCCTTCTCTTTTCCTGACGAGCGCATGTAACTTCTTTGAGCATAATACATAACTTTACAACCTATCGTTTATTTTTACAGTATGGAAGAAGGAAGAACGAGTCCAGGCACGGCTTCCTTTTCTAACAGGAAAAATGCTCTGCGCCCGTTATCTTAACCTAGATTACAACAACAGGCCAGACGTACACCGATCAGACCCTTCCACGGCTCGCAACAAAGTAACAACGTCTAATATTTCTAGCAAAATCATTAAGAGCAAAGCGACGCTCATCAGCAATAGTTATGATGTATATATATATATATATATATATATATATATATATATATATATATATATATATGCTTGTGTAGGCAGTGGCGTATTCTGGCCTAGGCCTGCTAGTCGATGGGGCGTGATGTAAATAAATTGCTTCTTGATGCAACCCCTGGACTCCTGGACTCTCGGCAATGTTGATCGAATGGTTTCCAATGTGATCTGAAAAGTACGGTCGGGATAGAAAGATAGATTTGACTCTCCAGCTACCGACGCACTGCAGTGCTGACGAGTTGAGGCTCTTTGGCGTATGAAGAGCCCCACGTTGCCTGAGACGGGTGAAATACTAGGAGTCACGTGATATAATATATATGTCTCGATGCTTACAGCTTATAGACCAGCAGAACAATGTTTTTCCTGGGCTTCTTTTTTTTCCATCAGAGATGGGAAATTCATTTTTCCATTTCTGTCTCTGAGTACCATCTCTTCCAATTTAACCCTTTAAATGCAGAGAGTCTGACACTGTCTTTGTTAAAGCTTGTTATAGTCACTTTGCTATAGTTACATTTCTTTCGTTTATAAAACAGATCACACTTTGCATCCATCTTTAAGCCTGGCGGGGACGTAAAAGAGGGCTAAACTATTCAAAATATAGAATAACCCCTGTATTTGACATTCCTATAGACAAAGGCATTCATTATAAATAGAGCTCTTTTTAAATAGAGTTTGCTATACAAAAAGCAAAGCATTACCATAACAATCACCAAATGAATACCGGTACTTTGATCTCTTAATGATTTTGTTTTCGAATGAGGTACTAAATATCGACATGGCTAAATTACAAGATCACATTCCTCTTTACTTATTGGGAACAGAATTAATGGCGGCAATTAGAAATGTATGGGGGGCACAAGACACATACAGTTAAAGGTGCTGTTCCACCTACTCTGCTGAATTTCACACTAAATTTCTAATACTGCAGGATTCTTCAACAACCAAAGCTTTCTGCGGAATAATTCTATGATTGTGTAAAATTTTGCCTCATTCATATTTTTTTTGCTGGGAACGAACAAAAACAGGAGCTGTCTGTGCTGTTTCTATGTAATTAAACTTTCACAGGATACAATTCAATGACAAATTTACCAAGATTTATTGGCTTAACATACTTGAGAATAAAATTAATGTTTTGTCTAAGTGGAGTAGCACCTTTTACACTTTATGTCCCAGGTAATACCGTTAGATTATCTACTATACAGCCCTATCTAGTCTTTTCTTGGGACCTTTCAGGCATTCCATCCCTTCCCACTCTCTAAGACGTTGTGCATTTCTTACACGTGTGTGATGACATCAGAACATGCTTTTCCAAATAAATGGATACTTGTCCTTTTCCATTTATTTGAGACTTAGGTGCACATTCTTGATGACCTCTCGTTTACTGATCACTGGTTCTACTGAACATGTTCTGTCCTCCTACAATCCTCATCTTCTGTTATCCCAACATTAAGCATTAAGGTACTGGATACCTGACCACGATTTTTGGCTATGCCTTTTCTTCCAACCATGATCCCAGTAAGGTCTTGTGTTGCAACCAGCCTGTTTATGCCAGGGGTAGGCAACCTTCGGCTCTCCAGATGTTGTGAACTACATTTCCCTTGATGCCTTGCCAGCAGTATGACTGTAAGAGCATTATGGGAGATGTAGTCCACAACATCAGGAGAGCCGCAGATTGCCTACCCCTGGTCTATTCCAATGGCTCTCATCTAGATAAAACTATACAGCTCCAACCAGGCCAGTTCCTCTGTGTGATGTTAAACTCTACTATTTAAGTAAATCTAAGTGGTTGTCATAGGTGAACTATTTACCACTATGTCTAGCTATGACCTCACTGCTTAGGGCTGGATTCACTTAGCACTATGAACTTGGCAGTTCCCCTTTGAACCAGGCATATACCCCTGCGCCTTACCTTTAGGCTTCCAATTGGTTCAGATCTTGCATTATCTAGTTCCTAAATTAACTTTGTTCCTACATTGCCTTGTTCTAATATCTCCTCTCTGTTTTTCTGTACGTTAGTGGAATTTTCCCTTAATTAATAAATCAGCGAAACCATACCGTGAAGTGCTTTCCACATTACAACATTTGTTCATATGACATGAGAGAACGTGGCGACAATGAAACAAAAGTAGGATGAAATTAATATTATTATTGCATTCGATAGATACATTTAATTCTCATGTGTTTCTGAAAATGTATATATGATCACAGAATTTAGTTCATACAGACTGTTAAAACAATCAGTTCCTACACACTGCTAAATCAATCAACGTTTTGTCTGAGCACTAATCGAGCATTTGATATATGTGAGAAATTAGCCAATATCTAATTTGGTGCTCTAAAAATAGACAGGTTGTACTTTGGTCATTTCCACGCAACTTTGTGGTACATTCTTGTGTTCTTAAATCATGGATAAATTATATCTTCTATGATGGTTTTTTTTTTGTTTGTTTTTTTCTAAAAGGTAATCTTCGGAAATGTTTTCCATGACTTATGAATACGGTATGTTACATAGTAGCATAATTAACTCATGTTAGCAAAGGTTTCTGTTGAGAAAAAGATTTGTAGACACTTCATCAAAAAATACTTTCTTGAACATGTTGGACAAAATCCTTCTTGTTGAGTTTGAAATACACTGGTAGTAACTGTTGTATATAGAATATCAGGGTTAAAGGGGTAGTCAAGCTTTTTTTCTTTAGTGATCAGGGAAACCAACTAGGTTTGCCCACCTGGTGGTTGGTGGCTGTCTCATGTCAGGGCTGACAGAAGGGCTTTCACCATACCTTGTCACCTTATGGAAAACAGTGTTTCCTATAACTGACATAATATGTCCTTTAAGTGAGACAGAGGTACAAGAAAACCCAGTAAATGACAATGGATAAATAGACATACATGGGGACTCTCCGGGTTTAACCTGGAGTCTCTAGGCGAAGCCTTGCTTCCATGGATCTCCAGGTGCTTTGCTTCTTTTTCCCAACTCACTAAGGACTACCTGGGGCTAGCCCTCACTATATGCATGCTTAGCCCCATCCCTATGTATAGCTAGCCCAAAAAACAAGAGGTCATCTATTCAGACTTTAAGAAGAGAATTTCACAAAGCAGCGAAAAGGGGTTCTTTACAGTAAGAGCAGTAAAGATGTGTAATTAACTACTTACAGAGATTGTGCTATAAAAACCCCTCAGACTGTGACCACTTTACTCCAGTGTTCCAGAACTGTTGGTCTCTGCTTGCTCTGCTACAGACCCTTTTTTGGTTTCTCCGGTATTTGACCTTTGGCTTTCCTATTGGATTACCCCGCTTGTCTGTTTCCTGACCCTAGCTTGGACTACCGTTTTCTCTGATCGCTGCCGGCCCCTAAACCATTTGACTGTTCCTGCCATTGTTTTTGGACTATCCTCTGCTCTTACGCTCCAAACCCAGTCCTGACATTGGGCTTCCTCTTCTGTATCTGCAGTATCTTCAGAAACAGAATCACCCATTCTATATGGTAACATCATAGAAATCAGATATTCAGTATATGACTAAATCAATAATTTTGAGGGAGTTTAATGGTTTTCTAAGCATAGCTAAGAAAGGAAAGCAAACCTTTATTTTCTACCTGCTGTAACGCACATACAATGCTGGCAAGTTTACTGTAATCTGATCATTACTTTTGGCTGATCCACCTAACTGGAAATGTTAAACCGAGATATAAATCGCCTTTTATCGTTCTTTATCTTGAAGTTTGTGTATCTGAGGTTAAAATTTTTAGCTTTAGACCACACTGTTAATTCATATCAGTGTGGCTCTTGGAAAAAAAAACATTAAATAAAGCTTATATTACTGGGAGTTTTGTGATACTGTGTATCACAAAAACCAGCATGATTCGCTGCTAAACCCACTATCTTTGTTTCATTTCCAAAATATACATTTTCATATGTTATCAGACAGAAATACTTAAAAGGAATTTGAGAGATATACGTATAAAATGTGTAAAAAAAAAATTGATGTAGCTAAAAGAAAAAAAAAGAAAAAAGAAAACAACATGGTAACGGTGTAAAGAATAACTTAAAATAGTTACATTAACCAAATTATTGTATTATGTTCGGAATAACAGATAAGGCTCACCAGATTAAATTGTCTTTTGGTGGGTGACAGGATTTTGTAATTAATTAACTTGATTTTCTCCAAATGCCATATAAAAAAAAATAATAATTCAATCAAGCAAATAGAGGGCTGGGAGGGGGGCAATTGTCCCATGGGCTGCTTAATTAGAACATTCTAGGCCACTACCAGAAAGATTTTTCTGTATTTTGCTTGTAGGTCAACTCAAAAGTGTCTAGAATAACAGGAATTTTACACAGTGTTTATACCGTGTCTGGATCCTTTCTGTGTGCCTTTGAGACCTCTATTCTATGCAGCTAATTTTTTTATGAATATATGGTGGACAGGGCTTGACACTGTATTTGTTGTGTTCTACATCATATTAAAAAATGATAAAACTAAGTGTTGAAAAAGACGCATTAGTAGCAGGTGGGGCTTTTGTTTTCTGCCCTAGAGGAATTTACCGAGGTCTTTGGAGAAACCATAAGGGCGAGAGGTCGGTTTACACGGCTCCAAAGTTCATGAAGCTTTGCACAGACTTGGTTCCAAGGAAATCCAAGCAGATAGAGAGAGATTGTCTCATTAATGGTTGTCACTAATTGGTACAAGACTTTTTTTCCATAAAATTACTTGACCCTTTCCTGTATTCTAACCTTGAATATGTTAATGCGTTCCATGATGGGGCATTCATTGGTTGCACTTGTGACATTTTTCTTATATACATATATATATATATATATATATATATATATATATATATATATACGTTGCCGGCAACATTCCCCCCCCCCCAGGAACAGGCTATAGACCCTTTATAGTTCTAGATAAGCATCTCACCCACTGAAAAAGTCAAGTGTACCTTAAACATGTCTAAGTCACGTGTCATGTGTGTTTCTGTATGTCAGGAATTTATTTTGTACCAGACAGTACCACCAACCGGCTGGACCTACAGGGGTCCTATGGATAATGTAATCCCTTGGATCAGTACAGATACAATCAGCAGGACCCTAAATAAAACAGTTTGAAAGCCAGTCCCAGTAGCCGATACCAGTGGGACCAGAGTCTGGCCATCTACACTATTCCTCTATTTTAAGCTTTATCTTACTGTGCATACTTCCCAAGTATCCCTGTTTGGGAGAAACAGTCCCCCCTTTTGAGACCTACATTTCTCTGATGCCCCCCTTGTCTAGGAGCTCAAAATCTTTTCTGGGCATTTTTTTAAGTGAATCTAGATTTTCAACAGCTCTGACATATCTGCAATCAAAAAATAGTGTTTATAAATTAAATTGTTAAACAAAATACATTATTCTTCTCGTGGTAAGATAAATGATGATCAGTGGATCACAAAGTCACATACGGTCTTAGTAAAACCCAAATCCTAGTAAAACCCCTAAAATGGAAATTTACCTATAATTCTAATGGATATACTCTGCAGACCAAAATGGGCAAAAATAGTGGGGGGAAAAAAAGCTTTTATTGCAAAAAACTTTAGTTAACCAGCCTGTTGCTATTAATGTGTTAAACCTTGTCCTTTATTTTATTGCCATTTTTCTATTGTTTTAATGTTTGGAAAAAAAATTAAACTGTTAATATAAATATTATATACACAAGGCATATGCATAGGAGCCCCAGGGCTCCAGTGGGACACTGATGCTTTAATGGTGATATACGTATAGATGTGAAGATATACACGTGCCGGCCTATGGGCTTCGGAGAGTCTTAACCAAGCATTGACTAAACCTTAAACTGGAGAACACGGTAGAGCACAAGTCCATTAGACTACATTTATCATCATCGCATGAGGCATAAGATGAGCCTGAGCAGAAAAAAGGTCCAAAATCCCGATAATAGCCGGCTTGGCTCCAACTCGTACTCTTCATCTCCTCACAAGCCAGGACCAAGATGGGCATCAAGCTCAAGCCAAGGCCAACTTGCCCAGAAGTGCCAGATTAGCTATGATGAGGTGGCCCTTACACTATAAGGCCAACTGGGGGCCCCATACTACAGCAACTGAGCTCCCAGTCGGGCCATGTTGCCCATCAATAACGCTCAAACTTAGTATAAAGGTACTAAGAAGGTAAAATCATCCTTACCATGTCTTAAAATCAAATTTTTCCTGTATTTCTAAACTCTAAAACTCCCCCCCTTTCAAACCTTTGTCAAAAGATTCAAAAAGTAAGATTTATGGGCACATGCCATGTTGTGAAAAGTAAGCAATAATGAGAAAACACAGTGTCTAAAAATAAACTGTGAAAAGAAAGGTTCCTGTAATTTTAGTTTTAAAACGCTGGCTGCAGGACTCAAAAGAAAGTATTTTTACTGCCCTGTCAATATTTTTTCTGGAAGCTTGTGTAAACACACTGCCTTTAGATGTATACTACGCCTGCCTAACGATCTTAGGTGTCTCTTACCGCAGAAAACTTTATCCTTAAAAAAATACAATAAACAGGAACTTTGTGGTTACGTAGTTCTTGAGAGAGAGGGGGGAAAAAATGCTTCTAGCTGTGACATACAAAAATAATTATACTGATTTAAGAAGAAGCTTTTCTTTCTCGGCTTAATTCGTTCAGCAGAAACATTTTTTCACCAACTTATATTACCGTATGTTCAAAAAAATTAAAGATTAAGTATTAAGATGGAAAAACACAATGTGATCTGGGCTGGAGGATGGAGAACAACTCAAAACTGCCCATCAAAACATAGGGTATTTTTTAGGGGTCTATTCACTAAACAGAGGGTTTACGATTTGGTGAGTTGCCACTACTTACACAGATAACTAGTCGTGTGCATACCTGACCTGATTTCCCAGAAAACAAGAGGCACGTGATTTACCTGTTGAAGCTTCAGGAGTTTAGTAATAGTAATAGTAATTTACCAAAACTACCTATAGTTTTGATGTATTTCAATCAGTGTAATTGTTTTGGAAATATTTAGTTAAAAAAGATAAGAGGATATTTTAGAGAAGCTGAGTTAAGTGGCAAAAGGTGGCACAGATGGCATGTTTAATTAACAATTGGGAAGCAATACCTTAACAGCGAGATCCTAAGAACACGAAGTTAAGAAGACACATAAAGCTGTATGTATTTATATATATATATATATATAATTTTTTTTTAGTGTATTTAGGGTTTAGGATTTGGGAAGAGAGACATATGCTCTTTAACACTCATTTAATAATCCAAATTAATCAAGTAGCTAAAACCAACAGCATCTCAGTTCAGATAGCATCACGTCCCTTCTATATAAAAAAGAACACTTAATGGACTTTGAATAAGATTAATTTATAGTAAGAAAAAAAACCATTTTTTTTCCACTCCCTACTTAATATATCTATTATCAATATTTTTTTAGAGTAGCAAATAATTTTGACTAACGCTTTAAGTCAGTGATATGTTTTTTCTCAGTTTACGGTATCTTGTAAAGAATAAATTGCCAGGTTCCTGATTACGGAGCAGTTCATTATTCTTCCGCTAAGCCTCTTGGACACCTTAATGCACTCCCCAGATTATCTATTTCCAAAACCCTAAGTGGGAATGCCTTTCTGTTTCCAATACCATAAATAATTACTGTGTATCAATGTTATGGTCCTAACATGGGTATCCATCACATGATGATTCCTGTAGAAGTCATGTAACTTTGTTATCATGAAATACAACCAAAAGTACCGGTAATTCATAATACCAAACAAAAGGTATTCATCTTACGCGTTTCGCCTGAAAAAGCTTCATCATATGATTATTTTTTTGGGCATTATACCACTCTGCAGGGTAGCTACCACACTGTCCTGGTTTTGTGGGACCTGCCCTGACCATCCCAGGGAGATGTAAGATCAGTAGCCGTCTATTCTATTGCAGGACAGACCTCCAATGAGCCTCATGTGTGACCTCATATCTATTCCTATGATTAAATCTTTTGATTCGAAATGCATAACATGAATACCTTCTGTTTGGTCTGATGAATTACTTCATGACATTTTTTTATTGAAATCATATAGAGATTGGATTTTTTACATTACCAGACTTCAGTAATTACGTTTCTGCGTTGGACGGGTGAGTGCGCCTATCCATTTTGCTCATATTTGAGGATTTCTCATTGTAACGGTTGCTGTCCTCGACGGAACTCTATGGCGCTAAAACAGCTATCTAGATTGTCTCCTCCATACATCTCCTCCATACATTCCCACGTCCCTACAACCTCGTTTTAACAATATTTGGCATTTTCAGTAGACTAAAGCACAGTGTTTCCACTAAGCTCCATCGTTAAACAAACTCTATAAAATAAATGTGTGATAATATTTAACTGTATAAAACACCAAAGGCTGAATGTATGCACACACCGACACCTTTTACTTTATTTAATGTATGGCCTGCAATATGACATGAAATATTTACGTGTATAAATATCTGCTCTCCTTGTCTTTTTTAATGTTTTCAGAATGAAATATCTGCTATACCTATTAAAACCCCTTTTTACTTTATGTCTTCCAGATGTCCATCATCTCCTGTTGCTCAGGCATATGTTGCTTTATGTTCTGTAGGTAAAAAGAGAGTATTAAATGGAATCCTCAAGCGGATGAAACTAAGACCCCTTTACACGTTAGGAGCCAGAAGAACGTGTAGAAGGATCTGTTTTATATAAGCAAATTAGCTCAAACATATCTTGGTTCTGTTATCCCATTATGTTGGGGAGACTGGGGTTAAATACATTATTGTCATTAAACTTAGTGGGGAAAAAAAAATATTTAGTTTTGCGAATCCAAATTAGGTATTTTTCCTTCTTTTGAATAAGACTTAATGGTTTCCATTGAAGGCAGTCCAGTAATAGTTGAGGGCCACCCCTTAATCACAAACGAGAATGTGCTAATTGCTTTATGGCTGAGCTTTTGAACAGCTGGCACACGCCGGGCAAATGGCTGATGGGCCGCTGGTGGACAGCGCCACACACCCAACTGTCAGCTACACTTAGGTCATCAGGGGGCTGCTGGCCTTAAAGTGCCAAGGCCACCCTGCCATCGCCAGTCTGGCCCGGCTTCTGAATGCTTTACTAAATACTGTTATTAAAATGCATTATAGTGATTACAAGTGAGATAAGAAGTTAACTTGTATTTGTGAGGTAGTAGAAATAAACACATATAACTTTTTATAGATTGTAAGCTCACAAGACCAGGGGCCTCTTCTCATTCTGTATCAATATATCTTAACGTGTGTTAAACTTACTATCCAGTTGTATAATGTCATTTTTAATGTTATTGTTAATTTTCACTGTCCCCCCTATTGTAATAGCACTATATGTGCTGCAGACATTATTATTAATATTATTATTATCTTTTATTTATATAGCGCCAGCAGTTTACGCAGCGCTTAATACAATACATTTATTCAAGGGGTCTGACAAGACGAGAGTTGACAGACTAAGACAAACCGATACATTAGGTGGAGAGAGCCCGGCTCGCAGGCTTACAATCTTGAGGGAAATTAATCTAATGTACATTACGACAACAGTTATATATATATATTTTTTTTTTTATCTTAACATTTAGATACAACACTTTTAGAGGTGCTGTTTCAATCAGATAATGAAAAGCAGATCTTTTTTTCTCCAGGTAATCACATGAAAGCTGTATAGATACTTTTAAGAAGTCTTATTCTCAGTAGTATTAGGGATTATTTTTTCTAATGCCAAATTAAGTTACAAACGTGTTAAATTCAGAAGCGCAGACAACAGCTTTAAGTAATACTACTAAATGGAAATTATGAAAGGATGTCCTTTTTAACATTGCTGTGAAATAATAATAATAATAATAATAAAATTAATAATAATAATAAATAATATTATGGAATTTTTTTTTGGTATAATTGTAGGCAATAATTAAACCAAACCTGTTTGCTTCTATCAAAATATGTTGGATGGGACCAGAAAATAATAACTGTGAAATAGAAATAGTTACGTTTATGGAGCACCTAGTAATAAGGACTAATGCAAATATTAAACTACCTACCCAATTTAATGCATACTTTGAAACTAACCTACAAACATACAATGTTCATGCTTGGACTTTCTTTAAGAGGTTTTGTCTGGAGTGTGGTCAGGGTAGAATTCTACTTGTGAACAAAATGTTTGGTAGAGAGAATTGAGAGGAGAGGGAATGACAAGGAAGAAATCAGAAAGTGGAAAGGAAGAGCAAGGAAGGGAGAGAGAATAACAATAAAAGGGTGAAAGGAGAGAAAAAAATAGAAAGGGGCTGAGAGAGAAAGAGAGAAGAGAGAAAGGAGGTAAGAGAAGAGCAAAAGCAGAGGCGAGAGAGAAATAGAGGGGGGGACTTTAACAAAAGTGATGACTTTCTGCTACATGCACGGTACACACACACACAGACACAGACACACACCGACACACACACAGACACACACAGAGACACAGACACAGACACACACACAGACACACACACACAGACACACACACACAGACACACACACACAGACACACACACACACACACACACAGACACACAATCTTTCCCAACACATGAGTTCCAGGACCCTGGTACTTTCACTTGTCCAGTGGCTGCCCATTCCCCTTCTAAGGGATATGGACTAACATTGTCTCCAGCACAACATCCAGGACCCGGGATTAACCACTTAATTCCAGGACTGTCCAGGGCAACCGTATATAAAACTGTGCACTCACGAGCACAGTGTGCTCAATATGTACCACGAAGACAGTTGTCTCCAGGATGACTCATTTACCACAAGCCAAATGGATTTGACCAACTGCGATAATTTATGTCCCAAAAATGGGGTAAACACTGAGGTAATGCATGCTAAAAAAAAAACAAAAAACGAGTTCTGAACCCTGCCAAAATCAGGATAGTCAGCTTTCTTTTTAAAACTGCAAGCTTTGTAGTTTGTTTTCATTTGTATTTCTATATCTATGTATATTTATAGAAGACAACATCTGTTTGTGTGAATTATTCATGCTGTATTTAACACCCTCTATTTCCTGCGTTTAGAGAAAATGTATATATATACACAAAGATATTATAGACCGTCGTGTGTTTTGACTAGCTGTAATGGTGCCATCTAGTGAAATTCAAAGGACACATGAGTAAAATTAAAAACAGAATTAGTGTTTTATATCAGAAATGTATTACACATAAATCCACATATTTTATCATAAAAACGTATAGTTTATTCACTAAATCATAAGGTTGCAGGTGTTATGGGGAGTTTGAAGTAACCAATATCTTTCTGTCTGATCTGCATGTTACCTGATTAAGATAAAGAAAGGGAAGCACACCCCAAAAACATATACATTCAGATTCCGGGGTACGCATTCAGCAAAATAACCATAAACAATTAGAGAGGACTCGCCAAACTTGGGGTACTTTGACGTAGTGGCGAGCGAAGCAATATATATTAATCACGGTATTCGTTTTATAATCTGAAAGACTCAGTCTATTGTTCAGCAAAAAATTAACCCCTTAATGACAAAGCCCGTACATGTACGGGCTCAAAATGCATTGTTTTCAATGGTTTTGGGACCGCCCATTGTCCTTAAGGGGTTAATTAATCACAATGCATAATGTTGGTGAATTGAAATATTATTATAATAGTCTAAAATGCAAACTTGCAGTAAAATTAATAAACCCACAATATAATGTATATTTTTAATGCTTTAATTTCTCTCCTGTAGTTTTCAACAGAAAAAAAAATTATAGCTATACTGAATTTTATAGACACAATTAATTCAGCTACAGCATTTTAAAATTAAAAATACACATACACACAAAAAGCTATGAATATGCTGTATATCACAAAAAAAACCCAAATTTTTTTTCTTGTGTTTTTTGCAAGCTTTCACTTACACAAAATATTTTGAAAACTCGAAAATCATTACCAAATTAACATTGTAGTGTGTCATAGTGTCTGGTACACATCTTTTTAATGGTAATTTCAGCTATCCATTAAAGTGATATATTTACCAGATATATCCTTGACAGCGGTAAGAGGCAATTTATAAATTCTTAAGATAAGTTACCAGAACAATGGGAGTTGGAACAGGACTGATAGCAGATAATTACTTCTTGTTCGCAGCATTAATCTTTGGTAACACACAAACATTTTTTTTAAAAATACAAATGCAATAATTCTCATGTTAGTGATAAAATATTTCATCCGGATCCCGTAATACACAAACTATGAAAAAGCAAAGTAAATAATTAACTGTCACTCCTTCCAAAATGTATAAATTAAATGTTTTAAAATGAAACGCTATGATACCAAGTCCAAACAACAACCCTTTGCGACCAGAGCTGGACTGGTGATGGAGAGGCACCCCTGGCACCTTAAGGCCAGTGGCCGCCTTGGTGTGACCAACGGTTGGATTTGTGAGGCCATTTCTATGCTCACAAAGCATGTGATCAGACATATCCAGCTGCTAGCCACACACCGCGGCGCGTCAATGTGCTGAGCTGTCAGCCAGCGGCCCATTGGGCCATTGCCCATTGTGCCAGGTGACGAATCTGATCCTGTTACTACTGGATATGCCATTCATCCCAATTAAGTTATCTCTCCTGTTAATACGTTGCTGATTGTTGCTGATTGGTCCAACCACCCTTTGTAGGGATCTACAGATCATCCTGACTCGACCAGCTCATCCCCATCCAAGCCATCCTCTCTGTTTCACCTCCCTTCCACAACCAACTAGATTGCAAGCTCAAAGGAGCAGGGCCCTCTTCTTCTTTTCTACCAGTTTGCTGTTGTTTTTAATCTCAATGAATTTTACTGACTCTGTTATAAAAGCGCTACAGAATCTGCTGGCGCTATAGAGATGAACGTAATGTAAGGGTGTAGAATGGATGGAAGGGAGAGAACTTCAAGGGAAGAAAACAGATTGGGCAATACAAGCCCTGCTGCTCTGAGACCTTTATCTTCACTTTCATGAGTGGACCTTTTAAAGGAAATACCCTATACAATGATATATAATATATCATTGTATAGGATATTACATAGGATATAGGATATTGTATAGGATATAATTCATCTAGGTGTTAACGTTGGGAAAATACAAAACTACCATTCCATAGACTTTAATTTTCAAATATTGATTCATGGGTTTGGAAGTGGGTTCATTATATTTTTTCTGTGTCCCATCCATTAGTCGACCTGTGCTAGAGAACTCGAGATTGATACCATGTTTCTATGGGTACACAAGGTTTCATTTAATCTTATAAACCATGCTGTTCTTCTGCTATGTGATAATAAAATATTCTCCCCTATACTATACCATATAAAGCCTAATTAGTACCCTCAATTATTTAACCCCTTCAAGACCGGGACGTACCTGGTATTTCCGGGTCAAAGGGCACCTGCAGACCGGGACGTACCAGGTACGTCATCGATGATACGCTATCCAGCGTCGCTATGAATGCTGGGATCGCGAGGGGTAGCTGCTACTGACCGCTGGGTGTCCCCAGTGCTCCGTAGCAGCCACTCACCCTCAATTCCATGCACTTGATCGCTTTGAAGCGAATCACGAGCACGGAATTTAAATATTTAAAAAAAAAACCTGTGGTCTTCAAGGGAAGGCGCAGTTTGCCAACGTCGGTCCTGAAGGGGTTAATGGGTTCCTCATCATAGGATAACCTTCGTAAACATTACAAAGGTCTATCATACCCTTACGAAAAATTACTGCAGTTTTTCTGAATACTGCATTTTTTTGGACATGAAAAAACTGCAAAACTGCACTTTTACTGCAGTATTACTGCACATTTACTGCAGTTTTACTGCATTTGTACTTCACTGTACTGCACTTTTTTTTTTATACTGCAAACCTGCAGTTGTGCTTCAATGTACTGCAGCTTTATTGCATTTGTACTTCGGTACAAAAATAACTGCAGTACAACTGCAGTACAGTGAAGTACAAATGCAGTAAAACTGCAGTAAATGTGCAGTAATACTGCAGTAAAAGTGCAGTATTGCAGTTTTTTCATGTCCAAAAAACAGCAGTATTACTTCAGAAAAACTGCAGTAATTTTTTCGTAAGGGTAACGTTACATCGCAACATTACAATTTGATTTTAAACAAATAACTTAACATTTGGGTGGAGTTCCTTAGTTTGTATAAAATAAAAACCCGTAGCTAATGGTAAAAAAATGGGCCCTCCAAATATTTTTCACTTAGAGCCCTAAAAATCAAGATCCAACCCTGCTCATTCTCTTACTCGATTGGCTAGTCTAGGGCCCTCAGGCAGTCGTCGGAGAAAGTCGACATTTCTAGTTTCCAACTATGTCTCAAATCTGAATATAATAAAGACCAAAAAAAATGGTTGAAAAACAAAGACGTTGTGGAAACGCATCATGAACAAGACTTGTAGCTGATACGTGCTCAAAGAATGGATAACACATGTCTAAGGTGTCAGGAGGCTGTGAATGCAACAACCAGCTGTTTCACATTGTAACACAATAACATCTCTTCCTCTTGGCTTTGCTCTGTGGGAGATTTTAGGTGTTACTTTTCAAGGTGTTTTGTTATGTAGCGCATAGATTAACTTTTTAAATGCCAGAATTGTAAGCATACGTGTCCAACACACACCAAAAAAATTGCATATATTGAAATGTACTGGATTTAGATAAGCAGCCAATCAGGACAAAGATTTAAGAGCACACTAAGTAATATTTTCTAAACAAAAAAAATATTAATATCGCCCTCTTAAAGTAAATTCATTAAAACTTAATTTAGCTCATGCTCAGGTAGTTCCACCAGGTAGCATAAGAACAGGTCCCTCGTCTCCTTCTGTCCTAATCCATTTTAATGTTATTGTCAATTTTGTAATTGTATCGTAAACTTAATTTTATCATTCATTTTTACTCTAACCTATTGTATTAGAGCTACAGAAAATTGCGTTAATAGCTACTAACAGAGAACATGGCTACTGACTCTAATGGAACTCTATAATACTACCAAAAATCACTTTGTGTTCATGGAGACACAAAAGAAGGAAAAAGAAAAAACTGGAGAAAGGAAAATGGAAGACAAAATGGTAATTATAGGCTAACAGACAAATCAAGAAACACAAAACAGAGATATATTAAACAGTAATGCGTGAGAAAATTGTATTTGTTTTTATTATTGTTATTCCATTCAAAAATGGTCTACAGCTAGTCATGCTTCTAAATGACAAAAATGTAATATATCAGTTATCTAAAACTGTTATCTTAGCTACATTTAGTTATTGCAACTACACTTCTGTTTTTTAGTGGGATGTTTTTATTATTATTTTACAAAACATAGACATAGAGGAATACAGATAGATAGACCTATGCATAAAAAAATAATAAAAGGGATTAGAAAGGAGTAAAGTCACAAGGGGCGGGGCATAAGCAGTAAACAGATGTATGCAGAGGTCAAGTAGGTGGGGTTTGGTCAAATAAAGAATGATCAGTTGAGGGTGGGGCTTCTGGTGAGCCCCACCCATTGTTCTATTGACATCCTCTTAAAACAGCGGTGCCCAATGCACATGTCTATTATGAAATGTCACCCAAGATGTAAGGTGAGATGGACCTCCGCCACCTCACCTGGACAAAACGCCGTAGGAACTTGGGGGGGGTTGCCAAAAATAGTGGAGTGGACCCGCTCTCCGGCCCACAAACAGTGGGTGGGAGTCGAGAGCGCGCTGCTGGGCCTCCCGATCTCCTCCCTACCCTGGCTAGCTGTGGATACGGCGCATCGTCTTGCCTCCCCTCACCCCTTCCTGTGTGCTACGCTACGGGTCTGGCACTCCCTGCTCCGCACTACACGGCTTTCTTCTGTCCCTTCCCCACTCACCCCACTCAGAGATAACCCTGACTTTCCGGGACTTGCTGGGACTCAATCTTTTTCCCGCAGCGACTCCGGAGGGTGTCCCGAGATTCTGATCTTTTGTGACCCCTGCGGGGCTTAAGCCCTTGGATCACCTTGTCGGCCAGGGGACGACCTCCCTGATGGATAGGCTTCGCTACCTGCAACTGCAAAACTTTTACCGGTCTTTGGCACGGAAGCATAACGTGTTGCGTGACCTCTCCCCTTTTGAGTCCCTGTGTGTGCCCCTCTATCCCACGGTATCTCCAAACTATACAGCCTTCTCCTGTCCACCCTGACGGGAGACGGCGCTGCAGGTCATCCTTACTGAGGAACAGTGGAGCAAGGTGTGTATCTTCGCACATCGATGCTCCCTCAGCGCTAAAGACCAGGAGATGTCTTATAAACTGCTAGCTCATTGGTACCGACCACCTTCGGTGTTGTCACGCTACCGGCCTGGGTCGACGGACGAGTGCTGGAGGTGCGGGGAGTCCCCGGGCTCTCTCCTCCATCTCTGGTGGAACTGCCCCCATATCGCTCCCTTCTGGTCCGCCGTGCACGATTGTGCTCAGTCCCTCACTGACAAGGCCCTTCCCTTCACCCCGGAGTTCTCCTTCTCCTGGTACAAAAAGACAGTTGTTAGGCACCTGATCACGGCCGCTAAGGCCCTCATATAGAGATATCAACGCACCTGGTACCACTGGCTGGCCTATGCCTCTGGTCCCCACGCCCGTTCACTACTGTCCCAGGCGTCTGCGGACTAACCTACAGCCCTTACGTCCTGTCCCTCTGCCCAACCATGTTGTAGCGCTCTGGTCCACACCCCCAGTCCTCCCCCTTCCTCTAGCCCCAACACCCCTTCCCCCTTATTTTTTTTTTTTTTTCTCCCTTGTGTTTCTCCCTCTCTTTCTCTTCCCCCGTGGCCTGCCTTCCATCACACGCCGCTCTTGACTCTACCCGCTCGACCCCCGTTCTCTTCTCTGCTGTTCTGTGGGCCGAGTGCCCATGCAGGGATTCCCCTTGTCAGGCGCCTCTACGCAGGTAGTTGCGCTCATTTAGCACTTAAGGCCACTCTCCGGCCGTTCTCTCGCGTCCTTCGTTGCAGCGCTGAAGTCAGCAACCTTTGAGGCACCTCGCTCCCTTTCTTAGGCGTGCTACTTAAGACATGTGTCTGTCAAGGGTCTCCTGATGTTATTTTGTCGCTATGCGGGCGATTGTCGGGGGGGGGGTTGTCAGGGTGACATTGTTCTGATGTGTACCAACTTGGATGTCACGGTTTTTGCTCCCCTACCTTTTCTTTTCTGTATCCCAGATATTATAATAATTTCAATAAACATTGATTTACCCTAAATACAGATCGGTACAAATATATTCCAATCTGACTTAAAGTCTGGCCCTGACTTTTGTTTCTGCTCTTTGCAAAACCTAAATGTACTGGGTATTGCCTTTATTTCAAAAATCACTATCTAGGGCAGCCAAATCGATGGGGTATCCATCAATTATATTCAACAGTGTATTTTACATTGAAGGTAAGTGGGCTTTTACTTCCATTTGAAAGCAATGTGATGACTGCTTTACTCCCTCAGTTACCCAAGTCTATCTTATGATATAGATATCTGCGTAGACCCTTTAAATTAATGTTTTTTCAACAGAATCCCCTCAATGTATTTGCTCTCTTTCCTCGCCGACCAGTAATTTGCAAATAATACTTTAGTAACTTTTTCATTTGTAAATCAGTGTACGGTTTTTAGAGATAGTTTAAAGCTATACCATGGGTAAGCTAAGGTCTGGTTCAGTTATCTAATCAATTCCACCTTTAACCCCTTAATGACAAGACTGTTTCGTCCTTGTAGTACATTTTGGGACAAAGGCTCTTTTAGCTGTAATTTTCTTCTTTCTCATTTTGTGCACCCACACATATTATATAATTGGTGTTTTTTTTCAGGACAAACAGGGCTTTCTTTAGACATCATTATTTTTATGATATCATCTAAGTTACTATAAAAAAAAATGATAAAATATGGTGATTTTTTGTTAAAAAAATGACTTGTTCTCATTTTAAAAAAAAATCTTTTACGCATCTGCAAAAACTAATGAAAAAAACCTGCTAAATAGATTCTACTATTTGTCCTGAGTTTAGAAATACCCAATGTTTTTATGGTTTTTTTGCTTTTTTTCTGCACGTTATGGGGCAATAAGTACCAGTAGCGTTTTGCTATTTCAAAACCATTTTTCCCCAAATCTGGTCATTCTGCCCAATGTGCTATTTCGGGTATCTTTGAAGCCAGCCAATGCAATTTACCCCATCAAACCATAGGTATTTCAAATGCTGGTATTTTAACCCTTTCCAAGCACTCATTTTACCACCAGCGTTTGTCAAACTTTACGGTAGTATATCTTTTGTGTATTTTTTTCCGCACACGTTGTACTTCAGTTATAAATGTACAGCTCCTGGTATATGTCCATGTCAAACAACACCCCAATATGTGTTCAGTAACATCTCCTGAGCGCAGTGTTACCCCACATGGGTTTGTTGGGTTATTTGGGAGGTAAAAGGCCACCTTTGTGATGTGTGTATTTTTTTGCAATTTAGATATCTGGTCCCACGTCCCATATTTGGGACATGCTTGAAGCCGTGATTTACTGACCAGTGATTTGAATCACTGGTCTGTCGTTTAACCCACCGATCGCCGTGAATCGCCACATCAAGATGTCCCATGCTAATAGACTCCTACCCAAAAAGACTGATTGCTGTAATAAAATCAAAAGGTGCTTCAACAAAGTATTAGTTTAAGGGTGTGCACACTTATGCAAAGGTTTTTTTTGTTTTTTTCCCCCTCAAAGATTGTAGCTTGTTTTGCAATAGAATTGTTCACATTATAGGTCACATTAAAGGTGGAAAAAGTTCTGACATTATTTTTTTTTTTTGTCTCACTCTTTAAAATCCCAAGAACCTGGCATTTTAACAGGGGTGTGTAGACTTTTTATATCCACTGCATAGCTCTACCGTGTACTATTTTGGAGAAGTGACAGACTAACATACAATTTAGATTTCTATTTTTGCCTGTTATGCTTGTTTTTCTCCCCGACAGTTTACGAACGTGAAGAATTAAACATTATATTTTCCAACGTTTTCATTTAAAAAGCGAACGCACTGTTCAGATGTTCACGGATTTGGTTTAATTACTCTGACTGGAAAATCGAAGCATTAGCTTTTTCTTACAACTTAATGGATAATTTCAGCATGCCTGGAAATGATTAAATGCGGTGCTGCTTCATGCTGTTTTTTTTTAATTGATTGAGTTGAGTTTGCGGTCAAAAAAAGACTGTCAAACACAGCTTATCTGTAATTATCAGTAACCAAAAACATACGCGCACCCTCCTTGTGGCACACAATAATAGTCTTGTTGTTGACATTGGGGTGACTTTTTTTGTGGCAATCAACTAATGACATTATGGTTAAAAAAAATAGAAGATAAAATAACATTTATAGAATAAAACCTAAATAAAAACAACCAGGTTCCATTTGGATTTTTAAGGATTATTTTTCAGTTTTACACTGAATTTTCACCCATGCTCAGGAAGAACAGTACACTAAAACTTTTTTGCCCATGTGGAAACTGTTAAAAGTTGATATACGTCATGGAAAGAATTTGATACATTAGAAGATACATTTTAATTGAAGTACGCTATTATATGTGTATTTGTAAAACCACTCGTGATGTCTCTGTTTTCGACATTCAAAGAGAAGATAAAAGTAATCACTTTTCCTTGTAGCCTGGGGGCAATCTGTTAAAAGTGTTCTTTGATTTATCTTCAAACTAGATTAAATATGAATTTTTTTTTTTTTTTTGCTACAGATACATTAGATATTTGTCAAAACGCTTGCTTAAAAGTGAAAGAGAAGGAGAATTAACCATACCCAAGAAAGGGTAGATGTCCTAAGGGGGGAAAATGCTGGAGTGGGAAAATATAATGTTCTTTGAGGTTTATCTGGAATATTTACATAGTATACATTTTGTTTCTTCAAGATTGAATCATGCAGTAAAATAATACCTTTATGTTAACTGAAATAAACCTTGTTCTGTCCCTTAAAAGGGAAGACACATGGAAGAATATCTCCTTGAACATAAACCCCAGCACTGTATACAGTAATAACCCCCAGTGTTATATACAGTAATAACCCCCAGTGCTGTATACAGTAATATAACCCCCAGCGCTGTATGCAGTAATTACCCCCCAGTGTTGTATACAGTAATAACCCCCCAGCACTATATACAGTAATAACCCCCAGTGTTGTATACAATAATAACCCCCAGCACTATATACAGTAATAACCCCCCAGCACTGTATACAGTAATATACCCCCAGTGTTGTATACAGTAATAACTAGACTTGTGCATTCATCTTCGGGCGAACATGAAAACGAACACGAAGAAACGTAAAAGAGAAGACAGTGCCAGTAAAACGTAGGCGATGACGAAGACTCACACACGAAGAATCTTCGTGATCGTCTTCGTCTACTAATCTCCCCGGTCCCTTCCGCATCTAACTTACCTTATCTTCACGGCATCGCAGGAGTTGACTGAAGTGAAAATCCGCAGGTTTGCCGTCAGGGGTTACAGGGCAGTGTGAGTGAGCCTATTGGCACGGGCGTAGGAACCGGGGGGACGGGGGGGACGGATCCCCCACAGGAAATCATAAGGGGGGACCGATAATATAGAAATCCCCCCCAGGGCTGTACGTGAGTCGAGTGCACTCACAGGTGCCCGATCAGCAGCTGCAGCCTGCAGGACTGGTTAGGGAAATCCGTGATCTCCCCAACCAGTCCTGCAGGCTGCAGCTGCATTAAGGTCACACTCACCAGCGTGCTGTCTGTAACTGAGCGCCGGGCGATGGGATATGACGTTTATATCCAGCCCCGGCGCTCAGCATAAACAGCTGTGCGCAGCCGCACTGCACAGACTGCGAGCGGCAAAAAGGAAAGTTGGAAGAGAAATCAGAAAGGAGGAAGAGAAATCAGAAAGGAGGAAGCGAAAGCATAAAGGAGGAAGTGAAAGCATAAAGGAGGAAACGAAAGCATAAAGGAGGAAGAGAAAGCAGAAAGGAGGAAGAGAAAGGTAAGAGATGTGGAAAACGAAGGTGGGGGGTATGATGTGGAAAACGAAGGTGGGGGGGTATGATGTGGAAAACGAAGGTGGGTCAGGTGGGTAGGTGGGTAGGTAGGTAGGTGGGTGGGTGGGGGGGTATGATGTGGAAAACGAAGGTGGGTGGGGGGTTATCATGTGGAAAACGAAGGTGGGTGGGTATGATGGGGAAAACGAAGGTGGGTAGGTGGGTAGGTCGGTGGGTGGGTGTCTTGGGTATGATGTGGAAAATGAAGGTGGGTGGGTGGGGTTGTATGATGTGGAAAACGAAGGTGGGTGGGTCGGGGGGTATGATGTGGAAAACGAAGGTGGGTGGGGGGGTATGATGTGGAAAACGGGTGGGGGGTCTGATGTGGAGAACAAAGGTTTGGGGAGGTCTGATGTGGAGAACAAAGGTTTGGGGGGGGTCTGATGTGGAGAACGAAGGTGGGGGTCTGATGGTAGATTTGTGTGTGCATATACATATGGTGAGGCATGTGTATGGGTACTTGGGCAGGCATATGTGTTTGTGTATAGGGCAGCTGTGTATATGTGCATGTATGTGCATACGCATGTATGGGCAGTGTATATGTGTACGTCTGTATGGGCAGTGTATATGTGTACGTCTGTATGGGCAGTGTATATGTGTACATCTGTATGGGCAGTGTATACGTGTACATCTGTATGGGCAGTGTATACGTGTACGTCTGTATGGGCAGTGTATACGTGTACGTCTGTATGGGCAGTGCATACGTGTACGTCTGTATGGGCAGTGTATACGTGTACGTCTGTATGGGCAGTGTATATGTGTACGTCTGTATGGGCAGTGTATATGTGTGTATATAAGGAGTGTATTTGTCTTATAGTGTATACGTCTGTGTAAGTATGTGCAAGGGCAGTGTATATTTATGGGGAGGCGTGTGTGTGTGAGCAGTTTATGTATGTTTGGGCAGGCGTGTATAAGGGTAGTGCATTTGTGTGAGTACTGGCAAGTGTGTATCTGCAGGCAATTGCAGCGTATATGTGTGTTTTTGTGGGCAGCCATGCGTAAGAGCAGTGCATATGTGTGTATGAGCAGGCATGTCATACTTAAAGGGAAGATAATGATTCCCTGTAACACATGTTTAACCCATTGTGTGTGTGTATGTTAGTGTGTGCATGTGTGTGTATGTTATTCAAGTGTTTAAGCGTGTGGATATGTTCCTGTGTGCATGCCGTGTTAGGAGTCTTAGATTGTTCCTTCAGTACATCATAGTAGTCTCTGTGGCCGTGTCCAGTGGGGTCCATCTGTGGTTGTAAGATTTTTCTTTTTTTGTGAGTTTCTGTGGGAATTTTCTCCCATTCATCTAGTAGAACGTTTTATGAGCTGAAGGTGATAAACCAAGACATTTTAGACAACACTATGCTTTTAACTTTGTGAGAACAGTTTTGGGGAAGGTCCTTTTCTATTCCATCATGACTGTGCCCCAGTGTACAAAACAAGGTCCATAAAGGCATGGTTTGCAAAAATTCCGCACAGAAACACGCCAAAATCTTGTGGAAGTCGTTCCCAGAAGAGTGGAAGCCGTTATAGCTGCAAAGGGGGACCAACTACATATTACTGTCTATGTATTTAGAATGCAATGTCATAAAAGTCCCTGTTGGTGAAATGGTCAGGTATACCCTACCAGTAAAAAAGCTATCCCCCCCAGATTTTTAGGGGTTCCTACGCCCATGCCTATTGGTCACCTGCAGGGTCTTCCTCTGGCATCCACCAATTGGTGGATGCCAGAGGAAGACCCTGCAGGTGACCAATAGGCTCACTCGCACAGCCTTTTTAACTCCTGAGTTCTGCTCCTGTCAACCCCTGCGATGCTGTGTTGGATAACGGGAGCAGAAATCCGTAGGTTAAAGGGCCGTGCAAGCAACCAATAGGCTCACTCGCACGGCCCCTTACCACTAGTTGCTATGCAGAAAAAAGAAAAAAAGAAAAAAAAAACCCTGGGACCCTGCTGCAACAGTTAAAAGTCTGTGCCAGCGACCAACAAAGTCGCTGGTACGGACATTTAACTTAGCATAATAACTTATTATAACTTCGGACACAATGCTGCCCTCTGTTGGTAAGATACATTGAGTAGCACAATAAGTTATTATGCTACTCAATGTATAACCAACAGAGCGCAGCATTCTGTCCGAAGATATATTTGCCATATGTGGTAGTGAGTTCATTTTCATTTATTAATTATTTAAATAAAATATATTCCCATGATCCGCTGGTCTCCCCGCTGCAACAGTTAAATGTCCGCACTCGACCTTGCAAACTCTTTTTTTCTATTTATTTGGGTTTTTTTTTTTTAATTAAACCATTACACGAAAGGATCATGGGAATATATTTTATTTGAATAAATGCAAATGAGCACACTAGCATATATAGCTAATATATGTTCGGACAGAATGCTGCCCTCTGTTGGTAAGATACATTAAGTAGCATAATAACTTTGGATTTCAAGCTTATGGGACAATGCTACTCAATGTAGCATAGCATGAGTTAATACAGGAATCCGTAGGATTGCGCCAGGATTTAAAGGTCCGTAAGAGCAACTCTATTGCATTTGCATCCTGGCGCCAAAGCCATTGGTCTCCCCAGGTCAAGTTGCTCTGAGGTTTAGCTTGTGCTGCCTTTTGCTAGAGGGACTAAAATGATAATCCCCGTTACTCCCAGACCAAGTTGCTCACTGAAGTTGCCTGAGATAAGTGCTCTGAGCAAATTGGCCTGGGGGGAACAGAGATTTTAGACCCCCTTGCAGTAAGGGTGTTTGTCTAGTAGATTGGGCTCAGATAACAGAGCAAGAACTCATATAAATGGATAATATGCAGCTGACTACAAAAATTATATTATGGAAAAACTATAACTGTTTTGAAATACACGAAAAAAAATATTTTTTTTGGAAATGTATTTTAATCTCATACCACTAATAAGAAAAATGGTGGGAGTTTCCCTTAAATCCCACCTAAAAAAAATATTATGAAGTGATAACTCCACTCGTACACTCATTTTGAACTTTTGGGTTGTCCTCAGTTTGGTGGCACCTGGGGAAAGTCGGCTCTCAAGATCTTGGCATTTGAAGGCCACTGGCTCTGATGAGTACTCCATCACCTTATGTGTATTAATGTCTGTAAATAGTAAGAACCCCTTGTTTAGTATACTTCTCTCTACGACATACACTCATATGTGACTTCTTGCATTTTATCTAAAATAAAAATAAAATAATCTTTAGCAATTTAGCAAGGTCCTATGGAAAGAAATCAGTCCCTATAGAACTATTTTAACCAGAAAGTGAGGATGTATTCTTCCCTTCTTAGAAACGTCAATAAGTGGAGCATGATAAATGTCTTAGTGAAGAAGTTTGACCATAGTTCACGACTTTATTTTTATCACGGAATATAAGTTTTCCTTGCAATAAAATGCACACGTGGGAATTAGCACTCACTCATCCAAAGAAGAAAAAAAATTAAACAGAGAAGTTAATTGGGGTTAAAGCTCTCACCAGCTACAAAAACAGAAAATTTTTCATTCCAAAACCTTCACTTTAGATTAAGTAGATTTTGTTACTTTTAGAACCCTGGTGTGTTTTGGTAATAAAGTATTTCTCTCAGAGATCTGACTATTAAATATTTATTTCTATATTATTACTGTGCAGATGCCTATGCATCGGATATCTGTCCAAGTGGTTTGCAACAAGGATATAGTTTATCATTAAAGTAATAGATCATTTAAAAAACAGATTTAGAACTCATAAATTATTTAAGACGTCTTGTGCACTCTAGTGTACTTGGTTGTGTATTTATTTACACAGCTGCGGGAATATATTATACCAGGTTGTATAACAGGAGATACAATACAAGCATTGACGATAAAAATAAATATACAGATATATGTGATTAAAAAAGGGGATTAAAGTGACAGTAAATTATAATAATGTAACTTCTAAAAAATATATCACAACTAACTGTATTTTTTTTAAGCCTTCTATGCTTTTTAGGATGTGAGCTCCGCCATTATATGGGCGTATAGTGAGACGGAATGCCCAATATTTGTCTTCAGTTTTTTTAGTTAATTCTCTGTTTATTGTACTTCCGAGAAAGGTACATAGAATCAGATATACAAAGTGGGCACAACATCATCCAGAAGTACATTAGGGGTAGAAAAACAGTAGTCTGCAATCAGACCTAAAACTGCACAGTGTTTTTTTAATGCTATTCACTGGGAATTAATTCTTGCTTTGTTTCGTGTATATATCGATCAGTTCAATTCCAGCAACCCAGAAAACTGAATGTGTATGCTTTCGTTGTGCATGTGTGTTTGTACCATTACATAAGTTATGGTCGGTAAAGGTGATGGAAAACCCTTCCACTAAAATTAAGGGGGTAGTAGAAGCATTATTAAACACTCATCTACAGACACCAGACAAGCCAGAAGGCTTGGTGTTCCCTCAGAAATCTCATGGTGCTGCCACAACCACAGGGGATTCTGGGTAGGCACATGCAAATAAGGTCATCAATAATCAACTTTTGCCTCTATATCCACTTTATACATGGACTCCTTAAAAGTAATTGCCCGCTGTACAAGACAGCCTTTAGACAAAACTCAGGAAGAGGTGCAACAGCCAGATCACCACTTATTTTTTTTTTCCCCCTTGAACTTCTGTGGGGGACTGCCCAGATCCTGCCAGGACCCCGCAGTCCCTCTTGAACCGTGTGGGCTTCTGAAGCAAAAGTCCTGATATTTTATTTTGTCAAATAAAAATTAAGCCTGGCTGTTTCATCCTTAGTGGGACTCAGCATGAGGTCATGATACGGGTTTAATCAGTGAGGCTTGGGGTAGCACGAGAAATGCCATTACATAGGTTATGGTGGGTGATGGGAAAATCCTTCAGCTTAAAATTAAGGGGCTAGTAGGAGCATTATTAAACACTCATCTACAGATGCCAGATGGCTTGGTTTACCCTCAGAAATCTCATGGTGCTACCACAACCACAAGGGATTCTGGGTAGGCACATGCAAATAAGGTTATCAATAATCATCTTTTGCCTCTATATCCACTTTATACATGGACTCCTTGTAATTAATTGCCCGATGTACAGAACAGCCTTTAGACAAAACTCGGGAAGAGGGGCAAGAGCCAGATCACCGCTCATGTCCAGCTGTTTGTTTTTTTTTGTTTTTTTTATTATTATTTTATTTTGGGAGCCCGAGGAGCCATGCTCCTCTTGGTGCAGCATTCTTTGCGTTAGGGCAGCAGAAGCCTGAAGAACTATTCTGGTTCTCCCCGAAGGGATGTTCCAGACTGGATTCCTTCCCTCCCCCATCGGAGGGCCGGATCTTCGGATCAAACCCCGAAAGGTAAGACCCCTTTAAACTTCAGGCTGAACCCTGAAGGGTAAGACCCCTTTATGGAAAGAGGTAAGGGGCCATTAGGCTCCCTATACCTCCACCAGCTAGGTCAAGCTACCACTGCAGTGCAGTGTCTAAAAACAAAGTGCCAAATCGTAATCAAAAATCAAGTGGTTGCCTCGCGGTGATTCAGTAACAAAAAGCAACTCATACAGATAGTCGATAAGTAGTACTGCGACGCAGCGCAGGGCAACATACATTACAGTACAACTTCAGTTTACAGAAAGCTCAATAATATACAGTAGAAGCAGTGCACAATTACATTTCCAGACATGGCACCATCAGCACACTCATGGACAGCTGTTTTTTTTGGAGGCCAAGGTGCGTGCTCCTGGGTGCAGCATTCCGTGCTTATGGAGAAGCGGAAGCCTGTAGATTTTTCTGGGTTCACCCGAAGGGAAAACCCAGACAAAATTCCCTCCCTCCCCCAAAGGGTGGGACTCCTTTAGACTTCGAGTCAATCACGCAAGGGAATGACCCCTTTTTTGGATGGAGGGAGGGGCCATAAGGCTCCCTACACCTCCTCCAACAGAAACAAGCTTCACTGCTCTAAAGAAAAGAAACAGTGACCAAAAACATGGTACCAAAAAAACATGTTAAAAAATCACCATAGATTCAATATCATGAAATAAAACCAAAATTAATAGGCACACGTGCAAAAAGAGCGATAAATAATAAATAAATATGGGCTTGCCGTTTCTGGCCTAGCCAAATGCAAAAAATTCCTCTTACCCCAAGCCCATAAGGGTCAGGGAGAAAACACGCATATAAGGATAAAGCTGCCAAGACAGATCACGCACTCCCAGTGCACAGAGGCATGCAATCTGTGCAACCGTGACTCCAGCATTGCACCAGGGCAAACCCAGCCCTAAAGCCAAAGGATCAAGTGACCCCCCCCCCCCCTTTCCCATAGGGTACAACACTTAATCTTAGGCAAACGTTTGCGGCTTGGGGTAACCAAGAAATACCATTACATAAGTTATGGTGGGTAAAGGTGATGGAAGACCCTTCCACTAAAATTTAGGGGGTAGTAGAAGTATTATTAAACACTTATCTACAGCCACCAGACAAGCCAGAAGGCTTGTTTTCCCCTCAGAAATCTCATGGTGCTGCCACAACCACAAAGGATTCTGGGTAGGCACATGCAAATAAGGTTAACAATTATCATCTTTGCCTCCATATCCACTTTATACATAGATCCCTTGATCTACAGTCTGGTGTCTGTAGATGAGTGTTTAACAATACTTCTACAATACAATACTTCTTAAATTTAAGTGGAAGGGTTTCCATCACCTTTACCCACCATAACATATATATATATATTATTAATATATATACACACCAATCAGCCATAACATTACGACCACTGACAGGTGAAGTGAATAACATTGATAATCGTATTATCGTAACACCTGTCAGTGAGTGAGCTATATAAACATTAATGTTAAATAATAACATTTCATCCTCCAACTTGATACGTTAGAAGCAGGAAAAATGGGCAAGCCTAAGAATCTGAGCGACTTTGAGAAGAGCACCTCGCAACTTACAGGATCTGCTGCCAGATACCACAGCACACCTTCAAAGGTCTAGTGGAGTCCAGGGCTGTTTGGGTGAGAAAAGGGGGACCTACACAATATTAGGCAGGTGGTCATAATGGCTGATCGGTGTATATGTGTATATATATATATATATATATATAATGTATTTTGTTTCATAGTTATTTCATGTGTAGAACTCCAAATTGATGGCTTAGGAAAAAGAAATATAGCAAATATCTGCGGAAAAACTAAATGCCCATATGTTTTAGTACTTGGGATGCATATTATAGTTATTCATTTATATTTCAGACTGGCTGGCTTATAAACAGGTCATTATTCTACTCTTATTGATAACAAAATTGAATTTAAAAAGTATGTCCACCCTATTAATCAGGTGACAATATAGAACGGAAAAGAAACACCTTCACGAGTGGGTAGGTCTTAAAAAATGAATATAAAATAAATTACAGTACCCTACAACTCTTGCTGCTCCCGCAGATCAACACTCCTCATAAGTGTTATAACAAATGATGTATAGGCAAAAGTCGGGGCGCATAGATATGTGGGAAAAAATAAAACAAATATAGTGTAATGAGTAAATACGAAAAAAAGTAAAAATAGAGATGTTAGTTGCACTCACAAGTGTATAAGAAATTGAAAGCTCGTCAAAAATCCATACTCTCTTTCGTCTTAGGAGCTTCTGTGTAGAAGATAAGAAACGAAATAGTGCAGTAAAAAAAGATATTGTTTAATGAATATAGATTAAAAACTTACAAACAAGTAGGCATAACAACTGGGTTATGCGTAAGAGCAGTGTCCTTTAAAAAGATAAGTGGATGGTCATCAAGTCCATGTAAAGTCCAGGTTTTCAGTAATTGTAAAGTTTTCCAAAATATCTCTTTATTTTTGACGAGCTTTCAATTTCTTATACACTTGTGAGTGCAACTAACATCTCTATTTTTACTTTTTTTAGGATTTACTCATTACACTATATTTGTTTTATTTTTTCCCACATATCTATGTGCCCCGACTTTTGCCTATACACCCTATTAATCAGAACAGAAAAAAAACATATTGACACCAAATAGTTCCATGTGGGTTTATGGTACTTTATATATTGTTCTTGATTTCCACTTGACATTCTTCAGTGAGTTTTCCTTGTTTCGGTTTAGAATTTTGCCTGCGTTATTGCAGATTGCTTCACAGAACATTTTGTGCTTATCGTAAGTACCTGGAACACACACAGATTCCCTCGGTACGCTTTATAGCTTTACGGGGAGCCGACTGTATATTGGAGAGACAGCACCTGGCAATAGCATTTGAAGTATGTTTCAAATTGATTTAATTTGATCCTATTCACAGTCACTCGTATCTTTACATATTTATGATGGGAAAATGTGCTTTTCATCCAATATCATTTTCTTTACAGAGAGGTGTAAGGGGACTTTGGGCTATATTTTTAGATGTTTCTCTTTTTGTATAGATTGCTCAATATACAATATACTCTTATAACTCTGCATGGTGTCTTGCTGGAATGAGCTCACTGGGATCCATTGAGGAGCACAAGATAAAATATAAAAGGAAACAGGGTTCTATTTAATGATGTTTTTACTCGATACTAAAGGATACACAGATCACCGAATGTGTTTATCCCGCAAAATCAAAAACAGTAGCAGTTTACTTTAGAAGTGGAGCAATATTGCGGAGAGTGTTGTGTGAAACGAAATCATATCTCGACCTGTAATTACATTTATTTATATAGATTCCATAGCGCTGTTATAATAAGGTGAAAATACTTGGCCTGTTAGTTTTCAGACAACAAATTCCTTTTCCTGCCCATTCGTTTCAGACAATAATCAGAGCATTTTAGATTTGGAAACAAAATCTGTTGTCCGACACCTAAATTTACTTTCACACACTTCCTCGCATTCTCTCAGACTCTAACTCTCTTATACTCTCATTTTCGTTCACTCTAACTCTCTCTCTGGGTCTCTGAATGTCTCCCTACCTTTATCGACCACTTACGCTTCAGTGTCTCGCAGCTTCATTTCCGTGTCTTTTTGTTCTGCATCTTCTTGTGCTCCTTTATCCTTTCTTCTACCTTCTCTTTTCTCTCTAACTTCTCAGACATGCAGACATAACCTCCCTGCATACTTCCACCAAAATGGTGGAGCTTCCGGTTACGTCCTCTCCCCCGATTGAAGGATCAGGGTAGAGGGCGTCACCGGAAGTTTGGAAGTTATCTTAGGGCAAAATGGCAGAGCTTCTGGTGACATCCTTTCCCCAATACGCATTCAGAAAGTGGTGTGAAAAAGACCCCGCAAATTTTGGATGAAGATTTGGAGCTTTAGCTTTTTTCATGGAGGGGGAGGTCTGTCCTCATTTTCAGAGATTTGTACGAATTCACCCAATGCTTCACCCAGAGTCTCTGGGCAAAACCTGGAGAGTTCCCCAGTATGTGTCAAGTGCTAGCCCCGCCACTATTTAAAGCTAGCTCCACACCATGCAGGACTACCACTTGCCTACATGGCTTGATAGCCCTATAATGTACAAAGCCATTAACTCAGAAGAAGAAGAGTGTCACGAACCGAGGACACAGGTAGATAAGGAGCCCAGGTGCAGGGGATATGAGGGGCTCTGTCTGTACCCCACGATGCATGATGGCTGGGGGTTGGTACAGACAGGCGCAGGAAATAACTCAAAGACAGAAGATGCGGATTAAGAGTTGTATTGCATATGATGGTACAATATATATATACAAAGAAAGTCACTTCGCAGAAAGCCCTCGGGTTGGGGCACACACGGCAGGAAGCCCTCGGGTTGGGGCACACACGGCAGGAAGCCCTCGGGTTGGGGCACACACGGCAGGAAGCCCTCTCGTTGGGGCACACACGGCAGGAAGCCCTCTCGTTGGGGCACACACGGCAAGAAGCCCTCTCGTTGGGGCACACACGACAGGAAGCCCTCTCGTTGGGGCACACACGACAGGAAGCCCACTTGCAGGGCACACGGCAGGAAGCCCACTTGCAGGGCACACGGCAGGAAGCCCATTTGCAGGGCACACGGCATGACTAGAAGCCCACTTTCAGGGCACACGGCAGGTTGCCCACTTGCAGGGCACACGGCAGGTTGCCCACTTGCAGGGCACACGGCAGGTTGACCACTTGCAGGGCACACGGCAGGTTGCCCACTTGCAGGGCACTCGACTTGGGAGTCCTCTTAGTGGGGCGCTGGCCGCAACTCAGGAACACGGCAGGTTGCCCACTTGCAGGGTACTCGGTTTGGGAGTCCACTTAGTGGGGCACTGGCCGCAACTCAGGAACACGGCAGGTTGCCCACTTGCAGGGCACTCGACTTGGGAGTCCACTTAGTGGGGCGCTGGCCGCAACTCAGGAACAAGGAACACGGCAGGTTGCCCACTTGCAGGGCACACGGCAGGTTGCCCACTTGCAGGGCACTCGACTTGGGAGTCCACTTAGTGGGGCGCTGGCCGCAACTCAGGAACACGGCAGGAACCAAAGCAGGAACCAAAGCAGGAACCGAAGCAGGAACCAAAGCAGACAGGTAGTCCTCAAACACCAATGTCAAGGCCCAGACTGCAGGACTGGGCAGGTTTATAAAGGCTGTCTTGATCAGGTAATACACTGCAGCTAGACCTGATAATGAGTCTGAGTGGTTCTGAGTGGCAAGGGCGGCCACTAGAGGTTGGAAACGGGAATGAGCAACTCAAAGTTTAAACAAGTCCATACAGCGAAGGGTGAACATTACAAAGAGCCTGCCCAGGTATGTATATTCTGCCCTAAAACAGGCAGGCATAGAGCAGCGTTTAGGGCGCTGCAGCCCCCGTGTCTCCAAACCTGGGGCAAATTGCCCTTTTGGGCAAACAGACTCTCTGTTGATCTGTGTGTCAGTTACAATATAGATCTCTGATCTCATTAACTGGCGTATTTACACTATAGAGGATTGTGTCTCGGTTGGTTAAAAGGCAGTACAGTTCCATGGATTCCGCTACTTAGGACTCCTCAAACTTGGGTACTTTAACGTAGTGGCAGGCTAAGCAAATACATGGCCATATAGTGTGACGGAATCCCAATATTTATGCCTCATATTTATGCCTTATGAAAGAAAATAGAAATAGACGTATAGTAATCTAGGCAATGGGAAAAATCTCCATCTGGCACCACATTTTATGGATTTTAGGTCTAACCACAACAATTTGAAAAGGTGGAAAATGAACACAGAAGGAAATATACTTATGTAGATTTCCAAATATAAACCAATTGATTTTATTATTATACAGTATAAGACCTCCCAACTTCAAATTCAGTCCTTGGAGTCAGTAAAGGGAAAATCCCTGGCCAAATTCTTGAGGTATTTTAAGGCTCCAGTATTAAAACCCTTATATAATTCCATGTGTTTTCTTTCTACAATCCTCTGATTGCCTGGAACTTTGTAATAATTGGCTATTTATCACATAAAGCACGCCGATCATTTTTACTGTAAATGTTTAAAAAAAAAAAAAGGCAAGCTACCCTTTGGCATTTTTAGCCAACAATGCTAAGTATTAGGCTATTTTATGAAACAGAATTTATTGCAAGTGTTCTGAAACAAGAGACCATTTCACGTGGAAATGTTATATTAAGAACTCTTATACAGAAAGGTCATTTTTGAGATTAACAGTATATCATTAAACTGAAAATACCACTTAAGCCAAAGTGTGGATAAAATATTTAATATAATGTATAAATGGGCATATGTATGACTTTTCTCCTTAATATACATTTTGAACCATAGAAGTTTAATGGTGTATGATCTTTGCACTGTATGCCACAAGGTAAAAGCAGAGCTGACCTTGGGGTAACTGGTCAGATGGCTAAGTGAAATGCCAGATTCAATATGGCGCATTTTATGGAAAGTCCAGTTTCAACTAACTGACTTCATTATGCATTTTGAAGGCCAACGTCAGCAAGTTCTTCCTGCTAGAAAGGCTGAGCCACCCTGTTAAGTCAATCAGTGACACAGGACAGGAGACCTCTGCAGTAAAACCAGGGGCAGATTGCCCTATAGGGGGATAGGTACCACTCGTATAAGTTCTCCCCAACCACTTTTATGGCCTCCATAGCATGCTCTACTGGTTCTGTGCTTCCTTCTAAAGCGGAATGCCAACATATGATGTCATATCCCAGTTCTCAGTAGAAAAGATGGCGGTTGTGGAAGTAGGTCCTAGAGGATGGCTTGTTGAGCCAAACCATAACACATCTCTGGCTGTTATTCACTAACATTCAAGTTACATAGAAAATAGAATTTCACCATATCTAGTTTGTTGGGTTTTTTTTACCTGCTATTAAATCTGTACTTGGTCCTTGTTCTTGTCTTTGTCATTTTCAGGATAGCCTGATCTTATTCCATCCACGCTTAAATTCCTTCACTGTCTTGACCTCAATCACTTCTGCTGGCATTTTGTTCCACTTATCTACCACCCTCTCAGTGACCTTAGAAATATAAAGAAATTGTTTTGCTAAAAAACCTAGATAGTTTGAAAAAAAGCATTGGCTGAGTTGTGTTGTTGGCATGCTGTTTATGAACATAGCTTTGTAGGAAGCCAAATATTTCATATCAAAGGGAGCTGGTTGGAAATATCTCTATAAAATAACTAAAACTATAAGTACATTGTCAAATCACCAAATGCAACTGTGCAAGAATAACCCTGGGATTTTTAAACCAAACCAAATAATGGATTTAACTTCTCAGCAGATACTGTTACGAGACACATATGTGGCCAACTGGATTCTTCCCATATAGATAAGAGCAGTTGACTCCATGTAGTTTTTTTATGTTTCTACCTGCTCAAGAAGCTTGAGTGTTATTTGGTCTAGAGCCCTGCGCGGGACTGCTTTTTTAATCCCGCTCCCGCTGATTTTTTTTGCCCGATCCCGCCCGCTCCCGTAATATGGGTGTTCCACTCCCGCCCGCTCCCGCCACATTTGTGGCCAATCCTGCCAGCTCCCGCCACATTTGTGGCCAATCACGCCCACCTCCTTACCTGAACTGCAGATTTCCCGCGCAGTCCCGCAAGGCTGCCCTCGAGTTGCTCCCTCACAGCATCTCTTCTCTTGTTCCGCCCAGGAGTCACGGGAAGTGACGTCACATCACGTGACTCCGCTTTGTTCCTGGGCGGAGCAAGAGCAGAGACGCTGTGAGGGAGCAACTCGAGGGCAGCCTTGCGGGACTGCGCGGGATCATCGGGATCCGCAGGTACAGTGCCTGACCGCCTGCTCCCGCCCGCAACACCAGCAAGTCCGCCCGCGCCCGCAAGACTCCCAATGCAGTCCTCTAATTTGGTCTTGTTTTGTGCCATTAACATAATCTTGCCTATTTTGACTGCTGACTTGGTCCTTGGTCATGCTCAAATTCCCCCCTAACTGTACCACCCAAGAAAGTAAAAATTGGCCCAAAAAAAACACAGAAATGATCATTCTCCAAACTTAAGGAGTGGGCATTCCACTTTAATTGAGTGCAATTTTGAGCAAAAGCACAGGCTATGTATAATAGTGGATAATGAATAAAAAATTGCCATTCCGCAGAACTTTACCTGACTTGAATACTAAGTATGCTTATTAATATAAGTGTATTTTATTTCGATATAGTAATATTTCTTTAAACCAAGCTTTGTGTTTTAAATTGGCAGATTAACTCAAAATCTGCAATTGGAGTAAAATGCACAATTTAAATCTAGAGTTAAATTTAATTAATACAATGAATAAAATTAATTTTAAAAAAAAACTTTACATTTACAATAAAAAATGTAAATTCTTTGAAAAATGAAAAAATATTTTCAATGTAAAAAAAAACTAATTTGACAAAAATAAGTCAAATTTGTTAATATGAGTAACCCTTATCAGGGATATTTTAACAGAACAACTTTAACGGAAAATACACTGTTGCCATGGAAATCACTTCCCCTTCTGATTTTCATTATAATATACTGTTTTTCATTCGGCTTAAAAAATATATTGGCTCTTTATAAAAAAAAAATATATTGCTGCTTTTGCAATAATCCGTGATTCTCTTATATCATCTGTTATAAATTGTAATTTTTTTTTTGTTGTATACAATTGGTGGCTTCTAGACAAGAATTTGTTCTTTTTAGTCACTTAGAATTGCATTCTGCTTCAAACATTTTTTTTTCTTCTTTTTTTTTCTTCTTTTAATGGCTATTTCTACGGTACTATATTATACAGAAAAAAGTACAACCCTGCGCTTGGCTGTTTTTATAAACTAAACAGCGAAAACCCCCATGGAATGACTTCTGGATTCGAAAGCCTGGGAATCCAGTGGGTGAGTTCAAAACCTGAAAATATTTCAACTCAACACAACAACCATATTCTCAGAGAGCATCCTGGAGATTCCTCAACAAAGAGGATTTTCAACATCATTTCTCTGTTAAAGTAAACATTTGGGGGGGGGTGAAAGCCTTCATCGTTACAAAGTGCTATTTTGCCCTTTAGACCTTTTATTTAGTATATTTAAATAAACCAAAATGCCTTTGTTTCATACTAATATTTCCTTTGAAGTTTAATTTTTGTATTGTAAGTAAATTATGATGAATTCTTTATTAATGATGAATTATGCAAAGACAGGTAATTTTTACCCTTTGGCTTTTATGGTGTTAAAGTGACCCAATCAAAATCTTCCATATAGTTATATAAATAGGGTAAATTCTACCTCAACTAATATATACTTTATGCAGGACAAGACATTTTTCTTACTTTAAAGACTCGAACCTTAATCAGTCGTTGGTCTTGTCTTAGATTCAGGAGCTATATGTCTATCCCATTTAAACCTCTGCTGGGAGGCTGATCTACTACCCACTCAATAAAGTAAAATTTCGGTGCCTTTTCATGACCATACCTCCTTACAAATTGGAAAATGGCCATATGCATCTCTTGAACGGAGACAAATGTCCATGTCAAAAATATTCTGGTGTAAAGTTTGAAAAGTGGTCCAATCACCATAAAACCCAATGGAATGTTCATCACTCAATCTTTTGGTGGTCTCCTATAGAGTATGGTGGGGGTTATGACAAATTAATTTGATGGGGCAACAAGCAGCCCACCCGTGTTTCCAGCATACCCAACATTTGATGCTAAATGGGATTGAGGGTTCAAAGTCAATAATTTGGAAGGCATGAAGCGCACCCATGCCGCTCTCAACCCATATGCTATAGGCGGACTGGGTAAAAAAAAGGGGGGGGGATTAAAGCACTAATTCTAAATATCCCAGGTATGGGGGCAAGGTCCATCCAAGCCACATTCTGGTTATCAGGCGACCAGTCTGTGAAAATCACTTCAATCAATACAACCTGTAAAGAGATATTTTTTTGCCTCTGCAACATCCATGAGTCCACATCTTCAGGCCTTGAAAAGGGACCATTCCAAAAATAATAATTTAAAAATTGCCAAAAAAACGTAAAATAATTCCTGCTTCTGCAAAAAGAAAAAAATCACAACATGTCCAATGATAGTAAAATTGGCTGGATGATGCATTCTGGTAGCTATTGACTATCATATATTCATTTTATTTAATTTAGTCTATTTTAGTATATTGGATCCATTTGTTACCGAATGCTGGACATGAACTTTTGACCATTATTCTGTTCTCATTTATGATGGCGCAACATACAGTTTAGGGAAAGGTAATAAACCAGATACCATGACTTTTTCCATGTGTTTGCAGAGTGATTTAAAACCACGGACAGATGCCTATGCCAGTTGAAAGAACCTGTCACATTGACCAAATGTAGCTTTTCTTGCATACATTTCCATCTTAAATAACCGCAAAGAAAGCTTACATTACCGAGAATGATCAATGGTGATCTGTTTGTTGAAAATATCATCCATTATGACTGGTTCTGGTACACACTGGGTAATTGAGAAAAAAAATGTCAATATTCAAAATGCAAGGCATGTATCCAACACACAAATACAATTTACCGTATATGAAACCATTAGTATTTTATTTTGTTTATTAATAAGTTAATAACTAGCTTACGAATCATTGGTTGGTTCTGTTGATTTTTATTCTGTACTTGCTACAAACTGCCCAATTTTGGGTGCACAAAACATGAATTATTTGTAATTTGCCATGTTTCAAACAATATGGCAGAAGCATACATGAGATTAGACTAATATCCAGTGTTTATACACAGAAGGCTGGATATTCCCCATGTTTTGGGATCCATTCTCCATGTATGTTTCCTTTTCGGATCTGAATGCCTTGGAACGTCATTGTGTAAGATTAACATATATTGTAACAAACATATTGAGCATATCTGGTAACCAGTAGTCTAAAGCCATGATTTGCTTGCAGATTAATCCCTTATAGTACATTTTATAGTGTCATAATATAATATCTGAGATATGGATAAAGCTAGCCTAAAAAGGATAGACTAGATGACCCACTTGGTTCTTTTTGTAATCAGCAACATGAATCTGTGTATCAAAGACGTACACAAATCTTCCTAAAAGTCATTTTTACTCCAGATTAGAGATTGGTGAAAACGTTCTCCCATATTGTCTGGAAACGCCAGGTCCTACACTTCAGAAACTGGGTTTCTCCCCGGAATTACTGCAGCCAATTATATCTTGACTTCTACGTCATATGACATTTGCTGCAGGCTTCAGGAAGTCATTGTCCGATATTTGAAGTTTCCAAAACACTTCCTCAAGTGCTAGGGTTCCTACTGGAGGCAGTACTCCCAAAATCTCGGATTACAGCAGCACAGTGGACTGCATCCTTTACCCTTCCCTCAGTCCTTTTCGTGACAATGATGAGAACTCACTTATATTCATACAACAATAGTCTTCATTAACAAAAATACTTTGTGGGTAAATTTAAGTGAGACCTTCCCAATTCACTTGAACCAAGACACTTCTTTAAAGGTGTGCAAAATGGTTGGCCCAGTGTCTCCAGGTAAAGCTCTGCTTCTCTGGGTCAGTTTCCTCTTTCTCCAAGCATGGAAGCAGCATATGGCCATGCCAACTCCCCACTCATACCACACCTACTTCCCACCCACTTTTAACTGCTCCACACCCAGTTCCCTCCCACTAAAGGTTAGTAGGTGTGGCTAGCCCCAACCTCACATGAAGCCACCCCCTAGAAGAGAAAGAGCACCAGGTAGTCTGTTCTGGGAAGTTCCCATATATGGTTATATTCAACAAAAGACACATTTCTTTACATCTGATTATTATATATATATTTTTTATCTTGTATTTCTTTTTATCATATTATGGATAGGTTGATGACATTTTTATATATTTAATTTAAGCCCAATGCAGTATTTTAAAGACCATGGGTGATTTACGTGGATGTGTGAATGAATCCTCAAGCAATTATACATTTAGATGTGTAGAAATATGAATATATGCGATATAGCCTGGGAATCACAAACTAATGTTTATATTAAAAATATATATATATATTTCCTGAGATCTACCTCATAACAGGAATGGAATCTATTTCACCAATGCAATTAAATGCTTGCTTAATCATACACACGCATTTCATCACAAGATTGGCACTGTTTATTCTATTTGAATTATTTGTGTTGAAATACGCATCACATTTTTTCTCAGTTGGGACAAACACACAAGTAGCTTGTACATCACTAAGAGGAAACATTGCAGCCCCGGGTGTCTGGATTATTTTGCTTATGGGCAGGCATTCATTCACATAACACACAGACACAGAAATAGACCAGAACAAAGATTTAAAAAAGTGATTTGTTTCACATTACAAGACATTAAGCTCCTGTTTCTTAGACTTCACCTTTAGACCTCCCAACAGATCCTTCTGTTTTTTCTTAAGAGATAATGTATATTTACAAAAGTGTCAGACATTGGCTGCGAATGAATTATACTAAAGAAATATCAAACAAAGCGAAGGATTCTTAAAGTAAGCAAGATACATTGTAAATCCAAATAAAATTGATCAGGAGGAATGTGTGAGATTTATGAACACTTTAAGATTGCTTAATTTGCAAAATAGGTTTAAAGCTGATCTGTCAGTTTCCAAATATTATGTTTTACCGTTCAGAATACTAAACATATATACGTGTGTTTATAGATTAAAATAAGAAATATGCGTGCATTTTAAACCTAGTTTATTTGTGTGACATTGGAGAAGGCCTCTCACTGTTCTCGAGACCTGCATGATTATTCCTCCCTCGCACGTTATCTCTCCCTTAATGTTAAGTTGCTGATTGTTGTTGATTGGTTCAGGCAGTCTTTGTTAAGGCAGGATGTAGAAGGGGAGATAACATGACTTAACTGATAGATTAGATCTGACACTTTTTCAAACAGATCTCAGATTCCTTGGGGTAAATCGCTTTAATCCAAACATTAATTTAAAAAAAAAACCTGTGATTTCCCCTTTAAGTATCCCGGCAATTTACATTGAAAGATCAATTTGGTCTTAGGAAGATGTAAGTAGCTGGGAGCAGGGTCAGAGTGGCGTCCCAGGCTCTTTAAGGCCAGCAACCGCCTGATGATGTAAGTGTATCTGACAGCTATGCATGGTTGCGCACAACATTTGCTGGGCACATCCCCCTGTTGGCCGCTCGCTACAGCACCCTATTTGTCACAGGAGTGTGTGGTGCTGTTGGATTCTGCAGAATCCCTCTATGCATTTGGAAGGGGACCCCAGGAAAATTTAAAGGGGACACAGATATCAAACCCATTATTACATATGACGGATGGAGTGTCCCTTTAAGGCAAACATTGTATAAATGAGCACATTCCATAAAAGTCAAGGGCCTTAAAAATCCTCACTTATATCACTGAATTACACACGCAAATAATAGTTGAAAATTGTAGATTTTAAGAAAATTCGAGCATTTAAGCAATAAAGTTTGCTGCAACAGTAACACTAAATTACCTGCACCTACGAATCTACATTTTGTTCTGGTAAAGAAGGACATAATGTTGACGAACTAGGTTTAATGTAACTGTATAAAAAATGTACGTTATTGTATATTTTTGTTCATTGCTAGGTTGCATGGAAATGCCAGAAAAATTCCATTAAATAAAAAATAAAACCTTTTTTTTTTTTTTCTCCTTTCTACAAATCTTGATGCTAAGCCATCATTTTATTTTAGAACATTATTTAACAAATGACATAATCCTTTGAATGATTATCAGTTTTCTGCTCTCAGCATTGAAATGTTCAAGTAAGCATGACTCGCAGCCAACGAAAGGAACCGTCAGTACTAAACGTTGCAGGTGTGACCCCGATTCTTCGTGACCAGATCAGGCAAGCAGATACATTTCTGAGCTGTTAAAGTCAAACACATGTTTCTTTGTATGTTGAAATAAGCAACATGTACATGAAAGCCATAAATGCGAATGTTTTTTTTTTTCGGGAGCTAATCTATAGAATGGAGCATAATACAGCGAATCACCATAAACAGTTCAGCATTTTTTTTGGTGGAGACCAGATTATACAGGTGGGACCCAGATGGCTCCTGCAGAGAATGTTCTGGTAAATATTACATAGAAATAGGTCAGAAGGTTAGAGCAATGATTTAAAGTGTCATACGTTCAGTTCTTTGCTCCTGCAGGAGATCTTTATGGACAAATTCTCCGAGGGAAAATATGTTTCCAGCTTGTATACAATCAGAATTTTATAGCGCTTGAAATGGCAGGTCCTATGGGGATGGCATAGGAATGAAACCAAAGAAATATGTAGGTTTATTTTGCAACTAACCCAAAAATAACTTATCCTTTTCAGTGCTGGAGAGGAGCTTTGGTACAAAAAAAGGTTAAAGGAAAATACTGGAAAATAAAAATTGTTGCGGTGGTAAGCAATGGAATAGATAAATTATTTTAGTAGCAGTAATATCTTTATTTAGTAAATTATTTAACACCATCATATTCAGCAGCACTGTACAGTGGGATAGGTAGGTAGGCTGAGAAAAATGGTATATATTCTTTCAGTTTATCTTCGCATCTCCAAATGTTTTGCATATCTAACATCATCATGAATGACATCATCCATAATATATTGAAGACATCACATATTACCATTACAGCCATGGCTCTGGCTACCGAGCGCCCCCACACGTGCAGGATTTGGGTCAGAAGTCCCGTTACCTACAGTGGGCAGCCCCGCTGACATTGTGAGCGGTCCTGCGCAATTGCTGGAAAAGAAGTGGGCAGGGAAGTGGGGCGCTCCCTCCAACCAGAGATTGGGCTATCCTGGCCAGGAAGTGGGTGCAACCAATCATTGATCCCCTGCAAGGAGACCTAGGGAAGAAGTGTTTCACCTAGAGACTCCAGGTCAAACCCCAAAACTTAATGATCAGAATTATGATTAAGCAGAATGTTCCTATGTTCCAGGTCCACCTGCTTGCCCCTCTTCATCTAAATCTTAAGTGGTCGAGACAGATTATTTTCTGCAATTAAGCTCCAAATTGCTCTTACTTAGGTTTCCTTGTCACCACTGAGATATTGCTAGCTGTGCTTTCATTGGACACGTCTTCACTCCAGATCTGATTAGTGTCCGTTGGGAACCATGAAACGAAGTGTTAACCAAGGATGTTGGCTATAATTCAAACTCCGTGGTGCATTCTTCCTCTCAGTTTAAATTATTTTCTATTACTTAGCAAATTAAGTGCAAAATTAATGCAAATGATTCTAAAAGGAAACTCAAATAAACTGATTAAACCAAACCTCCCGAGAAATGTTCAGTGCCTTGACCTTACATATCCTTTACATTCTCTAATTTAGATATTACAACATTTCGCTGTGTATGTGTCCTATCATGTTAACCTTCATAGCATAAGATTTTTTTTATTTAGAGATGTATATTTATATGTCTTTATCAGTTTATCGGTTTGTCCAACTGTATGGAATGTATGTAAGAAGAACTGCGTAAAATTTTGGTGCTAGATTATAATAATAATAACAAAAATACCATGCCACTGACATCAACGAAACATCTGAAAAAATTCTAATTCCATGTTTTATTTTTACATCATTATTATATTTATTAATTTAAATTTATGAATTTATTATAGTTATTTATAAAAATGTTTAGGGGTTCTTTTTCTTACCTTGATGGGTAAACAGGATCAAATGTGGGTATAGTAAAAACTTAAGGTCTGCAGTTGTTGGATTGAATGGGGAAAAGTGTCATGGCTCGAGAAAGCTTTTTCAAAGCAGCACATTAATGAAATGTTGGCAGTGGCTGGTTGGCCCGGACGTCAAGGAGGCAATTGCCCTCTGGTCTGGTTCAAATTCTCCAAACAGGGCCAAGTACAATGGCAGCATGGTAGCACACATTGTGTGCAAGCAAGGGCACAAGGAAGAGGCAGGGGACCACTTGGCTTTGCTTGTCTCCCAGGCCAAAAGTGAGGGTTGCTCCTGTTTGTCCACCTATTTCTTGGGTTGAGGTGTGATTTATGGGGGGATTTTGCACAAGGCACTTGAAAAGGCCACTCCTGAGATGCATATAATTTTGTGTTTCTAACAGACCAATGCGTTACAATGAAACCAGAGTCTGTTTTTCTTCTTGTTAATTGTTCTACAACTATTAACTGAAATCGTGATACAAACCAGGAAGCCAATCAGGTGGAGTAGATGGGACAAATGGTTCTTATCTGCACTCAAATTCTATATTTCTACATTTTTGTGATTGCACTAATTCATCCATATTCATACATATGCCAAAGATATACGTCATCTGAAAGGGTTTTTGTAAGTTTACATAATCATTTCTTTTGGGGGGGGTAAATTAGTTTTAGCTTTTTCCCTTGAAAAGAAGCAATAATCGCTAGAGAATTTTAGACATTTTATTTATGCTTACCACAATTTTCAGAAGGGTAGCACTCCTTACCTCTGTACTTTTAGGGCAGGAAGAATTAAGTATCCTGTATAACGCACCACCCAGCTCCCAAAACCTAGAACCCATGCAACCCCCGGTGAAAAGTGAAACATAATTAGAGTAAGTAGGCAAATGTTCCTTATTCCTGGCTAACTCACAACAGCATCTCAAAAGGGTAACATCCAAGATAGCAAGAGACAAACTTTCAGGGAAAAATATGACTATGTTGCAGGTTAAATACCTACATAAATAACCATTTTCAGCAATAGACTTCCCTTATAGTAGAATATAGCCAATGGGGATGCAGTTTATGTATAAACACAAACCAGGCGCCATCCCTGTACACGGGGTGGTTAAAGATTAATGCACTTCCGAACCCCATAGAGAACGTATTAATATATATATATATATATATATATATACATATATATATTTTTTTTATTTTTTTTAATATAAGGGAGATTTTGCATGTTGGAATTGAGGACGTTAGACTTGAAAATCAAACTTTTCACATTTTAAAATTCAGACATTTAGACATGTTCATATGGCTTTTCATTTTGTTTACCATAAACATATATATATACCGTATATGCGGGTATATACATTAGGGCCAGCCTACCATAAAAAACTGATATGACTGTGAATGGACTTTTTCACCTGTGCATTTGGCACCCAACTTGCACCTTATTTATCCTTTTTGGATCCTAGATGGAAAAAAAAGTAACTCTATTCAAGAAATAAAACAATCAGTGGTTGTATAGCACTAATATTTTCTGATGACACTTTTTTGACACTTACACAAGATAATTTTGCTATTATAATTTTTTTTTTCACTTTTAACATATAACCAAATTCTTTGGAACCTAAAAGGTTAAAATCCCCTGCAAAAAAAAAATAAAATAACAAACTATAATGCTTTTCTCTGTACCTTTCATTTAAAGCATGACCTTCCTGCTTTGGCTTTTAACTATCAGGCTTGTGCCCGGAAATATCCCGCTAATTATATGTTGAAGGAATGGAAAGTGTTCTTATATGACAGGTGAAATGTCATGTTAGTGCGCTTAGTTTCCCTTGATTGCAGCACAGTTTGATTGCCACGTGTTTGCAGCGTGCGTATGACCCTTTTTTTTCGGTAAGCTCCGCTTGTCTTCTTAGGGTTTGCGTGCAAACACGAGCCACTTTCTCACAATTAAAAAAATATATATATTCTGTACAGCTTTTTCTGTAAAAACTCTGTTTTCTTTCGTGATTACTGTATGCTTGCTTAGTCTGGCTGCAATTATAAAGACCACAAGTCTAAAAAGGTACGCATTATTAAAAAAATAGCCCCAAAAAAGTGCCCAGGTATGACCGAACTCTCGTTTATGTGATGTACAGTAGGCTACATCAAAGCGATGTTTTTCGTCTACAACTGATTTTATGTTTATATCATTTTGGGGTCATTTAAAACGTTCTTTGGAATTTCTGGAAAATATTCAAGGTTCATGCATTGCTCGTGAAAATATAAACAATGCTTAAGTACATAAAGTGCATTATCGGCCACCGTGGTTGTAGAATATATGACAGTTCCAGGTCATAATTTTCCGCACGGCATGAAAACTCTCATCTGTATGTCTATATAAACAAGAAATTATTAGAAGCGTTGGACAACCTCAAACATTCCTCTTCCTTTTGTAAAACATGGTGGAACAAGTAAAGGGCTGAATATTTGGAAAATACGGTTTCCTTTAGAAGTCATATTGAAGGTATGAGATTAAAATTATAAAAAAATAACATTTACCCCCAAAGTTATACAAAAATCAATTAAATAGTACATGCTGTGAGATATGGCTGGGATGGACCTTTGGGGCTGTACAACGCTTTGATACACTCATACCCGCCAAATATCCTTGGCTTTTGGAAAATAGAGGCATCTGGGAAGGAAAGAAGAATTTGAGGTCCCAAAGATGGACTGTACCTCCTAAAGCTTGAGGTAAGGGTCTACAAGGTGAAAATCAGGGTCTATGCCACCACCAGCAAAGAGCTCAACACTAGTGATTCCTTCTTCTTGGTCTATGCGCAACATGATGTTGACACATGTTGGGTTATGATATCAAATCACAGAAAAGAAATGGCCACCACTAGACGTTCTTTGTTAAATGTGTCTCTATACAAGCCAATCTTTCTGTCATGATCATTCAAGGAACCATTTCCTCAACCTATATTTGCAAGAGCAAAATCTTTGGAGATACCCGATGAATAAGTAAAGAAAATTAAATTAACCTTAAATGGCTAATCTTCGGAATGATCATGGTAAAATTATAAGATTTTAATGTTTTATATTTATTTTATTATTTTATTTATTTTATATATTTTATATATTTAATATAATAGTTTTAATATTTTGCATTTTTAAAATATTCCATGCCAAAATCTGCAGTTTATTTAGGACAGTGCGTATAGCTGGCAAACAACGAAACATTCAGAGATCAGTTGCATTCCTACCGAGATATGCATGAAACCATTTATCAAACCATTAATTTTTTTTTATGAATGTTGTAGAATTTAGATATATATTTAAGGTGATGAAAGTAATATATTAGAAACACATGATGAAATAACATTGTTCAAGTTAAGAATGAGAGATGAAGCTACGTTAGGAAACTCTATCCGATGGGAATCCATTTGGATAGCTTTTCATATCTCAATACAGGTGAACAAGTCAACAAATATCAAAACATATTTTTCATATATTTATTAACCAAAATTCGTACATAAGAATTCCTGTGAATATTCCCAATGTGTTAGCCTCTTTAATTGTGTAAATTGTTGTTGACTGCAGAGCGTCTTATTATAGAACTTGAACTACTGAACTTATGGATACGATCAGAGTTTAAAATTGTATTTTTTTTTACTTGCGGAGTCACTAAAAGGAAGAAAATAAATTGGCCCCTTTCATTTTGTTAAAGGAACATTAGCGTAACAGAACACATATTTACAGCTCTCGTGATTATATACAGATGTGACCTCTGTTATTTTTCTCATCCTTCTCTTAACTCAAAAAAATAAGGTCTTCCAGTTAATACAAATACATTAATAATTTTACATTTTTCAAAAAAGGAAATGAACAAATGCGTACTCCTTGGTAATTAATTACATGAAAGGGGAGAATTACCAAACTCTTGTCAAAACTGCTGCTCTGATGATCTTAATTCCCTTGGTTCAGATGCTTTTTGATACATTTGCCGAAGAACACGTTCACCCTGCGAGAGTGAGTAAAGACTAGCGCTAAAGCCAAGTGTAATATCTTAAAGGGTCATCTAAACGGTGTTTAGGGTGCAAACGCAGATCATATAAAATGACTACACTGAGCAGAACGATTAGTTAATGTATTGCTCAAGTCAAATGCTTTCTACGAATCCAAAGCCATAAGAACAGAGGGGGTTTTCCTGAGATTGTCGAAGACCCTGTGGGCGTTATCTTCACCAGTCCTCTCTTTTGGTCTGGATTTATTAAATTCAGCAGAACCACATTTAGTCTCATGGCAAGAACCTTAGAATAAACCTTGACATCCTAGTTAATAAGTGATATTGGCCTGTAGTTAGTAACAACGGACGGATCCTTCCCTACTTTAGGAATAGATGGTATACTGGCTTCCAACATCTTGGCTGGAAAGCCTTCCAGTGTACCTGCTGCGTTAAATACTCTTATAAGAATCGGTGCGATAATTGGGTCTAAAGTTTTATAAAATATTGCGGGAGAAGCCGTCTGGGCCTGGGGCTTTACCTGCTTGCGTATCTTTTATAGCAGTTGAGATCTCAATTTTCGAGAAGGGTTGGTTAAGCAATTTCTCAGAGGACAAACATGGAAGACCCAAGCCCTCCGACATGGAGGACATCTCTGCTACAGTACCATACGGTTCGGACAGACTGTATAAGGTTTCATAATATGATTCAAAGGTATTTTTTACCCTTATAAATTACCGTATTTGCTCGAATATAAGACAAGTTTTTTACCCCTCGTCTTATAATCGAGGTCGTCTTCTAATCAGACCTCAAAATGTTCGCTGGGGCCATGCTGCTTACCGGGCTTTGGTGGCGAGCAGCAGGAAAACAGGAAGCTAGAAGAGTGTCACATAACTCTACCTCCCCCCTCTTTCCTCTGGGGGCGGGGCCAGAGAAGTTGCTCGCACAGCCGGGCCCCTGCAGAAGGCTTCGAGTGAGAGATCTGCAGTTCAGGTAAGGGGGTGGGGGAGGGTTTTTGTGATCAATGTGTGAAGTATGTGTGATTAATGGAATGAATGAGTATTTAAATGTTTGTGAATGATTGTGTGTTAGTATGGATGTGTAAGGGTGGTGGTGGTAGCATGGCATAGGGAGGCTGTACTCACACTCCTATCATCCCCAGGTTCCAGCATGTACTGGATGCCTTGGCTTGATAGGAGTGTGATTGCTGTTAGCAGTTATATATATATATATATATATATATATATATATCTCCAGAAATGCCTTTTAACCCCCTATATGCCACTCTGCCCCCATGATAGGCCTTTTAACCCCCTATATGCCACTCTGGCATATAGGAGGGTATAAGACATTTCTGGAGGCAGAGTGGCATATAGAGGGTTAAAAGGCACATCATGGGGCAGAGTGGCAAATAGGGGGTATAAGGCATTTCTGGGGGCAGAGTGGCAACCCTGGGGGCAGATGTGCATAACTGGGGGGGCAGGTTGGCAAATAAAAGAAAATAAAAAAATATATATTTTTATTAAATATGAAAATATTGTTTACATGAATTAATATTTACTGGTAAAACTTTTTTTCCTATAGGGTAGTCTTATATTCAGGCTTTTTGTTTTTTTCCTAAATTAATATTTAGATTTTGGGGGGGTCGTCTTATAATCAGCAAATACGGTATTTGTCTTATATGAGCCCTTTTGATTTGATGGCCTGGTAAAAAACATTTCATGGTACACCACGATGTAGTATCGGTGATCTCACCGGTGTCATTATGTTCCAGAAACGTTTTGGCTTGGGAAAGTATATCTGTTTTGCTCTCCTCAGATTTTAGCATATGATCGTACATACGCCATCTGCCTCGAGTTTTATATTGTGGATTATCTTTAAATATCAAAATCACCAGGGCATGGTCTGACCAGTTAATACTACCTATCCTTGATCCCGCATACCTCTCCAGATTTGATCCCGTCATCAGGAATTAATAGATGTGAGAGTAGGAGCCGTGTACTGCTGAGTGAAAGGAGAAATCATTTTCATCTGGATGCTGTACCCTCCAAATGTCATATAATGTTCCTAAATAAACATGAAGCTTTTGACCTAAGTGTATGGTCAGATTTACCTATTTTTTGCGCCTTTCTATCACATATACAATTCAAGTCACCCCCAATGATCAGTATACCTTTAGCTATTTTTTCAGCAAAGAACCTTGCCTTAGACATTTTGATGTTATCTGCTTCCCATTCTTAACCATGTTATTTGACTGATACTTAAAGAGAGGTTTTTCACATTGTTGTATAACATGCCTGATGAAGGGACCTGAGAGGTCTTGAAAGCTTGCAATCTATATTCACTCAGTTAGCCAATAAAGGTATCATTCAAACTCCACTTGTCTCCTGTACTACTGGCTTAAAAGATTTGGAGGTAGTAAAGTGGGAGGGGTTTATAAATTTTTTTACTACCAGTGCTAGGGCAATAGGATGGTGCTGCACTTATATATATTTTGTTTCTTTTTTTAAATTATTTTTCTTTTTTGCACTTTTTTTTTCTCACTCTCTTCCCTCCAATCTCCCTTGCACTGATCACACTGTGACCGGCAAGCAGGTCTCCATAGCTTTGCATTGCTGATTGTAATGTGTGCAATGTGCCAGCAGGGGGAGGAATCTCTCTTCTCCTTTTTGGTAGATGTCCCCGCAGCTGTGAAAAGGCTAGACATTCCTAGGAAGGTTCACCACTGTTCCAAGGTTTCTCTATTTGTAGATAATGGCTCTCATTGTGGTTTTGCTGGAGTTCCAGAGCCTTAAAAACGCTTTGTAACTCTTTCTACACTGATAGATGTCAATGACTTCTTTAGATTGGGGCATCATGCGCTGCTTTTTGAGACCTTTTAGCCTACTTCACTTTGCAGGACAGGTTCTCTTTGATGTTTAGATTCAACAGTACTGGCAGTAATCATGCCTGGGTGTATCTGGTGAGACTGAACCCAATTTTCAATTAAATTTGGTTAATTGGTTGATTTAGTAACAAAGGGGGCAATTACTTTTTCGCATAGAGCCAGGTAGAGTTAGATAGCTTTCTTCCTTCCATACATGAAATCATCATTTAAAAACTGCATTTTGTGTATTCACATTGTCTTTGTTTACTATTAAAATTAGTTTGATGATCTGAAACATTTAAGTGTGACAAATATGCAAGAATAGAAGAAATAGAAAAAGGACAAACACTTTTTTTCACAATACTGTGTGTCTATAGCCAATTATAGATTATAGTCTATATACCAATTACCGAAACCTAACCTCTTTTAACAAAATTCTGTATTTTACACATAAACATTCCAAATATTTTTATATGTATTCCACACATTTTTCTCGTGACACAGCGTTTAGATGTCTGTAACAATTCCAGTCCTTTAGTTTCTAAATGTATAATTTCCATCATTTTCTTTTTAATGCTCAGTTATAGAAAACCTTTAAATGTTTCCAATTTATTTAGCATATTATAATTTTTCCAATCTAGCTCATCTTTTTGATGAATCTATAAATGGATTACTTCCAATGAACATCTCTCTAATATTTCATATTTCTTTCCAAAACATGAACATCCTCCAAACTTATGTTAGTTATTTTAAAAAATATAAAGACCACATGTGATAAATTGATTGAATCATTTTTAGTCTTTCTCCGTTAGTTTAAAAGGCAATAGAAGTATATATTCATAATAATTTTATAGCGCATGACATGGTTCCAAAATACCCACTGTACCTGTACAAAGCTCACAAGCCTTTTTAGGGATCAGTGTCATGGTTATTTGGATTGTACTAGAAATATAAGAATTCATATTTTGCCTTTTTTTTTTTTTTACGTAGGTGGATAATAATGTGTGCTTATTAGAAACAAAGAATTTGGCGGTGGACAAGACCCATTAAGCCCGTCGAGTCTGTCCTTCTTTAGGTACTGCAGGTTTCAGGCTTTGCCCCACACCCATGAATATGACGGCTCCATTGTTTTGACACCTAGGCCCCCTATTCCTTACGCTCATATTCCTTACGCTCATGTAAGAAGCTCAGTGGCTTACACTCCTTTGAGGATTTTAATTGGTATCATTTGGAGACCCTCTTATTCTTCATCTGGTGCTGGGATATTTTTTTCCAAGAATAAAGATGGCGCTCTCCATCCTTGCCCAGTCATAATACAGAGATAATGCTTCATATGAACTATGGCCTCTACAGGCAGTAGCAAGAATAAGCACTCCCATCATGCCTAGGGAATATTTCTGATAACTCTGTAGGGTATAATATGCACAGACAATAAGGGTCAATTGTTCAGCTATAAGAATAAAAGACTAGAGATAGATAACTGTACTTTTTATAATGGAGGCCATTGACTGAAAAATGAAGGCTGTGGAAACCTAAACAAAAAGATGTATAACTTTGACCTTGGCCTGGAACCCTCCTTAAGAAAAAAAATCTATGGACACCCACAGTATTGTATCGTTCTGTCCTAAGATAGAAATGGTCCCGCTAGTTCTGTAGCTCCCTACTTCGTATATATACATAGTGACTGGTGCTAAAGAGATCGAGCATTCCTCCTCAAATTATACCAAACGCCTCACACAGTAGGTGTCAGATTTACCATTAGACTTGGAATTTGCACAAAAAAAACTTTTTTGTAAGTCTGTTGTGTATATTTAAATGTCAACCATGCTTGATGCATTCCAATTCCTCTTGGCTCCCTGTAATTCCACCCAACACAGAAGGCACAACATGTAGACGACCAAATACCTACAATTAAAGTGGTACAAAGTAGTACGTGAAATTTATAAGATACCTTCACTGGCTGATCTATCTTGATTGTATTTTCTTTGACTTTGAGCATTAAAGGGCACTAGGAATGATTTTTGTAATGGTGCATTTATAGTGTGAAATTCAGCAAAGTAGGAGGAACATCAACTTTTATTCTCTGTACATAGACAAACTATTAAACATTTGTCCTAATCCAAGCTTTATGTTTCTGGTTACAACGCGTTACCAAGAACATCTGCAACGAATAATTATAATAAAATAGTTCAGTGAGTTATAGTGATTGCACTTGTGATAGTGATTTTAAATAGTCAATTACCTAACCAAAAGTATTTTTTACGAGAACGAGATATGTTCTTCATCTTAACTGTTATCTTATTATTCCATCTAAAAGCAACGGAGCGGCGCTACTTTATTAAAATTAAACTGAAAAAAAAAAATCTGCGTTCAGTGACACCTCTTTTAATGGAAGGAACAAGAATGACCATTGTTTTCAGAAATTAAAGGAAACTGATCTGGAATTGACATTTCCTCAGTTCTGCTCCCAGTTTCCTCACACAGGGGCCACAATTCACAGATAACAGGGCTTTGAAGTTCCTGGTGGGAAGCCAAAACCCATTGGAAGAATTCTTCGGAGGATATCTGTTTCAGATTACCCCAATTTCGAGTGAAGGCCCACATGCTAACTTTAGCATTTCGTAAAAGCTTTCAAAGCTTTCGTGTCTTGTTGTTGATTGATCCTGAGCCTTTCCCTTTGGCTGAATTCAGTAACATTAATTTAATAATATTAAAAAAATACATTCCTACTTTGCTTAAAACTCATCTCCTCCTGCACCACTAGATCTAACGTTGGTCTCGCCATTGACCTCACACCAAGTTCTGGAAGTGAATACTTTAGAGAGTGAATGCAAGACCCCCCCACCCCACATAAAAATATTTGAACTGAATTATTTGGAAAGAATCTGTTTTGTATGCTTTTCAAATGGGTCGAATCAAGTGTGGGCTCCGGGTCTGTTCATTTACGAAACATCATATGTTAAACACATTGGAGATGGTGTCTGGGATACAAGGTACCTTTTTGTACCCATCGGGGGGACTTTTAAATAATTTATTTTGAAAACTTTTGTATAAAGGAACCATTTTTATTAAGCGCATTCAAATTTTAGTACTAAGAATATACAGTCACACGAAGCCCACACGTGGAAAATTCCTGAAAAGTCTGGATTGATGGGTATTTTTAGCTGAATAGAACTGGTCTATTGCTCGGTGTTGTGTGAGCCTCTGTCCCCAATTTCCTGTGTGTGATGCAGTAAGGTTTGTGTGACATCACTTATATCGCATATTAGCCAGGGTTGATCAACTCATGACCAAATAGAGATCTATGCATTGTTTAAAAACACAATTTTGTTTATCATCTGGGGGTGATGACATCTGGGGGTGATGACATTTTAAATCCTAGTTCTTATTCCCGAAACACACACAAAGGGGGTTAAAGATTCAAATAATCTTTACTTAATATTATCGCAAATAGCTTAATTGCAAAGTTTGGTAGTTAACAAAGCAATACATGAGAGCCTTGCTCCCAATCCTATAAAGCGCATTTGTGGGTGATGTGCATAGTCAGGATGGACTAGGAACAGCAAGAAGAGGTGGGGCTTGTAGTCTGGCTGCTTCTATCCAAGCCCTGCCCATTTTTGCCTGAACTCCGGTATTGATGCTAAAAAGGGGTTGGGCTTAACCATAGCCATGCACACCCCTGACTAAGCTCCCCCTATTTAGATAAATCTCATGAAACCTCAATTTTCAGTTCATGCTCCACCCATATTATGCCAAAGCCCTTCTTACAAATAGTTTTTTCGTTTCATTTTTTTGTTGTTGGGTGCCCGTAAGGAGAACATAGAGTTTAAATCTAACCATAGACTTTCCCTTGTCCATTATTCGTAGTCATACCAGGGAACCTTCCGAGTTTGACATGAAGTCTCTGGGTGAAGTGCTATTTTCCCCTGTCTCCACGATCACTTTCGTCTTTCTGCAGTCAGGGGAGTAACATTTTGCCATGCCCACTCCTCACTCACTTTCTACTCTCAGCACACTTAAGAAGCCTAGGGCTAGCCCTCCCCCAAGTGTGACTGTATCCTTAGCTCCGCACAAAGATGAAGAAGCTCACTGGATGGCCCACCATGGAAAGCTCAAAGTATGCCCATCGTGCTAAAGGGAAAAGCTTTTTCTTTTGTCAACATATCTGTAAGCTGTATGGAGGCCACAAATGCCTTTTACTCTGCTTATGTTTATCAAATGCATTCCGTATGCAGGGCCGGTCCAAGGCAAAATGCCGCCTGGGGCGAATTTTAAAATGCCGCCCCCCCTTATCTACCCTTCCTCTCCCTCCGTCCCTGCCGCCCCCCCCCCCATTATCTACCCTTCCTCTCCCCCCTTGTACTTACCTTTCAGCAGTCCTGTGGCGAGTCTCCCTGTTCGGTCTCGGTGCCGGCTATGAGGAAATCTTCCGGCATTCAGCATTACAAGCCGGCACCGAGACCGAACAGGGAGACTCGCCGCAGAGGAGAGAGAGAGGGGCGCCGAGCGGGTACTGACAGCTTGGTAAGCGAAAACCACTTGGCGCCCCTTTCTCTCTTTCGCTTTTTAAAAAAAAAAAAGGGATTGGGGCGGCAAAGTGCCGCCCCTTCAAAAGTGCCGCCTGGAGCGGTTGCCCCACTTGGCTCCATTGTCGGGCCGGCCCTGTCCGTATGCTTGATATTTTGTCCAGAGCGCATTTTAATGTCCATTATATATTGTATGTATTGTAAATTATAAGATCATAAAATCTAGTAGTAATAAACAGATTCCAGTTACCTACAAATAGTTTTGGATACAAATACGTCGAGCCTTATGAGATTGATCATGCATAAATATTTTTTTTAATTATCTATGAAGAGTTTAATATGGAAGAACGCAACATTGTTTTTCTTAAAAAAAAGATAAAAAAAGGATATACTCTGCAAAAACACATTGTCTGCGCTGTGCTGCTGGCATGAGGTTTATGAACTTAATTTAAGAGGAAGCCAAAGATTCCATATCAAAGAGAACTTTAGATGTTGAAAGTGTCTGTGAAATAGCAAAAAATTATTAGTACTTAGAAAAAGTCATAAAGCCAAATGCAACTGCGGAAGAGCCTTGGGTTTTACAGCAAAAACCAAAAGAATGTAATTAATCTCTTACAGCCCACTAGTTTTTGTGCAGAATCTTACCATTTTCTTTATTTGTTCCAAATAACAAATGAATGAATGCAACATTGGACGAAAGAAACGAAAAACGAATGTGCGCAATATAAAAATCTTTGTTCATTCGTCCCATCGCCACTGAGGAAGGACATTGAGTGAGCTGATCTTCGTTTGTCGAATCAGCTAACTCCAGTCACATTATGCGGAGTGATGTCCAATGGCTGCGCTGCATCTTTCAAAGAAAAAAACAAACAGACGAGTAATGAAAAGAGCCTATATAAGAGCAGAGCAGGCAGGGGATCCGTTCATTTATGTGACAGTGCTGTGCCTAATCTGAGCATTTTACAGAGTGAGAGTCTTCTGTTTTAAAAAACATTTTCCTTTGGCTCTTTGGGATAAGTGGTTCTCAAAGTGGGCCTAGAAGGTCAACCATGTTTTCCAGAAACCTTTTTTGTAGTATAACTCTAATGCCAATCAATGTTTCAAATGCTTTGAATTTGCACAGAAGACTTTGGTTACATATAGAAGCCATGTGTGTACAAACAGGCATCCAACAAAGGGAAAGATTGGTGTCGATTGGTCACTATTTGGTGACAGCATCTCTCGGATCCCCTAGTAAGCAGGGATTGGTGTCTGGATGCAACACCTGGGAAATCTGTATTTTATGTTTAGATGGGTTTAGTGTTTCTTTAGCATATATATTAGACTTGTGCATTTCTATTCGGGCGAACATGAAAACAGCCCGAATACTGAACATGTGAACATGACAGCGGCAAAATGTATATGAAGACACACAACACGATGAATCTTTGTGTTCATCTTCGTTTACTAATCTCCCTGGTCCCTTCCCCATCTAGCCTACCTTATCTATGCAGCATTGCAGGGGTTAACGGGAGCAGAAATCCGTAGGTTCGCCGTCAGGAGTTAAAGGGCCGTGTGAACTACTCTACTGGCTGCCTGTAGGGACCAATTGAAGTGTGTGTGTGTATGTATGAATGTGTAATCGTATGGTGTTGGAGAGTGTATGCCTATTTGTAAGTATGGTGGTATGTGGTGCTGTATGGCATTAAGGCATTCATGTGTCTTAATGTATGGAGTTAGCATGTGTGTGTGCATTAGTATTTAATGTTAGCATGTGTCTGGGTGTTTAGTATTTGGTGTTAGCATGCATGTGTGGGTGGGTGTTAGTGTATGGTTTTAGCATCAGTGTGTGTGTGTGTTCTAGTATTAGGTGTCAGGGTGTATGTGTGTCAGCATATTGTATTAGAGTGTTATAAGTGAGCCTAGGGTTAATGGTGTGAGATAGCATGCGTTAGAGTAAACGGTATTAGAGGGATTTTTTGTGTTAGTATGCACGTGTTTTTGTTATGGGGGAGGCGCCAAAAAACCTAGGCTCACTTCTGGCTAGCTACCCCCTTGGCATTGCAGTTAATAAGTATACCTTTTTTCAGTTCATGTTACAATAAGCAAAACATTCGTTCTGTGCAGCTACTTCAAAACATCTGAAATATTTCAGAACAGTTTGCTCTCACCAAGACCTTTCACAAGATCTTTGTTTTAATAGAAACAGAAAATGCTTTATGAAATAGTTTGAAAGATGACAACTTGGATCTCGGAATGGCAGAATGTGTTCCCTTTGTCTTCATAGAATTAATAAAAAGCTTTGCAGGGTGTTCCCTGTGATCTGACTGAGCTAACCTTCAAACGTTGCAAATGCCATATCAAGATATTACAAGCTCCTTATGTATTTAGTGACCTTAGTACTAGCAGGGGATCATGAGAAAGCTACCTTTTTTTTGCTACTTCAACGGTTTCCCGGTCTGATGGCCGGTGGATTTAACTCTGTAGTCAGATAGTCGCCTGTTATTTGTTAGACCTTATTCTCTGACTTTCATGTCGATTGTGGGCTAGCTCCAATAGTATTCATGATGGGCTACACTTCCCTAACTTGGCCCATTTTAGAAGCCCCCAGAACTGGCTGGCATCAATGGACTTTGGGCAAAAAGAGAGATGCTTGGACAAAACAATCTCCTGCCCTCCAAGTAACGGGCAGGAACGATAGTAAATGCATAGGGATATTTTAATGAATTCCGCTATGCATTTGCTATGGGAAAAAACATAGAATGTGACATCAGAAAACATCTATTCTGCCCATTTGTAATCATGTAAATACTCAGATCTTAACCAGTCTTTGGTCTTGTCTTAGATTCAGGATAGCTTTATGCCGGTCCAATGCTCATTTAAATTCCCTCACTTTTTAAGAATCTACCACTTCTGCTGAGAGACTGTTCCACCTAATTACACCCCTCTCAGTAAAGTAAAACTTAATTTACATTACATCTAAAACCATCACCCGCTGTACAGATCCGCTGTAAATCAATTCCGAAAAGGGTTAATTCTGAAATAGACAATATTCAGATAAAGAAATCATCAAGAGTTAAAGGTACGCCACCTTAAATTGGTAGCGAGTTCGTGTCTACCTGAAACGTATATTACCACCACATCAAAGACCACACCACCTCCCAAAATCTCTCTGAAGCTTTTAACAGCTGAAAATTAAAATAAGCTGTCAGTCTACTGAAAAGATTTTTTTTTTTAGATCAAAATAAATATGACTAACAATTTGCAGATGTTTGGAACAAAAATTGTTCAGTTACTCATTTTCCAAGAGCGATCTACCTTTGGTGTTTAATGGTAACATTGGCTGAATGCCACTAACTTCTGGCTTTTCATACAAAACTAGACCAAAGCAGCCGATGACGGAACTCGTGTTCCAAACAGTCCTCGGGTGTTATCCATAGTAGTCCATTAGACCAAAGTAGTCGATGGTTCTTCCATTCCAAAAAGGTCACGGATGTTATGTATCGTAATTCTTGTGTCTAATTTAGTTACATTTCCAACCACTTCACAATTAATGTATCAGCACTTTAATTTTCATTATTTATGAAGAAGTTGGTAAAGTACACCTGACGTTCACTTTTTACAGTAATTATTATGAAATTGTGGCAGATCAAATTATAGATGAAATCATAGTGAACTTCTTTTGTAAAGTTTAGTTGTGCCTTGAGGTATGCATTTCCAGATGGGGTATCTCATCCATAACATCAAGGATCTGTAATTTGCTTAACGATGGTATCTGATGACAACACATTTTAATAAGAACTGGGATTGAGCAAACTCTGTGCGAAACCTGTGAGGCAGATTTTGCTTCTCTTCTCTTTTGATTCTAAATTCAGAAGCTGGCGACGAAGCCACTTTAACTTTTTCTTCACTCTTTTATATTTTTTTTTACCTTCGACTTCATTACCATGGCTAAGTGACCTAGCGACCTACTATAAACATACCTGGGAGATCTCCAGGTTAGATTGGGGGCTCCAGAGCTGATATAATTAGTCTAGGGGCAGAGTTTGAACTCTGGGTGGGAAGAAGTGGTGGTTTGTCCATGTCCTCTATCTCCCCAGGTTCTTCCCACAAATACCATTCATGATGGGCTACACTTCTCCAACTGGTCCATTTCTTCTTTCCTCCCAGGGAGGGGAAGTGCACTGGGTGACCTACACTAAAAAAATTATGACCACTGTAGTAGTAGCTAACAGACCATCATAGACCTGCGCAACATGAGAACTTTAGTTTACAATTACTGGGGTTGTAAAGATTAGTCACAACTCTACTATGCCACTCTACAATTTATATGGTGTTCAGCCACTAATGGCTGACTGTATATCATGGAAGCTGCTATCAACAACAAAAAAGTAAGTGTGTAGTGTTGGCCACCAGAACCCCAGGCATTTAGTGCAATTCCAACAAAGAAAGTTAATGTTGTGTTGTGTTGTGTAGTGTTGCTCTGTGACACACTGCAAACACTTTGAGGTATTACAAAATTAGAGGGGAGTAAAAAAGGAACATAAAGGCATGGAACCAAAATAGGGCACTTGGTAGTTGCCTTTCTCATGATGTTTAGCCAACCAAATGGATAGGTGAGAATAATGAGATGCATATTTCACAGCAACTGCAGTGCCAATCAATAATGAGATAAAAGCTAACCTGTGGCGCTCCACAATGCTTAACATACTAGACTGGCTAAGAGTCATGAGAAATGTAGAAACAGTTGGGCAATTAACTAACACTAGCTGCAATGTTTTAAATAAAACTACCTTGTGTCTGCAGCATGCAAACTGCGTCTCTGCCCAGGCGGGGACTCTGTGCCTGTGAAGGAGCAGCTGGATCCTGATGAAGTGCTATTAGACAAAGACGAACCTCTGTTACTTACCAATTATGTATTTCAAAAAGTACGTTGTAAACTATCTTTGAAAATTTTCTTTTTTCTAAATAAAGAGTATAACATTTGTAAATTGGTCTGAATAAGAGATCAAGATTTAATTATATAAGCATGAACAATCAGTGTGCAGGGCCGATAGTCTTTTGTATTCATCACATCTGCTGTTGCACTTCAGGAAAACTATATGTATAATAAACTTATCACCTGGTTTGAAGACTCTGTGATCATGAAAGCTTTTCGATGAGAATGTTGTATAGCTTAACCCCGGAGTCAGCTGAGTTCATGTTTCAGCTATATAGATTTTGGCTTATTACAGATATTTATGATTTTGTTGAGAATATGCAGAAAATGTGAAAGTAACATTACTTCCATGAAACATACAGAGTTCACAAAGCTTTAAAAGCTTTCATTTTTTTTTTATATATTAACTTAAGTTTTATGTGTATTTGACTTTTTGCATACATAGCATGCCATCTGGTGGATTCTGATGCACTTATCTGAGATTTTCAGGTCTACTTGGACCCAAGGACGAATGTTCAAATGAACTTGCCACTTTTACGTTACAATACATTGACAAAAAAGTGTCATATATATATATATATATATATATATATATTTATTTATTTATTTTTTATGAATTAATTTATTTTTTTACCTACATTATGTAGAAACAGCCAAAGTCAAACTCTACTGCGTATTTGCAAACATGATTATGCATTTGGATAATGCATCAAACTACTGTTTAACCAGTGGGGAATTGTATGAACATGAACATCGGTGTCCGTCGCTACAATTTGTGGTGTCCATTACCCTGACAGTGTTACTGTCTAGAAGCAGACTGTAATGTCTGCTGTTGAAGGAGTAGTGCCTTTGTAAGGAAGAGTGAATGCTAGGATGTTTGTGTGTAAGGGCAAGCATGAATATGTGTGTGTGTGTGCGGGCAGGCATATGAAAGGGCAACTGTATATGTGTGTATCTTGACAGTCTATCCATTACTGTTTCTGTTTTAGGCCTTTGCAACGTGAATAGAATAATTCATTTTAACAGTTTAACCTATGGGAACTACGGCAAAAGTATCGGGACACCTGTCCATTACACCAACAGGGACTTTTATGACATCATATTCTAAATACATATATTCTAAATATATAGTATCAGGGCATGGCTGGGTGCTTTAGGCAGGAGCGTAAGGCGCTGTGACCTTACAAATAGCCCAAGGAGGTCGAGAGGGCTTAAGCCAGGCAAACTAGAGGTCGGGTCAGAGCTTGTAACCCTTTGCTCTCTAAAAAGACAAACCAGTCCTAGTATTTGATTTTAAATTGTAATCTCATAAAAGAAGACAAGTTACCATGGACATCCAAGAATTCATGATATGGTGTTAAAAAAACTATAAAAGAAATTAATTTTACAACCCTGTCTCCAAATAGCTGTGAGTGGCGTCGAATGGACACAAAACACCATGAAGCGGTACAGCTGTGTCACAAAGTAAACTAACACAACCCAGGAATCAACAATAATTTAACCCCATGACTTTTTCTACAAATCTTCAGTAACAAAGGGTCTATGTGTTTACTGTACAATGAAGGCAGTTGGGTTTTCCATCTTTAATTTACGTCAGGGTGCCATGAACTGACCATGGATTTCTTTTCAGCTCCCAAACGGTCTTTGCACAGCTTTGAAATAAATGCCAAAAATATTATAAGCCGAAAAATACGGAGCTGAGATGAACTGGCTGTGAACCATATTTATTACATGACCTGGCAGACGACCAGTGGGACATTAAATAGCTAACGTCTCAATGTATGTGTATTTCTCTAGTGTGTGAAGGTATAATGGTTCATGTGGCAGCATTCCCATTTCTTTTGAAGTTAGAAGTAGGTGATCAGAGAGGACGATCTTTCATTTTATTAAATTGTCTGTCCCTTCTTTGTAAATGATTGTACCGATGTTTATGCTTCCTATGTGCGCCTAATGAATACCTCTCGCTTTTTAGGTCACCCATAAGCCCTCTCTGATTAAAACTGTGTTCTAGCATCTTCCATTGGGGTATTTTTAAAATGAAACTTTTGAGTATCATGGGTCAGGACTGGAAGACCGAGCCACTTTTTAAAAGTTTACACCTTACTTATGACAACAGGACACGTTAGCGAGGTTCTCCAAAACACGTGATTGTAGATGTATATAGATTGCGTTTGGCGGTGTTACATTCTACTAAAGAAACACATTCTAGAGATAAATATGGATTTCCACAATTATGAGACCCTTTTCTGGCGCATCCACTTTGGAATTCGAATTAAATATATATTTATACAAATATTTCTATGTTGCTTTTTTTTTATATATATTGTTGTTTTTTTGTGTGATGTCACAATGTCTAATCCCAGCAATTTAGCAGGGATCTGATGATTGTTACTGCATGCGGGCAACCTGACCTAAAAAATGGTCAATAAGCCGCCAGCTCCATGCACATACAGGACATTTGGGTAGTACTCTACCATTAGGGGGTGTACCAATAAAACCCCCCAAAAATCAATTTAATGTACATGTTTTAGTAAGAGGAGGGGAATATTTTTCACGAAATATCTGCTGATGGAGGAGTGCATATAAACTCCATGATTTGCAAATTAATTGAAGACTAGAATTAGTATCTACTTCATGTTCTAGTTATTATATTTCAGTGCGATGGTTTAGTACATGACCCTCTCTGGGTGCTAAATGGAAGTGTAACTTAATGTTACGAATTCAGAGGGTTAAATGACCCCTAAATGTAAATAAAGAATAATTAATGACATCAGAAACCATTGCATCCAAGTAATTAAATAAAGTAACACATCTGGCATCAACGATCCATGCGAGACCATAAATACATTAGTAACCCATTTCTGACCTATTACACATACTAAAAACAATAACTCATTGGGGTCCTTTGCTTTGATTGTCTCACATACAGAAGATTTTTATGGACCCTAAGGGCTTTTTTTCTTTTGCTTCTAATGGCAAATACCATAAGTCATTATTATAGAGGTTAAATCAGCATGATTTGTACGAACAAAGAAAAAGGTTGACTGTCTTTTGAACTCTTATGCTTATTAGTTACTGTATAAATCTCAGCGTTTTACTTTCTATCTGACATGAGCCAAGGCTTGAAAGGAGATAAGGTATCTATTGTACGAAGGCTTCCTCGGATTTAACTTTGTTCAATAGTTGTAGAGCGAGGGGGTCACCAATTCTGTTCCATTACTGGGCAGGGGAAGGAACCATTTTAGGGTTAATAATAACCCCCCCCTTAGATGTGAGTGGTCAGTAGCTACTAACAAGTCCCTCAACTTCTTCTACATCCCTACAAAAATGGCTGTCTGGAAACGTTCCCAGTTCACATTACAGGGAACCTAATGAACATTTAGCAGACAACATAATTTCTCTTAAAAAAAATTTTGGCAGGTTTATCAATCCTTAATTTGTTCGTAGTCGACCCTTTTTCTTAAAAAAATCACACTAAGTTGTTTTAATAATTGTATTTGGTTATGCAAGATCATAGAGTTTGTCACCATCTCCGAGACCATCCCAACGGGTTGTCCCACTGTCTGGGTGGATAGCTCTTCTTCCAACGCACTCTATCCACACCCCCCACCCTGCCTTATTAATTGCCCCCCACATAGATGATGTCTCTCTTTAGACAAATGAAATGCTGGGGGGATGTAGGTCCCCCTTTAATATGTAAAAACTATTACATGGGGGGGTAACATTATTATGAATCAAAGCTCCATAACGTACGGTTTTCGCAGAACGGCATGACAACACTTTCATTAAAATCTAACGTCAATAACAGTATATTAAAACTGACATGTATTCTTTATACGTAATACAAAATCACTTTACTTTTTCCGGGGGTAGACAGTGTGAGCTCTGCCAAAATATAGATGCAGTTTTGGCAACATATGTTCTACCCTGAATTTTTTTTTTTTTTTTTAATTAAACACCATAAATATGCTAATGGGTTTATTTAAGGTCTTGCAGCCTCTGGTGTGTAAAAGCTATTGCATATGATCTTGGAAAAGGAACAACTGGTTATTGTCCAAATGGCCTCTTAAGTGCAAAACCAATTTGTCCTCGAACACTTAAAATATCCTAATCAGCTGAATTCTGTGCACATGTGAATGATTATTAATATAGAATTCATATAGAAATGAACTATTGTGCTCTGAAACATAAGCGCTATGTCAGTCTCAATGCCCAGTCAACTATTGCATTACCCCCCAGATCATATAAGTAATAGTCCTGTGGCTAGCGGTCTGTGATTCTTAAAGCATACCTCGCAAGTGTCCCGTTTTCCACAGAACAGTCCTGATTTTGAGGGACAGTCCCACTAAGCAGCCTCACCGCCACCATTTTGCAGACGGGGGATCATGGGCCATCCCTGATCTGTGAAATTGCTTGAGGTATGTACGGCTCCCATACGATGTCCTATTGATATACTGAAATTGTGCACGAGGATGTCACACCTTTGCTTTACTATCTTGCGGCAGGTTTAGTAGGTTGCACTCTCCCGGCCCCCACCTGTGGCCATGCTCTGCCTATTGCCCCTCATCTACCCTCTTATAGCCACGAAAGCCAAAGCAAAGCGCTCGCGGTTTAAACATCTGAAATGTTGGTGTACAGCTGTCATCTCAACAGTTTTTCCCCATACCTAAATCAATTTGTGAAAACCTACCATACCCTGCCAACCAGCGAAATCGTTTTGGGGCTGTTTAGTTTAACATGAAGGGGATGGTTGTGTTACTGCAGGGAATCTAAGATCTCTGACAATTACCCAAAGTTACTCACACTCATTGCCATGATCTGTGGATTGATAAAAAGGAAGACTTCAGTTCTTAAAGAGTCATGCCAGTGTCCCAGGTACACCCCTAAACCATGAATGCATATAAAAGAACTTTGTATACACTGTCATATACATGTCCATTAGTACTTAACTTAGGGAGAAGCTGCAGCTACAGTGCCCCTCCGGGGTATCGAGGTTTAGCACCACTAACTGGGTGCTTAGGGGCATGGAAATTTAAAGTATTATATGCATTAAAGTGCATTTAGCGACTGGAGTGTCACTCTTAATGGAAACTCATACTCTATGTCAGGGGCATCCAACCTGCGGCCCTCCAGCTGCTGCAGGACTACATCTCCCATCCTTCTCAGCCAGCCCCTTAGCTGAAAGAGCATTATGGGAGATGTAGTCCTGCAGCAGCTGGAGGGCCGCAGCTTGGACGCCCCTGCTCTATGTGATCCCTACTAGCGTAAAGATTTTTGGTGGCATTGCAGTTATGATTGTGACCACTAGGTGTCACTTGACGTATTTCTAATTTTATCTTTAAGAAGCTGTTTATTGAAATCTGCAGGGAACTAAAAGAAGATAAATCGTCCGAATTCTATGCGAGAACAGAATTCAACCACAAGGGGGTAACGTTCTGGGATATTATAGTGACCCCCTATTTCTGAGCCATGTTCTTCTCACTCTTGTTGAACGTTTCGAGGGGCTGTCTGTGTCTTATCTAATCAGGAGTGGTTTTTCTAAAACAAACAGTAACAGGCCATCTACTTTTGGGCTTTGGCATACTTTGCACAGGCTTACGTTCCGTGCTTACTTGAGGATGACCCATGAGAAGTAAGACTCACGAGAAGTAAGACTCACGCGCTGTGAGCAACTCACGTGTTTCTCCGAAAAGGCTGCAGAAAAGTACATTGATGTCCTTCAACTCCAATTCTTGCCAATTTGTATCTAAAAGAAACTGGATTGTCCAACAGACAAGAACCTGCTGAAAATCTCTCTAGTTTGGCGTGTTCAGACCTCGAAAAGGCAGCACTTACGTTACATATATATATATATATATATATATATATATATATATATATTAGAGTAGAGCTCCCAAAAGCTTGTCATTCCAAAATTCTGTTAGTCCAATAAAAAGGTATTATCACAAGATACTTATGTGTTATTTGATATATATATATATATATATATATATATATTAAAATCTAAAGATCTAGAGCAAAAGGCTAAAATACATTTTAGATACATTTTTCATCTTAAATGAATAGAGAAAAGACGTGTTACTGTTTAGACCTTCGGACCAACAAGTGCAGCTTTGTGTGCGGTGGAACTTATTATTTTTACGAGAAGCTGTGGATAAACCAGAGGTGCAGCAAAAGCTGGGGGGGGCAGGGAACCTGTTGATCCAGGCCGGGCATTTGGCCGACTTGTGTCATCTCACCCGGCTCTATTTATAAAGGAAAAACACAGGCAAAAATTGTGTGCAAACAAATTAGTGTCACATTCTGCTCTTTGGTGTTTTCACACTGCTAATATAAATAAAAATGGGCAAAAACTAATATTTTAACCAAAATTGCAAAATAAAATGTTAATTTTTGCCCATTTTAATTTAAATTTGCTATAGGTTGGAGTAATGGTTAGACAGAAGATTCTTATTTAAAGGGACAGTTTAATGTTCCCGGCAGCCTCACCAAAGAAAATGCATTTTAAAGTAGTTTGTGATTACTTTAATATGCATTTTTTTAAATGTTCAAAAAAAAGGAAAAATAAAAATAAAATACCTTATAGAAAACTGCAGTTTCAGAGATGCAGCGGGATGCGTTTTCTGCCCTATTTAGATCCCCTGACTTGTGCCAAGCACATCTCATGATAAAAACATTTTAACAAAGTACAGGACGGAAGTTTAGAGGATGAGAAATGTTAGAACAAGAGGTCATAATCTAACATTAGAGGGTCGGCGGCTTAGATGTAATGTAAGTTTTCGTTTACACAGAGGGTGGTAGATAAGTGGAACAGCCTCCCAGCAAATGTGGCAAAAGGTAACACTTCAAGGAAATATGCAGGGAAAACAGGCAGACTAGATGGGGCCGAATTTATTTTTCTATGCGTGTCATAAAGCTGGGGGTGGGCAAGGGGGCAAATGTATATAACAGTTATCATATGCTTGGTTATATATTGCTTGGTAAGCCACACCATCCCCTTGCTTATCATAGAATTATAATCTAACTCATAAAGATTGGCCTCTGATAATATTTACAGTTTGAGGACTCGATAAGGTGACAGCAACATTCTGGCACCGTCTTCCGCCCGGCCAATATTTATTCAGCTCCATCAGGGTGAGCTGGTTCATCGACATAAAACTGGGACGCGGTTCAACGTGGAAATTATGATTATCGCTGGCCGGCCACCAAAATACTCTAACGAGGCTCACCTCGAAATAATCCAAATAAACCTGATAACCTCCGGCGGCCGGGCGATTCGTATAAAACCAAGTTCAACCTCCGGTGAGATGTTATATATACGGAACATACAACATTTTTAGGATGTGTTTGGAAGGAATTTGGGAAAAAATTCTTATTTTGAGCGGATTCTACAGACGTTAAAGAATAAAAATAAAGGTTTGTCACTTTAGACAACGTCTATTACTTTAAGCCTTGTTGAAATTCCTCCCTGTACCATAATTTTATATTTAGATTGGGGGACCAAATTATTATTATTGTAATTATTAGAATATATGCCCGCTATCAAATAACCCCCCCCCTTGCCTTTTCTTACTCCGTGTCTCGACCCCCTTCCCACATCTCTCCCCTGTTCTCCCTCAACGGCTGTCTCTCCCCTCTCCTTTCCGGTCTGCCACAATGGCCACCCCCTCTTCCTCTCTAATCTCCCACAACAGCCCTCTCTCCTCGCTCTCCTCCTGCGACTCCGGCCCCCCGTGTTCACAGCTTTCTCTGCCCTAGGCGCATTGAAGAAGAAGCCGAAGCCCCCAAAATGTTTGCCCATTTGTTTTATGCGATGGATTAATGCGGTGCTGTGGTGATACCTTGGTGTGCGGCACCGGCCATGTCCTTCGTGGAGTGATTATAGAACATCTCAGACATTTAGTTGCAACCAGATCCTTTGTCCCAAAGGTCCCAGGAGTGAGACCCGCCTGGCGTATGTCTATATTAAAATGCAGATAGTCCCGGTTACCATCAGTGTGTGTGTACCACAGCCTGTGTGTAGTATTGTGGGTTGATGTTGTGAGAGAAAGTGTGACACCACTGCCAATGGAAGATATATTAGGCCTGCTTTGGTCAATAATAGCCTGCTTTTTGCCGGTTCAAAGAATATCCCAGGGAAAGATGTTGGGTTTGCAAACATTATACGTTGCTGGTAATTTAGTAAGGGTCCCCGGGGGCCGAACATGTGGAGAGCAGGGTCAATCGATGGTCCAACAGTTTAAAATTCAGTTCAGAGCCCTTATTCTAGACAGGAGCTACGCAAGTGTGGACTTATGGGGGCTCACCTGTGGCTGATGAATTATAAGGCGATGTGTAGGGGGATCAGCCGGATACAGCAGAGAGAAGCCATTGTTACGCCAGCTAGGAGAGCTGATAGACTGAGGAGCGTTTTTACTCTACAAAAGTGTGTTTTGCAATTGAACGCTGATTTATTGGAATTTGGGAAAGCTACCCGATTGGAAATAGCTGCTGGCCGGAGGATTCGGGTGTTGACCCGGAGAAGCAGTGCTTCTCCCCTTAGTTCTCCGGGTCAAACCCGGAGAGTTCCCAGGTATGCCTATGGAACACAATATAGGTGAAAATGAGGGAGACCATAAATTTTTGCTTAGCTTTTTTTTAGTTGGCACTATGTAAATGAAAAAAATGTCTAAAGCATTACTTGATCCAGGAAGGGTGGCTGTATTGGTAGCAGAGTCTGTAATGCCTTGTGTATCACCTTTATCTGGCCTGATGTACAAAAAATGGCAATTATCTGTGTTCACGTTGATAAGAGAGATTATCCCACAGCGGAAGTAAATATGAGAACGGGGTATAGTTCTTTAGAGTACAGAGTTAGTGTAGTTCCTAGATTTGGCCATGACGTAGTGATAGGTAGAGATTTTCCTAATTTTCTAGAGTTATGGGCATCTGCAAGAAACGCAGGCCAAAGCTCTTCAGAAATTAGTCAGGCTGAAAAGGATAATGTGTTTCCTTTTGCCAATATTGACTTGGATTTTGACCGATGTTTCCTAAGCCAATATTAATGGGGGACAACCCAGCTCAGACTTGCGAGGAACCTGCTAATCAAAGATGGTGGATTATTGGGTCTAGGGATCAGTCCTGGTAACTTTAAAAATGCCCAGCGGGAAGATCCCACTTTACTGGCAGCCAGAAATATTAAGGGTTGTAAATGGGGTTGCCAGGAGAAGCACCGCCGTTCCCTTATTTCGAAATTCTAAATTACCTAATCTTATTGCTCCTCAAGCCCTGAATGCCAGCACTGAGGTCCTTTCAAGACTTTTCATGGTCCACTAGTCACTCTACCTACAATGGATGTGCCTTTTAAAAGGATGGCAATGGACTTAGTGGGGCCACCGATAAAATCTGCTAGAGGGCATCAGTATATACTCGCCATCCTGGAGAATGCCATTCGCTACCCTGAGGCCGTACCCTTATACCTCTGACAAGTAAATAGCAAAGGAGCTTATGATAATTTTTAGAAGGGTGGGTATCCCCAAAGAGATCCTGACAGACCAGGGGACATCTAGGAAGCTCAGACTATCACACACACAGACCGGTGGTTTCATAGAAAGGTTTATTAATAGCCTTAAGTTAGCCTTAATTAATAGCCTTGTGTTAGGAAGGCGACCGATAGAGATGGGCAAAAATTGGCTTTTTATTGCCATAACTAATGTTTTCCGTTAGGGACGGTCCACAGGCTTTTGAGTTTTTGTATGAGAATCGCCAGTGAATCCTGGGTATAGCTGAAGAGACCTGGGAGCAGGAGAATACTACTCCTGAGTAATAATTTATCATTAGGACCATTTCGATGTCACTAGCATAGAGTCTTTGTGATGGGTCATTAAAGGGTTAACGTTTCAGACAAGCACTTTTTTTTATAAATAAACATTCTTTTTTTAATAAAATTCGGACCTGCACAGAGATGTATCCATGTCATCTATTTATGATTTAGTTGGCTTTTATCTTATCTCAGAATTTGGAACATTTATAGCACCGATAGACATCATCTGTGTAAACCTGAAGAATATCTTGTTTACAATTAACAACAGTGTCGATATCACAATGCGTGTCGACACACAATCCTTCCATGGTACAGAATACAGGTGTAACAAGATCGGCCGTACCACCGCCCAGATCATTTTCACGGTAGACTGTGTGTCTCAAGTGCTATTTAATGAATTTCTCAATCATCTGCATAGCTTAAGGCTTCGCCCGCAATGAATTCCTTGGAGATTAGTTCTGAAAAGAAAGGTTCCTAGCATGAAGTATAATTGGTGAAAAATCTCTTTATTTTATATCAAAGTTAAATAAATTGCAATTAATGTTTCAGCCTCATTCAAGAACAAAGATTGAGGTCAGGATTGCATTTTAACACATGCCTTTTGCTGGCTCTCTTGTTATGCATAAAGATGACCACTAGGTGGGGCTATTGAATTAGCAAATGAGGGCACTTTTCACTTGCATCAAGACATTGAACTATATATATATCTATCGATCTATATATATATATATATACTTATTTAGGATCCAGTTCACTAGCTAAGGATCATGGAAACCTATAAAATTACTGATGTGCGATATATCCCAATCATGTAAATATTGGAGTTTGAAGCAACCTTATCAGACAATCAAATTTCTGCAAATGGCCTCACACTCCCTAGAATCACTTTCTCATTAAAAAGGCAATAATGTGAAAGTTTACGGCTCTTTATGATACTTGAAACTGCTGACTTGTTACTTCTAAAGTCATCATTCATACAGAGAAGAATTTATCTTTAGGCAAATCTCCAGGCAAGTCAGGTTAGTAAATAATTCTAGGGCCTGGGTTATAAACTGTGAGTTCAGCATTTTGCATTTCAGAACATATTATAAGAACAAGTAGACAACGGAGTCTAAATAGATTTATGCAATTTATGCTACTAGAAAAAGTATCGCTGCTCAATTGAACTAACCACTTATTATAAGTTATTTAGTTGAACAGCATGCTACAAATGTAGCAAAGGGGTTTTTCACCAACAAAGTCAACCATTCTGTAACCTTATGCTGGGTCAAAACTGAACTAAAGCCCTCCTCTTTTGGCAATATGGACATGTTTAGGAATAAGGCATGCACGCAAACATACATTTTTTAATTAGTTTTGAAAGGAATAATTCCTAGAATGAAGTATAAATAATGAAAGCTCTAGATACATGACACCTAGGCAAGTTAAACTGTATGGAGACAGTGGTAGGTAAAGTAAACTGCTTCCCAGCAGAAGTGGTAGAGGCTAATACAGTGAAGAAATGTAAACATGCATGGGATAGGCATATGGTTCCTAAATCTAAGATAAGACCAATGACTGATAACTCTTTTCATCAGAAAAAACTGTCAGCCTAGACGGGCTAAATGGTTCTTATCTATGGTGAAATTCTATGTTTCAAATCCAAAATATAATAATACATATATAAATAACCGAGCAAGTGTCCATATCACAATGCGTGTCGACACACAATCCTTCCATGGTACAGAATACAGGTGTAACAAGATCGGCCGTACCACCGCCCAGATCATTTTCACGGTAGACTGTGTGTCTAAATGGTTCTTATCTATAGTGAAATTCTATGTTTCAAATCCAAAATATAATAATACATATATAAATAACCGAGCAACGGTGTTCAGTGTCAACTGATGCAAGGACCAGTAAGATAGTGACATGTATAAAAATAAGTATTGATTCACATAAGGAAAAAAAACACCTTTTCCTCTGTATAAGTTAATGGCAAGAATCCACTTTAACATTATGGAAACTTTAGAAAAGTGTAGAGGGGATTTGGTATCATTATATAAATACACACGGGGACAATACTAGCTGATCTCTGATGTTCATTACTAGGACTGTACAAAGAACAAGAAGCCTGAATCTATTCAGACTTGAAGAAAGGGATTTTCAAAAAGGGGTTCTTTACAGTAAGAGCAGTAAAGATGTGGAGTTCACTGCATAGAGGTTGTGCTGTCAGATCTAATAGATGCCTTTAAATATGGGTTGGATTTTTTTTTCAGCAAAGAAGAATATACAAGGATATAACGGGTTATAAGCACAGGATTAGTTTGTTGATCCAGTTAGAAATCAGATGCCATTTTGGAGTCAAGAACATGATAAGCTAGCTCTGTCCATAAAATATATATATATATATATATATATATATATATATATATGTTCATCAATAGCATCTTGGAGTCTTTCACAGGTTGCTAAGACATTAAACGCCTCATATCCACCAACAGAACAAAAATAATAAAGGACTGCTGCCGCAAAACGCGTTAACCGTGTGTCTTCTCCGTCTTAAAGGTGAGCTTCTCCCACTGGCTGCATTATACTTTTGATATACATTTTTGCTATTTTATCTACAGGGCTAGGGACCCGAATACAAGGAAGATTTGTTTTTAACTTCATTTAATTGATTGAATCTCATATTAGCAAGGAGTGCCGGCGTTTATGTGTATTTTTATTTTGGAGTCAAGAAGGAATTTTCCCCCTTTTTTGAGGCACAACTAGAAGTCATTTTAATGTTTTTTTTCTGCTTTCTTCTGGATCAACAGCCAAGTTGAACTTGATGGACCTAAATTATTGCGTTACTACAGATCTGCGATGAAAAAATGCTGTTTTGGATTTCCAAATTACCTAAATATAATTAGAAGGGAACTCCCACCATTTTTATACCAAGTATTACATTAAACTTTTTTTTTTTTTTAAATTAAAAAAAATATATATATTTTAAATATATTTAAAAAAATAATTTGGCTGCTTTATACATAGTTTTATCCTGGATTAATGTCTGTAATCTTGTTTTAGAGACTAGATTTATATTTTAGTGTCTTTTGAAAATTTAAAGCCAACTCAGGAACCTCACATTCTGCACACCCAACAATTTAATATAATACATTTTATATATAAATGGTTTATTATGCTGCAATATGCTTTTTATTGCCAGTTGGATTGTAGCACCACTTTTGCTGTAAATGCCATTTGTATGTTATAGAAAACTTGTAACATATACTGCTGCTGACACATGGACAAAAATATACAACATTTACGGTTTGTCTTTGTCATATGGAATCTTTATGACATTCTGGAGACACAGAACCTTTAGAATGACATATTTTATTTTAGCCAGATCAGCATAAGGAAGATATATAAAAAAACAGGAGGTCCAGGAAACCTTGAATTAAATGTAGCTGCAGCTACCCATCATTCAGGGGCGGGCTGGGCCGGGGGGCAGGGGGGCAATTGCCCCCGAGGCTGCCCGACATCTAAACGGCCGCTGGGTGCTGATGCCGCCGGCCGGCGCTACTTTAATACTTTTTTTTTAAATGTAATATGGCAAGCCGGATCGGCTATTAAATGGAAAAAAAAAAATAGTATTAAAGCAGCGCCGGCCGGCGGTATCAGCACCCAGCGGCCGTATGCGATGGCCGCCAAGTGATGGGAGCAGCGTGAGGGGTGAAAGCTCCGCCCCCTCGCACTCACCTTTCACCCCTCACGCTGCTCCCATCACTATGCGGCCATCAGACTGCTGGAAATCGAATCTAAACGGCCGCTGGGTGCTGATGCTGCCGGCCGGCGCTACTTTAATACTTTATTTATTTTTTTTTAATATGGCAAGCCGATCCGGCATATTAAATAAATAAAAAAAAGTATTAAAGTAGCTCCGGCCGGTGGCATCAGCACCCAGCGGCCGTTTAGATCAGTTTTCCAGCAGTCTGATGGCCGCATAGTGATGGGAGCAGCGTGAGGGGTGAAAGGTGAGTGCGAGGGGGCGGAGCCACTTCACTTGACTTGCCCCCCAGGCCTTAGGCTGCCAGCCCTCCCCTGCCATCATTAATACAGTTGAGTGTGTCAGACGGGTAGCTTGCATGTCACCACCATAAGGGGCACAGATATAGGGCATCCAACTGTGCCAGGGCAGAAAAGCCGTCACATGATTACCTGTATTCATATAGGAATAAATTATAGCAATTTGCTTAAATGTGAATTCAGAAACGCCTTTGCGAGCGACCGAATATGGTGGGGTGGAACCAATATTTTTGTATCCGGATAAATAGGTATCAAAGACCAAATAATAGCGAAATAGGTGGGTCAGTAGACCAGGTCATTGGTACTGGCACATGGCTTGAGTTGGTGGGTACACAAAAGAAGCCTTGGCAGCCTTGCTTATCGTGAACTGGAGGTCTTGGAGGTCTTATTGCCCCTTTTGTCCCTGACCGCACAGAGGAACCATAGAGATGAACTCTCATTTTTCATAAGAAGTTATGAAACTCTGCGTCGTCCTCTCTAGCTGATCCCACCGGTAGACCACAAGACCTCAAGCTCTCTAAGTAACCAGACATATAGACGTAGACACATCAACCCCTTTTAATCCATTTGTGTTAACGTTGTCAAATTGTTAACCGTGACTTTGGGACGTGCTATGTCGAATCGCAAACAATGTCATAACATACTTTTGCCATTTGTGTCAAAAGTAACAACGGTTTATGGTCTGGAAAATTCTTTCGTCTTTAGTGGTTGTGCTGGATTGCTGGAGATAATAAAACGTACATGTATGTCATTTGTGAACCTTGTTAAAAAAAGAAAGAATATGAAAACCACTAAACACAAGTAGAGAAAACCATTATTTCTTCTCCAATTCATTTTAATCTGGGTATCCAATGAATTTTGAACATCTTTAATATTTTATAGAAAAAAAAATAGGTCCTGATTGAGATATTTTTAATAATTGGTTTCACCTTCTCTAAATATATTTCATTATTTTAGAGATAGGGTTTTAATCTCAGCCAACAATGTTAGTGGTAACTGCGGTTAATGATTAAAGTTGGTCCATAAGACTGGGATAGCTTTAAGCCCTGAGGTTTCTTGGAGCCCCTAGGCCTCGGTCCAACATGGCACCTTTTTCTTTGCCTGAAATGGAGCACTTTTTTGGTGAATGTCTTCACATTTGCACTTGTTTTCTACACACGTGGGATTTTTTTTTTTATGGAACCTTTATTTCAATTTCATTAGACACATTTTATGAGAATATTGCTGGGTTAAGTACTTTGTATCAACTTAAACTTACTTGCTGTGTCCTTGGAGCATTGACACCTGACCCGCTAATGTATCCCAAAAGGGAGTCATTTACTTACCAGTATTTGATTCTTTTTTGTGAATTAGTACATTACATATACTAAAAGTGTATCATCGGTGCAACATTGGAAGCGTAAAAAGTAAAAAATGCGATGACAAAAACTAAAGCTGAAATTTAAATATGGGGCAAATATGGAGCAGTCAACAGGAGCATTAAATTGGTGGCAAATGTGTTGTTTTTTTTAACAATAATATTGTTGTCCCAAAACTGCTTTATTTAAATATTGCACAGTATATGGGTTGAGTTCCTCTTGCCCGAAATTTGACTGAGCCCTGCAAATATATTTCTAATCTTCATTTATTATGTTTTAAACTTTATTTTTGTTTCATGCTACATGCAGGATATACCTATAAAAAGTCTACAGGTGTAACACAAAATTAAAGATGCTACCAGCTTGCGTTAGACCCCCTGTTTGTAAGTTTGATGAATATATTTGAGAACTCAACTGGATTTTCCAGAAATGAGTAAAACAAACTTCTGGGCCAATCCTTTTCCCCGGAGGGCAGCGTTCCTGGAATGCTCTTTTGTATGGCGATTAAATGTTCATTGAATACACGTTTTACATCATTAAAAAAAAGTCACCTCAAGTCACAAACAAAAAGAAAATCCCGAAAAACCTGAATTTTGCATAGTGTAACATTTGATTACTTTGACAACCCCTTGTTCTGCTTCCAAGTAGGCCGCATCTAGGCCTGACTTACAGTAGATGCCCATATGACTGACGGCCATTGTGTGTGCACAAGGCCTTTACACGGTTCCTACCCTCTTCTGACCTCAATTGACCTCCAATGTTAACTATTTAAACTTTGTGCCTTCAGTCCTGCACTTGGTTGGTGTTATCTCTGTGTTGCTCCTGAGTGTCCAGCCTGGCCACGCTAGTTCTTTGACCTCACTCTTGTATCCAGATTTGGCTCTGATGTTCTTGACTTTGATGTTGACCCAGCATGTCTAGGATCTTCACTCATGCTTTCTGATTTGGCTCCTGATGTTTTTCAGCACTGGTTTTGACCCGGTTTGCTCCTACTTACTGCCTATCTCTGCTCCTGGGTTCCTGAAGAAGACCTTGTAGTTCAGTGTTTTTGAGTTCGCTGTAATGTTCCAATGCGGCCGCTGTGATCCTAGCAAAATCTGGAAAAACCTGATCCTTTCACAATCAAACTGTTTATTGTTTACTCAGTCCCTTGTATGATAAGGAGACCTCAGTCCTCACTAACATGCTCTAATATTAGTTATAGTGTGCCATTTTCTATGCCTGAAATAAAAGCAATTTTACCAACATAGAAACATATATAAAGATGGAATGTAAACAAGAGAGCCCTAATTAAGACCATCCTGGTTTTAGGGATGAGTTTCTTGATTTATTTATGCAATTATTTATTTGACAAGATCCTTTAGAAAATCTAAATCTGCCCTCAATAGTTAGATCAAACACAATATGGAAATGTAATGGCAGAAAAATATTTTGACAAATGTGTGTAGGCTGTGAGTAGCCAACAGATAGCCAGAAAGTTTTATCCTCCTATTACAATGGATAATGGTGGCTGTTGTTGGCCAAGGTTTGGAGCCAAGTGGTGGAAGAAGATGGACAGCTTGCTTTTCCAAGAAGCAGCTGCCTGTACATTGAGTTTCCACCCCAATAGCCCATCAAGTCTCTGCTAGGAAGGCGTAGATTGTCCCAAGGCCAATAAACCCAAATTGGAGACACCAGCTACAACCAGAATTCCAGGTTTAAAAGAATAAGGATTGGTAAGATTCTAGGAACCAGGATGAGGGCCCAAGCTGGAGATGGACATCAAAGTCAAAAGAAACCCAGAAGCTAAAAGCATAGGACCAAAGCAGTGAAAGCCACATGCCCACCGTAAACCCAACCACTGAGCATTGGTTACTGGAAATGTCTACACTTAATTCTGCATTTTACATATTAACGCAATGTTTATCTAGTTCACTTTGGTGTTACCCGGTACTATGAATTTGTTCTCGCACTCTGAAGAACATTCATTGAATGTAATTTGCTAGTTGATTATCTTTACATTTATGTTATATGGATTTTTTTTTCTTTATCAGTTGATTGCATGAAATTTGATTATTATCGTATGCTCATCTTTTAAACACTGCGATCAGCTCATGTAGATTTATTTGTGCTACTGATCTTGGATACAATTTTTAATATGCAGTTTTGACATTTCATCTTATTTTGAGCTTCTGTACCCTATAATGATGTGCTTGTCGCGCATGAAATGTGTCAGATGGGCAGCTCATTTTCATTTCCCTGAGCAACTAGCATTCAAGACAAGTTGTTAGGACTGTCCTAGCAATATCTCACCCACCCCTACACGTAATGGAAGAATGAATTATCTCTAGGGAATAACATTGCTGAATACAAAAATCTTACTCTCATTTAAACCTCATTGTTTTATTTCATTTTTTATTACGTATCCAATAAAGTTAACCAGAAATCCATAAAATCTGGTCAATACTTGGCTCTGTCAGATACTGACCAACTTTAATATATCATTAATACTTAATTTTTGTAATTAGAGTAAAGGCTAGATTGCCGAGCATGCTGAGTCAGAGTGTAATCTTACACGGTTACATGCTAACGCTAATTAAAAGGAGCAGAATCTAATTAGACATATGGGAGTCAAACTGTTCAGAACACCCATTTGAGCACAGGTTAGTGAAGTTCATCTCTCCCAAGTAATGGCACGTACACATCTTACTGACTTTTAATTAAACTCTTCTGGTGTAACGGAGTGGTAACCAAAAGGCATTTCTTGAACTGCAACTCCCAAGGTTTAAGTTCTGTTAATGTTCAGTGTGAGAAAGTTGTATTGCTTGCTAAGCACCCAAGATGACTGCCGGTGGAGAGTGCCATGGGGGGTTCCAGTCCAGGGGATCTGCTAGCTTCTCAGGATCCATCCATGTGCCAGTTGGAAAGATCAGAGGAACAGATTATTGTCCAAGGTGGAATAAAATGTTCTTGTTCTTATTACCCACTGTTCTCACTGCACCATACGCTTCTGTGTACATTACACATAAACTTCTAGCATATGCCATCATATCAAGCAAAAAGGATTCATGGGAGAAGTCCTACGCTCCAGGAATGAGGTTACCATCATGGCTTTTAGCATAACTGCCTTTATTTATAAAACCTATAGCTTGTGTGTTTAGTTTTTACAATTAGTTGCCTTGGAAATATTTAGTTTAGTTTTTCTCCTGGAAGCTGAGCTCATGGAAGATCACCTATAGCATAGATCGGTAACCTCCATCGAAACCGGCCCATTTATACATTGAAGGACCGTGTCTAGCCAGCATAGCCTCCATGGAAGGTCATAGGGGAAGAGCAGCTGGGTGTGCTGCCCTGGGTCAGGCATACATACACCATTGACCACTAAGGGCACAGATGTCCTACTAGTCCCTAGTGTAGAATCGCATGCGCACATAGTCTTCAACCCAAATCTCTATAACCAGGTAAATAAAATAGAGTGTGGAGAAATGGAGAGGCATTGCAGTTTCAAACGTGGTCTCTGTTGATCTTCCAAACCATTTGGAGTTTTGCAAAGAAGATACATTTGAAGCCTAATAAACGTTTACAACGATGGTTGAACATTATAAATATCACTTCAAATAACAGTGTTGTCTATCTTTGAGGAATTAAAATTGTCAAAGCTTAGCCATACTCCACAGCTCTTATACCTTGGGGGTGCTGACTGATATGACATTGGTAAGAATGCACATAGAAAATACCTGTTCCTGGGCTCATGAGCATAATTAGTGCATGCACAGGGCTGCGTGAACAACACAAAGTAGAAAAGACCTCAACTTCAAGTGTTCCATGTTCTCAGTAAGAACAGATCTTCACCAGGAAGAAGGTGCTGGATGCTTTGTGTGTGGGAGATAAAAGCTGTAGGCTAGAGATAAAAGTAAACTGCAAATACGCTGGCTGTGGCTACAGAGAAGCCCTGCGCGTTAACGCCGCTTTCCTTTCTCCTACTATTTACTAACCACCTTCATTTACTTTGCATTAGCAATAAATCCAACCTAAGTGAGGTTACATCAAATTGTGCCAGATAATTGGAAGAGTTTGGGGAAAGACCACTCCTTTGGGTGTGCAAAGAGTCCAGTTTTAGGGTAAATCTGTCTGGTGTCCTGGAGAAGTTTGATCAGCAACTCCGGTAATACCTGAGTGTTCTCAACTTCACTTAGTGAATCAGCCCCTACCATTCATTAGCAGTAAAGGTTGGTACACGGGGAGCAGGTTGGAATTTTCGCTGGAGCCAAAGAGATGGGAGCGGTGAAAAGTGTTTGGTGTGACATGGGTGAAAGGGTGGGGTGGAAGAGGCATTACATATCTACACCCTCTGTACATTTATTTTCAGATTAACCCTTTAAGGCAATTTTACTCTACAGGACCAGAGCATTTTTCATGTGTTTACCATTATTATTTATTTATGCCATCATATTCTCTAGCACTATACAACAAGAAACAGGACATAACAAGTAGTATATAACATAACAATTTGACTTACAGGAACGACAGGTAAGGGTCAAACTTGGTCAAACTAGTTTACAATCTAGCTCTTTCTATTTGCCTCTTTCTCATTTACTGAACATACACAAATTATATATGACAAGTAGGGCTTCTTTTAAACCATATTCTTTATTTTTTCAATCAATTTTTTTTTTTAAATGGAGTTAAAAAAATAAATGTATTCACAGTTTTACAGGTTTATAAATGGGAAAAGGTAGGGAGACATTCAGAAAGCGTGGGAGAGATTAAATGTGAGTGTGAGAGAATGAGCGCGAGTATGAGAGAGTTAATATGAGCATCGTGCAACAAATTTAAATTCTGAATTAAACACCCCCTGATTTTCATCTGAAAGTAATGGGCAGAAAACATAATTCTTCGTCCGAAAATGATTGGGCCAAAAACGAACAAAAAAATACATCCAAATTGTTTTGGGCCAATTAGCACAATTCTGGTACTGCAACTGCTGTGGAATGCACTGAATGAATGCCAAAACTGGACCCATCTAGCTTCCATACATGTCCCGAGACAGGTCCTACGAGAGGGCATGAAGGATAGATGCATTATGACCTCCATCCATTTAGGTGGCATTTAATGGAAGATTACTGCCGCAGTTCATGAGAGACTCCTAATGTTTGTTAATTAATGGCTGGGATGGGCTGCAGTAAGCATTCATTATCTGAAACAATAATTATCAATGCAATGTTACATTAATTTAAACTCGAACCTCACCGTTGAACTTTTCTCTTGCCACACAAGGAACACTGAATGCTGCCCTGCATTTAGGGTGGCATAGTGCGCCCTGAGGGTGTTAAGAGGTTAAAGAGTGTAATTAGATGAATGGTTGAGCAAGGGCCGGACCGGGGATGACTAAGCGGCCCTGGCACTTTAAGACCAACAGCCACTAAGTGACGTCCAGGAGGCTTCTGCCTGGATACGCACAGCCACGTGTTACATTGTTATACTTGCAGCTCGTGGCTGTGCATATTCAACCGGCAGGCACACTGCCAGACCCGATCTGCCGCTGTACTTACAACAATATATTTCATTATCACAAGATGCTGCCGGTACACTGTGTAATGCACTGTGCATACCTAGTATTCTTATGCCAAGACAGACCTGACTTTGACTGGACAGGACCCAAAAATGGGACTGTCCCAAGAAATTTGGGGCTGTTGGGAGGTATGCCATCGTATGCAATAAAGCGTATCTATGACCGCTAGAGTGCCCCTTTAAGTTGCTGCTTGTTGTGGATTGGTTCAGACGGGCTTTATAAGGGTGGGCAACAAGAACATACTAGAACACACCGCTGGGCAGCTGCCTTTAAAGTCCAAGCATCCCCCAGGGGCCCTGACAGTTGACTCTCTGATGGAGGAGGTAGTCTAGTCGCTGTTATATAAAGTTACACTCAGAGGAAGACCTCCGTATAGAAATCCATATATATTAATAAAAATAGTAGTTATATGGGAAGCTCCATCTGAAATTTTTAGGCCCAGTGCAATTGAGGTCTAGGGCTTCCAACCCATTACGGCCCACCATGTGTAGAAAAGAGTCCCTGGCCATCGTTGCTGCCTTCCTCCTACTCTGGACCAGCGACAGATGGGTAGCCTCTCCAGTTCTTGGAGTAAAGCATAGATCCTCTTCAGAAAGTTTTCTACGAATCAGGGAACAGCGTGCGTTTTGAATATAACTGTCAGGTGTAAAAAGCAATACCACAAGGGTTAAAAAAATAAAATTTTAATAAATTGACAAGTAGACAGCATCATTCTCAGAACATATACATATACATTAATTTGGTTTTTAAAATTGCCATTTCCATTTCCTCTGTTGCTCTTAGAACTTTTGAAATTTGAAATGTTTAGACGTTTTCACATTTGTGCAAAAAAAACAGAAAAGAAAAAAAAGATATTTAGCTGAATGCCCAAAGTGATAATATTTGTATTACAAATACAAAAAAGAATTTGCTGGGGTTTTTTTTTTTATTAAAAGGGAGAATTTTTGGTGATAACATTTTAATAATATTGGGTTATTCTTAAGGTGCTACTATATTTTGGGACGTTATTAGCAGGCTCTTTGGGGCTTATTCACTAAAGGTTTATCTGTTCCATTTTTTACAAAAATGCTAATGAGCTTATCTTAATTCTTAGAAATTGTAGATGTAAATTTCAAAGTATGAGGGGGAAAAAAAACCCTCAAGATATGATTTACTGAGAGGGTGGTAGATAAGTCGGACAGCCACCCAGCAGATGTGGTAGAATAATAAAGTGAGGGAATTTACATGGTACAGGGTATATGGCTCCTGAATCTAAGACGAGAATAACGACTGACTGAAGTTTTGGGTTCTTTATATCAGGAAAACTGGGCAGACTAGATAAAAAATTCATGCTAAGTCTCCATCATATTTCGCAACTTCGCAAAAGCTGGTTAACTAGCAACTTTTTCCATATATATATATTCTAACAAAGCTACTAAACCAACATAGTGAAAGAAAAAAAAATACAAAAAACAAAAATTGTGGAGTAGCTAGTAAATTATTCTTTCATTTTGTGCCGTCACCGTTACATTGTATCCATTACTTCCGTTGTGCAAGTTTATGTAAATATTTTTGTAAATGAATTAATACAATTTTTGCATCTAATATTTTCATGTGTTGTTTTTTCTTTTCTCTTTATAAAGGGGGCTGCCGGTTATGGGACTAGAAACTGCATTTAGTATCTGGCTCATTTAACCCTCTTTTCTCCTGCTCCTTTGGCTCATCTAACCCTTCTCTTTTTTTCTCCTGCTCCTTTGGCTCATCTAACCCTTCTCTTTTTTTTCTCCTGCTCCTTTCTCACTAATCAGATCTACTCCCTTCCAAAAGCAGGATATCCCTACGGATAAATTTGCTCTTTGAGACATATAAAGTGCTCAATTAGGCAGCATCGCCATAGTGTCTACAAAACTTGCCCCTTGTTTCTGTGCATAATGGGTTAATAAGGAACACTATGCGAATTGGCTAAGATCTGATAAGGAATTTCCAGTATTACCGCTTTGTCCTCGGCCAAGACATTAAGAGGATGGCTGTGGTTTGTTAACACGGAATAAATTCCTTGCAGTGAGTTCCAGCCACCTCGCTCAAAACGCTGTCCTGCAAGGTGGTGTCTCAGCCTGCTAAAGGTGCTGTTCCACTAAACTCACAATTACAAACCTCATTCTTACCACTTACTGCCTTAACCTTTCCCACAATTAATGACTTCATTGTGTAAAATGTTACATAATTTTTTTTGCCAGGAACACTTAATTGTCACGTGACAAAAGCAGGCACTGTTAGGTTGCCGCTATAGACATAATATATAAATCTATATAGCGGTGTTCGCTCAAAAGAAGGGGACCTGCAAATTGCTGCAAGCATATGTGACTTGATGTCTTCTTCTACGTTGGGACTACCCCAGCTATATTCTCTTTGGATCCTACTGATTTGCCCAAGGGCTAATTCAAGATAATTTGTTGAAAAACCTGGATCTAGGGCATTCATTTATCCCCTCTTAAAAGAAAAAACAAAAAAAATACAAGAAACAAACACACCAGTAAGGATGAGAAATGATAAATATTCTTTAAAAATAAAAAATCACCACAATAGACCATTTAAAATATAAAATAAAAAGCATCACACAATTTTTTATAATCCAGTGATTAATCTAAATTGAAAAAGGTTCAGATCATATCCAAAATTTTTTCATTAGGCCCTATAGACAAAAATACTTTTGTTTTACACCAAAAAAAAAACAACAATTCAACTCTATTACAAAAATCTAATTTTCACTAATATACATTCTGGCCATTAAAAGACAATAACAAGACAGCACAAAAACCAATTATTTTCTTTGAACATTTTATAGATACTATTCACTAATTCCTACAGAATATATTTTAATGTACAATAACCTTTTATGTCCATTAATATATTACAAAAAACAGTGCTAATAAAAATATTTTCCTCAAGTGCTACGAGAAAGATTTGATATATTTACAGATTGAAGCGTGAAAAAAAAAAAAAAAAAAAAAAAAAATTTAAAAAAAAGCGCATTTACGGCATTTGGACAAATTGCAAGTAACAAAACTGGTTTTCCAATAAAATAAAAATAAAAAAAAAATAAAAAAAATATTGGAAGCTAAAAATTGGGTGGAGGGAAAAAATAAAAATAAACTTGGGGAATATAAAAATCACAGATACCCGTATGAACACATACATTTGTAATCTATTAATCATCTATACAACAGTTTCAATAACATTTAGGTTTTGTCCCAAACATAATAGTTTTGGAATAAAGAGAGAAAACCCTGTACTTTTTAAAGCTCCTACGTAACCTTTATCTTCCGCCATGTCCTGGATAAAAAAAAAAAATATATATTAATGGAAATCGTCTGCACTTTTTTTTTTTCTTCTTTGGGGTGGTTTTACTACATAATTACCCTACCCTTCTTTTTAACCCACTTTGTGCCAGATGGTGAACAATATATTGCTTTATCATCGAGCTTAGAATGATGGCATAAACGAGTGGGGGTGACTATGGGCAGACTAGATGGACTGAACGGTTCTTATGTTTTAAAACACCGAGTAACCCCTACAGATTTCCGTACCCCCCCCAAAGCCCAGTTAGAGGGTGCGTATAAGAAGCGCAGTGCGCTCGCCGGGTATAACTGATGGTAGGTATGTTATAACATGTTTAGGTTTTAAAGTCTCCAAGTACATATTACCACCTGCTTTCAGAACCAGAAGGATTCCCTTTCATGTAAACAGTGCTTAAGACTCAAAGGCCAAGGTATCGTCTTTGGTCCACGGAGGTCCTACCACATCCGCCGTTTAAAAACGAGTGCTTTTGAGCGCCTCATTTTCAATATTAAAACCATTTGCGACGTTCTTCATTTTAAGCCCCTCGTCATCTTCGTGCACGGAGTCGACGGGTGTCTGGACGTCAATGTTTATGTTCAGATCGTTGCTCCTGTACCAAACCTGGGAGGATTTGCCTTTTTTCAGAGCTTTACCGTTTGTTTCAGAGTACGGAACCAGCTCCTGGCTGCAGCACAGGTACGGGTCGCATTTCTTGGAGACGCAGGGCGCGCTGCACGCTAAGGAGAAGTCATCCTCGTTGATGAACTCGGCCTGCAGGGTGACCGCGTGAACGCCGTGGGAGTGGAAGATCCTACGGATGTGGCGGTCGGCTGCGTCGTATTCGGAGACATCCTGAAACTTCACGTGAAGCGTGCCGATGTTTTTCCCGCTGGCGAGTTCCCAGACGTGAATCTCGTGAACGCTTTTTACCCCCGGAACCTCGGTCAGTTGTTGACCTGGAAGAGATGACGCAACATTCAAGAATTACAGAAGACTTCTGTAAACCGAGGCATTTCCTGAAATCCCCCTTGTACCGGCACTACACCTACACTACTGGGTGGCCAGGTATATAAGGGCCAAAGGCTGGGACCCAATCGCAACGGAGAAATTCCTCCAATGGCTAAGCACACTAGTAAGATCTAGTAAGATATTTATCAATACAAACAAATACATTAAGGGATGTATAGTGTCAGCCAAATCCATCTCTTATTCTAACCGGGTTCCAAAACCAATAGGAGTCCTGCGCTGGTTTCATTTTCCCAAAACAAACACCTACAGTTAGTATAGATTGGCGGCAACGTACACATGAATGCCAAATTCCAATAGATAAGAGAAGTCATTTGAAAAAAGGGCTTTAACTACTAAACTAGCTTAAATCACAGGCTTGAAAAACATGTCTCCCACACCTGGTGACCCATAAGAGGGTAATAACCAAAGGTCAACATGGGAGGCCATTACAAGGTGCTGGCACTCTCCATAATTAAAATGAAGAGCGGTGATCTTATTCTTGCCAGGGGCTCAGCAATGCCCCCAGGCTGCATCTGCACTCCTCTTACAGACATCAGGAACTACTTTTTCCACCCCATTTGATCTGTACATTTGCTCGCAAGTCTATCAGTACAATGTATAGCTGATTTTATCCTTATATCTGCCAGAATCGACACTTACCGATTTCTCCCACCTTCACATCTTTGGGAACCATCTGAAGTAGGATGGTAGCGGTTTCCTTGATAAGGGGAAAGGCAGAGAACAGTATGATGGCCACCATGACTATAGTGAGGCTGGGGTCGATGTAGCACTGCCAGTTACACGGTGCTTCTGGAGCCAAAGGCTTCACGTAAAAGATGACAGCCGCTACCACAACCACCACCGATCCCAGCGCATCCCCCATCACGTGGAGCAAAACCCCTACAAGAAAAGGAAAGTTCATGATGAGTCTTGGAGTTCACATTTTAACTCCCTATCCACTAAGAAAACCGCAAAGAATCGTGGTGGCCGTCCAGCTCTCCTGATGGAACCATCGTTGGAGGCCAGGAACCCCCAGCTCTGGTGGCACATCGGCCGGCGTGCTAGGTGGCCGGTCCGGCACCGACAGACACTACAGCGTACCGAACAGCAGAAAGGATTTTTAGAAATTGTATAGGAAAGATGACCCGGCGCACAATCCCCAGGTTTGTAATGAATGCGGCCCAGCAGAAATCCCAGACAATTACCTCCGGCTGTTCACGATGTGGAATAGATCCTCCTCGCTACAAAGAGGGCAGCAAACAGGTTTACTCACTTAGCAGTGAAATTCAAATTATTCCCGATGACAGGTGACAAGACACGGGGGGGGGGGCTTTAAAAAATCTGGTACATTTAGGGACACAGAGCCTTAAAAATAAACTGCTGTATGCAGTAATCCCCTCCCCCGCGCTGTATACAGTAATGTCAGTTGGTGACAAAAACCTGGGTTTATCTCATTTTGTTCCAATAAACTTCCTTCATCTGCAGAATTAGAGGACGCCATTGTTGTCAGTCATGTGATATTTTGGCCCCAAACACCACACTGAGCTGATGCTTTATGGCAATGCTAATGAAGTCCGTTCATTAGTCAGAGTATCCGACTGGTAGATTCAGACTGAGCGTTTCTATTATTCACCCCAAGGCAGTATGATAAGCAGTCGGGGCGTTTGCCTAGTAGATTAAGGTCAGATAACAGAGTGAGAACTCATACAAAACGGCTGATAAGCAGCTGCCTGAAAACATATTATAGGGCAAAAACTACAACAATGGTTCCTGACATTGGTGGACAGCATGCGCGACATGGCTGGAAACCTTACCTCTGATGTTTAAAGCTGCCCCTTTGTCTTTCTTCGTTCCATCATCCTCTGGGTCCTCGTCGTCATTTAAAGAGTCACCTGTAGCCAAAGAAGAAAGCCTGTGTTGTGTATAAATTCTACAAATAAAAGAAACCAGTTTTTCAAAATCAGGAGGTTTTCTCCCCGATAAAAATCATAAAAACAGTCAACTCGACCGACAAAGCCGCTCTGAACTTAGCTAGAAGTCTGCAGGTTTAATGACGCCATGAAGCGTAGGACTGTAAAGATACGGAACAATCGGCCTTACAATTCATGGCGCAGAAGACTACAACTCCCATCATGCTTAGCTAACTACTCTCGCCAAATAGAGCTGGGCTGATGATTAGGGAGACATATAGGATGAGGCCACGGCTATAAGCCAAGTTACTTGCAGCGGTAAAGGATGATGCCAGTGTCAGCCAACCCAGGAACATGCATTTTATATCATATGCAGTTAGGGACGCAAAATTAGGCACGCAAGACCCCAGAATGTTAGGGACCAGCTGCCCTGTAAAATGTATAATATATACACACACGGCCTTTAAAGCAGCTGACTCATGGAAAATAAATTATTGAGCATAAACCCCAGCTCTGTATACAGTAATATACCCTCCCAGCGCTGTATACAGTAATATACCCTCCCAGCGCTGTATACAGTAATAACTAATAAGTGTTATAAATAAATGGTTCACTTTTGGATTATATTTTTGGACGGTTATAAAGCAGGTTCTTGTCAATTTACCGGTGCAAAAATAAAATTGCTGAATACACTAAAACCAGTATTTTTGGTGAAGGCGGTAATACTAATTAAAAGGTAAATTGATAATTGCCAATGTCAGAAATTCTGATGTAAACAATATAATCCTAGGCCCCCCCGAGGCCACTTCCACTAAATAACATGCTTAAGATGCTCCAGGGGTAGCCAATGGGTGACCAACCATCAGCTCTCTACGGTTCTAGACGCCCCTTAAATAACATTCCTGGGCACACAGCCCACTGGTGGTAGAGGTAATTGCCCCGGGGGCCCATCTGATCACCTGACCCACCCCAGTATGGGTATCATGGAGATACCATCATCTGGAGAAGAACCTGTTGGCTTGGCTACCTCCTACAAAGGGCAAAATAAGTCTAAGAAGGTCACCAAAACCGGCCAGGCGATGCCACGATTCAACCCCTAATAAATCTGCCACTTTAACCACTTGACTGCCAACAAGGCTTGTCCTCAAAGGATCGGACCGAGGACCGCAAGGGCGAGGTCCACGGCAAGCCTCTTGTTGTCGACAGAGGTTAATAAACGTGGCAGTTTGACCCGTGGCGTGCCAGATATATTCCGAGATAGAGCGCCGTGTGCACTTTGCAGTCACGACGATAAACACAAGGAACAGCGTTCATCGTGTTAACCCCCTAAAGAAAGCAATGCATTTTTTAGGCCGTACGGGCTTTGTCATTAAAGGGGTAAACTTCGGAGAGTGAAAGAAAATACACTATACCTCACTGAGGGACACAAAGGGTTAACCGCCTACGGTATATTGAGTTGCCGTGTTGGATACATTTAAATCCAAATACACAACTTGAACGGTTTTTTTGGTGAGTCTTTTAAGACCCCTTCTAGATCTAAGAACAGGTTGTGGGGGGCTGAGGTCCCGCTATTCAGAGGCAGATGTGATACCTCGGCTTCGTGAATATCTCCCCCCCCCCCCCCCCCCTTTAGCAATAACCGAAAGGCACCTGCTTCGTCGGTCTCGTGCCCTTCGCGGTCTGCCCTGTAGGGTCGGACGCTGAGTTGGGGGTCCGACGCGCTCCTGGTCGCCTCCGGCTCCCGCGTGCCTTTCCACTTCCGGAAGAAGCGCAGGATGGCGCCGTAGTCCTGGAAAACCAGCAAGCCGATGATGTTCACCAGCAGCCCCAGCGCGCCGACAATCAGCACCAGCTGCACGTCGTCGATCCTTTGCGGCTGCGCCAAGCGGAGGATGGAGTCCACCAGGATGGTGAAGCACAAGGCGGTGAGGAAGACGGCGTTGCAGAGCGCGCCCACCACCTCCGCACGGGTGTAGCCGAACGAGGCCCGGGGGCCCCGACTTTGGCGCCGGGAAACGCGAGCGGCCGTGATCCCCACGCACAGGGAGATCAGGTCGGACAGCATGTTGAAGGAGTCCGAGACGAGCGCAATGGAGTTACCCAGATACCCCGACACTAACTCGGCCACGAAGAATATCGCAGTCAGCACAAGCATGAAGATCAGCCGGCAGGTCTTGCCCGTGTAGCGGCCCATGGCTGCGGAAAGAGCGGGGTCCCTGGGCGACAGGGAGGGTTAGCGCGATGGTCTGGGCTTCTCTGCAGCAGGTAGTTGCCCCCGAGGTCGCTGTCAGTGCCCTGTTACGATACTTCCGGGGATACCACGGGGGTGCCGGCCGGGCGTCCCAGTCCATGCGGTATGTCGGGCCAGATGGGCTTCTTGATGAAGGGATGAGGATCTCCTTGCACCGAGGGGGCGCTCCCTCTCACGTGTCTGCGGGGTGATTTGTGGCACTGGTTGGGGGGCAAAAGTAAAAGTGAGAAACCTCCTGGAGGTCTACCTGATGGTGTGGCAGCTGGATGATCCCCGGCAGGGCAGCTGTGTCCGTGCTAGGGCTCCCGGTATGGCTGGGAGTAGGGGGAAGATCCTTTGCAGGGCAGCTCTGCCAGAGTAGAGCTGTCAGCAGGCGAGTGACCCCCGGCAGAGCTGTCTGATTGAGCAGAGGGTGATCTCCCGCGGGGGTGGCAGCAGGTGGATGATCCCTGGCTTTGGTGTCGGTCCCCCGGCAGGGCTCACAGCAGGTGGATGATTCCTGGCTTTGGTGTCGGTTCCCCGGCAGCAGGCGGGTTTCCGTGTCAGAGCTGGGATCCGCGGCGGTGCCGTAGCTGCAGTGATCCGCTCGGCGGCGGCCAGTCCCTTTATAAAGCCGGCAGCGATAAGTCTGGTGCTCACTCAGCGATCTCGCCGCCCAGCCCGGCCTCTCCTATTTTCCGATCCCCCGGCACGTACACATCGTTACTGGCACAACGGCAGCATGTGACCAACCGGGACAGCCACCTGCTCCTCCCCTCTGGAGGGCAGTTACCTGCAGCCAGGTGCTGGCTGGGGGTAGTGGGAGTTAAAGCCCCACAGATCGCCAGGACACTCCCTAATAATCCTTACGGGGGGGGGTACCTGCTCAGTATTGTTTTCACGTAATATTGGTGAGAAAGGAAAATTTAGTATGATGACATACTGATCAGTAGCAGGTGAGGTCATATTACAAGAAAACAGGACTTCTTTTTAGAATTGGCCTCGGTTTTTCGCTCAGCCCTCGAAAGTCTCCCCAATTTTCTGCTTAGTGAATAAGCCCAGGTGTGTCTATGTACTGGTATTTATTTATTTTTGAAGTCTTTGACTTAAAGCATTTTATTTATTCATTTACATTTTTAAATAAATTATATGTTTGTGTTGTTTAGTCTAATTTATTTTTCTGCATGTTTTTATTATTGTAGATAAAAAAATACAGGGGGGCTACAAGTTTCCTTGCACAAGGACCCTTTGCTCATTATTTCCCCCCCATGGCCCTAATAGCACCCGCTGGTATAATGGCCATATCCGCTATATAATATTCCACATATCACACAGACTGACTGTAACATCGCAGCATGGAATTTGTCATTTAAATAATATCATTTATGACGCTATGTACAGAGCCCGTTTAACCCTTTCACATTTATTAGCCCCTGACCTATGAAGCCGCATGATGGGCATCATCCTCTGTCCGCTTCTACCCTTAACACTAACACGGCAATAAACACGCAATAGCGACGTATTCGTAAAACTAGTTATTACATACAAACACATTTACACCCTTTAATAATGCTTTAACTATTTATGCGCCTCATGCTAGGCTATTGCGAAACAAAACCAACATCATTGGTATTCGGCAGGCTGATCTCCAGCAACTCTCATGATCCTCATCCAAGCTTTGACCGGATGATGACTCTATAAATATCATGGTAGTTGAGGTCTGATAACGGACGGAGAACCCCCCGCTGCCTCCTTCTGCTTTTTATTATATACAGTGACTGGCGCACCGGGGGTATGTTGGGGTGAAGAAAAGGAATTGCTGAGCAAAAATTTACAAATTCTGTCCATGAAAGTTGATTTCTGGGTTGTGCGAATAAAGCTTTTAGTTTAAAAAAAAAATCATCTTGAAACCTGTTATAACCAGCAGCAGCATCACAGCTTGGAATTGTGAGAGAGAGCTGTGATGTCTTATGATGTCGTAATGCCGCTTTTTATTTTCCCCCTTCCCTGAGTTTGGGGGCATTTGTTTTCATGGCTTTTTTGTTTCTCTCCTTGGAGTTGGGGGCATTTTTTAAATGGCTTTTTAAATTATCTTCTTCCCTGGGATTAGGGGCATTTTGTTTAAATTGAGGGCATTTTATAAATGTTGTTTTTGGTGTCTAAAGCTAATTTTTGAAATGTGTTCTGGTGTGTCAGAACTAACTAGCATACAAATAACTAACCTTAACAGTTTAGTGAAATTACCTATGGGTTAGGTTAGGGCTTAGCGGATAGTGTAAGCAGTAACATCAGGGTCCTGTTAGTTGATAGGTGATAGCTATGGTTAGATGTTATTTTACAGTACGGTATAGTGTTAGTCATACGTATGATGATCAGTGGTCACATAGCGATCAGATCACTTGTAAGTGACAAGTTTAGGGCATTGACATTGATCATTTCTGTGATTTAGTCTCCACACGCTTGTGGGGACTAAAACGATGGGGGCATTATTTAAGCATTGAGGTACCAGGTACGTCACTGGTCCTATAAGGACAGTTCGGCATGATGTAACTTCTACGTCAGTGGTCGTGAAAGGGTAACACCATGTGTCAGGAGAAGGGTTTGGCTGAACGCGTATTGCATTAAAAATAGTATTCCTTAAGCATCTGCAAGGGAAACACTATGTAAGTTTAACCCTTGGCTAGATTTTTCCCCGGGAGGCTGGGCTATTTGAACAACATTGACTCAATCCTAACATACCATTAGCTGTATCTAACATACAGTTCATTAACTATTGAATTAGTATTTCCACTTCATTAAAGGGCTGCACTGGGAGCACCTCTTATGTCCACATGCATGTTTAAATCAATTCTGTTTCTTTTGTCTGCCATCACATTATACTCCATGATGAACGCCGAGCCATTCTTGAAGATGACTTGCGGTAATTAAACCGTATGTCAGAAGATATATTTGGCGGATCACATATCTTGTACTGGAAAAAAATTCTAAATACACAGTTAACCTCTTAGTGTCCAGAGAGAAGGACAATCCTTCAAGTCATGG